>OY735276.1:0-607770 GCA_963457715.1 Argyresthia albistria | reverse complement strand
GGCCCGACAATTAGTCCATAGCGATGGGCTAGCCGCCTAAAGGAACCTAGAACGCTTACACGGGCAACAAAAATTGCGCAATTTCGAGCAACTATGACGTCATACCGCTTACAGCCAGATCGAGCAATTTAAGACAATGGCAACATATAGCAAATGTAGCTAGAGATACCGTCACATCTCATGGAACAACACAAAATACAAGGCAATATAATAGAATATATGGAGTAATAACAAGAATTTTCGCGGTAACTATTGCCGCAATTTAATGCCTTGCTTCAGCTTGCTCCACCAATCGTTACAGATTGATCAATCAGTTGCCGGGCCATTAATGCTCGAAAAGTTCCCCGAGTAAGCGTAACTGTAGGAAGTATTACTTTTAAAATGAACATACCCGATGAATGTCTTCATTCTAGTCTCTATGGCTCTGTGTCGAAGGCAGACTCTTGTTAGAGCAGTGCCGATGTCCTTTGTTGCACCTGGAAAGACAGAGACAGCGAGTTAATTTCATCTTGAACCATAGAGTTTGCATCCTCCTTTCTGCCTTTCTTGAACCAAACTTATGATGCCGTACAAGGCAAAAACAGCCTTTAGCAAAACAAAAATCACTCGGAATCAAGAGTATTATTGCTATTGGTTTCTTTATTATAGCTTGTTTGTTTATCTTCGCTTTGGCGTAAATGAAAAACGTAAACTTGAAACATTTTGCTCGATAGATGTCACACTCACAAAAAGTTTTTTTTACAATTTCCTAATATTCCTACCAAATATAATAGTTACAAGTTACAGATATCAGTTGCTATAATTATGTTATTGGTGTGCCGTATCTGCTCAGCTCATCCGTCATACCATACTAATGCGTCATTGTATGGCATCCTGTCGGTAGTGACGGTGATATGAACATGGACATCCCATCAAAAACATTTTCATGTAAAAATGTTGCTGTGACGAGACAAAAAGTTATCACATCTCATGTACAGCCAAGCTTCTCTACACGCTCAAAATATGTGGCTTGGTCGTTTCGCTGCTATAAGGATAATATAACAGGAAAGAAGAGACTAATCCATTCGACTGCGCCTGCGGGGGAATGCGGCTCGCCAGACTCGTTGTATTCAACAAACGTTCGCATACGCAACCTATGTACGATGACGGGCCGCCGCCGCCGGACAGTTTCGCAGCGGCTGACCAATCACAGCTCTCTTGCCTCGTCCCCCGCCGCCCGTAAATTGGTGAGTTGTGTTTCAAAGGAAAATGTATCTATGCGCTCTCCACTGAATAAGTGCTCCCTGCAGGAAAGTAACGAATGGTGAATACACTATCCAACGTACGCTCGTGTGACGGTAGCGAAACGACCAAGCCACATATTTTGAGTAAGTTACTAAGTAGAGTTTGTGAAGTTAGGGCGTGTAGAGTTAGAAGCTCGGCTTTACACACGCTTTACATGAGATCTGATCTGGGGGCGCGGCAGCGCCCCCGCCAAGTCGAGTAACTTTTAGTCTCGTCTTGGTAACATTTTTTATATGAAAATGTTTTTGGTGGGAATTGACTTCTTTTTGTAAGTTGAGGTGAGATGAGAGCCTCAAACTCAGCCCTTGACTTTTGGTGATAGTATAGGTCACACAGATTGAACAAGGTCCCAACCATATTACTTTTTTAAGTAATTTTTGACCGGAAACAACAAGCATTATCTCTTTATTTTTAACATCCGTCCGCGTTTGATAAACAAAAAACATTTTATTTCTATTATTATCCGTATCACTATGAACCCACAATCTCAAAGTACGGTAGGTATTATCATCTCCGCTGCTATACGCATAGAGAGGTAAATAAGGTATTATTTCATTTCATTTCATTTCATTTCATTTATTTTCCACTTATACCTATCATAACAGGCCAGGCCCAATTCGATGGGTATGGTATGTATCATACAAACATATTTTACTTAAAAAATAAAATAAAAATAAACTCATACTCATACTCATACTCATATATTTATTGCGTCATTGTGGTACACTTTTACAAAATTATATCCAAACTACAATAGGTGCTCACTGTAGCACAGTACAAGCAACGCCATTCTTCTGAATTCACTCCGAGCAACATGGAATAGGTCGACGTGATCCGAGATAAGGTTTAGAGCGTGTGCGGCGCGTGTGAGGCACCAGCAGCAGCGGCGGCCGACCTACCCGTCCGGCCCGCACACTCGCAACTCCCCAGCACTACGGGGTTGCAGATCCTGCCTACCAGGACGCTGTGCACATATGTTACCAGAGCCAGGTCCCTCCTTACCCTCAGCTCATTGTACCCCACCATTCCTAAAATAAAGAGTGTAGGATACATTAAAGGATAAAACGGATAAACTCTAAACTGCCGCATATACAAAAATCGCATAAATTTATTTTGGATGCGTTCGACCACAAGCCGATATTTTGTATCATGGGGTGCCCATATTATTGCGTTTGACTCTAGCTGACTCCTAACCAAAGCATTATAGAGACTCACACTAGCTGTGATGTTTGTGAAGGTACGCCCCATTCGAAGGATGAACCCTAGGTTCCTAAAAGCCTTTTTGCAGATATTCTCAATATGCTTACTATAGTTGAGGTCAGAGGTCAACTGAACGCCTAGGTCTCTGACGTCATCAACTCTCTCTATTTTCTTATCTCCCAATGTGTAGTCTGAGATGATTGGATATACTTTCTTTGTGAAGGATATAAGAGCGCATTTGGAGACGTTGAACTCCAGTCTATTGTCCGTACTCCACTGAACTACCCGGTCTATATCTTCCTGCAATCTCTTACAGTCTGACGCACTACCTATTTGGTAAGAGAGTTTTAGATTTGGAGTACTTACAACCGATGTCCGATAACTTATTTAACAGCACATCATTAGCAACCAAATTATCTCCGCTGCTATATGCATAGAGAGGTAAATAAGGTATCATCTCCGCTGCTATATGCATAGAGAGGTAAGTTTTCCTTATTAAATTATGATTCGTTTAGAGTTCATATGTCCTAGTGATGCATCATAAAGGTACGATTCCGATACGGACTGCAGACCGCAAACTGCAACCGCAGACGGCAAACGTCACTACTGGTTTCTATGTACCTGTTTTAGATAATATTAAAAAATTGTATTGCACTATTTTAGTGCTTTTTCAACCGACTTCAAAAAAAGGAGGAGGTTCTCAATTCGACCCGTATGTTTTTTTTTTCTATGTTTGTTACGCGATAACTCCGCCAATTATGAACCGATTTGAACAAATCTTTTTTCGGCATATAGGTAATATTTCAAGGGTGGTCCCATTGACACCAGGTCAGGATCTGATGATGGGATCATGGAGAAATCGAGAGAACTCTTCAAATATTATAGGCAGACCTATAGTGATTTTTGTGTTTTTCATAATAACTCGTGCAAATGCACATAGCATAATATTGTGATGCGGAACTGCTGATGAAGACCACATATGGCCACCAGATCTGCTCAATACTAGGTACAAATACAATGCGTGGCTGACGGGCAGGCAACGCATAGCCTAAACCGGTGGACCTAGAGCCATGAAACTTTGTACAGAGGTTCCTCAGTAGCGTGGGGTAGCACTGATATAGGATTTGACAAAATTAATTCCCCAAGGGGGGGGGGATAAGGGGTTACAGTTAGTATTAAACTCAATCTAATCAAATAGGGTTTGTGGAAGTCGGTTTTTTCTAAAGTTTACTTTTTGTTTCAGTTATTACATGTCACTACGTGGCTGATGTGCAGTGCCGATGATTGTTATGTTACCACCCACTATGTACGCATATCTTCGCAAAATAAACATATTTGTATTTGTATTTGTATGCATCTCAATGAAATTGATTCTTAGCGCGGCAGCACTGCGGTCTGGAGCCGCGTAGCTTAATCTATGGCAGTGGTGTTGCGGCACCGCAGTGTCGCCTGCGGTTGCAGTCTGCAGTCCATCTCAGAATCGTACCTTATAGCACTCACCTCGAACACACCTTATGATTATGAGGCAACGATTAAAATCAACATAATTGTTATGATGGTGGATGCGGGAGATCAGTCGGGCAGGATATATTGGCAAATCAAATCAAAATTTTATTCATTCTCATTTTATCTGATGTACTTAATCGTTATTTCATTGTTTTTTTATTATAATTACCTACCTACTTAGTTTTAATTCCATTGACATTATTTTACAGTAACATTCATATCTTACCGACCGTCTTAATGTAGTTATTTAAAAAAAAAAAACTTAAGTTGACATTTATTTTGGTTTTTTAAGATTATTTTATCATTGACATTTTATTTTCTATTTTACTTATTCTCATGTTTGTATTGGATTTATTTGGACTATATGTCTGGAAATAAATGATTTATTATTATTTACAACGGAATCGATCGTGCAAAATATCAACGTAGTTCGATCACGAATGTTTTCGTGAGCGTTAACGTTTTTGAGACCGCAGGAAATTATATTTTATGTCATAAAGAATAAGAATCACTGACATTTGACGTTTCGATAGTTTTCTATCGAATCTTTATTCGTGGTTGGGCTTCTGGCCGAGACGGGTTCTATGTGGCATTGGTTTCGGGCGCTTTCGTGTTTCGCATAACACGTTAAGCTGTGGGTACTATCGCTATTTCGTGTTTGGCGTTAGTAGTCGTAAACCCGTCTCAGAGGCCGGCAGCTTGATAACTACTGACAGTCGCGTTGGCTACTTGTCCGACACCCTTCATCAACCTGCAATGAACAAAGCGTGGTTGAGAATGGCTCGATCGTGCACTTTTATTCTGTTTTCTTGTATTATTAGCGTTTTATTAAGTTTACATTTCTTGCCTCTTACGTCATTAACTCATTACGCATTTACAGCTTGGTGAGAATTCCAAGAAATTAAAAAATGGCAACATAAAAAGTGACATTAGTGCACAGCTGCGTGTTTTGATTGACAAACCAAATATGTCTAAAAACACAATTAAAAATTCTGCAGATATTGCATTAATTAATGTCTATATTTTTTTGCCGACAGCCCCCTATGCAGGGGTTGCATGGAAGTGGAAGAGACGGTCGAGCACATGTTGCTGGCATGTTCATCCACAATTGAAACCAGATTGGCGATAATGGGAGAAGCATCATCGACCCAGGAGCTCCTTGAACATCCAGGCCTCCTACTCCAGCTTGTGCAGGAGTTGGGTTGGCTGAAATAAGAGAGTGGGAGAAGGGGACATGCACAAAGGCCCCGCACATGTGGGCCACGTGCAGGCACTTCAACCCCCTTATAGAAGAATAGAAGTGTACGTACATTTCTTGCCTCTTAGGTCATTAACTCATTACGCATTTACAGCTTTGTAAGAATTCCTAGAAATAAAAAAATGGCAACATATGTGACATTAGTGCACTGCTGCGTGTTTTGATTGACAAACCAAGTATGTCAAAAAACACAAATATAAATTCTGCAGAAGTTGTATTAATTAATTTTTATATTTTTTTGCCAAGCTATATTTCAGTAAAATTATTCTTATTATACCAAAGAAAACTACTCAAATGCATAAAAGTCTTATCTTGCGAACAAATTAGAACTAATTTGAGAGTTTTCTTCCCAATTGCAAATAGATCCTGGCTCATCTATAAACACAGATTCCACTCAGTAATTGCAATACCTGTGATTGTAGATAAGTATTATAATAACACCATTATAATCCTGTAACTGTTTCACTCTCAGAAGCACACCGGTCGAACAACCGAACAATGGAGAACAATAGATAGATAAGATGTGTCGACGAAGGGGTTAACTTAAATTAACCAGATATACGTATAAGTTCCAAAACTAAAACCCTATTTCTAAAAGGACGGTCAATACTAACGATGTCGCTAAATAACATAACAACATTTACGTACAGAAACATACAATGCAATAGTTCTGGCCCCACACTAGGATACCCTGTCTCGTGGAAACCAGAAACAGAGACATCACAAAAATGTAAATAAACATCCAAGAACTGGAATATTTTCTTCTTCCTCCCCACTCGGGATTCGAACCCGGGATGTCTCGCTTGAGAAGCACATCCTTGACCGCAACACCACGGAGGTCGTCCAAATGCACACAAGAGTTTGTTTTTTTTTGTTTTTTTTTTTTTTATGTTTACCGTACAGGAAAAGGCGTGACGTTATCTTATATTTTTAAGATATACATATACAATTGATAGCTTACTAAACAACCCCCGAAGGGACAGGTATAAATGCAAAATAATGAAGCTAATGTCCATAGATAGTGTAATAATTTTATAAACATGAGGAAGGAAACTTAAATAAAATATTGAGTTCGTCGACTCTGCACAACCGGCCACTCTGCACAACCGGCCACTCTGCACAACCGGCCACTCTGCACAACCGGCCACTCTGCACAACCGGCCACTCTGCACAACCGGCCACTCTGCACAACCGGCCACTCTGCATAACCGGCCACTCTGCACAACCGGCCACTCTGCACAACCGGCCACTCTGCACAACCGGCCACTCTGCACAACCGGCCACTCTGCACAACCGGCCACTCTGCACAACCACCGGCCACTCTGCACAACCGGCCACTCTGCACAACCACCGGCCACTCTGCACAACCGGCCACTCTGCACAACCGGCCACTCTGCACAACCGGCCACTCTGCACAACCGGCCACTCTGCACAACCGGCCACTCTGCACAACCGGCCACTCTGCACAACCGGCCACTCTGCATAACCGGCCACTCTGCACAACCGGCCACTCTGCACAACCGGCCACTCTGCACAACCGGCCACTCTGCACAACCGGCCACTCTGCACAACCGGCCACTCTGCACAACCGGCCACTCTGCACAACCGGCCACTCTGCACAACCACCGGCCACTCTGCACAACCGGCCACTCTGCACAACCACCGGCCACTCTGCACAACCGGCCACTCTGCACAACCGGCCACTCTGCACAACCGGCCACTCTGCACAACCGGCCACTCTGCACAACCGGCCACTCTGCACAACCGGCCACTCTGCACAACCGGCCACTCTGCATAACCGGCCACTCTGCACAACCGGCCACTCTGCACAACCGGCCACTCTGCACAACCGGCCACTCTGCACAACCGGCCACTCTGCACAACCGGCCACTCTGCACAACCGGCCACTCTGCACAACCGGCCACTCTGCACAACCGGCCACTCTGCACAACCACCGGCCACTCTGCACAACCGGCCACTCTGCACAACCACCGGCCACTCTGCACAACCGGCCACTCTGCACAACCGGCCACTCTGCACAACCGGCCACTCTGCACAACCGGCCACTCTGCACAACCGGCCACTCTGCACAACCGGCCACTCTGCACAACCGGCCACTCTGCACAACCGGCCACTCTGCACAACCGGCCACTCTGCACAACCGGCCACTCTAAGTTTAACACGATCTTATTCATGCTGTCATCTATCGAGTAAAGACCCATGCCCCTCGGTGGGCACATTAATTATTTCGAATGAATTTGTACGTCTGCTAGGTACCTACTTGGGGATTATTTAGGTATAGTAAGCGTAGTTCTTTATTTATGTCCCCACCTAGGGGTACTGTCAAAGTTATCAAGCTGAAAGGCCTACGCAGACCGGGACGACATGGCAAGTTTTTACCAACAATGGACATTTAAACGTATCGATATAGATATAAGACATAAATTGATAATGGTTTCAAATAATGCCACGGCATTATTTTAGGCCATATCAATTTATGTCTTATTTCTACAGGGCGTAACAGAAAGTGGGTTGTAGGGGCATCATTCTGAACAACTTTCTTTGTGTTTACGATTTGATAGTGTGAGTTTTGGCGACAAAGGTTCCGATACTAATCGAGGCTCATGCGGCTTCCACGGGTTTTTTGTGTTCCGTGGACACTTTGGACACCAAATGCCAAATGACTCAACGCATCCAGTGGCCGCCCGCCTCGAACCGATAGTGCCAACCACACGATAGGTTCAGATGTGTCACAAATATTTGTAAAGTGTATGTGTGCCAGACTGGCTCCGAGTAAATGCAAAGAGAAAGCGTGGCCGACCCAGAGAGATGGAGTGATGAGTTGGGTCTATGGGATAAAGAATGGAAGGAGACCGCTCAGGATCGAATGGAGTGGAAGAGGGGGAGAGAGGCCTTTGCCCAGCAGTGGGATATTACAGGCTCATAATAATAATAATAATAATGTGTGCCATGCATCGGTATGTATTTAGCATTTGTTAGGGTTCCGTACTCGAAGGGTGCCAAACGGGACCCTATTACTGAGACTTCGCTGTCCGTCTGTCCGTCCGTCCGTCCGTCCGTCCGTCCGTCCCACCGTCCGTCCGTCCGTCCGTCCGTCCGTCTGTCTGTCTGTCTGTCTGTCTGTCTGTCTGTCTGTCTGTTTGTCTGTCACCAGGCTGTATCTCATGAACCGTGGTAGCTAGACAGTAGAAAATAGAAATAAAAAAATTCACAGATGAAATAGAAATAGAAATTTTCACAGATGACGTATTTCTGTTGCCGCTATAACAACGAATACTAAAAAATAAAAGAAATTTAATATTAAGTGGGGCTTCCATACAACAAACGTGATTATTTTTGCTCGATATTGATAATGGTAGCAGGTAGACGCTTAAAATGTTCACAATATATTGAGTATATTATTTATCATATACTCAATATAATAATTAATTAATAATTAAATTAAAATTAAATTAATATTTAGGGGGGGGCTCCGATACATGTTTTTTTTTTTGCGGTGTTTTTTAGATACTAGTACGGAACCCTTCGTGCGCGAGTCCGACTCGCACTTGGCCGGTTTTTTCCTTTTAAGGATCGGAACCCTAAAGATATGCCAAACCTTATACTGTAAACCTCCTCCAACTGTAAACCAAAATTGTAAACCTCTTCCTTTTGGAAGTCGGTTAAAAAGGACGATATAATTGAAACAAAAAGTAAACTTTAGAAAAAACCGACTTCCACAAACCCTATTTGATTAGATTGAGTTTAATACAAACTGTAACCCCTTATCCCCCCCTCCCCTTGGGGAATTAATTTTGTCAAATCCTATATCAGTGCTTCCCCACGCTACTAAGGAACCCCTGTACAAAGTTTCATGGCTCTAGGTCCACCGGTTTAGGCTATGCGTTGCCTGCCCGTCAGCCACGCATTGTATTTGTACCTAGTATTGAGCAGATCTGGTGGCCATATGTGGTCTTCATCAGCAGTTCCGCATCACAAAATTATGCTTACCATGTGCATTTGCACGAGTTATTATGAAAAACACAAAAATCACTATAGGTCTGCCTATAATATTTGAAGAGTTCCCTCGATTTCTCCAGGATCCCATCATCAGATCCTGACCTGTTGTCAATGGGACCAATGGGAAGGTAAACCCTTTCAAACAAAAAAATAATTGAAGTAAAACTTCTTAGGGCACGGGGGTAAAATTTATTTAACCTCTCAACTGTGGGTTATTCATATATTTGCTTTTCAATTGCTACTAGCCGGGTGCTATCACGAGTGGCTAAGAAATGTAACGGAAATTCGAAACGGTGACGTCAGGGTCGGCTGAAGACTTTTAAAACCGCAACTATTTTCAATACGGTTTTTAACTAATCAGATAAGATAATAATACATTCGTACAATAAAGAATGTTAATTAGTGAGAGAAAAACCTGATGAAACGTTAACAAATAAAAATTATTTTAAGCATTCTTCCACGAGTTCTTGATTTCCGGTATGGCCAAGATGGCGCCGCCGCCGCCGCCGCCGCTGGCTGGGACAAACAAAACCAACTAGCATGACTCAAACTACTTCGTTCAACCTCTTTGTTGGAACCGGAACTTATGTTTGACAGCTGTGCGATGCGATCCATACAGTTTGTAAGAAAAGAGTTTCATCAATGTCACACGGGTCGATATGGATTTCTAAAACAAGCAAAGCAATGCATACATTTGAGCGAGACGGCTTAAAGACGTGACGTCAGATGGTATATAATCTGAGCGAGATGCAAATAGTAGTGACACTATTGAATGAGTTAAGTATATCACCACGAGCGCGACAAATTGTAGATAAGGAATGGTGGGAAATAAATGACATGACGTATTAAAAGTAAGTACAAGTATAAAATAATTTCAAATAATCGGACGTCTGAAACTTAAAAGTAACTTGAAGCAGAGATTGGATCTCAAAATTGGAAATTTAAATCTCTTTTAGTATAGGTGTATAGTATAGGTACCACTTAATGATCTAGCTACAGAAGTTTTACTTCTAACACGTGTACGTTACACGCGTATTTTTTTTTCCAAATCGGTCTATCCGTTTAGGCGCTATCGAGGCACATACATAAAAAATAAAAAAAATAAAAAACAAACATCCGGACGAATTGTAAACCTCCTCCTTTGGGAAGTCGGTTAAAAATTACATAAATTGTATTATTTATAATTCAATTTTAAAACCGCAATTAGGTGAAATATGATTTATAATTATGACGGATAACCTGATTTCTGGGTTCCGCAAGAAAAGTTCGTATATAATTATTAATTTTCAAAAATATATTAAGTCCAGTTTTTATGCGGTTTAGGGACCCGTAAGGCGTAGGATGCAGACGCAGATAATAAAAATTTACTGTTTTTGACAATGAAGGATGTGTAAACCTACACGGTGTAATGCGTATTAGGGACCCGTAGGCATACGGTATCAAGATGACGATGAGACGATGATGACACTTGGTTGTCTGTCCGTCGCGTCTGCACATCAGCAGGGATTTATCTTTTGAATCGTATTTTGTAAGCGCTCCCTTCCTCTACCGTAAAGACACCCGCAGTACGATGGATGACAGCTAACAACACTGCCGGGAATAGCCAATGAAACTAGCTTCCGGTTAATATCTCACTCCTGATTGGTTGAGAGATCAGTTGTTAGAAAAAAGAAACTTTTTCGCGCGTAATTTTCGCGCGTAACTTGCTAAAAATTCAAAGCCGACTTAAAGTTGTTTATGGCAACACTTATGTTTGGAGTCATGAAACATCATAAGCCAGAGTATTTATATAAGAAACTTGTTTGGCGCTGGACATTGCAGGGAGATCGCAACGCTATCAGACTATGCACAAAGCCGCTTAGTATGCCGCGACACCGGACTTCTGCGTTTCGTGGTAGCTTTCGGTTCCAGGCTACTAAGTGCTGGAATGACCTCCCTCCGCTACTTAGACAGCTGGATAATGAAGTAGCCTTCAAGAACTCATTGAAAAAATCTCTTTTGAGTTCGCAAAAGATGCTCCCCTAGTCCCGCCTGTATTATAAATCCATATTCCATAATAATAATAATAAAATGTCATTACTTAATTATAAACTCAACTATAAGTTCAACTATAAAATCTATTAGTATTCTATTCTTTATTATCTACATAACATTAATCCCTTTGGTACCAATTAATTAATACTAGCTTAACCTAATAATATTAACAATCTGTACAAGAAACTTATACACGAACAAATTAGTTTTCAGTTGAGCACGCCGTCTCCCTTGTTCCCGTGCTGACGGAAGATCAGCGCCTGAGGAGTCTACTTCTCAGGCACATGCTGAGTATTTCTGAGTCAGACAGAACCCTTTTGCAGATGCCACACCACCTCCAGTTCTAGTGCGATATAGGTACTCTTAGTGCAAATTAAATTTAACGGTATTTTCTATCTGTGTCTGTATGTTTTATATGTTATTTTGTTTAGCGCTAAGTATCTTCTATGTTTTAAGTTGTGTGTGTGTGCGCTGATGCAAATAAATAGATAAAATACAAATTCAATTTTTTTAATGCTGTTTTTATAAGTAGCAAATAGTTTGTTAATTATGTTCTGCCTCACTTATGTCTCCATCTGTGTTCACATGCGTTGGAGAGCAGTCCAGAACTTTATTCTGTCCTATTGTTGTGTTTTTGATTGTAATCCGTTTTGTGGACCTAATTAAATAAATAAATAAACCTGAATACTAAAAAATATAAACAAAGATGGAGGAACTATACAAGATACTCATTATTTTCGGCGCTTATCAGCATATAATAAAAAAGTGTATTATTTATACAATCTGCGAATTCCGGGTATTTCCAGAATGATAACAGTACGGCAATACCAGTTACTTAGTAAATCCGCACCCTTATCCAGTTTTTTAGGGTTCCATTCCCCAATGTTACCAGGCGAACCTATTACTATGCCTCCGCTGTCATCAATCCCATGAACCGTAATAGAAAGTAAGTACAGTTAACATTTACACAGAATGTGTACGTTGCTTTTATACATAGAACCTACTAATGAACTACACGCAATTAAACAATTAAAGACATTTTAATCTGCAATTTTTCTGGTGCAGACGGAACCCTTCGTGCATGAGTCCGACTCACGCTTGACCTGATTTTTATAAACTCAAGCTCACATTTTCAATCACTGCCAGTCCGGACTCAAACCTCCACAAGATAGGATGTGTTCAGAATAACGTAACGCGTGTCAGTAATTAACAATGTTAATTAGAGTGTCATCTTATCTATTGCTGTTAACAAGTGGGGTTTTTGCCAGTGAGCCAGGCAAGTGTTATTAAATTACCTAGCATTTAAGTTGTGTCATTTATGAATAATAATCTGGTGGTATTCGCACATCGGAATCAATCGTGCGGGCAGCAATATCTAGCTCCGTACAGAACGGCCACAACCTTCCCCGCGCTGATTCAGATACCGCACCCCACCCCTGGCGTCAGAGGATTGGTTAAAGGATCAATAGACAGGGCTGAACGCTTGACGACTATTTGTTGTATTCAACAAACGTTCGCATGTACGCAACATATACGATGACGGGCCGCCAGACAGTTTCGCAGCGGCTGACCAATCACAGCTCTCCCCCGTCCACGTCCGTCCCCTCGTCCCCCGCCGCCCGTAAATTGGTGAGTTGTGTTTCAAAGGAAAATGTATCTATGCGCTCTCCACTGGATAAGTGCTCCCTGAGCTAGGCCAACCCAACTGTCGGAAGTTACCAAGCTGCCCTGTTAAGGGACTCTGACACAGCTTTACGACTACTACCACCGAGTGATTTCATTACATGTGTCATGTGGCTAATGTTAGAAGAGCGGCTAAAACTAAGTTTAGTCAGGTTAGGTATAGATAGATACGTTTAATTTGTTCTTACATATCTGTCGTATATTGTTTGGTTTATCCAAATAAATAATAATAATAATAATCTTTTTATTTCAGGTATAAAACCCATATTGACAAATACCTTAAAACTAGAGATACATAACATTTTATGAAACTAACCTAACTTAACTTAAGCCTAGCTAAAACACCGTAATTAATTAATGCGTTTATTGGACCTTGCCAAAACGTCCGACATCAAGTATTCAAGTATTTATTGCAATAAATTACATGTCGTATTATAGGTGTTATTATAAAATAAAAAATAGTATCAAAGTAATTTTACCCTATTGGGTGTAGCAAGATTACAGTCACAAAGCATTACATTATATTACATTACATTACAAAACATTGCATTATTATTAAAAAACAAACACAACAATTAATAATTCCCACTAAAGATCCAGATTGGATTAGGATTTGGAGACATAATATGTCAAATTCAGTCATAATACATCAAAACAGAGAGGTATAGAAAATAAATAAATAGAGCCTGACATTTTTTGGATGACAAAATTACGAGTCGTAGATCAAATAGGTACATTAACAGAATAACTGTCACAGGCACTTGTTTCTTGTACGATGCCGAGATGATGCGGAGCCCTTCGCGTGAGAGTTCGACTCGAACTTGACCGTTATTTTGTTTTAATAATATTTTGTTCCCTTGACGTTTTCCAGTCACTGAATGCAGATGCGTTCCATGGTCGCTACCTAAGCTACCACGTCAGCCATTACTTGTCAACTTGAAGCTCAACGAAACACCAAAAGATGACATATTGGGGCCGGCCAGCAAATTAGACTTAATGGTTCGTATCATAACCACAGAAGAGATAATAGTTTAAGCCGGGTACTCATCAGCGAGCTGTAACCGTAACATGCGTGATACAGCATCGAGGTTCTAGTGTGTACGCGTGTACAGAAGGCAAACGACGTCGTCGCCGGAACGCCTTCACCGCGCGTACTCATTTTGCGAGCTGTAACTGTAACCAAACAGATACAGTAACGAGGTTCTAGTGTGTACGAGAAGGTCAAAAGCCGGATCTGGACAGCTTAGGGCTTAGGGTTCCATAGTACACCATTTTCCATGCAGGCGTCTATCCTCTGACCATTCACTCATGAATAACGAAGAACTCGAATGTACAGCTGGTTCGCAGCGGCTCGCACGCAACAAACACTCCTCTTGACGTCCACCTGTGCGTCCACGAGCGCACTGCGAGCTCCCTTTGATTCGCGGCAAAAACCGACAATCGTCGGCTCGCTGCGAGTCGCTCGTGCAGCGTTCGTTGCAGGCTCGCGAACCGCGTACTCACTATGTTATTGGTAACAGTAACTGTTACAGTTACGTGCAACGTTACGGGTTCAGCAATGAGTACGTTGTCAAGGTCGGCTCGCTGCAAGCTGCTCGCGTGCCGCTCGCGAACCACGTACACACTATGTTTTTTCGGTTACAGTACATGCAACGGTTACGGTTACAGCTCGATGATGAGTACCCGCCTTAAAGAGTAACGTAACGTTTACATAGAGGCTTACACACGAGTCGTTCCCAGATTCATCTAACCGTGATTCCCAAGGTAATCCACAGAAAATAAAATAAATAAGTACTTATTAAAATTGGTTCCATTCTCAATTCTCATCCATGAGACACAGTAATGAAGGTACAGCCGCGAAACAACCTGATCAAACTTTTAACGTTCCACGTTATGATCGATTTCTATTACGTAATTGTTTAGCATCCATTACCTTATAATGAAGGTATATTACTACCCGTTCGCTATAAGTTTGCCGGTGCGTGGAATGCGGTTGCCCTCCCCCAACCGCCAACCGCACCCCTGAGTCGCCCTATCCGCACACCGTTAGCAACGTCGGTAGCTGACGCGTCGCACGCAGTACTCGCAGTCGGGAGGCGTGATATTTTTATTTATTTATGTGTATTAATGTGTATTTATTGAAATAAAAAACAAAGATTTTGAAATAATGGTTTATTTATAGCAAAGTTTGTACAATACATTGGAAAAAAATCCATGACCCCTGATCCTAATTAGAATTTGGAATATACACTCGTAGGGAAGCCTAACTGGACTAAACTATTTTTATTGTTGTAGATTATTTAATATCGATCGAATGTGTTAAATGTTGCCTAATAAAATGTTTTGTAAATGTGTAATATTTCTGCTAACCCTACCTCTGAGTGACGTCACATCGTCACCGGCAAACTTATAGCGAACGGGTAGTATATTATGTTTGTATACTACCGCCCGTTCGGAAGTTGTGGGCTTAGGGATAGGGATAATTTTGGGAACAATGTATGGAATATTTCATTTTTCTATAACAAAAGAATGGATGACTTTGGGAACAATCCCATACATTGCTTCTGCCCCACAGTATTAATCTGTGCCCACAGCAAGATTACGTAGGCGCAAAACTATCAGCCAGGTTCCCACCACTCTAAATGTCTGCGTTGATTATAAACACCATTTAGCGGATGCGTAAATTCTGCAACAAGTCGCCCTTAACCTTTCATTTATTGTGTCAGGGGTGTTTTAAAATGGTAATATTTTATTGATCACCTAATAATTGCCTTTTTGGTCATCTAATAGTTAAATCATTTGGGTTTCTAAAATATTAGATCTGTCACCTAACTTGGATGAACAAATAATACTAAAATTGGCACCTAAATAATAGATTGATCACTTTCTATCGGTCACCGAAATAATAGATTGGTTCCTTACATAGTAGATTGATCGACAAAATAGTAGATTGATCCATTATTGAGGTGATCAATTTAGAATAATTAGGCGATCAATGTTTGATGAACGTTTATTTGTAATATTTATGTGACCAACCTATTAATTAGGTGATCAATCTACTATTTAGTTTACCAATTACTATTTAGGTGACCAATCTAATAATTACCTAATGAATCAGGTTGATATTTATATCAAAGTTAAGTTGGTTTCTATTTTGGATGTGTTTTATATAACACAAAACCTGACATCTTAATCATTTCTCACAAGGAAATAACACAAGACCAGTTTTTTGTTATCTACTTTTGTTTACACAATTCAAGATCGAAGTTAGGGAAGGAATTAGGATTAGGGATAGCTTATAAATGAGAAAAAGTATCGACGATACACAAGGCTAGTCTCAGTTAGCCTACCTAATCCTAATTCCTTCCCTAACTTCGATCTTGAATTGTGTAAACAAAAGTAGATAACAAAAAACTGGTCTTGTGTTATTTCCTTGTGAGAAATTATTAAGATGTCAGGTTTTGTGTTATGTTGTAAGTCTATATTTTGTGCTATGTGTCGCCTGTTATTGTTTTTTCTCCAAATAAATAAAATAAAATAAATCTGATATTTTAGGTGACCGATAGAAAGTGATCAATCCACTATTTAGGTGACCAATCTATTATTAAGGTGACCGATAGAAAGTGATAAATCTATTATTTAGGTGACCATTTTATTTTAGGTGGCAACGGGAACTACGTTTTAAAATGACTAATTTCTTGTTATCTCTAATTTCAGTTGTGTGTTTGCCCCAAAGCGCCGCCAGAGGGCGAGCCAATGGCGCTAATTGATCAAGTACTCAAGCCCAACAGCGACAAGCCAAATGTAGGTGATGACGTCGTCATCTGCATTAATTTATACTTAAAGGCTGGATTTTACCACAGATACTATAATATTATACTAATACAGATAGACCACCTAGAACAAAATATGACATCGGCGTAAACTGAGATGCTACGAAAGCTTCTTTAGTTCGAGGCCATTATCACTTGGTGCAGCACCATCGAAAATTGCAAATACCACGAGATGACGCTAAGATATATACGATTTATTCTAAGATTAGCGCCACCTAGAAGTATTTTAACTGAAACCATGGCGTTTAAAGTACAAATCTTACTACTCCTCACGCCATATCTTTTTTACTAATTCTAATTTGTATGGGATGAGCACCCTGTGATTTAACCAACAAAAAGTTATACGAGAATATCTATCCCGGGGATAATTTGTGTGACAATGACAGTTCAAAATGAGGTGATCTGTTCTGGGTGTCACTAGTCTCTATGAAAACGTAGAAGATACTCTCGAGTAAAAGTTACTCTTTCGTTGATAAAATCCAGCCATAATAACTTTAGCTTTCCAACGATCTTTTGGCTTGCGGTGACAGGTGGAACTAACGCTTTTTGATAGGTTCGTTGCGTAGAACTGGCGCCCCCTGTAAACGTCACTCACGCGCCAAAAGATAGTCGGTTAGCTGTATTAGTACATACGGGCACACCACATACAGTTCCCGTCACATAAAAAGACACTGAGTGACAGGGATAGGTGTACGCGATGGCTATAGTCGCGCCCGAGAGAGATCGGAGTAGGTAGAGTGATTTAGGGTGAGTGACCTCAAACATATACATATATTATAATTATAACACATCATGGATATGCCTCAGAGATTCCGGGCTTTTTAAATGATTTAGTATGTTTTTTTTCGTAATTTCATATCTAATGATTACATGGAATTAGGTATAAAGTGCGAATCGAAATGAATCACTAAGAGCAAGATTTACAACATAAAAGCAACACCATCGTCGGCACAATGCAAAGTTTGCGACTTCGCGACCAATCACAGTACAGTCTCCAAGATTTATATCTATGTCTAGTTTTAAGGTATCTATCTATCTATCGCTAAGGGGTTTTTTTGCACTGAATTATAGATTTATTATTATTTAATATTATTTTTATAGGTTATCATCGCCTCAGTGGGTAATTTTATAGCCATTACGTGTCTATTCTTATGTGCCCGTAGAGCCCATTTACCTGACGAAGGGTTATGCACTGTTACAGAAACCAACGGGTTCACATCAGGACAGTGACTGGAACACCAACAGTAACAGCTTAGAGGAGACTGACAGGCCAATCCCAAGGCCAGTGCCAAAACCACGTGAGTACATAAGCCATAAGGGACAGAAGGGTAATACCCCGGATTATAACCCACATGTGGGTAATAACTATGAACCACTTTCAAGGTACGATAACTGTGTTAAATATAAGCCGGATTGACTGGGAAATTACCCAGTAATTCCCCTGAATTACTGTGTTACTGTGGTACGGTGGAAGCCTAAAAAGACAAAGATGAGCGTTCTGTTTTTAAAACGTAATTTAGGTAGGTCTTGAATTTTGTTGATTGTTTGATGATATCTCTTTTGTAAATACATTGTTTTTGTAATTATCTCTAAAAAAAAAAGGTTTCTATGTATGATTTTAAAGAGTTAATTAGTCCGTTGGTAGGTAGGTAGATACACTTGCAAAAAAAAAAGACAATCAAAGTCACAAAATTGCGGACTACTGCGTGTTACGCAAATCACATATTTCACCCAAACCGTTTATACCACTGAAAAGATTTGGACTCATTTGGAACCTTTTGGACCTGGAAAATGTTCTGGAACATGCAGTAGGGATGCAGTATTGCGTCGCAAAAGTTACTATGCGGATGTGGCCTGGTAAATACAAGAGATGGAACACATATCTACTGGACTTAGCTGGACCAATTATAAGTATATTTTTTTTTTATTCGACTCGAAATGTTTCTTCTTTGATTTACCAAAACACGCCTTTTACAAATATGCACTTTTTTCTAATTAGACGTGAAAAACTGGAAAAAGTAAGAAATTTTCGAGGGTTTTGCCGCCTAAAAATTTGTAAATAAACGTACCCACAGGGTCCCTGAAAAAATGGCTTGGTTGGAATAAATGTAAGCAAAACACTCTACAGAAGAGAAAGAGGTTTGTTAGGGGCATCATTCTGAACAACTTTCACTATGGGACCGACTTGATCAGAGCAACTTTATTTTTCACTTCTCCGTAAAAATCAGCTGATCCACTCAGGCCAAAATGTACTGGGAGGGAAGTGAAAAATAAAGTTGCTCAGAATGATGTCCCAAACCAAGCAGTTTCTCATTTTGCGTTAATTCATTTACACCTTGTATATTGAGCTAATCTACAATTGCACCATCCGTTTTTACAAGCAATGTATGTGCGCGTATGTCAATGTTTGTGTTTAGCCATTGGCTAACAAGCGATCGCTAAAAAATACGCGTTTTAAAATAACATTCACGCGATAGACGTAAAACTTCTTGATCATAAATTCGAAATTCGAAAGTGTAACGGATATGACGTAAATGTGACGCGTCCTTAAATAAATTACTCTTCATTCTCGTTCACTTTCCCATTTTCGAATAGCCTTAAAAAAATCATAGCTCATGATGATGTCATGATAATAATTGCTCGAGCATAATTCGGGAGACTGGATTTGATAAATATACCATAATTATACCATAAATTATTATAAACATAAACATTTACATACAGGCACATAAATTGCTTCTGGCCCCACACTAGGATACCCTGTGTCGTGGGAACCAGAAACAGCGACATCACAAACATGTAAACATCTAAGACCTGGATGAAATCAAATAAAATAAAATCAAGTAAATATACTTAGTGCATTCAGAAAAAAGATTGCTACAATACACGGGTCGTTTTCAAATCATGAAATCGACCCTCGTAGCTTGCAACGCTATATGCAGCGTGCCGTAACAACGTTCGTAGCAGATTCGAAACGCTTGCAACGCTATTTGCAGCGTGCGTAACACCCGTATTTCACGTCACACGAATTACGAGTCATTCGTGTGAATTAATCTCATTCGTGAGACACAAAAATCGTGAAATCGAGCCACACGCATCATTGACAGGGTAAGTCCATTTACGCTTTGCATTGCTGCCTAGTCTGCTTTTTATCACCATGCACGTGCTTTTACCGCAGCTTCTTACGGGACTGGGAATTGTCATTTACGGAGAAAAACAAGTAAAATAATAATGATAATTTAAATAATAATAATTATTATTATTATTTATTCAAAAAGAAAAACAGAAAAAGTTTACACAACTTGAGTAACTTAGCTAAAAAGTGACATCTAATAATTGGAACATCTGAGCCCGAGCTAGGTGTATTTCAGGCTGCAGTGCTCTTCCCAAAAAATATATAATTTGCTAATTCATGTTGTAACGGTCACATAGCATTATAAAAAAATAAGCAAATAAAGAATAACACTGACCAAAAACTCTTCCACTCTATCCGATCCTGAGCGGTCATCCTCAAGTCCTTGTCCCATAGACCCAACTCATCACTCCATCTCTTCCTGGGTCGGCTTATAATAAATTGTAATAATTCATTTTACTTAACTTTATGTTGTTTAATCCAGTTAGGTTACCACAAAGTTATAGTGCTTCAGTTTCGGATCCTAATCTAATTCGCACAATTAGATAGCTCGCCTTTATACACTCTTATTTATTTATGCACTGTGTATTTTTTGCGTCCAATGAAGAAACACAACCGTCCGACCAACTGGTACGAAAGATCTGGGCCCGAATTCTACGATTGGCCGCCGACATATATAATGACCGTTCTTGATGAATTATTTAAAAGCACCGCTACCTAATGAAGCAATGGACCTAACAGAAAGGACTTACTGTACTGTACACAAGCATACCACAAGCCTGGCACAAACTTGAATACGAGGCATTTGGTATTCTACCAGCCAGTTTGACGCCAGCGTACTTTGTTCTACTGTCCAAAGCGTTCTTACGCTGGCGCCAGTTTGACGCCAGCGTAAGTACGTTTTGGATAGTAGAATACGAAGTAGGCTGGCGTCACGCTGGCGCTTGTGAATTGCGATTCCGGTTTTAGTAGAATACCAAATGCCTCGTATTCAAGTTTGTGCCAGGCTAGTGGTATGCTTGTGAACAGTAGAATTCGGGCCCTGGTCTTTTGTGGACGTTGGACGAGCTAGTAGTTATACATTTATTATGATTTTATATGGACATAATTGTAGCCGTCTATACGGAGGTGGTGGTGGCTAAAGGTAGCGGTTGTGGTAATCCAAAATGTACGAAGTCATTATTTTGGCAATAATGGGTTTGGTTTGTAAACCAGCGTTATGCTGCCACTACTCCATACAGCATAATACTAAAACCAAACCTTATTTGACGCATAGAACTAATTGTTTTAAGTTACTTTGTGTAACTGTAGATTTTTCTGACGTTTTTTTCAAATAAATACTTTCTATTTCTCTTTCTTCCTTTATTTCTTACTTTATTTTTTCTTTCTTTATTTATTTCTCCTCTCTTTGTGATTTTTGCTAATGAAAAACATCGCGAGGAAACATTCATTATTCCACAGCTGCGGCGATAGGCTAATATACCCTGTCTCGCAAATATGACTATTGAATCACTGGCTAAAAGTGCGCACATTGTGTCTCTGCTGTCTCGTATATAGGTATACTTTTTTATTTATTTGGCTCATGGTGTTAACTGCTCAAGCATACAGAGACCCCAAATGACCCAAATGTTTTGATTTTGATGTGGGTGTTGGGTGTGTTAATAAATATGTGTACTAATAATGAGATGAATACTTACCCCCAGTTTCTGACAGAATGTCTTTAACAGGCGATTTTTCTAATAATCATACAAAATAGCGGAACTTGATTGGCTGAAATTAGTTCAACAAAAGAACAGTCTGTTACATTTGATCGTTCTTCCAGAAACCGTTATTAGTATTATAGTTATATGGTTAAGGTGTACCTATAGTGTAAATGTTTTGTGCGACTCGTAGTTCAAATAAAAGTGAAATATTCTCATTTTCAGGCTGCGTATGCGTCGATGTTCACAAATGTCCATCGCTGGCAAGAATATTCCAAAACTCAATTGCAAAAGAAAATGAACCAAAGCTCAAAGAGGCGAGGTGTGACACTGATAACAAAGATTTATTTAAGGTAAGGCAAGACATAAAATAACTTAGCTTCACGCCTTTTCCCATACGGGGTGGCAGAGGCACCACTGTTCCCACTTTTAGCCAGTGGCTAGCCCATCGCCGCAGCTATAGATAGATTAATTAAGGTTTCCTCACGATATTTTCCATAACCAAAGGAACTTCCATATGCGGTGCTTAAGATCAGATAAATGACTCTCATTGGTACATGCTCAACACCAGGATTCGAACCTGCATCTCTTAATCTTGCGCTAAAGGTAAGTGTGAGACCCAATAGACCACGGAACTCTACCGAAGGTAAGGTAAGGTGCCTGAGAAAACGGGCCTTGATAGACTGTTTTTGTATAGTAAATTGTTTACCAAGGGAGTAAAGAAGTATTTTTAGGCACTGGTCTCACCAACCAAGAGCGAGTAAGCGATGAGCTGTCGACTATTTTCTCGCTCAAGAAACGAACAAAAGATATGGATCTCGTGTGTGTAAACGAGAGATATATTTTTATAGTTCATCACTGGCTGTTCACACCATAGAGTAACGTATAGGTTCACACTGCCGGCGAGGACTGTCTTCACTAGTTGGTCGCGCAGCGATAAAAGCTGTCAACGATAAAACTCGCTTGGCTGTCAGAGCGATCTTTCTACTGTACAACGTGGATTTGAGTGCGCCTGAGCGAGTGGTGCGAGTAATCGCCCGTCGAACTCGAACACTCGCTTTATAGCCGAGCGACAAAACTATCAGACAGAACTACACACTTGCTCCTCGCTGCTCGCCAACTCGTTTCTAGTTTTTAGCTTTAATCGCTTCTCGCTCATCGTCGGCGGTGAGACCAGTGCCAAGGCGAGACTGTATTTTGAATCCGGAGCGAGCGAAGGAGTTGATAAGAAAGAAGAGTTCATAAGTAGAATCCTGAGCGATAAATTACTTTAATCCTAGTTCTACTTTAGTCTCTCTATGCCGGGACTAATAGGGCTCTTTTCGAATAGAAGTGATGAAAAGTGTATTTTTGTGCTTGTCTTCAGGTGAATTGCTGCGAACGGACAAGCTGCCGCGACCCACAGTTTAGGCCAGGAGTGTGCAAAAGTATTCTATACTGTAAACATTTGGCTGATATAGTTCTGAACTCAGTATTAACTCCAGATATACAGGAATATTTGAGGAAACATGTGTAAGTGATTTTATATAATTCACCAAGTTTAAAACTTGAAAAAGAAACGACTACATGACCTGTTTGTGGGCGTCCATTAATTACGTGAGGGGTTTTAGGCTATTTTCTGACCCCACCCTCCCCCTTGGATGAGATTTCGTGAGATTTTACTCAACCCCTCCTCCCCCATCCCCCAATCTCACGTGTGATTTGGAAAAATGTGTGTTTCTATTGTAAAGGCTATTTCTATTTTTATTTTAAAAAACGTTTTATATTTTTATTTAAGACTAGTCCAGACTAGTATTTTTAAGATTGCTTCGAATTACAACAAATTTTACATAATATAACCCATTTTTATTGTAATTTCACTGTTTCTTGCGATAAAAAAATACGTGATATTCGCCGAGACCCCGCCGCTCCCCAAAGTAAGAAAAGATGAGATTTGACTCCCTCCCCCTCTAAACGCCTCATGTTATTAATGGACGCCCCCTTACTTTCTCGCAGGTCAGGATGCAAATGACCTCTAACACGATATGAGCCTACGAAAGACAGACAAGTTCACAAATATTACACAATAAAAACAAATAAACGATTCTACCTAACAGACAGAATTTATTTCTTAACAATGACCGCAAACACCACAAGCACCGTGGCAGAAAGGCAAATATACGTATTTTTGTTTACCTGGGTGACATAATTCTTTTCAGTTTTACCGATACCTAATTTTAAAAAGTGGGACTTAATTGATGGGGATGGGTTACTCTTCCATAAAAAATATTTTTTTAAATCGCATCATATTTAACAAACACAAAAAAATATTACTAACATAAAATAAAAAGAAAACCCTGTCACGCAAAATGGAGTATTGAATAACGGCTAAAAGAGACAATTGTGCCTCTGCCACATCGTATGGGAAAAGGCGTGACGCTATGTTTATTATATTTTATGTACAAAAGCAAAACCATCTCTCACATGTGATTGGCTCCAGAAAACCTTGGATAATACTTCGTTGATATTACAGATGTGAGGGGCCAGAAAAGGATAGCACTTGTTGCGCTGACCTTAACGCGTCCCCAGGAGAAACAATCATCGACGAAATCTATCCCGTACCCGCAACCAAATACAAACACGAAACCGGACCCGAAACCGGAACCGGTCCCGAAACCGAAACCGGACCCGAAGACGAAACCGAAGACGAACCCGATCCCAAAGGCAAAGTCGAATACGACAAAATGAACTGCACAAATCCAGAAGTTTTGCAATGTACTTGGGATAACAATCAGAAGCCGAGCAAGTGCTGTGGACGAAATGTGGAATCGGAACTCAAGACACAAGGTACGTCATCCATCATCATCAACATCATAGACTTCTGTAGCGATGCGGTCGAGCCTGTGCTTTCCAAGAGGCGCGGGTTTGAATCCCGGCTGGGAAGGAAGGAATTCCAAGACAGGAGATGTCTAGATCTCAGAGTTTGATCTGACTGCTACTCGTACGACCATTTGCATCGAGATAAAGTTCAAAACCTATGAAAAAAATAGAACAAAAGATGGTACTTAGGTCTTGGATGTTTTTATGTTTGCGATGTCACTGTTTCTGGTTCGCAAGACACACTGTGTCGACACCTTAATCTTAATATGAGACGGGTATCTGGATATATAAAATCGTAAAATGAACTGACTACGATCAACGCAGAGCCCAAACCGCTGGAGCTAGAGACTTGAAATTTTGCACATAGATGCCTTGCATAGTGCCCGAAATACCACTGTCCAAGTTCAACTCAAAGGTAGAAGATTAGCCGGCCGTCGTGGCCATCTTCAGAAGCTTGACCGACGAGTCAACAGTCTCGGACGCGGTCAAGCTTCATTATTTACTAACACGGCGATTTGAGAATCGTGTTCTAATCGACCGTTTCGTAGATATCACTTTGGGCTTGCCGCATGTTGATGCGCGCTCTAATATCCACGCACTATTTCTCACTCCGCTAATTTCGGCTCAATCCGCCCTACACAATTTGGATCTGCCCATGAAGGCTTCGGACTACGTGTTCGTGTCCATAGTCCATAGTGGTACGTGAGCTTCAGGGCGAGTTACGTACTTTGTTCGAACGGATGTACGGTTCCCGTTCCACTCTCAAGAACCTCATTGAGTTCTCAGAGGAACACGCGCGTTGTGTTGAGAATGAGTGGTCTGGCCCGACCAGCCACCAGGCACAATCAGCTCAACCAACTTACACACACAAACAAGACCCACCCATAAGAAGAGAAATAAAAGCGTAGTTGTAAAATACATCGAAAGTTTTGTGGTGCATGGAGAACAAATTTTTAGGACGGGGGGTTATGATAGAGATATGTAGTAGATAGTGTAGTTGGAAAAATATACCAAGTGGCTTTGTGGTACTCGAAGAACGATGGATGACGGGGTTTGGGGTCAGAGCAAGTTATGATTAACTGTTCGATTTTTTTTTCATCCAATGAACCCTTCAACATGGCCACACGTGGCCTGGCCGAAGCCGCGGGTAAAAGCTAGTTGAATAGATGTCTGATTCTATGTTACGGCTTACGTGTTCCGGATGATACTTTAAGCTGTAGGCCCTGGCTACTATCGCTACTTGGTGGTAGGTCGATTTCACGATTTTTGTGTCACACGAACGGATACGGTGTTACGCACGCTGCAAATAGCGTTGCAAGAGTTTTGAATCTGCTACGAACGTTGTGACGGCACGCTGCAAATAGCGTTGCAAGCGTTACAAATCTTCTACGAGGGTCGATTCCACGAATTTTATGTCATACGAATGACATTAATTCGTGTGACCTGAAATCGACCCTGGTAGTAGTCGTAAACGTGTGTCAGAGGCCCAGCTTGACAGTCGGGTTGGCAACAACCCGACCCCCCTCCACCAACCCGCACTGAGCCAGCGTGGTGGAGTATGGCTCAATCTTGCTCGTATCTGAGAGGCATGTGCCCATCGATGGGGGCATCGATTCAATCTTACTCGAATCAGAGTAAAGACCCGTGCCCCTCGGTGGGGACATAAATGGGCTTTGTTTATTTATAATTATAATTTTCTAGGCGGTGAGGACGCAGCGATTGCGGAATTTCCCTGGATGGCTATTTTAGAGTATAGTGAGTTTATAAAACAAGATATTTCCTGCGGTGGCGCGCTGATTAGCGACAAATTTGTGCTTACTGTCGCGCACTGTGTCGACAATGTGAAACCGTAAGTATACGCAGAAAATAATTAATTAAAATTAAATTAATATTTAGGGGGGGGCTCCCATACAAAATATTATTATTTTTTTGCGGTTTTTTATAGATAATGGTACGGAACCCTTCGTGCGCGAGTCCGACTCGCACTTGGCCGGTTATTTATTATTATTTTATACGTGGCAGTGCATAGGTGTGTGTGGCTGTTTACCTAGGTGTGTGTGTTTGGCTGCTTACCTAGGTGTGTGTGTGTGGCTGTTTACCTGACGAGCTTAGAGTCCGAGATTAGACGAAGATTTCACTTTATGTACTAGCACATAAAAAGTGATTTTATGCAGCCTATACCCAACATGCCCGTAAAGACGAACTTTACGAGCATGAGAAGTTTTGAGGAATAAGTAAACAGTTTATTATTGACATTTCAGAAAAGGAGTTCTTCTTGGTGAATACGATACCAGTAACAGTATAAACGAGACAGATTATTCTGGAACTGAAGGAAACTGTAGGAAAACGACGCCAATATCTATAGGTAAGTAAAGGCGGAAACACACTTACGTGTCGTGGCGTGTCGTGATGCTTACTGCCGTGACGGTGAGTGTGCACATAACGTGTCGTGTCGTGGTGTACTCTGGCGTTATTTCTGAACAGTACTTAACGAACCTTTGCAGCGTTCAAACATACATAATGTTTTCTTCTGATTCGGATAGTGTTTTTGATGAAGACCTTCAGTTTCTCTTAGCAACGAAACTTCATAAGAGCAAAAAAAAAGAAAAGAAGATACTGGGTTCACCCTATAAACAGAGGGAGACAAGACAAAGGGGAATTTCTTCGTCTTGTTAAAGAATTAGAGAGCGACGAAGAGAAATTTCATCAGTACTTTAGAATGAACAAAGCACAATATGAGGAAGTCCATTCGCTGATTAAAGGAGACATAAAAAAATACATATTACGCATACACGCGCCACGCGCCGGCGCCGCCGCCGGTATAGAAACACATTTGCCTGTTGTGTCGTGTCGCGTCATAACCCCCACCACCGCTCTGGCGCAATCGGTGGCGAGCAGTCGGCGCCACGACAGAACGTATATGTCCCTAACCATATCAAATGTATGAAACCGATATACATGTACTTCTGGCGCGTCACGAGTCACGACACGCCACGACACACGTAGTATGTTTCCGCCTTAAACGACGCCAATATCTATAGGTAAGTAAACACGCGGGCGCTAATATTCAATCATAACAAATATCTAGATATTATCAAATATCATTTACAACGCCATTAATTCAGAAACTTTATTGACTTAACATTTTTTTCAGAAATTGATTATTTTTTGCGGCACCCGGGATATTGGAGGTATGAAAATGGCCATAATATAAATGACATCGCAATTATAAGAATGTATAAGGCCGCCCCGAGTTCAGGTATTCCTTCATCGTACTACGTTCGATCATTAACAGAGCCATTAGGCGTGGCAGTGTTTTAGAGTTGCTTGGGTGCGGACATTTTTAGTTGATAGCGTACGATTATTGAGTAAACAAACCAAATTTCCCAAGAAACCCTATGTCAAATACCTATTCTTAGTTACCGAGTTATTATTTTTTAAGCATGATATCCGCGCGCAATTTTCTTTACAAGTGCTGGCTGAGATTTTGTTCCGTCCCTATAAAAAAAATCAGCTACCTAATTCGCTGCATGGTGAAATTATTCGCACTTAACTGAAACATTACTTGGCGCCTGTATGAATTTAACTAGCAATTTTTGTTGCACGTTGCTTTTTCTTCTTGAGCGTCGTGACGCGGGAAGGGGTCCACCCTCATTTGGCACTTGCTGAAACCCGGCGTCAATACATAGGTACTTTCGATATGCTCAAGAAGACAAAGCAACGTGAAAAAAATTATATAAAAATAAAAACTATTGCTTTTTTGCTAATATTTTTGTACTTACTCATAATTCATACCCGTTATGAAGCTTAAATAACGCGTAATTAAACGTGTTAATATGTGGTTATTAATAGTTGATTTTAATTTTGAACATAAATTAAAAAAAAAACTCATTTTAGGCACACTCCGAATAGGCATCTTTAAAAAATAATAACTCGGTAACTAAGAATAATTGACATAGGGTTTCTTGGGCAATTTGGTTTGTTTTTACTTACTCTATCGTCCTACGCTATCAACTAAAAATGTCCGCACCCAAGCAACTCTAAAACACTGTGCGTGGTCCTGTCCCCTATCCTACCTGACAGAACGAGACCACGCGATTATCGCGCGAGCAAGCGGCGGCGCAACCATCGCGTGAACCCGCGATCAAACATTGATGTCGAATAATTAGTGTCTTATACCCTATCCAATATAACAGGAACCTCGACAGCTAACCTAAAACTTCATAAAATCCACTTTTCATATACAGAGTGGACCACCCCTGGTCTTGCTCTCTCACAGAGTCTGTATTTGTGAGAGAGCGAGACACACACACAGCAAAAACTGGCCAAGTTGTATTCCGACCATTATACCATATTCACAAATCACCAGTGGACCAATCACAAGCCATCACCTCACCCCCTACTATAGCAGAGTGTCAGTCAATCAAAATGAATCCTTACTACACGTTATTACAGTCATCCTATTTCCAGGCAGTTTATACTTCAGGCGAACTGTACCAAACCATATTCGGCGCGTCATTCGCAATGCTCGACGTTTTGCCACTACCTATTTTGAGGCTCGTCGTTTTTACTATTTAACGTAATGGGCACAATTCTTTTTACACACTAGTGATGTTACCAAGACAATCGGAAAGAATCGAAATTGTTTATTTAGTTGAACTAACAGAAGAGTTGTCATCGCCATCACTGCTATTAGCACTTAAAGATTTAATTTTGAACCATATTTAAGCAATATCCTATTTATTTATGAGCAATATCCCCTCACTCTCAGGCTAATGGGCCTATTAGACTACGCAGTCGGCAGGGCCCTGTCTGTCTCACTGTCTCTTTCTAGTCGTTCCATATGAGTGAGACGTCTATACAAATCGTGCCCTGCCGACAGCGTAATGTAATCTGTCGAGTTGCCTGTTATATTGGATAGGGTATAGTAGGTATTAGCGCGGTGCGGTCGCGCAACCAAAATGTTTGATCTATTCGCGCGATGGTTGCATCGCTTGCCCGCGCAACGGTCGCATCGCTTGCCCGCGCGATGGTCGCATCGCTTGGCCGCGCGATGGTCGCATCGCTTGGCCGCGCGATGGTCGCATCGCTTAGCCGCGCGATGGTCGCATCGCTTGGTCGCGCGATGGTCGCATCGCTTGCCCGCGCGATGGTCGCATCGCTTGGCCGCGCGATGGTCGCATCGCTTGGCCGCGCGATGGTCGCATCGCTGGCCGCGCGATGGTCGCATCGCTTGGTCGCGCGATGGTCGCATCGCTTGCCCGCGCGATGGTCGCATCGTTTGGCTCGCGATGGTCGCATCGCTTGGCCGCGCGATGGTCGCATCGCTTGCCCGCGCGATGGTCGCATCGCTTGGTCGCGCGATGGTCGCATCGCTTGCCCGCGCGATGGTCGCATCGCTTGGCCGCGCGATGGTCGCATCGCTTGGCCGCGCGATGGTCGCATCGCTTGCCCGCGCGATGGTCGCATCGCTTGCCCGCGCGATGGTCGCATCGCTTGGCTCGCGATGGTCGCATCGCTTGGCCGCGCGATGGTCGCATCGCTTGCCCGCGCGATGGTCGCATCGCTTGGTCGCGCGATGGTCGCATCGCTTGCCCGCGCGATGGTCGCATCGCTTGGCCGCGCGATGGTCGCATCGCTTGGCCGCGCGATGGTCGCATCGCTTGCCCGCGCGATGGTCGCATCGCTTGCCCGCGCGATGGTCGCATCGCTTGCCCGCGCGATGGTCGCATCGCTTGGCCGCGCGATGGTCGCATCGCTTGGCCGCGCGATGGTCGCATCGCTTGCCCGCGCGATGGTCGCATCGCTTGGCCGCGCGATGGTCGCATCGCTTGGCCGCGCGATGGTCGCATCGCTTGCCCGCGCGATGGTCGCATCGCTTGGCCGCGCGATGGTCGCATCGCTTGCCCGGGCGATAATCACATTCTATTAGGAAAACGCCTATACGTTCGATCATTTATTTTACTTTTGACATTTCCTTATGGCGTACACCTTGACAAGAAATGCTAGACAAAAATAATGGCAACATATGTGACACATTAGTGCACCACTGCATGTTATATAGTGTGATTGACGAACCAAATACACGCAGTAGTCTCTCATAATTTAATGTCTAGCTTTCTTGCCAAAGTGTACATTGTAATTATTTGTAATGTACCTACCAAGTTATCTGTGAAACGTCAGAATTCTGAACTACGATCGCGATCTTTAAAACGGCATTCTATGCACGGACGATACCCCTTTGTGTTCAACACCGTTAGGGACCGACCCCCTCTACCGACGTGCGCTGAGCCAGCGTGTTGGAGTATGGCTAACTCGTCCGTGGCCTAGGGTATCGACCCCTCTACCAACCTGCGCTGAGCCAGCGTGTTGGAGTATGGCTCACTCGTCCGTGGCCTAGGGTATCGACCCCTCTACCAACCTGCGCTGAGCCAGCGTGTTGGAGTATGGCTCACTCGTCCGTGGCCTAGGGTATCGACCCCTCTACCAACGTGCGCAACGGCAGCATTTGGCCGAGTCGGTCGGTACTAACTATCGCAACTCGGTGGTAGTAGTCGTAAAGCTGTGTCGGAGTACCTAATAGGGCAGTTTGATTGATAACTTCTGACAGTCGGGTTGGCCACTAGCCCGACACTCCTCCACCATTCCACCAACCCGCACTGAGCCAGCGTGGCTGGTGGTGGCTCAATCTAACATTAATGGGCTATATTTATCTATTTAAATATAATTTGTGTTACAGTATCCATCAGGCCGATTTGTCTACCAAGTATTGACCTTAACCACGAAATAAATGTTTCTGAATTTTTAATGGCCGCCGGTTTTGGGTCAGTGAACTTTATGGAACAGCGTAAAAATGTCCTCCAGAAAGTTAGTGTGCCATATGTGGCCATGCAGGTAATTTTAACGAAAGTAATTTAGAATATGGCTCCCAGAGATCAACGCAAGTTTACTTCATGGGCTGTTTACATTGGTCAAGGACAGTGCACAGTGACGATATTATATGAAAGCCAGTCGACTCGCCACTGTCCGATCGGTTTACTTTACACCACTGTACTGTACACCTCGCGGATGGAGGCGAAGGAGCGGCGCATGGAAATAGCGTCCTTACGTGCATGGGCACACTGGCGTAAATTGCCTGCCACCGCTCAGCGCTTTTAGATGATGACACCTATTCTGTCCACTGTCCACTGTCCACCCACTGTCCACTGTCCTTGAACAATGCAAACTGGTTACGGCGTGTATATGCCAGCTGATCCCCGCGACCTTTTTCTTTGTGCACTTATTTTGTCAGAGGTCCTTAGCGCAGCGCTTAGCTCGTAACCTTGTCAAGGCTTGTGCCCGGTGGGCACATTAATGGGCTACATTTACTTTACTTACTTTGTTTGTATAGTCTTATTTTTCAGTGACAAGGCTTTTGTGTCGCATTTTTCAGAACTGCAAACGCCGTTACGAAGGGCTTTCTGAGGCCGACCATATATGCGCGGGGGGTGAAAGGAACAGAGACGCCTGCCGCGGCGACAGCGGGAGTCCCCTCATGAGGACCAGGACTGATGGCACAATGATCGTTGAGCTGGTGGGCCTCGTCAGCTTCGGGGAGCATTGCGAAGAGAGGAGCGAAACATCCCCTGGCGTCTACACGAATGTTTACCACTACATTCACTGGATTGAAACGTTAGTCTATGTATTTTGATTTTACATACGCTCACGCGCCCGCGAGAGAAAGTAATTAGAGAAAGCTGTAGGTTAGTTTAGGGTTAGCCAGTGACTTTTGAAGTCATAGCTTGGGTTATTTACCTGAAAATACCAACCTTTATGAATAAACAATTTTACTATTAGGCAACTCAAACGTTTCGCTCAGTGGCTCGCCTTTAGATATTTTATTAAAATCCGTGTCTTTCACGACCCGAGCTTTTTATCCAAATGGCGGCGACGCATACACAAAATTCAATATGACTTATTCCTATTCCAATACTGACGATAACAAATTCCTTTCGCAGACATGTCAAGCTGTTTTCGGATGTCCAACGACACGGCCGCGGGATCACGGAGGCACGGAAGCACAGAGTCTTACGTAATAATAATAAATGATGATGATGATGAATTGATGATACAATTATTATACAACGTGTAAATGAATTAACGCAAAATGAGAAACTACTTTGTTAGACACATCATTCTGAGCAACTTTCATTATGAAACCGATTTGATCAGAGAATCACTATTTTCACTTCCCAGTACATTTTGGCCTGAGTTGGTCAGCTGATTTGTATGGAGAAGTAAAAAATAAAGTTGCTCTGACCAAATCGGTTTCATAATGACTTTCATTATGAAACCGATTTGGTCAGAGCAACTTTATTTACTCAGAATGATGACCCTAACAAAGTAGTTTTTCATTTGGCGTTAATTCATTTACACCTTGTTCAGCACTGTCCTGTTACGTTTTCACGGCACTACAGTCCACAATGCGAAAATAAAAGCGTGTTGAGCGTGCCAGGCATTGAGCGTGCCAGGGATTGAGCGTGCCAGGCATTGAGCGTGCCAGGCATTGAGCGTGCCAGTCACGTGCCGTGGCAGACACCATGTCATCATTGGGCGCTTCTTCACCGCGCCAGCCCGGCCCGACACGACAGTTCTCAACGTCCCGGCCCGACACGACAGTTATCAACGTCCCGGCCCGACACGACAGTTATCAACGTCCCGGCCCGACACGACAGTTATCAACGTCCCGGCCCGACACGACAGTTCTCAACGTCCCGGCCCGACACGACAGTTATCAACGTCCCGGCCCGACACGACAGTTATCAACGTCCCGGCCCGACACGACAGTTATCAACGTCCCGGCCCGACACGACACACGACGACTAGAGGCCACTCTGCACTCACACAAGGAAAGCATGCGTACACAACACATACATAAAACTGTGGGGTGAGACGACACTAGCGGGAGTCTTGCTGCCATGGCACTGGCATGTCTGTGTCGAGCAGCCCCCGCGGCGCTGGTCCGTCGGGACGGGAGGCGTGCAGTACAATTCCATACAATAGGAGACTTTCTGACAGCTAAAAAAGCGGCCGTCACATGAGCTTAAATTGGAAAATGCAAGCAACGAAACGGCCAAGCCATATATTTTGAATAAGGTGTTAGAGTTTATGAAGTTAGGGCTGTACAGTTAGGGCGTGTAGAGTTAGAAGCTTGGCTCTACTTGAGATCTGATAACTTTTTGTTTCCCTCATCTTGGCTAAATTTTTTACATGAAAATGTTTTGGTGGGATTTCATTTCTTTTTGTAAGTTGGGTGACAGGGGGCTAGCCCATCGCTGCAGTTATGGAGTATTGAAGGTTATGTAAAGTTAGTATTTATAATAAGCAGTCACTGTATAAATTTTCAGACCTCTAGTTCGAAATTTGCGGAAGTCTCATACTAATATTCATACTATTGAGGGGTTGAGGGGTGAAAATTCCAAGTTTTAAGATTTTGCGGATGTTTGTGTGCTAATCCTAGCCTACATACCAGATTTCAGCTTTCTAGGACTTCAGGAAGTGCCCTAAAAGTTTTGTTTGATCAACAGTGAGTAAGTCAGTGATGAAATCGGGGTTTTTTAGATAGCAATAAAATCTAAAGTATAAGAGCTATGCCCCGATCAGCTGATTTCAAGTTACTATGGGAGACCCAAAAATTTTTTTCATTTGCGTCCATATATTCCTTGAGGAAAGTTCTTCATAATGATGGGTACTATCATTCCCCATAATATGTTCCGCTAATTAAATGTCACCCTGTATAAACATCAGGTGATTGGTAACTTGAAGTGCCCATCTTTGAAGAGTCGACAGGAGACTTCAGCTGTGAGCTGCCATAAACTTTATTTTAACATGGCTGTGTCCTTTCATCCATACCATTAATCGAGTTGCTAATTTGAGGGATATACGAGCCTTAACCCCTTCTCTCTCAGAAGCACACCGCTCGAACGACCGAACAATGGCGAACTAATTGTTATATAAGATGTGTCGGCGAACCAGTTACCCCTAAATACAGTATTCTTGGCATACATACTCAGTATAAGTGGAATTCGGATTGCATGCAAGCCGAGTCATATAAGGAAAATAAAGTTAAAATTATAATGTCTGCCTTCACTGCCACGCCGCAGGCTATGTAAGTATATTTCATATTGGTAGTCACCACAGCAAAACGCAGTATGCATCAGCCTCAGGATATCTATCGCGAAAGCCTAACAGGCGGCCGTGCATAACGTTACTGTATACCGGATTTCATGATGCATTTGATACCTATTAACTTAAAAAAAAACACAGCAATGAGACGCGCGACAGTAAATCAATTAATAAAATCTAGATAACAACTTTACTCATGACCTTTCCACTATCGTTAACATAAATACAGCAAGTTTATAATAAACATATTTCAATCCCCATTCATGACTACTTCTGCTAGTCGCCACACCGGTTTTGGTACTTCCAAACAGTCTTTATAACCGAGCAGGAAAGACCATTATCAGTAAACATGTTAATGACATGGTCATTGGCTTAGAGGTCCGATGTAAGCAACATATTTTAGCACGACAAGACACATCGATGGAATTCAGTGCTTATTTGTACTCCTTTAAGGCGATTGATCGTTTAGTGAACTTGGTAAGAGAACAGAACCATTCGGACCGTGGACAGCGTGTTTCTTAGGATGACTAAAAACCTGTCGGTCGTCGTCGATTATTTCGAAGACGAGACGAGAGGAGACCTTCTTTCTCGAAAACTAGTCTTACAAACGGTTTCGTAATGGATAGATTTATTTGTTGCAACGTGCAACGTTTACTTAAAATTGTCGCGATAAACGAGACGGTTGGATTGAATGAAATGGTCAAAGTTTTTGTTGAATGTTGCAGTTACGATTGTATGAAATGCTGTGTATATGTATTGCTCGCGAAACATTAGCAACCCTCACTGAGCCAGCTTGGTATATATATGGCTTAAGCCTACTCGTATCTGAGTGAAGAAAAGACCCGTGCCCTTCCTCAATTAATTAAATTAAATTAAATCTTTTTATTTCCAGACATAAAGTCCAATAAATCCAATACAAATTATAAGTAAAATAGAAAGTAAAATGTCAATGATAAAATAATCTTAGAAAAACCAAAATAAATGTCAACTTAAGAAACATAAAATGAAAAAAAAAAACCAAATGACTCAGTGCGGAATTCAGGACATTAATGGACTATGTATTACATTATTATCCCATTGATACTAATTTGATTGAAACGGCGAAAAACGGTCTTGACGTTCCAGGAGTAGAAACGGTTTTATTTAACGTTTCACTTTGAAGGCTGCGTCGTATCGATATCGAGCATACAGTCCGCGGATGCAGCGTAGTGTAGTTGTCTGTGAATGTCTGTGCGTGTTATGTGAGAATGACGCCACTGCTTCTTATATCGGCGGTTGTAACCTCGTATATGTGTTTAGTGGAAGGACGTAAGTTTCATATCCTTTTACGTAACTAGTGTTTGACGCTGTTCTCGTTCATTTGCAATCGCTAAAACTTGACTACAATAAAACATCAGTGCAGGAGACGTTGGACACTATGTAAATAACATTACCAGTTTACCCAGGAGCCAGTTCTGTACCAGGCTTGCTGGAAGAAATCTGTTTTTACAGACTAGCCTGCCTTATATACTCGTATTTTGTATGCAGTGGATAAACCTAGTACGATCAAAATAAAACACGGGTTCATTTGCATGTATTATACTTACTTATTGTCGCAATAAGGTTTAGAGATGCAGTTTTTTAATTAATTATTTATACGTACTAAAAAACAAAGATAAGTTAGAACTTGTTTTTAACACCAGTCCCTACTGCGTGTAAATTGCGCCAATGACGACGAGAGATTTGTGTCATTCATGATCTTTTGGTAAATGAATATTTTATCACAATCAATATTTATCATCATATCGTCTCTTGCCTCAATAACATCAATCAATAACATCTCTCCTTTAATCAATAACATCTCGTGTAGTAATCATTATTCCGTGTAGCGGCAACAGAAATACACTCAATTATTATTTTGTTCTATATTATTTAACCCTCTCGCTCCGACGTATATTGTTCTCCATTGTCAGTTTGTTCGGGCGATGTCCTTATTAGAGCATATCGATTAAATACTTTTTTACTTACACGTTTCTCATAAGGACATAGGCCGAACAAACTTGCAATGGAGAACAAAAGACGTCGGAGCGAGAGGGTTAGACAAACAGTTCGGAAGGACTTTAGTTCCTGACCTACTGAAATTGACCTTGGGAGGGGGGAAGGGGGGAGGGGGGAGGTAGGGGGAATCCCCCCCTACTACTCCCCCGAACGGAACTGTATAGTTTCTGAGTTATGATTTTTTTAATTTTTGGAGGTTACATAATATAAGGACTTTAGATCCTGACCTACTGACCTTGACCTTGAGGGGGAGAGGGGGGGAAGGGGGAGGGGGGCAGATGCCTCCCCTACTTCTCCCCCCCGCGGAAGTGCCTAATTGCTGAGATATGATTTTTTAAAGTTTTGAGTTTTGAAGTTTTTTTGCATTGTTGGGCGGGGGAGTTGGAGGGGATGAGGGGTTGGAGGGGGGGTAGCCAGAAGTAGGGGGTCGCCTCGCTCCGGCTCCCGGTTCTGCTTATAAGTGTGTACCTAACAAACCTATCTTTAGTTTTCAAACAGGAAGTAACCTATAATTGATCCAATCGGATTCAAAATGGCCGCCCAACCAACAAAAACTCGGACAGACAACACCCCAAAATGCACTCCGTTTCAGAAAAATTACAACTTTTAATTTATCAAAAGTGATATTTTACGTTTAAAATAGATTCATCTTTTCAAATATGCATACAACGAAACGTAACTAATGTATTTTGACCACAGACCATAGATTTTGACATATTTTTTGCGTTTTGTTACATAATTTTACAATATTTTCAGATTTTCAAAAAATCATATCTTAAAAACTACTAATTTCCGTTACCTGAAACTTTCAGGAAGATGATTAAATGACCCCAACTATACGCTAAAAAAGTTTTGACAGCCTAGTCAATAGGTCAGGAACTAAAGTTGAGCCAACAGTTCTTTAATAGCACAACATGAGAACTACACAGATTGACATTGAACCTGCACCCTGTGACCTTTAACTATTGTAGTTACACTTGTTGGATTTTCCTTATTCTCAAATCTCAATGTAGGTACCATATTCATAAGATAAATCAGCCGCTTGCTTATCAAAAAGAAAATGTTTTCTTTTTGCGTATACTCGTTCTTTGGTTTAGTTGTCACGCAATAACATACATTGCAGTGAAGTAGATAAGGATAAAATTACGTTTCTAGTTTTACGACATAAAAGCTGTGCGATTCAATTGAAGATTTCTATCTTGTCAAGAACTATGCCTAAAGCGAGTACTACTTAATTTAGTAATGCAATAAGTGTGAAGTGTCCGTTCCGAAATCAACAAGAGTACGAAGATCTTGAACTCCATCTAAGATACAGCTAACGGTAACAGGAGAAACTAACGCTGATGACCTTGCTTTGTGCTTTTCATGAATTTAGGTCGACGGGAGTCCCCCAACCCCATAGTGTATGAGTCCTTAGTTAGTATTTAAGTACTATGAAAATCCAACAATTGACTGCGTCGATCTAGAAGTTGACCTTTCTTTTAAGGATCGGAACCCCAAAAATTGGAGTTATACACTCTTATTTTCACTTCAATTATGAGGAAATTAAACAGCAATATCGCAAAAGACAATTCCACAAAATCCACAAAACCCACAAAATCCATCCTCAGTGAATGCAATGTTCTTTCAGTGCGCCAACTTTACATTCTCAGGGCAGCACTTCTCCAGCACAGAATTTCAATTAATTCAGAGGATTTTCCCCGTCTCTTGGAAAAAAGAATTTATAGGGTGCAGGTGCCAGCAGTGAACACCACATTCGCCAAAAGGTTCAGTTTCTTCGCTTTGCCACACCTATATAATATAATAGGCAGATACATTGAAGTGAAAACCACCACTGTACGCGAGTTAAAAGTTAAGCTCTTTAAGTGGCTTATTAATAAGTCGTGGTAGGCTGATCACATGCTTTTAATGCTGGCGTATGCAATAATCCAAAATAAACCCTGCAAAAACAAACAAATTAGACCCAGCGTTTTGGAGTGCATTTTGGCAGTTTTTGTGCCATTTATGACGATCGATTATAGCAGTATAGGCACCTACACTTCCGATGATGCAAGAATTTGTGATATTTGGTGGATATTTGTCTCATAATTGGGCTAAAACACAATCATACACACAAATTACGACACCTCACTCAACATCGCAAATTCGCAACATAGGTACGTATTTCTATAAGACATGGAGCAAAGAAGTTAGGTAGACGTACTATGATGCTGCTTTTGTGCTTTGCTCTCTGTAATCTTTCACATTTCCACCTTATTATTGAAAGAAAATAAATAATTTAGCCGAACGTAAAACTGAAATGAATGTTGACTGACGTTTTGACATAGCGCCAACCGCTCTAACTAACCGTTCGGAAACTGATTGAACATAATTGTAGTTTATTTGCAATGAGTTTTCTCATGTTAATAATGTACGATAGATGTTACAAATTTGATCAAAAACAGCTTAAAATGCTTCTATTATATTAAATCAGTAATAACATGTAATTTTAATTAATGGGTTCTTTAATTATCCATTTATAAAATAATCTCGATTCTCCAAACATAATCGAGAAATAAAAAGATACATTGTGGTTCCGAACAGTCCCTGTGGGCGCTAATGCGTATAGTGTGAAAAAAAATCGACAACTATTCTTAGATCGCGTTTAGAGAACGTGACTCCCAAATACCGATTAACGTAATTCAAACTAATATTAGTTCTCAAAATAGTTTAGAGCAGCTAGTTGTCCGTGCCTTCAAAATCGGAAGCACTGTCATTAGATTATGATACCACTGAAGCCCTTCTAGTCTAAAACTTATTTCTAAAACAAAATCAGAATTGCTTACCTATTTATTTATTTATTTATCTATCCTTATTCCTAATTACTAATTATATATAGATATGTTTGGTATATATATATATGTATAAATACATATATTATTTTACTATTTCAGTGGTTTGGTCACCTTAGTATGTAAGAGTTCATTAATTAAAATTATTTTTACTTTTGTATTGCTGTCGCTATCCCAAACTCTTGACAACACAACACTAAAATTTCTTTATAGACCTCCACGATACAGGTTATACCTAGTGTGTGGGTCATGAGCATAATACTAAACTGTGTATCATTTGTTTTGGTAAATAAATACTTTTTGTCTTTTTAAATTACAACACAAAGAAAAAATAAATAAAAATTAAAAAATCATTTTTAAATAAAGCTTTTATTTAATGCCCTAAATGCGAAATGGTGCGTTTTATGCTCTTGTTGTACAATCTACTATTTTATTAGCTTGCAGGGAAATGCATCGCTGGATGAAGGACGAACGTGGAGAAATGTCCCGGTTTACTTTTAATGAAACCATGAACGAAATCCGAGAAAAGCTCAAAGAGTACCGAGGTTAGATCAAGTAAACCTATTCGCAACTGCAAACCACGGGTTGCACTTCAAGGAGATTATAACTAGCTCCCAAATCATGGAAAATGGTACTCTGGTCTAAGATGAACATCTTTCATTTGCGTCCATACATTATGTATGTTCGATCAGTTTCGAAAGCTGTTTATAAAGGTCAACTAATGGGTCAGCAAATTAAAAGTCACATATACACAATTTGGACACAATTTCTTGGTAAAGATGCAATGGCTATTAGAGTAAGCACTAATTTGCACTTACTACACTATAGCACAGATTACTAAATAGTTACTACGTAACAGATACTTCACTCAGTAGGAAATTTCCAATACCTACTGCTACGATAGCCTCCTCCGTCGCGTCAGCAACCGCTGCATGCTAAAATGTGCCTAAATGCTCAAGCGTACAGTTGTGATCGCCTCGCACAACGCGATCTCACACTAATCGCAGGGCTGCCTCTTCGATCGTAGATACTCGTACGATACGAACACAGTTCAAAACGTGCGTGCGCTTGGCTTGCGAGTGGCTTGCGACAACCATACTGACTTGGGCAGCCGGGCCATAGCCGGGCTGCCCGAGAGCTCGGGCGGGCGGTAGGTAATTATAGCGCGCGTGTACATTCAGTGACGGAGGCCTGACTATAGCAAAGGCCAAACATTTACTTACTGATACGAAGCAATTACTTAATATCTAAATCTATGGTAGGTACTTTCGGGTAAAGCTGGACGTACATCTACCGACACGCTATGTACGCAAGCAACGGATTATAATTGCTGTTTATGTATTTCTATGGATCTGAAATTACCGGTGACAGATCCAGGAGGTAGGGCACCATCCCTACCTCCTGCAGCAATATAACGCAGTTATATAGGAATTCATAGAGAGCAATAGAACTACTGCCTGCGTTTCATGTCGGTAATTGGACATCCAGCTTCGCATACCCATACAGGAAATAGGTCCTAGGTTCAAATCCTTCCAGTATGGTAGGTCTGTCCCAGTCGAAGGGGTAGAAGACGAATTTGGGAGTGGTCAAATTGCGAAGTGGTCAAATTGGGAAATGGTCCAACTGGAAAGTGGTCAAATTGGGATGTGGTTATATTGGGAAGTGGTCAAATTGGGATATAGTGAATTGGTGATATTCGGAAATTGAAATAGGAAGAGAGTGGTCAAATTGGTAAGTAGTTAAACTGGGAATTGGTAAAATTAGGAAATGGTATAATTGAGAAGTGGTCAAATTAAAAGAGGGAACTTGAGAATTGGAAAAAACCACAAATATTCATAGTTTCGGCGATGGGCTTGCACCGCATCCTGTCACGCATACTGGAGTATGGTCAAATTGGGAAGTGGTTGGTGGAAAACATTTTTTAAATAAATCTTTTATTTAATGCCCTAAAAAGAAGAAAATAAAATTTCAATTCAATCAATGCGTCATTTTATTACATTACACAATTTATACGATAACAAAACTTGTTGCGAGATTTAATTTTAAATAGAAATTTTATTTTCTTCTTTTTAGGGCATTAAATAAAAACTTTACTTAAAAAAATGATTTTATTTTTAATTTATTTTTAACTTTATCATGACAGGACAAAATCTCTAATCTAGAATTAGAGTGGTTGTCTAGACAAATCAAATGAGCCCAAACACGATAGGCTTGCGTCGTTTGGTAACAGAGTTCCCATGGCCACCTTCCGGCTCCAGCATCACAGCTCCACATCATAAAAATATTCTAGGATCAAAGTACTTGGCAAGACAAATCAAATGAGCCTAAACACGATAGGATTGCGCGGTTGCGCCGTTTGATAACAGAGTTCCCATGGCCACCTTCCGTATGGTCAAATTGGGAAGTGGATATTGTATATCTGGTATTATCCGGTAAGACAAGTAATTTTGCCTTTGCCTCCCGAAAGGCGAAGGCGAGACTACGTTACGTTATTTTAGACGACCGACCTCTGCGGCGCAGCGGCTGTGCCTACCATGCGAGAGGTCCCCGGTTCGATTCCCGGCTGGAAAATACAGAAAACAAAACAAACAGATCTTGGAGGTCTACATGTTTGTGATGTCGCTGTTTCTGGTTCCCACACAGGGTATCCTAGTGAAGGGCCAGAAGCAATGTATGTGCCTGTATGTAAATGTTTATGTTTGTTATGTTGCAGAATCGCTATGCAGCTGTATCATAGTCGACGAGTGCCCATCCATTGCTGCTCTAGTGAGGAACCCGAGTCGGACGGAGGCCGAGACGCAAGCAGTGCAGAGCGCGCGATGCGGTTGGGACGGCAGCGGGAGGCCTAAGGTAAGGTGAACTATCGAGCGTATATCTGTTACAGCTAATACTAGGTTAAATCTAGTTTAAACCGGCTAATGTTAGGTGTGCATTTACGTTTATTTTGTTCTTACATGTCAACCTAATACGAAGAATAAGGGGGGATTCGCTTCGCTCGCTCCCTTTATCCTTCACCTACCCTGCCTCTAACACTTCGCCAAGACTTACCATTATTATTCTAACTAAAATTAACCGCTATTTTAACATAACGCTAGTATACTCTGGCCGCTGCGAGAATGTGATCCTGAATTCCTGACACATGTATATGTCCCTGTCTGTCCCGCGCTACTTTCAACTCTATCTCACTCCCACAAGAATTCACTTGACCTCGCATCGCACTTCCAGGTGTCCTGTTGCGACAAGATCTGCTACACTCCAGAGGGCCTGCCGGGCAGGTGCGCCGACTACAAGGTGTGTCCCCACCTAAGTGCACTGGTCAACAAAACCCCCATACCGGAGGCCGACTTGAAATACCTGCAGCAGTCCACGTGAGTTGTAGAGTAAAAGAACATTTAGATGACAAAGCTGCATGGTCTTTACCATCTCTGCGCACAGAAATCCAAAGAGAGGCGATGGACTGAGTACGTCACTCTTCGGTGTATTCCCTTAGACTTAAGTAGAAAGTGGTGGCCGAAAGAGGGAAAGAGAACATTACGCTTATTGCGGGGAAGACCTGGATTCGATTGGCACAGGACCGGATAAGTTGGCACAAAAGGGAGGAGGCTTATACCCAGCAAACAAGCTGCCGATGATGAAGTAGAAATATTTAGCATAGTATTGTTAAGGCAGAGACATAATTATTTTAAAAGAGGTACGAGGGTGTTTCATGCCCTTCTTTGCTCCATCCCTAAGCCTACAACTTCCGAACGGGCGGTAGTATACAAAAAATATTATTATTATATTTAGACCTATCTGTATGATTTTATGGTCAGTAAAAAAAATGAACTGATCTGAACTGAAGTTCACTTTTCTTTGGGACAACTGTGGACTGCTCAGGATAATTGAAACAAAAAGTAAACTTTACAAAAAACGGACTTCCACAAACCCTATTTGATTAGATTGAGTTTAATACAAACTGTAGACCCTTATCCCCCCCCTCCCCTGGGGACTTAATTTTGTCAAATCCCATCTCAGTGCTACCCCACGCTACTAAGGAACCTCTGTACAAAGTTTCATGGCTCTAGGTCCACCGGTTTAGGCTATGCGTTGCCTGCCCGTCAGCCACGCATTGTATTTGTGCCTAGTATTGAGCAGTTCTGGTGGCCATATGTGGTCTTTATCAGCAGTTCCGCATCACAATATTATGCTTACCGTGAGTAAAAGTTATTACTAAAAACACAAAAATTACTATAGGTCTGCCTATAATATTTGAAGAGTTCCCTCGATTTCTCCAGGATCCCATCATCAGATCCTGACCTGGTGGTCCACAGTACCAATGGTAAGGTAAACCCTTTCAAACAAAAAATAATTTTCCAAATCGGTCCATCCGTCTAGGCGCAGTCGGGGCACATACATAAAAAAAAAAACATCCGGACGAATTGTAAACCTCCTCCTTTTGAAAGTCGGTTAAAAAGACGGGAAAAGTCCACTCCGCTGACGGAGAGGCTTTCCAAACGCTAAATATAAAATATAGCTCAAGATCCTCAAGAGAGGATAATAATACGTTAAACTATTTGTCTTACAAAACTGAATTGGTTGCTTATTACCCTACCAAAGTTAAAATGCGTCTTGTCTTGTTGAACGTTAAACGTTTCTCTCACTCACTTGTCTGACAGAACTTTAGCGACTTGGTTAGGTGTCGGTCTTTGATTGGCGGTCTGGGGTGTTGTTTGGGTGTCTGATCTGGCCAGCTAACTGCGACATACATACATGGTATCACAAAAACATAATACTGTCGGGGTGCGGGTGGTGGGGGGTTGGCCTCTGCAGGGTGACCTGGATGCACGAGGAGGGTTTCCTCCTCTTGTGCTTGGTTTACTCTCGTACTCACTGAGTGTAAGAGTAACCTAAGTACTCACACTGAGACCGCGGTGGTAGCATTATATCGGCCTGCATAGGTTGTGGCTGGGGTTTTGAAGAGTGTGCACTCAGCTCGGCGCTATACCTGTGCGCGCGGGTGCGCGGGTAAGCTTGTGGCGTATGGTGTCGTGGTGGGTGCGTGGCTGGGTGGGTAGTGCATTTGTTAACAGATCAACTGAATTCGTATTTAACGATCGATAAACATCTTGCTGCTGTTTCTTTTCATTGCCAGTAGATCAACGAAAGTACTTTACTACGGGTGGTGATGTACCTGCGGTTGCTTACCCAGAATGTGTAATAGAAGTGTGTTGTTAAATAGAATAAGTCAACTAGGTAAACTGCCCTGAAATATGGGTAGACCAATATCAGCATATGTATCTCCTCCTTTGTTTGTGTTCAAATGTGTGTGATGTGTATTAAACTTTAAAATTAACTAGTACTGGAAGAAGAAACTGATGTTTAACCAATGTACTACTGAAATATTTTCGATTATTTCCTTATAATATGTACATGTTAAGAGTAACAAAGTTGGTACAGTACAATTTATTTATAATTTACCTATTATTAAACTTAGTTCCGGATTGCGCTCAGCCGTGGTGCGGCGGCGGGGCATGGTGCGGTGGGCAGGGGCGAGGCTGCTATTGCTAGCCGCATAGCTCTGTCCCTGTCCACACCGTCCCATGTATTTCACGTCGCGCGCGCGGATGTGGGCAGTCCGGGGGTATAAGGAAAAAAAAAAAAAACTTTCGCACTCTTTCGTTCTCCACTACCGCATAAATTAAAAAGATTATATTAGGATATCCTGTAATTGGCATTAATACTAAGTAAATATTAACTCTGCGATAGATTAAGTAAATATATGCTGTTGGATACTAATAAACAAATACAAATACACTCAGCGGCAAAAAAAGTGGCCCAAAGACAAAAGTCACTCAAACATTTTTTGTTGATTATTATTTGAATTAATTTTAATTGGATTATTAGGTTTATCTGTTTTTAACTTCATTTACATTATAAGTTAGACTAAAATGCTTTAAATTAATTAAAAAACTTAAATTAAATAAAAATTTATGAGACAATTTATTTAATTAAAAATTAATTTAAACTTAGATGTAACTTAATTTTAATAACGTGTATTACCACCTCTAGCGGTAATTACAGCTTGCATACGGTCTGGCATGCTCTGCAGTATGTTTCTGAGTTCAACTTGAGGAATTTCATCCCAAGCAGCCACGACAGCATCCCTTAGCTCACGAAGGGTCTCTGGCGGGTTAGGCTGTGCTCTGATGCGCCTTTTAAGCATGTCCCAGACATGTTCTACTGGGTTCATGTCTGGGCTATGTACAGGCCATGGCAGTCTTCGAATTCTGACACCTAACAAGTACTGTTCGACCTCGGCAGCGACGTGAGCTCTTGCATTGTCGTGCATTAGCAAGAAATCCTTGCGACCAATGAGATCTACGAAGGGCACAACATGGTCTTGGGGGATCTCTTCGATGTACCGGGCTGCTGTCAGGCGGCGATCCACGATGACCAACTCCGTGCGGGCATCTGAACATATGCCTGCCCAAACCATAACGGATCCACCTTGATAACTGACAGTTGGGCGCGTTGTGATGGGAAGAAAACGTTCCCCTCGTCGTCTGTACACTCTCTCACGACCATCTGGTGCTCGTAAGGCCACTCTGCATTCGTCTGTGAACAGAACTTTGCTCCACTGGTCTTTCGTCCAGTTCACGTGTTCCCGGGAAAATCTTAATCGAGCAGTTCTGTGCTGTCTCTCGAGCTCCGGTCCTCGGGCTGGTCTCTGGGCACGCAAATCACGTTCCTCCATCCTTCTTCTTATTGTTCGCTCGCTAACAATGACACCTCGTGCCGATTGAAGCCGCCGTCTAATCTCAACAGCGGTGAGGAACCCCGTTTCTCAACATACCCAAGATAATGAAACGGCCGTCACGGGCCGAGGTGCACCTTACTCTGCCTCTCCCAGGTCGTGGTGTATAAAGACCAGTCTCCCTGTACCTTTTAAGAGCAAACCTCAACCGGTGGTACGCGGCATTGAGAATTGCAGCCACCTCACGTTGAGTTCGTCCTTGGTAGGTTAACAACACCGCCTGAGCAACCTGAGCAACTGTAGGTGGCATCTTCTAATCCTTTCTGGAATAGAAATAACCCAGAAATCAATAAAAAACCTTAAATGGAAAGATTTGATGTACAGTAAATTAAAAAAGAATTTTTAACTTACCTGACTCTTGAAGGCACTAAACAGTACTGGCACTAATTTCAAACAAAAGTGAAATGAAACGCAACTTTATCTTAAATCACCCACTTAAATTAACTAAACACATCACTTGACACCTACCCTCATTCAAACATCGCATAAATAATGCTTAGTTTGTTTACGGATACGTGACAAGTGTTTGGGCCACTTTTTCTGCCGCTGAGTGTACAAATACAAATACAAATAAAGGGGAGATAGGCCTTTGTCCAGCAGTGGTAAAGTGGGACACTAAACAATAATGACCCAGCGTCCAAATGGATTCTCCCAGAAAGCAAAACCGAGTTGCGAAAGGAAAAAACCTGGCAGCGCAAAGCAACAAAGCTACATACCTACATAATTACATAACTTGCGAATTATAAATATTCTCAGAATGGGCCTTGGTTTTTCCGTTGGGAAAAAACCATTCACTGATTCAGTGCTCGCATTTGCTGGATATGGAGTGTATTTTATTCCAAACTGAATGAATGAATGAATTTCTTTATTTCCAATAAAAGATTCACATTTTGGTTAAGCCCTAGATCCCACACTAGGATTCCCTGTATCGTGGGGTCTAGTCTCTTCCAGACCATTTACAAATAAAGTTGTATGGAACTTAATTATATAAAAAACAACATAACATAAGTAAGTACTAAAAAAAGCATTTGCTGAAAAAGCAAAAGTAAGAACAAAAATCTAAAGTGTTTAGTGTTGGTGTACCTGCTAGCCCAAACTATAAGTCTATTCAGCAGAGCAAGGTCAAAAAAATACCATCACGTCACGCCTATTCCCTTGCGGGGTGGCAGAGACTGAATTGTGCCCTATAAGGCTATATGGCCCGTCGTCACAGTCAGCTATGAAAAACACACACATGAAAAAGCTATAAACTCGCGTTATGTTCATTAGAAGTATTTTATTAAAAATATTTCAATTCATGTAAACCGCGCCAAAAACGCGTGACGTCACCCGCCACTTGAGATTCGAATCGCTTTTTCTAATGCTGTGATTGGCTGAGTCTAATGATTTCGTACTTTTATTGAAGCTTATTTCACTCAGAATGAGATCAAATACGGCAAGCATAAAGTGCTATGAAACAACAAGATTTTGTCGAGTAGAGCGCGCGCGTTTTTTTTTTCCGTACGGCGGCGGCTGGGATGGTAGAGTATCCCAGGACGCACTCTACGGGCTAATAATCAAAAAAGTCAATTATTTATGTGTGTATGTGCGTGTGTGTGTGTGTGAGGGTGTGTTTGTGTATGTAGCTGATTGTCAAATGTCTAGATGACCCATCTCAGCTTTTCGTGAGATGGTTCATCTTATACCTCTTCCCAACGATCTTAAATGGCTTGTGGTGACAGGTTGACCGGGGGGGGGTCCTCATTTCGGTTGTATGTTTTTTCTCATTATTGTTTTTAATGTGTGTTACCTCGAAATTGGTACTATTTATGAACCGATTCCAAAAATTCTTTCTTTGTTCAAAAGGGAAGCCAAATAGTTTGCTCCCATTTTTTGAAAATCAGGAATCGGTCCTGTAGTTAGGTTTTCCATGAAAAAACCTGTGAAGTTCAATTTGTTTTTACCTGGATGACATTATACATCCAGATTTTTTGTGACTTTTATATATATACTTCTATATATTGTACACATGGGTCTATTCCAACTCAGCAATCCACCTGTCTCACTCAACCCTATTTGGTTTGCTGGAAGAGATCTCTTATTAGAGATAATCTCGCGTTTGTACACATTTTCTATGTTTGTTTATTGTCCTATGTAACTGTTTGTGTGCAATAAAGAAATTATGAATTGTGACTTTTCGGTATTTATAGTCATTGTCACGAGATATATTCTGGCTGTTAGGATCGCATATTTGTTTACATTATGTAATACGTATGGACTTCACTGTCAGGAGACAGATTTTGTAGGCTCGTTTTCGGGTATACAGACGACACTGTAAAACAAGCGGGGAGGACCAAGTAATAGGTCATGAGGTCGGTTTGTTTTAAGTTTTTAACTTGGCGAATTATTGAATGGTTTGTTGCATTAGTTGCGTAAAACTGGCCCCCCTGTAAACCACACTCAAGTACCAAAAGATCGTCTGAAGAGTGTATGTTTATGCTATGGAGAAGCTCATTATAATGAGTCAAACGGAAGGCAAACGCGCCAGAGGACGTGCTCCAACTAGATGGTACGACCAGGTCAGAGAGACGACAGGGTACGCTACACAGCGCGTACCACATACTACGCAGAACCGTCAGCAATGGAGGAGAGCATGCGGTCACGATCCTCAGCATTGAGGGACCGATAAAGAAGAAGAATGTTCATGCGTATGGTGTTGCGCAGGTCTTGGATGTTCACATGTTCGTGATGTCGCTGTTTCTGGTTCCCAGGGTATCCCAATGTGCGGCCAGAAGCAATGTATGTGCCTGTATGTAAATGTTGTTGTTTTGCCCCCAGGTGCCAAGGGCCGGGCCGGTACAACCTGTGCTGTGGCCCACCCAGAGGGACTGCGCCCCGGGAGCCGCAACAGTGCCCTCCTTCCGCGGCGATCCCGGATAAGAACAGCGAGTGCTGTGGTCGCGACGCGAACAATGAGAACCGGATCATTGGTGGGTACCGCCAGTCTTCTTGGCACCTGAGCGAGCTCTCACCTCTCTCTCTCACCTCTCATGCGTCTCTCTTGTACCCTTGCACCACTTTCCCTATCCACGCGGCACCCAGATGACCAGCAGCCCAATTACGAACAAAGATTGGATAGAAAACTATCGAAAAGCCAAATGTTAGTGATTCTTATTCTTTATGACATAAAATATAATTTCCTGCGTTCCCGAAAACGTTTTACAATCTCGAAAACGTTCGTGAACGGCTCAGTACGCGCGATCTGTACTGTGTAAAAACATAGGACTGTTCTAATCATCATCATCATCAGCCTGTCAGGGAACCCAGTATGGAGTCCAGTAAAATTTCTTAAAAATGCATCAAGGGCTAAAAATGGTTTGCTATGAGGGCAGCTTCTCTATTCTGGGCTGGAGTGAGAAATGGACATCAACCTCTTATGAAATATCAAAAAGCCAGGCACCTTCATTAACGTTCTCGAATCAAAAACCCTAAATCCATATTCCTTCTCGTTTCCAGGTGGCAACGCAACCGCAGTAGACCAGTATCCCTGGCTGGCACTCATCGAGTACCGTGGCTATGATCGCACGATCAAACTGATGTGTGGAGCCGTACTCATCAGCTCCAGATATGTGCTCACAGCCGGACACTGCATCAAGGGAGTGGTCAGGAGTCATGGAACACCGTAAGTTCATCATCATCTTTTTTACAATAATCAGTTGGGGTTGAGTCCTAGTCCCCACACTAGGATTCCCTCTTTCGTGGGTCAACTAGTCTCTTCCAGACTAATTACAAAGGTGTTCATTAGCCTCTCAGGAAACCAACGGTTGCCGGGCGGTTGTCAATGTTATCAAAAGTATGGTCAAATGAGTGCCACACTGACACACTGGCTTCATCCTTGTATTTGACACCACATACAATCGCAATACGGCGTTTCGTGAACAAAAGATTTCCTTTGGCAAGATTGATCTGTAGCTCCAAAGGATGGATAGTGCGCCTGTATGTAAATGTTATCTTCTGGCCCTTCTCCAGCGTCAACATCCGCCTCGGCGAGTACGACACCGCCAACGATGGCCCGGACTGTGTGCCAGTAGAGGCGCGAGGCAAGGACTGCTCTGAAGGCACCGTCACCATCCCCATAGAGCAGCTGATCCCCCACCCGGAGTACAGGCCCGAGAGGTCCAAGAACAACGACATCGGGCTCATCAGGATGAGGCAGCTCGCCCCGTTCACGGGTACGTGACAGCGTCACGCCTTTTCCCATACGTGATGGCAGAGGCAGTTTTAGCCATTTAGCTGCAGAAGCGCCCAAGGACTCCAAGGAACCCAAATCTTTTGTTCTGTTTTTTCCTATGGTTTTGAACTTTATCTTGATGTGGGTAGGTTGAAAATTGCAGGCCGTGGACTTTGGACGGACTGTTATTATGTAGTTTAGTTATGCAAATACTTTCGTAAGAGGAATCCAGTAGCCTATATGTAATTGAAGATTTTCACAAGAAGATTTCCATCACCGCGTTAGAACGTCTGTATAATGTGTTTAAAATAGATTACTTATCTGATTAGTACATGGTCATCGAACCTGCGATACCAACAAGACTTAACCCATCGGAACGGGTACGTCACGTTTTATACTTTAGCGTTTGTTCGTTAGCATCTTTGTCACAAAAGCAGCAGCTTTCGCAGCCATTGGACAGCGATTTCGTAAATTTGTATTTCCTTTGTTCAATATGCTACTAATGGCACTATAGTTGTGACCTCAAACCTTAAATACTCTTCCGATATGTACACTGTTAAGGTAATTGCCCTGTATTTGAGTCTTTGAGGACATGTCATTAAAGTCAACCGAAAGGTGAGCCCAAATCCAATCTGGTAATTGAAAACAAATAATATCCACTCAGGTCTGCCGAGTAATCTTTAGACTCTTCTTGGCCACCACTCGTTTAGCGATCTGGTCCATCTGCCGCCTTCTCGCCTTGCCAAGTGTCCCACTTAAGCCATGTTATCCGCTTTCTGACATCAGCGACATTGGTTTGGCGTCAGATTTCGGTATTCCGGATGAGGTCAGACAGACAACTTGATACAGTATTCCCCAACTAAATCCAAGATGAGCTATTATCAAGATTTGAGTTGCTTTTCTGCGCAACCGAACACCCGAGCGTACTGGTTTGTTGGGGAAAAGTGTACTTACAAAAGGGCACGCTCCATGGTTTCTTAAATTATGTACATTATCTGTATTAATTCTTTGTTATTTCCAGAGTTCATCCGGCCCATCTGTCTGCCCACTGAGGACATCACACTCAACCCACCGGCGGACCTCAGACTGTTCGTGGCAGGTTGGGGTGCCATCAACAATAAGATCTCGAAGAGCAATGTCAAATTGCATGTGGACGTGCCATATGTGCCTCTTGTGGTAAGACATAATACATATGCTGAGACCGTTTTTCCGGAAGAGAGTAGGCAGAGACCTCCACTTTCTACCATCCTGGCACATATTGATTGAGATGTTAATAAAAAATAAATTAATGAGAATAATTTGTGCAATTCTGTAAGGGGCATGAACTTGTAAAAATTGGACATGTCTGTGTTCGGCAAGGGTAGGCCATGTGAAGTTACAAAGGTTACTTAAATCTTTAATGTTGTCCCACAGACATGCCAACAGGCGTACACGCCAGCGTCCCGACGAGCTCAACTGGTCAGGCAACAGATATGCGCGGGAGGAGAGCCCAAGAAGGATTCCTGTAGAGGCGACAGCGGAGGACCGCTCATGTATGAGAATGAGGAGACCAGGTAAATAGCTTCTTCTTATGGTGCCTCTCCACTACTGGAAGTTCGCGGTCAGCTCTTTATACTCCTCTCTGTTCTTCGCCAAGTGCATCAGCTGTTCTGTAAATCCCGGCTAGGGCCAAAAAAAAACCGGTCTCGGATGTTTACATGTTTGTGATGTCGCTGTTTCTGGTTCCTACAGGGTATCCTAGTGTGGGGCCAGAAGCAATGTAATGCCTGTTTGTAAATGTTTATGTTCTATTTGCAGGTTATTCGAGGTAACCGGTATAGTCAGCTTCGGCTCCACTCCGTGCGGCCTGGAGAATGTTCCTGGGGTCTACACGAACGTCTTTCAGTACGACTCCTGGATTCGCAGCCAAATTCGACCATGAACACGTTTCATATAAACTACTAAGATTATGCCGTCTAATATACTGGTTGACTTGATTAGCTGACCTGATTTTGGAGTATGATTTCACCATCATCATCAGTTTGCCAAGGAACCCACCTTTGAGAGGCATCCTCATGTAATGTCATTCAACTCGGTCCTGTGCAACTCGCGTCCATTGTTCTGCTATCCTCGCTATGTCATCTGGCAGGTGGTCGGATCTTTGGGCTTTTCTTGGTTCCCCATCTGGTCTACCTGCCATCTTCTTGCCTTGCCAAGTGTCCTGCCCTTTCTGCCTGAGCTGTCCTTTACCTTTAGGAAATATTTAATAAACATTTCGCTGTGATTGCCTAGTGGCAATACCAGCCTGATGGTGCGAAGACAATATCAAGTCAACAGGATCTCAATGAATGCGGTTGCCGCAGGACTGTGCGGATTGGCTGTAGAAAAGAGGCCTATGATGCCCAGGAGTCGGTTGACATGGGCTGAGTAGGATGATGACAACACTCATTCTTTAAATTTTTGGTCAGTTGATTGGAATTGGAAGTCACCATGCATGTAATAAGGTTGTAAATAAAAGAAACTTTTTGCCATTTTGATCGCTCGCTCTTCACTTGTCTGCCGGTCTTTAACGCCCACTTTGATGTGTTAGTTTTTCATAGGTTTTGAACTTTATCACTAAGACATAAGGTTGAAAATCGTGAGCCGTGTTTTTTGCCAGACAAAGTAAAATTTGACATTCTGCACTGTGCTGCCATGTTTTTATATGACATTTGGCCTTGTGTTGTGATTTTTGGGACCGTCCATCTGTGAAATAAGAACCGTGTTTTGAAGCACGGTAGTGCCCTCGCCAAGTCAAGCGAAAGCTCTATTTATCGATTTTTGAGTAATTTCGTGAAATATAGAAGTGGCTTACGTATATTAGTTTTTGTTGCATATTAAATTATACAATAAAATGACAATAGTGGATTTTTTCCTAATAGTGAGATAATCATGAAAAAAAAAACACACATTATATCGCTTCAAGTAGATATCCTCGATTTTTTTATTTACCTAATATATCTTACATGTATTTATGCTTTGTTAAGATCTCAGTCTTGAATAATAAAAAAGACTTTATTTTTTTTTATTGTTTTATTTTTCCAATTTATATGTTATGATAGTTATGAAGTAGTTTTCGGTACAAGGTGAGCCACAGCTCCAAAATTTCAAAAGTGTGCTTCATATTTTTTTAGACAAAAGAGCGGGAAATGCCAAAAGCAGTAGTGACCCGAACACAGGGCCCGAATATGAAACACGACATTGCTCCCAAGCACGCAGAAAGACGTATGCTGCAGTCATGCTCGTAAATAAAACCGGCGCGCCGCCCGCCGGTTAAGCTTAATGCGAAATTTTGCGCCCTTGGTACTAGCAATCGTTACACCATTCTTGCACGTGGTCCTTAACCCTTTAATTACCGATGCCGTTCCGGAACTTAATTTTTTCCGTTCTAGGTTTTGAATTTTATTACGAAGGTATGAGGTTCAAAATCGCGATGCAACAAATGAATGGCATGTATTGTACGGTTAAGAGACTCGAGCCCCATAACTCTGAACACATGGGCCAACGATTCGATCCGAACGACATTTACATAACAAATCAGCAAAATGGATTAAGTTCAGAGTTCAAAGAGTTCAAGAGTTCAAAATTATTGACCATAAAATCATACAGATTATTAACACGTCATAATATTTTTGTATACTACCGCCCGTTCGGAAGGTGGGCACAGTTGTGCCTCTGCCAACCCGTATGGGAAAAGTAGGCACAGTTGTGCCTCTGCTAACCCGTATGGGAAAAGTAGGCACAGTTGTGCCTCTGCTAACCCGTATGGGAAAAGTAGGCACAGTTGTGCCTCTGCTAACCCGTATGGGAAAAGTAGGCACAGTTGTGCCTCTGCTAACCCGTATGGGAAAAGTAGGCACAGTTGTGCCTCTGCTAACCCGTATGGGAAAAGGCGTGACGCCATGCTATGCTAGTTAAATAAATAAATAAACCTTAAAAACACAACATAACATAGCTCCACGCCCATACTTAGCCGAGGGGCACAAGCATTGCTCCTGGCCCCACACTAGGGAAACCCGTGAAACCCGCAGCTACCCGGATCCCGCATAATAAAATAAATATCCTGTGTTTGCTGGAAGAGATCTCGTTTAAGAGATAAGCTTGCCTTTGTACATAACTTCTTTGTATGTTTTTGTGTTTTGTCTGTTATACGTGCAATAAATATACGAATACGAACTATCCGCAGCGGGTTTATCCTCATTGGAACCGGAGCCCGAGCAACTACGAGTGGAGGAAAACTTGCAAACAAAACTACAAGATAATTAAACATAAGGCGCTTGCTCCAGTTACAAGCGAGGCGAATAATGCTATGCTATAGTTTATAATCACAAGCTTGATTGATTGAATAATTCATTAGGGACTATTAAGTAATGGATAATTGTAAGTGAATTTAGGAATGTGTTTAATAGTTCATAAATGACTAAGTACAGCTAGCAGCTGTAAGTATTTGTAATTTCTACTTGGCCTATAGTCTGATGTCGTCTATATTACTTACTCTATCTATGGTCGTCTGAGTCAAAAAATTGTCATGCAAAGCTCAAATCCTCAGATCAATGCCGGCCGGCCTCTGTGGCGCAGCGGTTGCACGTCTGCCTACCATGCGATAGGTCCCGGGTTCGAATCCCGGGTGGGGACAAAAAAAACCCCAGGTCTTAGATTTTTGTTTTGTACCTACATGTTTGTGATGTCGCTGTTTCTGGTGCTCACGACACAGGGTATCCTAGTGTGGGGCCAGAAGCAATGTATGTGCCTGTATGTAAATGTCTGTTTGTTTAATGACTCTTCTCAAATCGGTCCAAGTTGTATGTCAAAGTCAGTAGTGTTCGTCAGAGTCGGTCGGAGGCTGCCAGGATCTTCATGGCCCCTTTATGGCCTACGCATACTGGGATGGCATGGCAAGGGAATTTAAGTTTTACCAATGGACATTCAAACGTATCCTTATAGAAATAAGAATTAAATTGATATGCTTTCAAATAATGCCGAAGCGTAATTTTAAACCATAGCAATTTATGTCTTATTTCTATATATCGATACGTTTGAATGTCCATTGGTAAAAACTTGCCATACCGTCCCGGTTTGCGTAGGCCTTTACTGACACCGCTGTTTGTTCGTCTGTTCGTCAGCGGCATGTATCTCAACTGGAGAGTAAGAATTTGATCAGAAAGTATATCTCTGTTGCCGCTAAAGAAATAAATAATGTACTACACGCAGTTTAAAACCGGCATTACACTAGCTAAATATAGCACCGCTCACGTATAGCTATCGATATACGAACTACCTCACATCGCCAACTACAAGATATTGTATGTACCTACAAGTAGATATACAAGACAAGATCCAGTGAACTGTAGTGAGAGAGACACCGGCAAATGTGTGAACAAAGAAGTGAAACAAATTTTTAAGCTTGCCTTTGTAAATATATTTTTATTAGCTTGTAATTTGAATTTTCGAAGCGTATGAACATTAGAAATCCGATAAATAATTTAGATTAAATACTTAAGACGGACGTTCTAATGGGGAAGGAAAACGTCGTAAGTCTCCATAGCTGCGGCGATGAGCTAGCCGCCTTTCACGCAAATGAAGTATTAAACAACTGCCTTAAATTGGGCATACATTATCAAGCATTTTCTTCTTAAACTCCAAAAGTACAAACATTTTCAAGACCCTAGAGTTTTTTTTGGCTTTTTCATCTTCCTCGCAAGTGTATAAATACCGGACAATTGTTTTTAAGTCATACTTTTATGCAAACATCTACTCGAACTAATGTGGTTTGAAACTGGGTGGCGTGTCGTGTACGGGTATGGCTTGGCAGTGTCTACAGCGAGAGCGCGGAATTATTTTGTTTGCAGCGCGCGCGGGTGCGTTTGGGCACCGTCGCGCGTCGACAAGTCAAAACAAGTTTTTTTGCGCCTTCGCTATTAGCCACTGGCACGCAATTCCGTACGCGACTCCAGGGACTGAAAGCTCGTCGTAGATAGTAGCAGCACTGTGGAGTCAACCCAAGAACCGCCATATTGTCTATTTGTTGTAACAGATTATAAGAAGAACTCTCAAAATGGACTTGTCTACCGTGTTGACATCTGAAGTTAGCAATAAGCAGTTTTTAAGCCCATTACACAGTTCTCAGTATTAAAAGAAAAAAAACATGTTACTCTAACTTGACCAGGTAGTAAGTGAACGCACACATTTACCGTCGCCTCTCGCACTACAATAACAAGTCGAGCCAGTCACCCTGAGGTCACGAAAGCAGACGCACGCTGTTCGGTATTCCCCGCGAACTGAAAACATAATCATAACATAACACTATGATATGAACTAATTAATGTAATTATAATTAGTGTAATTTTATCCTAATTGTAGATTTTGTTGTGAGTAATGATGATTTTTGTGTTTTTGTTGTCAGTGGGCTTGGTGTCTGCGCGTAAGTTTTATTTTTTGCTAAACTGTCTACTGGGAAGGGAGGCCTTTGCCCAGCAGCCCAATAATAAAATAAACTGTCTAAAAGTGCAAAATAGGCTTGTGGCCTGTCAAGTCAAAATAGATACTTTTTATAAACTGTCAAAACGGAACTTTTGTTCCTGAGTTCTATGAAATAACCACAGAGTGACGTCATGTAAAAGTGCCATCAAATGCTGTCTTTTTTGCACAAAATTGACTTTATAAAATATATCTGCTGGAAATATACAATTCTGAGAATGTCAAGCCATTTTGTACATAATGCTTCAACATAAGACTTGTTCCTAGATTTATTGGATTACCTTGGCCACAAGCCTATTGTGTCTCTGCCATCCCGCACACGGGAAAAGGCGTGAAGCTATGTTTTCTGTTTTCTCTCTTTTATTAGATTTCTTCTTATTTGTTTTTAAATGTTTTCGACGACGCTTTAGTTAAAACTAAACGCAGTTGATTAAAAATAATTACGACACACACATGTAGCGTCACGTCTTTTCCCATACGGGGTGGCACAGGCACAATTGTGCCCACTTTAGCCAGTGACTCATACTCATTATGCGCGGGGTTTCCGCACGATCACGATGCTTTCCGCACAACGTCCGTATAACGTTATTTATGTAAATATATATATATAATATTCATTTACCTACTTCTTTATGTAGTATATTCAGTAGATTAGTAATATGATTTATTTATTTTTATTTTTCACTTATTTGAGCACATAGGCCTACCTGTTCTGTATTTTAATATTCTCCATCCTGGATTTGCTGGAAGAGATCTCTTTTTAGAGATAAGCTTGCCTTTGTACATTTCTTCTCTGTATCTTATTGTGTTTTGACTTTTATGTGCAATAAATATATAAGAAATATATACGAAAACGTACATAAGTTCAAAAAAAAGTTCAAAAGTTCAAAGGTTTACTTAATCTAAAAGGTAGGTAAGTTCTATAGTATGATATACAAAATATGACATTAACTTCTGCACAGGGTCAGAGACCGTCTCGCAGTAAGTTAAGATCAAGGGAATAAATCTACAAACTAATTACAGTCTAAAAACAGTAGATATTATTTACAAAAATATACCTGTTTGCATAAATGGCTAGATACAAAAAAAAAAATAAAAAAATATAATAATAAAAATAGATAGTTAATCCTATGGTTTAACTATCATCCTATCATCGAATTGATTTGTGTGTGTGTGTGTGTTGCCTGTATGAGGGTGTGTGTATGTGAGGGTATGTGAGGTAGTGGTGGTGGTGGTGGTCATAACGGCTATATTTTGATAACATGCTAAATGAAATATGCTAAAAAAATTGCAATAAGATGAATGACTTATCCTATTGGTCCCTCAGCAGCGGAATTCAAACATGCATCCCCTGCGTGAAAGGCAATTGTAAAACCTGTGATGTAAAAACAATACGGTATCGGATAACATTAAAAACATTCGACAAAATGTGGTAATCCTATCAGATAGTAGCGTAGAAATCTATATTTCATTATATTTTAGAGTAAAATATGTTTATTTTTTGCGGATTCCAGGAATTAAAAGGTATAAACTATCGAAATATAATCTGTAACGAAAACATGACGAAAACGCTCTGTCTGACGTTTATCTCTCTGGTGACGTCACACGCTCGTCTCTGACATCTTGCTTGACTGAATCATAATGATGGCGGGCGTTCACTCACTCACGACCATGTGACGTCACACGAGTCATGTGACCGGCGCTATTAGAAATACAGCGTTTTTGGAGCGTATTTTTGAAATTCAACTATATTATTAATTTTTATTGAAACTACAGAAGACATCCCGGAAATATTAATATAGTGCGCTTAAAATGTAATAACATTTATTTTAAAACTACTTCTAAAATGACGCCAATACCGTATTCCAGAGAACCAATGCCGTACTCCAAACGGTGACGCCGGCCGGTGTATCTTGACGAAGGACTGTCCTCCACTCCAAGCTCTGGACCAGTTGGAGGTGAAGTCTGATGATGACCTGCTCTTCCTCAGGCAGTCCTACTGCGGGCTGTTCATGGGCCTTAAACCTCAGGTGGGGTCTCATTAAGGTTAAAAAGGAATAGGCTTGTGTCCAAGATAAATCAAATAAATCTAGGAACAAGTCTGAAGTTGAAGCATTATGTACAAAATGGCTTGACAATCTCAGAATTGTATATGTATTTTATGCAAAAACACAGCATTTTGATGGCACACGCCACATGACACCACGTTATGCTATTTCATAGAACTCAGGGACAAAAGTAACGTTTTGACAGTTTCTAATAAAGTATCTATTTTGACTAGCAGGACACAAGTTCATTGTCAAAATCCGAATCATAGTTACGGACATTTGAGGACAAACTTTACATATAAACATACTCACAACCATGTTTGTTAACTTTAAGACGGCGCCCTAGGCAAAAACAGCCTTTAGCAAAACACAAATCGCTCGGAATGATGAGTATTATTGCTGTACATTTTTTCACTAGCTTGTTTATCAAGAGTGGTCAGCGTGACTTCGCTTTCCCATAAACGTAATTTTATTAATTTTGCTCGATAGAAAAGTCTCCTGAAGTTGCCAGAAAAGCTGTCTGTCACGATGTTTCATTTTACAATTTCGCACCACATCTGAATTTGTGTTCTTATTATTTATCTATTTATTATATAAATGGCACAGTATGTTCCTCAGACTTCCTATTACTGAGACTTCGCTGTCTGCCGTCCGTCCGTCCGTCCGCCCGCCCGCCCGCCCACCCGCCCGCCCGCATAACATAAGGATGAAATTCTAAGTTCTGATTGCCTGGGGTCCGCCCTCTCTGTGTGTAAGACTCTTGCACCTTCACCCCAGAGTTGCTGTCCACCAGAAGACCAGTGGAGCAGCTTCAGCACCGTCAGACCCTCGACGATACCGACGTGGGTGCCCACCACCGTCACCAGGCGACCCGTCACGGACCCCGACTTCGGGCCTGAACTACCCGACAATAGACCAGGTACCATATAACAATATCTGGTCACAGGGCTTTCGTAAATATTTATTGCACATATCAGAAAAAACACAAACAATACAGAAAAGGCATGAACAAAGGCTAGCTTATCTCAAGGGCTTCTGCTGTTAGTTGGTACAAAACAAAGCATAGGGTGCTCAATGCTCATCCCATACAAATTAATTAGTAACCCTTCGTAAAAAAGAGACGGCGTGAGGAGTAAGATTTGTACTTTAAACTAGTGGTGGTCAATATAACGTAAAGCCGTTTAAAGCAGCACGTTATTCACTTGTAACGAAAAGCGTGTGCTATTAATCGAATCAGATAGAGCTACGTTATCATAACGAAACGGACCGACGCTGTACGCGCTGCGCTGCTAGCGCCAGCGGACTTTTTGTAGCATTACGTTAAAAAAAGCACAGCGCACTGCGCTGCTAGCGCCAGCGGACTTTTTGTAGCATTACGTTATAAAAAGCACAGCGCAGCGTGATCAGTCGACCGGTCACTCGCGACCGCGCTGGACGTTGAGTGATTCGACGATCGATCGACGCGTTCGTTTCGATAACGTAGCGTGTAAATAAGCAGGCTACAAAAAAATAGCATATTCCATGTAGCCTGTTATCAAAAATTAGCCGTTATGACCACCACTACTTTAAACGCCATGGTTTCAGTTAACATACTTCCAGGTGGCGCTAAGCTTAGAATAAATCCTTTATATCTTAGCGCCATCTTGTATTTGCAATTTTTCGATGGTCCTGCACCAGCAATAATGGCCTCGAACTAAAGAAGCTTCCGTAGCATCTCAGTTTACGCCGGTGTCATATTTTGTTCTAGGTGGTCTATCTGTATTAGTATAATATTATAGTATCTGTGGTACAAACACAATGAATATTAGATTGTACAACAAGTGCATAAAACGCACGCAAGTCGAGGGTAAAATGGGTTTTATGTACGAGTATACACTCTGCTTTTCACTTCGATTGTGAGGAAATTAAAAAGCCATATTGCAAAAACAATTGCAAATTGCAACACAAAGAAAACCTAGACTTCCCGCCAATATATTTTTTTATACGTGGCAGTGGCACTTTGCATGGGTGTGTGTGGCTGTTTACCTGACGACCTTTGAGTCTAATGGCGGATTTCACCAACAATCCCTATCTTTAGGGGACATTTTATTTCCTTTTAGGGGCCACCTAGCGATCGTTTCACTCTGACCTAAGTTTAAAGGTCATCTAGGCTACTAAAGGACCCCCTAAATATAAGAGGCCTGCCTCCGAAACAATCGCTAGACGGATAAGAAAAAAAATAAGTGCCCCCTAACTGTTGACAAAATCGGGCCTAAGACCCTGCTAATGTGGGCCAGGTGCAGGCGCTTCAATCCCCTTGAAGAATAATAGAATAGAATCTAGATTTTCGATGTCACGTTTCCAGGCGAGGTCGTCAATGCAACGGGCGGCAACTGGTGGGACGCGATCACACCGCCCCCCATCGGCGGAGCACCCGACACCATCGGCCAATGCAAACCGACGAGGAAACCACCTCTGCCAGAGAGCTTCTGCTGCGGTATCGAGTCGCCCGGATCTGACAGGATTATTGGTAAGACTGACTGCCGGACTGTCGTTTAATGATTCATTAAAAATTACTAAGAGCGGTTTCCCTAGAGCTAATTAGTTTAGTTAATTGCTGCAATCAAATCGAACTATGATTACTGTATTTGACAATTCGAATGGTTAAGTTAAATGATCAACTAATTAGTCAATTTTTGGCTAAATTGCTTTCTGGAAACCCTATTTGATGGCTTGTTCACAGCGCCTAGGAACCAGCTGTTAATAAAGTTTTTTTTTATATTAATTCTAATTTCGAGTTGGTTTAGTGGTTCATTCAATGACTCTCCATCATACCCAGAATTCCTTTAATGATTCATTAAGAACTACCTACTAAACTTGTGTAAATTCAAATTTGGAATCGCATTAATGGTTCATTAAATGATTCTGAGACAGAGTATTCTCTGGAGTAGCAGCCTTATTTGTAGACCTTCTTAATCGCTTCTGTTGCTAACAAAACTTTGCTTAATATCTTAATAGGTCGATATATATACATTCACCTCCTTGTCGGCATTACCCAGTAATCTGGTTAACTCTGAGTTAAATAAATCGCGCAAGTGGGTTCAAGGGATGCAGTTGATGGGATCACAATAACCGAATGCTTACCTCGCTTTTGTAGAATTTCTGCACAGCCTTGGTTCGTGATGGTGGTGGTAAAGATTAACATGCTTACAGCACACAAGAGCATGGGCCTTCAAAGAGGATGTACCATTAAAACTCATGAAGCTCTTATAGGTAAGGGTTTAAGGATACTGCATTTGTGTACCTGTCCTACAAACACCACGGTTGTTGATAGGGCATCGCGGTCAAACATAACTTCCGCTACCAACGCATTCTATTGATACCTGCCAGCCTGAACTTTTCACACAAGATATTTTTGAAGTAAAACTTCTTAGGGCACGGGGGTAAAATTTATTTAACCTCTCAACTGTGGGTTATTCATATATTTGCTTTTCAATTGCTACTAGCCGGGTGCTATCACGAGTGGCTAAGAAATGTAACGGAAATTGGAATCGGTGACGTCAGGGTCGGCTGAAGACTTTTATAACCGCAACTATTTTCAATACGGTTTTTAACTAATCAGATAAGATAATAATACATTCGTACAATAAAGAATGTTAATTAGTGAGAGAAAAACCTGATGAAACGTTAACAAATAAAAATTATTTTAAGCATTCTTCCACGAGTTCTTGATTTCCGGTATGGCCAAGATGGCGCCAAAACAAAACCAACTAGCATGACTCAAACTACTTCGTTCAACCTCTTTGTTGGAACCGGAACTTATGTTTGACAGCTGTGCGATGCGATCCATACAGTTTGTAAGAAAAGAGTTTCATCAATGTCACACGGGTCTATATGGATTTCTAAAACAAGCAAAGCAATGCATACATTTGAGCGAGACGGCTTAAAGACGTGACGTCAGATGGTATATAATCTGAGCGAGATGCAAATAGTAGTGACACTATTGAATGAGTTAAGTATATCACCACGAGCGCGACAAATTGTAGATAAGGAATGGTGGGAAATAAATGACATGACGTATTAAAAGTAAGTACAAGTATAAAATAATTTCAAATAATCGGACGTCTGAAACTTAAAAGTAACTTGAAGCAGAGATTGGATCTCAAAATTGGAAATTTAAATCTCTTTTAGTATAGGTAGGTATAGGTGTATAGTATAGGTACCACTTAATGATCTAGCTACAGAAGTTTTACTTCTAACACGTGTACGGTGCTACACGCGTATATTTTTTTTTATTATTGGGTTTCCCTTTCAAACGAAGAAAGTTTTTTTTTTAAATCGGTCCATAAATACTACAAAAAAAACCGAATTGAGAACCCCCTCTTTTTGTGAAGTCGGTTAAAAATGCGAAAGGTACATACGCTATTTGTTTGGCCTCAAAACAGTAAGAAGTTTAGTACGTTAAGGCCCTTACATATAAATCGATGGTCTGTATATGAAATGTTGATGTCTATGTCCACCGCAGGCGGCAAGACGGCAGCGCCCGACCAGTTCCCGTGGCTCGCGCTGCTGGAGTACAGTTCCAGCGGGCGCCGCACCCCGTGCGGGGGCTCCCTCGTTAGCGCCAAGTACGTGCTGACTGCCGCGCACTGCCTCGGCAGGACCATCTGGGGCACGCCGTGAGTAGCCAACCAGCCAACCAACCATACAACCAACCAGCCAACCAACCATACAACCAACCAGCCAAACAACCATACAACCAACCAGCCAATCAACCATACAACCAACCAGCCAACCAACCGTGCAACCAACCAGCCAACCTACCATACAACCAACCAGCCAACCAACCATACAACCAACCAGCCAACCAACGAGCCAACCAACCTTACAACCAACCAGCCAACCATACAACCAACCAGCCAACCAACCAACCATACAGCCAACTAGCCAAGCAGCCAACCAGCCAAGCAAGCAACCAACCAACCAACCAACCAACCAACCAACCAACCAACCAACCAACCAACCAACCAACCAACCAAACAACCAACCAGCCAACCAACCGCCTCGGCAGGACCATCTGGGGCGAGCCGTGATTAGCCCGGACCATGGCCAGTTCATCATTGAATCATGAATCGATGGATCCATGATTGAATTGATATAGGTATCAATGAATCGATAAACCGTGACTAGATGAATCGTGAACCGAAGAATCGATTAATTAATTAATCGTAAATCGAAACGAGGAATCAGACCACATTTACCCTCTGCTAGGCCTTTGCCTTTGGCTGCCTGCCCCTTTGTAGCCGACTTCACAAAAGGAGGAGGTTTACAATCCGTCGGTTTTTTTTTGTATATTCCACGATTGCGCCTAGACGGATGGACCGATTTGGAATTACTTTTTTTGATTGAAAGGGTTTACCTTCCCATTGGTCCCATTGACACCAGGTCAGGATCTGATGATGGGATCCTGGAGAACTCGAGGGAACTCCTCTTATAGTGACTTTTGAGTTTTTCAAAATAACTCGTGCATTTACTACTCATTGTAATCATAATATTGTGATGCGGAACTGATGATGAAGACGACAAATAGCCACCAGAACTGCTCAATACTAGGTACAAATACTACAAATACAATCTACAATGCGTGGCTGACGGGCAACGCATAGCCTAAACCGGTGGATCTAGAGCCATGAAACTTTGTACAGGGGTTCCTTATGTAGCGTAGGGTAGCACTGAGAGAAATTAATTCCCCAAGGGGGGGGGGGGGGAATAGGGGTTACAGTTAGTATTAAAGTCAAAAAGCACTTGACATTGGTTTCTAATCAAATAGGTTTGTGGAAGTCGATTTTTTTTTAGTTTTACTTTTTGAACGTCAACCCAGATGCACATACGACTTACGTTGCCGTAACTATCTTTATTTTTCTCGATTCCAGCGTCCGAGTCCGCCTATCCGAGTTCAACACATCGTCCTACCCCACCGACACAGTCTACAGCCCGGGCGGCGGCATAGAGCACGTGAACGTCGTCATCATCGGCATCGTGAGGGAGATCATCCACCCTGGGTACAAGGGGAGTCAGGGGTACACCGATGACATTGGACTGGTTGAGCTGAGCTCGTATGCTCCTTACAGCGGTTTGTAGCCTTCTTCATAATTTCTCATAATTTCTTTATTGCACACAACCATTTGAAAATGCAGGAAACACTTAGAAATGTAGTAAGAGATCCTCTTATTTGTCTGCTGCTTCGTCTTCTCTAATGGTTTGAAGTGGTTGCACCTGGCCCACTTAAGCGAGACCTTTGTACATTTGCCCTAAGCTTTTTCCTCTAGTTCAGCCATTTAAACACCTGCCAACTGGCTTAGTTCATTAAATATTCCCCTGTAGCCTATTCACTAGAGCCATACGATTAAATAAATAAACCAGGTTCTTGGTCTTTTATTTTTTCGATCTGGAGTATCTCCTAGACGCGAAAAATAACTAGACCCCTGTCTAGAGCACGTTGGTCATCATCATCATCATGATTCTGGAGAATTATTCAAATTACCAGGTGGATTTTACTTTGCTGAGTAGGTATCTACGGCCGGCTATACGCGCCATTCGGTCTTTGGCACATGGTTGTCGCTCGGCTCTCGGTGCGCGCGCTGGCCGCGTGAAAACAGTGAAGCCGAAAACAACTGAGTGCGATTCGCAACCCTGCGTGATCGGCATCGTGCCAGCGGTGTCTAATGGAATATGAACGCTCGTGTCATACGATAAGTTTAAATTTCGCATGCGAGCATATGCAGTAGCATAGACAAATATTTTTTGCACCTTAACTTGAGTTTTCTTCGGGAGTGAAATTTCTTACGTAGTAGTACTATTAGTTATTCTGTGATATTACGCGGAAATGATCAAGATCTCTGTCGAGAGTATCATCCATCAGGATTTGAGAGGAGCGGTTACCTCATAACAATCTTATTTCTTTGAGAATGGCGTGTAACATAGGGCAAACCCATCGCCGCAACTGTCGAGACTTCACCCAAACTGAGCCAGCATCTGGCTGAATCTTAGTGACCCTCGATGGGGACATTGTGGCTACAAAAAAAGTGCAAATATAGTCCATTTATGTCCCCACCGCGGGGCACTGGCGTTTACCCGGATACGAGTAAGATTGAGCCATACTTCACCAGGCTGGCTCAGTGCGGGTCGGTGGAGGGGTGTCGGGCTAGTGGCCAACCCGACTGTCAGAAGTTATCAAGCTGCCCTATTAGAGCCTCTGACACAGCTTTACGACTACTACCACCGAGTAGCGATAAAAAAATAGCCTTTATTTCTATCACAATTATTACGAGTAAATTATAAATTATTTTATTCGGAATTAGATTAATACATGCATAATTATTACCAGAAATAAGTTATAAATACTATTAATTAAATCTATGTTATTGTCGAAGTCGCTTCTTTAGCGTAGGCCTCCCCCGTTTCTCTCCATCTGTATCTGTCTCTAGCTTGACTTCTCCAAGTACCGAGTAGCGATAGTAGCTCCGAAACATGGAAGCTACAAATGATGCTACAACATACATTACTTTATTTTACAGTCCCCCTCCTTTTTTCCAGACTTCATCAGACCAATCTGCCTGCCCATCACCGACATCAGCGTCAACCCTGACCCCGATCTAGTTTTCACTTCAGCCGGCTGGGGCACAGACGGAACCCAATTCAGCGAGGTCAAGCAATACGTCACTCTTCCCTTCGTAACTTCCAACGCTTGTCAAACTGTTTACTCCAAAAAGCGTAATAAGGTTGATATTCTAGAAACGCATCTTTGCGCGGGGGGGGAGATGAATAGGGACACCTGTGGGGGCGATTCGGGGGGGCCGTTGATGTATGAGGCGGGGAGTACGTTTGTGGTGGTGGGGGTGGTCAGTTTTGGGGATAAGATTTGTGGGACAGTTGGGGTTCCTGGGGTGTATACTCATGTTTATAAGTATTTAAACTGGATTCATAGTAAGATGACTTGATTGGAATAACAGAGTACCTATAACATGATCACATATTCCATTGCAGATGTAAACAATATGGGTTTTGAACGGTTTTGTATAGAAAACGAGGAACAATGTAATTCATAATTAGTGTAGGTATCTAGTAAATATTATTTGCTCTCTATAATATTGGTATTGATTGTTAGCAAACAGCCTATTTTGTGGGAGGCCTGTGTCCAATATTGGAGAAGACTGATATTTAATTGTAACTTCTTTATTGTTCATGACATGATACAGATAACTTATGATAGAAAAGACGTGAACAAAGACGAGCTTATCTCTTATGATATATTAATGGTTGATGATAATTTTTAGGGTTTTGTACTCGAAGAGTGCAAAAAGGGACCCGTAGGCTTTGCTAGCGATACAAAAGCCGTGGGTTTTTTGAGTTTTTTCTTGTTCGATGATACTGAACGAAACCTTTCGTATACCTTTTCGTCTCGCACTTGACTGTAAATTTTGGATGTAGCTGTTACGGTGTACTACTAACTACTTAAATATAATATATGTATAACCAAATTCGAAGTATGAATCCCTGTACTATTAGTTCCACAAGCGAGAACGTGAGAACACTAAACTAGAAAATTAAGTAGATAAATACAACTCAATACAAAATTATATGCAGCAGTAAAAATGTACTCGAGTTTAGAGTGACCTCGCGTCCATCCAGGTGGCGCTTACTGTCGTAATGTAAATAAATATTCTTAGTATTAATAAATCTTCTTCATTGTCTTATTTCATTGTCAAGTGATAATGAGTATTTATCCGCATTTCTTTTCACTTTCCTTGCGGCTTCAATGAGCATTCGCGTGCCAGTTAAAGGCGTTAAGAAGTTAGTTAACAATTAATTGATGGGCGATAAAATGTGGTTAATTAATGCGTAGAGAAGCACGGGTCGTATTTGTATAGAAGAATAGAAATACTGGGGGGGGGGGGGCATTCATGATAGAAATTATTTAATGTTTGGGCCGAACGCACACAAATCCCGCCCTAATGCTACTGTTTAGTAGTTCTGTCATTCATTGCAAATGTGCGCACAAAATACACAAAATGTACGAAAATACACGAAATGGCGTGAACTGAAAACCAGCGTTACGAGCAGCTCACTGCTACACGTAACATATGCTGAGTTCAAACCATTTTGACATTTAAACCTTAACCATAAACTATTTTTTTATTAATATCCGTGTTTATTTGTCAAATAAATATATTTCTATTTCTATATTTCTAAAATAGTTCTAAATTCAAATTGGCCACCTTTTCGACAAAGAACGATTTTTCACGCTTGCAACTGCAGCTGTCAAAAGGATGACAGCTATTCATTCGAAATTCTGCTAACCTCGCGACGACGACGCGTGCGCGCTCCTGCCGACCGCTGTGCCACTGCTATATCATACGGGAAATCACTTCTAATTCACGAACCCGTTCCTGTGAAAAAGGAGATCTCCAAGGTGTCAAAACGGGAGCAGCGGGAGCAGTAAGTGAGTGTCTAATATACTCATATTCCTGACAGCTACTAATAAAAGATAATCCCATCAAAAACATCCTGTAAAAAATACCAAGTCTCGCAGCTCTGTGATTCTACCGTAAAAAGTTGTGAGATCCATGTTATACCAAGTCGGTTAACTGATTTAGTCCCTACTTAAGGGGCCTTCTGTCTTAAGTTAATACGTAAGATATTTTCATATCTATATTCAAATCTTTTACTTTTTAAATAAAAATATCGACTTGGCCATCGCATGCTTAGTTTGTTTAGTCCTTTACAACCAGCAGGGTCTGCTGGAAGAAATCTCTATTTAGAGATAAGCTGACCTTGGTACATGTTATTTCTGTTTTTATGTCCTGTCATGTATCGTGTAATAAATATATACAAATACGTTATCTATCACACAGAACTAAGAGCCAGAAACCTGGTTTTTCATCAAATTCCTTCCGAATGCATAAAGAAGTGAAAGGTACTGGAATTTAATGGACTGAAAATAACTAGAGCATTAGTAATTTTGTTGCACTAGTCTTCCATTTTCTATTGTTGCCGCTTGTTAAAGGTATACATATATTAGTTTTGGAACCAAGTTTTAATCGTGTAGAACGCAATTATACTCTAAACAACCTAATATAATGTAGATATGATTTCGAAGATACATTGTGCCTTCATGCGATGGCCAAGTCGATATTTTTATTTAAAAAGTAAAAGATTTGAATATAGATATGAAAATATCTTACGTATTAACTTAAGACAGAAGGCCCCTTAAGTAGGGACTAAATCAGTTAACCGACTTGGTATAACATGGATCTCACAACTTTTTACGGTAGAATCACAGAGCTGCGAGACTTGGTATTTTTTACAGGATGTTTTTGATGGGATCTCACTTCTTTTTGTAAAGTTCTACTTTTTAAAATTTGGTACCTTTGGTACTTTTACAATAACAATAAAAAACATAAAACCTGTCTTATGATTATTTCTTATGTTTGTAGGTAGTCTTTCTCTTTTTCTTTTCTGGTATTACTTCTTGAGCTTCAGCTACAGTTTTTCTCAAAGCCCACTCCCTGTCACGATGTGTTTTTCTCTGAGGCTTTGATGTTAAAATTTTTGACAAATCTGGGCGGTAAATGCTTCTCAATCTGTTGTATTCACAAATTGATGATTCCTGAGCTTTAAAACTTCCGAAATCGACATTAATTAGATGTAAACCGCCCAGACTTGTTACTCTCGAAAGTGCCACGTAAGCTTGACCGGATGTGAACACTGCAGAACCTATATCCATCAGCGCATTATTTAGACTTAGGCCCTGACTTTTGTGGATGGTTATAGCATAGGCTATACATATGGGAAATTGTTCGCGATGAACATATGCCCTATTAATAATTTCAAATTTAGTTTTGACCGGACTAAGCTCGTAAATTTCATGATCATTATTAAACTGAATGCGTACTGTACGTATCCCTCTTCTAGGAAACAGGCGTGATATTATGTATGTATTACATAATATGTTTATAGAATCTTGTTTGTAAAGGCATATTTTCCTAGGGGCATTCAATGATTCATAAACTGCAAATGTAACTTTGTAATCCTATACATTTTATATAAGATTACAAAGTTATTGATGCAGATGGGTTTTCTGGAAAACTATACATAAGCTTGAAATGTTTAAGTTTTCCCTTGATAAGAATACTAATTACTATTTATATCCCAAATTTGAAGGTTCTATGTCTGCTAGAAGTGCCTGGGAGTTTTGATGATCGGTCAGTCAGTCAGTGACAAAATGAGGAAACTTTGACATGTTACAATTCTTAAACTACTGGTTCAAATTGAATAAAAAATTTAATATATCGTGTTGATATAAGGCCTAATTAGTAACAGAAAAATCAGGCTTCTTGTTTTATCCACAACGAAGTTTTAGGGGGGTCGAATATGGCCTGAATTGCTTCGAGAAAAGGATGGTACGGCTGTGCTTGCTCGACTTGGTGGTGCACTGCCGTGCACCCAGATTTCCCCGATCAAGCGATCCCTCTGATATGCCAGTGTAATGCCAGCGTCCTGCTGCGCCCTTCAGACAATATCGAGATTCTACAAAGCAAAGGGTTAGCGCAATCGTCAAGCGATACACATGATTTTTGTTACCGGAATAGCGTAAACGTTATTTTCTGGCGTTGACAAGCTTGCGACACGCTTGTGATAGGCTTTTTATAGGCTTGTCTCTTAAGTTAAGACGGCGCCCTAGACAAAAACAGCCTTTAGCAAAACACAAATCGCTCGGTAAGGCGCCCGTCCAGCTAAAATGCCCAACAGATTGAGTTATTCCAGCAGATTGAGACACTTTCTGAATCCAGAAAAAATATATGTTCTAAAATAGTCCCTTTCCTAAAAATTTAGTGTTTGAAAAGATCATAATGTCATCATAAAGTATATGAAAAAAAATATAAACGAATAGTCCTTTTTTACCTAAATCGAGTTATTCCAGCAGTTCTACGAGGAATATTGGTTTGATTCTTGTGTCTAAAAATAGGTATTCGAAATATCTTAAAGTTTAGTGTTTAACATTTTAGAATTAATCGGCGATTTCGAATAAATCTTCATTTTATCACTTGCGCTGAAATAAATTGCATGCGGGTATGCGCGAAGGCGACGGGAGGCATTACCGCTTAGGCTCTCGAAGGGAGAGGTTGTGTCGCTCGTCTCAATAAAAGTCAGTCATAAAATAATTGCTACGCGGCATCGTCATGGCATAATAAAATACGGTTTTTCCTCCTCAAAAGTAGCCAAGGCCTAAAAAATTTATGGGATTCGTCTTGATACTCCTGAAAATTGGTAGTACGGTGTCTTACTGGTAGTCAGTAGGATTGAAATAGTAGTTTATGAAACTGTTCCATAATGAGGGGTATTAAAACACGAGTGGGTGTTTTTGATAGTATCCCACGAGAGTTTTAATACCTAGTTATGTGTAGTTTCACACCATGTTTAGTTCATACACTATTTATCTACTCTCATACTCATCTCATTAGGTTCGTTGTGACAAGTCCTTTAGGAATATGGTGCCATCGAGCTAATCTGAATTTGGAGTTCATTTTGTAATATGGGTATGGTTTTCGAGGTATTTTAGGGTTCTAGTGACGAATTAGGGGTCCATTTTGCATTTCCAGATGGCTGCCGAGCCAAATTTCTATTTTGCAATATGGGTATGGCGTAGTATCGGGTATTAGCTTACTTTTTGTTAGGGTTCCGTACCCGAAGGGTGCCAAACGGGACCCTATTACTGAGACTTCGCTGTCCGTCTGTCCGTCCGTCCGTCCGTCCGTCCGTCTGTCACCAGGCTGTATCTCATGAACCGTGGTAGCTAGACAGTTGAAATTTTCACAGATGATGTATTTCTGTTGCCGCTATAACAACAAATACTAAAAATCAAAAGAAATTTAATATTAAGGGGGGCTCCCATACAACAAACGTGATTTTTTTGCTCATTTTTGCTCGATATTGATAATGGTAGCAGGTAGACGCTTAAAATGTTCACAATATATTGAGTATATTATTTACTTAAAAAATAAATAATTAAATTAAAATTAAATTAATATTTAGGGGGGCTCCCATACATTTTTTTTTTGCGGTTTTTTATAGATAATGGCACGGAACCCTTCGTGCGCGAGTCCAACTCGCACTTGGCCGGTTATTTCAATTATTCATAATAACTCGTGTATTTACTCATGATAAGCATAACAAAATAATGATATTGTGATGCGGAACTGATAATGAAGACCACATATGGCCACCAGACCTGCTCAATACTAGGTACAAATACAATGCGTGGCTGACAGGCAGGCAACGCATAGCCTAAACCGGTGGACCTAGAGCCATGAAACTTTGTACAGAGGTTCCTTAGTAGCGTGGGGTAGCACTGAGATGGGATTTGACAAAATAATTCCCCAATTGGGGATTAGGAGTTACAGTTTGTATTAAACTCAATCTAATCAAATATGGTTTGTGGAAGTCGGTTTTTTCTAAAGTTTACTTTTTGTTTCAATTATTATTCCAAATTACCTGCACAATCAATAGAACGTAAATGCCCGCACGATCATATGCCAATATTCGAATCAGTTCTTGGTATCAGCAATGGCTCGGATTGTTATCGTTTTGGGCCTGCACTGAGTAACACAAGTGATCCAAGTTCGATCCTCACGGACTGGGATCCTCCAATTCTCTAGTACACACACACACTAAAATTACTTGACAATATTAGCTCCGACGCTCTTACGCGGTTGCCATAGATTCCATTTTCGAACTCACTTTTGAATTAGTTCATCAGTACATTAAAATAATTCAAAAGTCAGTTCGAAAATGGAATCTATGGCGTCAGTATAAGAGCTGTCAAATTTAATATTGTCATGTAATTTTTGCCAGTGTAACCCTCAGGTGTAACCTAGAGAATCGACCACATTATCACTTTTTAGGGTTCCGTAAGCGAAGGGTGCCAAACGGGACCCTATTACTGAGACTTCGCTGTCCGTCTGTCCGTCCGTCCGTCCGTCCGTCCGTCCGTCCGTCCGTCTGTCACCAGGCTGTATCTCATGAACCGTGGTAGCTAGACAGTTGAAATTTTCACAGATGATGTATTTCTGTTGCCGCTATAACAACAAATACTAAAAATCAAAAGAAATTTAATATTAAGGGGGGCTCCCATATAAAAAACGTGATTTTTTTTGCTCATTTTTGTTCGATATTGATAATGGTAGCAGGTAGACGCTTAAAATGTTCACAATATATTGAGTATATTATTTACTTAAAAAATAAATAATTAAATCAAAATTAAATTAATATTTAGGGGGGGCTCCCATACATTTTTTTTGCGGTTTTTTATAGATAATGGCACGGAACCCTTCGTGCGCGAGTCCGACTCGCACTTGACCGGTTATTCATTCTTTGCTCATCGTTGTCTGAGTGCTGCCGTCTCTATATCAGCGGAGATCAGAAGAAACTTTATAAGGTTGACAGTGGCGCCCCTAGCGGTCGCCCTAAGCAACTTTACACAATGAACAACATGTGCTATGCCTGCCAAGCTGAGATAAAAGTTGATAAAAAAAAGTCGCCGCCATCTTGAACTTTTTTGTTACTCAACCGATTTGCTTCAAAATCGATATCTGAGGATCCGGTTGGAGTCCAATCATGATTCTGAAGTCAAATATTAAAAAAGTCGCCGCCATCTTGAACTTTTTTGTCACTCAACCGATTTGCTTCAAAATCAACATCTGAGGATGCGGTTGGAATCCAATCATGATTCTGAAGTCAAATATTAAAAAAGTCGCCGCCATCTTGAACTTTTTTGTTACTGAACCGATTTGCTTCAAAATCGATATCTGAGGATGCGGTTGGAGTACAATCATGATTCTGAAGTCAAATATTAAAAAAAGTCGCCGCCATCTTGAACTTTTTTGTTACTCAACCGATTTGCTTCAAAATCGATATCTGAGGATCCGGTTGGAGTCCAATCATGATTCTGAAGTCAAATATTTAAAAAGTCGCCGCCATCTTGAACTATTTTGTTTCTGAACCGATTTGCTTCAAAATCGATATCTGAGGATCCGGTTGGAGTCCAATCATGATTCTGAAGTCAAATATCAAAAAAGTCGCCGCCATCTTGAACTTTTTTGTTACTGAACTGATTTGATTCAAAATCGATATCTGAGGATGCGGTTGGAGTCCAATCATGATTCTGAAGTCGAATATTAAAAAAGTCGCCGCCATCTTGAACTTTTTTGTTTCTGAACCGATTTGCTTCAAAATCGATATCCGAGAATGCGGTTGGAGTACAATCATGATTCTGAAGTCAAATATTAAAAAAAGTCGCCGCCATCTTGAACTTTTTTGTTACTCAACCGATTTGCTTCAAAATCGATATCTGAGGATCCGGTTGGAGTCCAATCATGATTCTGAAGTTAAATATCAAAAAAGTCGCCGCCATCTTGAACTTTTTTGTTACTGAACCGATTTGCTTCAAAATCGACACAATTTTTCAACACGCAATGAACTGCAACCAACGGAACTACTGGGGAATAAAAAGTCCCATACCTACGTCAACACTGTTACCGTATGGGATTTTTTTTTCCATACCTTAACAGTGTGGACGGCGGGGTGTGTACTACTGGGAATAAACGCGAATTCGTTCGTCACTAGAACCCTAAAATACCTCGAAAACCATACCCATATTTCAAAATAGAAATTTGGCGCGGTGACCATCTTGAAATGCAAAATGGACCCCTAATTCGCCACAAGAACCCTAAAATACCTCGAAATCTATACCAATATTGCAAAATTAAAATTTGGCGCAGCGGCCATCTTGAAATGCAAAATGGACTTTATATTCGTCACTAGAACCCCAAAATACCTCGAAAACCATACCCATATTGCAAAATTGAAATTTGGCGCGGTAGCCATCTTGAAATGCAAAATGGACCCCTAATTCGTCACTAGAACCCTAAAATACCTCGAAAACCATACCCATATTGCAAAATAGAAATTTAGCGCAGCGCCCATCTTGAAATGCAAAATGGACTGTATATTCGTCACTAGAACCCCAAAATACCTCGAAAAACATACCCATATTGCAAAACAGAAATTTGGCGTGGCAGCCATCTTGAAATGCAAAATGGACCCCTAATTCGTCACTAGAACCCTAAAATATTTCGAAAACCATACCCATATTGCAAAATAGAAATTTGGCGCAGCGGCCATCTTGAAATGCAAAATGGACTGTATATTCGTCACGAGAACCCTAAAATACCTCGAAAACCATACCCATATTGCAAAATTTAAATTAGGCGCGGTGGCCATCTTGAAATGCAAAATGGACTCTATATTCGTCACTAGAACCCCAAAATACCTCGAAAACCATACCCATATTGCAAATTAGAAATTTGGCGCGGTGGCCATCTTGAAATGCCAAATGGACCCCTAATTCGTCACTAGAACCCTAAAATACCTCGAAAACCATACCCATATTGCAAAACAGAAATTTGGCGCGGCAGCCATCTTGAAATGCAAAATGGACCCCTAATTCGTCACTAGAACCCTAAAATACCTTGAAAACCATACCCATATTGCAAAATAGAAATTTGGCGCAGCGGCCATCTTGAAATGCAAAATGGACTGTATATTCGTCACTAGAACCCTAAAATACCTCGAAAACCATACCCATATTGCAAAATTTAAATTAGGCGCGGTGGCCATCTTGAAATGCAAAATGGACTCTATATTCGTCACTAGAACCCCAAAATACCTCGAAAACCATACCCATATTGCAAAACAGAAATTTGGCGCGGCAGCCATCTTGAAATGCAAAATGGACCCCTAATTCGTCACTAGAACCCCAAAATACCTCGAAAACCATACCCACATTACAAAATTTAAATTAGGCGCGGTGGCCATCTTGAAATGCAAAATGGACTCTATATTCGTCAATAGAACCCCAAAATACCTCGAAAACCATACCCATATTGCAAAACAGAAATTTGGCGCGGCAGCCATCTTGAAATACAAAATAGACCCCTAATTCGTCACTAGAACCCCAAAATACCTCGAAAACCATACCCATATTGCAAAATTTAAATTTGATATCACATAGCAATAGCTATAGCGGGGCTTAAAATACCAGTTTGAAGCCGGTGCGGCACAAAACTTCAAAATCTGACTTCAGAATCATGAATATACTCCAACCGCATCCTTAGATATCGATTTTGAAGCAAATCAGACCAATAATTAAAAAGTTCAAGATGGCGGTGACTTTTTTCAAAATCTGACTTCAGAATTATGATTCGACTCTAACCGCATTCCTAGATATCGATTTTGAAACAAATCCGTCTACAGTCTATTCGTGATAAGAATGTTGTGAAATTAAAATTAAAATGGACAGGACACAACCGTCGCGTTTGAAAGTTTGCCTTCAACCGGTCACTGTGAACTTGGCTTGATAAGAGGAAACGATTTGATTGGTTACGGGGCGTGGCCATTATTAATCTGTGGCGTGGCTAAGCCGCCGGACAGTGATGACTCCACTTCATTCTTATCACGAATAGACTATAGTTACAAAAAGTTCAAGATGGCGGCAACTTTTTTCTAAATCTGACTGCAGAATCATGATTGGACTCCAACCGCATTCTTAGAATCGATCTTGAAGCAAATCGGCCTAGTACCTACATTACAAAAAAGATCAATATGGCGGCGACTTTTTTCAAAGTCTGACTTTAGAATCATAATTGGACTCCAACCAGATCTTCAGGTATCGATTTTGAAGCAAATCAGACCAGTAACCAGAAAATTCTATCAGAAAACCATCGAAATTCATGAATACTACCTAACGGAAACAACTACCTACCAAACGGAAACATTGTCACATGTTAGTTCTAGGTAACCAGTCATGAACTCTCTTAGCACATATCATATAAGTTGCTCATCCTTATGAATATAGATATAATCATCTAAAAAGAACGCTGCAGTGGTAGGCGATTTACGCCAATTTGTCCATGCAGGTAAGGACGCTATTGCCATGCATATTACCACATTCTTTTCCGCAAATTACACCAGTGTACCCATACATATAAGGAAGCTATTGCCATGCACCGCTCCATCGCATCCAGCGTTTCTAGAGTTCCGTACCCGAAGGGTGCAAAACGGGACCCACTAAGACTTCACTGTCCGTCTGTCACCAGGCTGTATCTCATAAACCGTGGTAGCTAGACAGTTGAAATTTTCACAGATGATGTATTTCTGTTGCCGCTATAACAACAAATACTAAAAAACAAAAGAAATTTAATATTAAGGGGGGCTCCCATACAACTAACGTGTTTTTTTTGGGGTTTTTTATAGATAATAGTACGGAACCCTTCATGCGCGAGTCCGACTCGCACTTGGCCGGTTATTTTATGTTACGCAAAGTATACTTATATCCAAGATGTTTTCCTAAAAAAGCGTCATATCACAATAAAACATCACTCGGTAATACGCATAGCAGTTAGTAGATCAAATAGGTTATATATAATTCAGACTGTCTTCCTAAATGGAAACGGGGCGTAATGCTTTGATATATTTTAATTTGAACAATAGGTACGTCCATACATGTTTTATTTATTTATTGAACAAAAATCCACAGCTATACATAAAATTAAACAAAAATTTTGATTTAATAATTAAGTCAATTGAAGATTTCACTATGTAAAAAGTCAATTATGAACAAGTGAGGTTTACATTTCAAGAGACAGGTAGTCAGGTACATACATAAACAATAAAATCTGATGTGTAGGTGGGGTAGGTACATGTATCTAGATCATAATCTTATAATTATCATTGACACGCACTAGCATACCGTTGTTCTGAAACTTTGGTTTCCGGCGTCGCGATCTCGTGATGCGGGATGAGGCATGGCTGCGCGGCGGGAAAAGCTAGGCCACGCCCAAACCATGAAAAAATCTGGCAACCCCCAGAGCCTTAATGTACGTTTTTTCACTAGCTTGTTTATCACGAGTGTCAGCGTGACTTTGCTTTCCCATAAACGTAATTTTATTTATTTTGCTCGATAGAAAACTCTCCTGAAGTTGCCAGAAAATATGTCTGTCACAGTGTTTTATTTTACAATTTCGCACCGCATCTGAATTTGTGTTCTTAATTTATCTAATCATTATAAAAATGGCACGGTATGTTCCTCTGAAAGTTTCGATCCTGTTGTGTTGTGACGGCGAATTCCTCAGTTAACCTTTTTTTATGTTTTCATTTAATTTCCTCTAAAAATAAGTTAAGGATGATGTTTTTGGTGCCTTACGGCGAGCCGCAAGGCCACTACTGTGGTCTTCCCAGTTTCCCAGAGAGAAAAACTCCAAGTAACTTTACGAAAAAGTGTGAACTACTCTACAAATGTATATCTTGGCCTTATATCACCGCTCCTGAAACAAAGCTATTCCGCGAGTCAGACTACTGTCAATGCCATCTAATGAGCAGGAGCAGCAATATGGCGTCAACAGATGAAATTCTAAGTTCTGATTGCCTAGGGCCCGCCCTTAATGACTCCTCGCTCGGGTGTATTGTTCTGTAGTAGCTTACCTCGAGCGTTCGTCGCGGCGTCAGCAATCTTTTGAAACGCGTCCAGAAATGTCGCCACGGCGACTAACGCCGATCTGGAATAAAACAATACAATAAGCAACAATACTGGACGTCACCAGCCACATACTAGGATAACCTTAGCACACAACACACGCAGCTGGTAAAAACGTGGGTATTCTGGCAACACCCAAAGGTTTTTTTTGCCATTTAAAATTCCGTACTCGAAGGTTGTCAATCGGGACCATATTACTAAGCTCCTCACGCGGGTTTGAAACGGGTGATCTGGTGCTCACCATGTAGCGGGTAGAAATTTTCAAAAATCGATTTCCTTTACCGTGTCAACGGCATTTTGTGAGCAATTTAGGCAACATGACTTCGGTTCTGAATGTTGCCAAGCCGAATTTTGCCTCCCCTCCGTTTTCCTCCCTTTTTTCCTCGAAATATGTCCCTAACCGCGGTTTTAACTATTTTAACAAAAAGTATTGCAGTTAGTAATAAAGAGTCAAGGACAAAAATTATCTGTATGAAATTTTCTATAAGATGGTGTATAAACTTTTTTGGTAAGATGTATGGTTTGTGAGCAATATCTTCCTAAACTTCATATTTTTTTATAAGCGTAGCGTCCTACAAACGCTTGATAGCTGTTTACTAAGCTGGGAGAACTGTAAGTTTGTGAGAAATCTTGAAATATGAACTCCACGACGTCTTCTTGGGTTTCTTTGACCTGGATGGATCGCTGAGGGGCGGGAACTAGTCTGATATCCTCAGGCTAATCACCAAAATAGTGGAATCTCCGCAAGTTCTTAAATCACATGTGGATGCTCACGTCATTATTGGACAGGCGCTGGTCGTAGCCATCGGTAAACCAAAAGATGCCCATAGTTTCGGAGACTTGGCCTCTGCAGTATGCAAACGCTTATTCGCGTATTTGTCCACTTCCGGTTCCCGGAAAGACTTCTGGTTATCAAAATTGAGTTCAGCGACCCCTAAAACCTATGCCAGGCAGGTCACCTCACACGCTCCTATCGATCGTCAAAATATCGATTTTGAGATACCGAAAACTCTATCAAAAACAAGAAAAATCTATTCTTAAGACTAGCCTTTCGACCAACCGAGATATCTCGAATAAATATAAATCGAGATCGTTTTCGACGGATTTAGGCGATATCAAACCGATATCTCGACTGGGGGATGAGTCGAGTTAGAATACGACTTTTTTAAGTTGCGGCTCCGTTAGGCCGCCATCTTAAATTTTGGCAACATTCTTTATTTAAATCAAATAGCGATCAGTATGGCTTATGGGCTCTACTCACGATGCAATCTGTCTCGCGATTTGTTGCTGCAACTTGTATTTCTCTCTTTGTCTGTTGCAAGGCAACCTGCCTTCTATGAGTTGCAGCGACAGATTGCAAGCCAGGTTGCATCGTGAGCAGAGCCCATTAACCTTACTCATAATTCATAATTTCTTAATTGCACAAAACATATGTAAAACAGTGTTTAAAGGCGAGCTTATCTCTATTAAGAGATCTTACAGAAAACCAAGGAGCGATGAGAGTTTGATAGCTGAACAGGGAGACCGTACCCGGGCGGGCCTGTGCCCTTCGATGGGGACATTTATGGGCTGCATTAATTCTACATTGTTTATTACATACACTGTTTTGCACACAAAGAGAAAACAACTCTGTTGTTCGTCTTCACTGACAGTTAGAACAAAATTATGGTCAATTTCAAGCTCTGCTAGCTTCGTCCAATTTCTTTCTGCTTTTACACAAAAATGTTACTCAGGCTAAATAAACAATGCTGCTGCTCCACACTAGGATAATCCTTCTCGTGGTAACCAGACAGCGGCCAAAACCTGAGGTTTTTTAGGGTTCCGTAGAAAAACAAGGAACCCTTATACAGTCACCCTTGTAGTTTCGTCAAGTCTGTCTGTCCGTCCGTATGTAACGGCAACTTTATTCCGAAACAATTAGGGCTACACAGTTGAAACTTGGTATGTAGTTGTATTTTGTAAACCGCTTTGTGATTTTTATACAAAAATTTAAAATAAATAAATAAGGGGGTTTCTCCATACATGGAAATAAAACAAAAAAAAAATTCAATCAAATCTATATGTGTGAGGTATCTAAAAAATTCAATCAAATCTATATGTGTGAGGTATCTATAGATAGGTCTTGATAAATGACCTTGAGGTTCCTGACACCCTTTTTCCTCAAATTAAAGATATTAACCCTAAGAACCGCAAAGATAACTTTGTCATTCATACAAACGCTATGAAAAACAAAGTAATTATTTGCTAGTGAAAAATTAATGTTATATTTGGGCTAGATGTATCTGCTGTATTATCATGATGCTACAGCCGGAACCCTTCATGGGCGAGTCTAACTCGCACTTAGCCACTATTTCATTTAAGGATTTACTAACCGACTAAGCTAAGTTTGTACCTCGCGTCCATTACATTACATAAGTTCAAACTTAGCTTGCTTGGTTGGGATATAATTAATTAGCAACTTAGTAGTTATTTTAACTTACTTCAAAGCAGAATGTAGTTTCGTTGCCTTCGATATAAACTCCTCCCACATCGGTGTACTGTTCTGTGAACAAAGAGAAAAGATAATCATTAGTACATGAAATACATGTTAATTATAATAAATAGAATAGAATGCACGTCGCTGGCTTGCATCATTCTACACTAAGATATTACAGACCAGCAAGCTTCCACGTGCGTTCAAAGAATCAAAAATAATAGCTTTACTTAAACCTGGTAAACCGATCGCTGAGGCTCCAAGCTACCGGCCAATTGCATTACTTAGCAACTCATTCAAGCTCCTGGAGAAAGTACTACTCCGTCGTATAGCGCCTTTAATAGAAAAAGTGCCCGCGGAACAAGCGGGCTTCCGCCCTGGTCGAAGCTGCTCCGACCAGGTGCTGGCACTTACCACGCATATAGAAGCTGGCTTTCAAAGAGGCCTAAAGTCGGGGGCGGTCTTCATAGACCTGACTGCGGCGTACGATACGGTATGGAGACAGGGATTGCTATATAAACTGCTTTCAGTAGTCCCTAACCTACAGGTAGTGAGGCTGATCTCAAATATGCTTTCGGAGCGACGTTTCCGGGTGCACCTGGGAAACAGCACAAGTGGTCAACGAAAACTAAACAACGGCCTACCACAAGGCTCCGTGCTCGCTCCGAGCCTATTCAACTTGTATATCCATGACCTTCCAGCCACCTTTTCAAGAAAGTTCGTTTATGCCGACGACATCGCCCTGGTGGTTCAACACAAAGAGTTTGATCACCTCGAGACCACTCTGTCCAAAGACCTACCAGTTCTGAGCCACTACTTCAAAACCTGGCGTCTGACTCCCAGTGCCGCTAAGACAGAGACCAGCTGCTTTCATCTCCACAACCTCCTAGCAAACCGTCGTCTCAACGTAGAATGGAATGGGGTTCCACTGTCACACAATTTTGCCCCTAAATACCTTGGTATAACACTGGATAGATCACTTACATTCAAAAACCACCTATCAAATGTATCACGAAAACTCCAGACAAGGAACAACATACTTTCCAAACTAACTGGCACCTCATGGGGTGCAAATGCGGCATGCCTACGTACGACAGCTCTGTCCCTCGTCTACTCAACCGCCGAATACTGCGCGGCAGTCTGGCTGGAAAGCGCGCATGCCGCGCTAGTGGACGTGGAGCTCAACAAAACCATGAGGTGTATATCTGGTACACTGAACTCCACCCCTACACCCTGGCTCCCGGTCCTCTCAAACATAGCCCCCCCGAACATCCGTAGGAGAGCGGCTTTAATGAGAGAACATGCCAAAATCTCCAACAACGTTGCCCTGCCATGCCGCCAGGAGTTCCTACAGCCCGAACACCAGAGACTGAAGTCACGACATGCTCCCTGCCGCCTCGCGCTAAGCCTAGCTAGGGAAAATTTCAACCTCAAGGGCGACTGGACTAAATGCTGGCAAACTGAGATGGGGGATGTCGTGAGCGACCGCATTCGCCCAGGCGCATATGTACCGGGCTCCGAATTGCCCCGTCGGGAGTGGTGCCGACTGAATAGAATCCGAACAGGTCACGGACGCAGCGCCTACTACAGATACCGCTGCGGTTGGTCTGCGTCTCCAAGCTGCGACTGCGGTGCCGAGCTCCAGACTAGTTCAAGAATGCCCCCTTCGGGCTTACCCTGGAGACCCCGATGACTTCATCTCCTTAACAAATGACGCCACGTTCCTACTCGGAGATTTCGTATTTCGTATATATTTATTGCACATAAAAGACAAAAAAACAGAAAATACAGAGAAGTAATTTACAAAGGTAAGCTTATCTCTAAAGAGAGATCTCTTCCAGCAAACCCAGGATGGACAGAGAAAAATAAAATACAGAACAGGTAGGCCTATGTGCTCAGTTAAGAGAAAAATAAAACATAAATAAATCATAATATTACTAATCAACTGAATATACTACATAAAGAAGTCATACGGAGATGTCATACGAATAAATAAATAAATAAATAGAATAGAATAAAATAATTAATAAAACATTTATTTACAAATAATTATTATAAGCATGAAATATAGATAGAAAATTGGAAATAAATGGCTTTTTTTTCTTTTTTTTTATTATTTTTTTATTCATGAAATACAGTATAAGTAATAGTATACAGAGCCACCAACTTAGCAGTTCAGGTGGAAAAAATTGGTACTACGGACTTGTCATCCGCCATCAAAGAGAATACATGTATGTATAGTATAGTATGTATACATACTATACTATTGTCCGCTTTTATGAAGACTACTATGACACTAGCGACCGCTATCAACTGAACAGCTAAGTTGGTGGCACTGTACTCTGTTCCAGCTTAGAAGCAAGTTCAGTTCAGTTCAGTTCAAAAATTTTATTGACCATAAAATCATACATATTACTTAGTCAACGTCAATATAATATTAATATTTTTGCATACTACCGCCCGTTCGGAAGTTGTGGGCTTAGGGATGGAGCAAAGAAGGGCAAGAAACCTCCCCCGTACCTCTTTTAAAATATCAGAGCCTTAAAAATACAATGTTATGTATTTCTACTTAAGTCTAAGGAAATACACCGAGGAGAGACGTACTGACTCAGTCCATCGCCCCTCTTTGGATTTCTGTGCGCTGAGATGGTAAAGACCATGCAGTTTTGTCATCTAAATATTCTTTTACACTGTAATAAGACTTCTTCAATAGGCCGTTTTTGACATAGTTTTTGAACCTCCTTTCTGGTAGGTATGTTGCTTCATTAGGTATTTTATTATAAAAACTAACACATACTCCCATAAAAGAGTGAGCAACCTTACTGAGTCTGAACACGGGCATAGCAATCTTATTTCTATTTCTAGTGCTAATACTATGATTATGACCTAAAGTCTTAAATAAACCTATGTTTTTTCTGGTATACATGATATTTTCATAAATGTATTGACAGGTAACAGTAAGTATATTGATATTTTTGAATTTGTCCCTTAGTGATTGCCTAGCATCTAGTTGATAGATAGCCCGAATGGCCCTTTTTTGTAAGACAAATATTGTGTTTATATCTGCCGCTCTCCCCCAAAGCAGTATTCCGTAAGACATAATACTATGGAAATAACTAAAGTAAACCAATCTGGCAGTTCCTACATCTGTGATGTGTCTGATTTGCCTGACCGCATAAGCAGCTGAGCTAAGTCTTCGTGAGAGACTAGTTACATGAGGACCCCATTGAAGTTTCGAGTCTATAGTGATTCCAAGGAAAATTGTTTCTTCAACGAGGTCTAGTCTTTCCGTTCCTATGCTTACACTCGTGTCCACCTGCCGCACATTCGGTAAACAGAATTTGATACATTTTGTCTTCTTCGAGTTTAATAAAAGGTTGTTTACATTAAACCAACTTAACACATGAGAGAGCGTACTATTTGCATCGTCTAGAATTTCTTGTTGTCTTTTCACCTTAAAGATAATGGATGTGTCATCAGCAAATAGTACAATCTGAGTCATTTTCTCCACCATATACGGCAGGTCATTCACGTAAACTAAGAAAAGGAACGGACCCAGAATAGAGCCTTGGGGGACACCAATATTCATATGCGTTCCGGTAGACTTATTTCTATTTATATCTACTTTTAGTACTCTGTCTCCAAGATATGATTCCATTAATTTTAAAGCATGCTCTAACCTAAAACTTCATAAAATCCACTAGGGATGTTGAATCGAAATTGTTTATTCAGTAGAACTAACAGAAGAGTTGTCATCGCCATCACTGCTATCAGCACTTAGAGATATTATTATTTAATTTTCAACCATAATTTAAAGAAACTGAAATTATTTAATTTTCAACCATAATTTAAAGAAACTGAATGAATAATCAAGAATAATGTTAGACATTTTCCGATTCACAAATGTTTAAAGGGTAGGGTATATATATGTATATATCGATAGTCGCGTGGTAGCTAGACAGTTGAAATTTTCACGGATCATGTATTTCTGTTGCCGCTATAACAACAAATACTAAATAAACGGTCAAGTGAGAGTAGGGCTCATGCACCAAGGTTTCCGATCACACTTAGAGAGCGTAACAAGTGTAACTAGGTCTCCACATAAAAAAAAACTAAAGTATGATGTCATCCATGTAAACAAAAGTAAGTATTTTTGTAGAAAGACAGAAATTTGCAGCTTTTAGATTTTTCCCTTTACATGTGCTATAAGACCTTGCTTTGTACCATATTTCAAGATTGTAGACCTACGGGAAGTACCCTATAGGTTTTGGGTCCATTGCGATTACTATGAAACTCCATCAATTCTACAGCATAATGGTCGTACCGTTCGATTGCGTTGACCTGGAAGGTTGATTTCTTACAGACCTTAACGATTGATATCAATCAAGTTATGTTTGTTTAGCTTGATACGTCCACGCGTTCTTGATATAGCTCTTGACACAAGGACGGATAGACGGACAACGAAGTGATCCTATAAGAGTTCCTTTTTTTTCTTTTATTCTTTTATTTATTTAATTAGGTCCACAAAACGGATTACAATCAATAAGAAACAATAAATAGGACATGCACAGAATATAGTTCTGGACTGCTCTCCAACGCATGTGAACACAGATGGCTACATATGTGAGGCGGCACATAATTGGCGGTGACAAAAAATACCCCAGGTCTTGGATGTTTACATGTTTGTGATGTTGCCGTTTCTGGTTCCGACGACACAGGGTATCCTAGTGTCGGGCCAGAAGCAATGCATGATAAAAAAAAAAAAATATTAACAAACTATTTTGTACTTTTAATGATCGGAAATTCGGAACCCTAAAAACAGATTACAATAAATATTTAAGGGGGCTCCCATACAACAGACATGATTTTTTTGCCTTTTTTTATAGATAATGGTACGGAACCCTTCGTGCGCGAGTCCGACTCGCACTTGGCTGTTTTTTTTTTGTATTTTTCCCCAGCCAAGATACGAACCCTTGACCTCTCGCTCGGAAATAAAGTATGGCCAGACAATACCCATGTATGTTAATGTAAGCTCCATTACTATGCCACGTGCTGTTCCAAATGGCCCTTTCAAACGACATACGATGCCGCCGTCATAACTATACCAACAAACTGTATGATACCATCTTACCTTCCCGAAATTATAGCACGCAGCGAGACGTGAAGGAATGAAGAAAATTTACCCTCATTACTACAGTCTTCACAAAATAAAAGGCCCGTTTTGACAGTTCACGCCCATGAAGTTTTAACCCCTAATGAGGAGGTAATAAAAGCCATCTGTTGCGTACAAGTTGCACCTAGGAAAACCGCTTCTATTACCTACGCGTTAGGGGTTAGAACTTCATGGACGCGAACTGTCAAAACGGGCCTTTTATTTTGTGAAGACAGCACGTGCCCGCGTCAACCGTTTGCCTCGACTTTGGAGATGATATTGTCCCATCCCAACCGACCCGTAGTCACAACGATTCGACTCACTAGCACAGAAGAGATGGCCACTCCCTTCCCCGCGCTGATTCAGATACCGCACCCCACCCCTGCCGTCAAAAGATTGGTTAAAGGATCAATAGACAGGGCTGAACGCCGGACGAGTGACGACGCGTATACTTTAATCCCAACAAAACATGCATACGCATATACAAAAACGCCAGTCTCGCAGCCTGCGCAGTTTATTCTACCGTAAAAAGTTGTGAGATCTAATTTTAAACCAAGTCGGTTAATTTAACCAGTATCTGTGTATGGTAGAATCTTTCCAACAACTTTATTATCGTATACTGTTAAGTACCTACCTAATTAGTTAACTAATAACATTTATAGTGATCGGATCAATATAAGACATCTTTATTTCTTCAATAATAATTCGAATGACTTGGCAATCGCACGTAGAAAAGTTGTCGACTATAGGACCGTGTGTGCAACGTAATGTACCTATTGCTCTCGCTCCGAAATAATTCGTTGTTTTCTTATTAGTTAAGTTTATCTTTATTTAGAGATATGTTGTGTTGAGTAATAATATTCATTTGTGCTCTGGGTGCTATAGAGTGGTCAGTTGAGCGCGATTGCCAAGTTATTCTAATTATTATTGAAGAAATAAAGATGTCTTATATTGATCCGATCACTATAAATGTTATTAGTTAACTAATTAGGTAGGTACTTAACAGTATACGATAATAAAGTTGTTGGAAAGATTCTACCATACACAGATACTGGTTAAATTAACCGACTTGGTTTAAAATTAGATCTCACAACTTTTTACGGTAGAATAAACTGCGCAGGCTGCGAGACTGGCGTTTTTGTATATGCGTATGCATGTTTTGTTGGGATCTCATTTCTTTTTGTAAGTAAGTTTCCTTTTTTTCTTTTCGGGTACTATTTCTTGTGCGTTAGATACCGACTTTCTCAAAGCCCACTCTCTATCTCTATGGGCTCTTCTCTGTGGCTTTGATGTTACGATTTGTGACAAGTCTGGGCGGTGAATTATATAAATATAAATCATACCTCAAACCATGCTCCGTGGTCTAGTGGGTTTCACCTTGCTTCTCACGCAAGAGATGCAGGTTCGAATCCCGGTGCTGACCATGTACCAATGAGATGATTAATTTGTCTTAAGTACATTATCGGACACTCCGTGTTTCGGATGGCACGTTAAGCTGTAGGTCCCGGCTACTATCACTACTTCGTAGTATGTAGTAGTCGTAAAAACCCCTCCACCAACCCGCACTGAGCCAGCGTGGTGGAATATGGCTCAATCTTACTCGGATCCGAGTAAAGGCCTGTGCCCCTCGGTGGGAACATTAATGGGCTACATTTACTTTTACTTTACCTCAAACCAAACCATACCGCGATTCAGGAAATGCACACCTAGCGACATCTAATGGGGAATAGCGATATTAGACAATATTGTAACCGCTTTATTTAAATCATAGCTGGAACCAAACCATACCGCGATTCAAGATACACATAGCGACTAGCGACATCTAATGGGGAATAGCGATGAATCGAAGTAGTCGTGTACTGAGCTTATTTATAATTAATATATTATGAAATTGGGGCTAAACTTGCGCAATGTTTGAGTTTTCCTTGGCTTTGCAGGCTAAACTTTAACCATGCTCAAAATTTTAAGCTTGTGGGTTCGCTAGAAGTAACCTTTTGAGTTTTCATGATCGTGAATCAGTGAGTCAGTGAGTGTCAAAATTGAGGAACTTTGAATTGCTGTACCTTCAACTCTACTGGTTCAAATTTATTGAAATTTTGAGAATATGTCTTATGACATGGTGCCTTTTAGCCGCCGGGAATTCAGGTTTCTATCTTTATCCACAACGGAGTAACAGGTAGGTCAAATATGCTCTGAATGGCTTCCTGTAAAGGATGTTACTGCTGCGCCCGTATGTTTTGCTTTTTGCTCGACTTGGCATGGGGGCGCTGCCGCGCCCCCAGATATCGCTGCATTTGCCGCGCCACCAGCCCTAGCAAAGTTTACGCACACATTTGCACGTATACAAACAAACATCATTGGTTATGTAGTAATAGGTGATTATTTTACGAGCGTTCTATGGAGTGTCCGAGGTGTGACCATGGCCGTCCACGGCTCATTTTACGAGTATTTATCCGTATACAATTAAATTCTATTAAATTCTTGGATGTGGCAACTATGCGCCCATTCTGCCAATGACTCTATCAATGCTTAGAAGCAACTTGACGGCTAACTTAAAACTTCATAAAATCCACTTTAACACTAGGGATGTTACCAAAGCAATCGGAAGAATCGAAATTGTTTATTCAGTTAAACTAATAGAAGAGTTGTCATCGTCATCACTGCTATCCGCACTTAGGAATATAATTAGTTAATTTTCAACTATATTGTCTATTCCAATTTCTCTTTGCAAATCTTGTAAAATTATTCCCGATTCACAAATGTTTAAAGGGAGTATCGATTCTTTTGATTAATCGATTTTTATGAGCAATATCCCCTCACGAACAGGCAAAGATTGACATCTGTCAAGTTGCCTGTTATATTAGATAGACCCTTGACCTTTTTAAACAAAAGGCGATCAATTTAGATTAATTTATATCACGCATGTATGAGGTGTTAGTGGAATACCTAACTAAAACAATTTTAAATTAAGCCAAAGGTTGTTCCATCTGCTATGACATAACATAACCCTCCAATCAGCTTCCCCATCTACGTCAACGACTCGCATCACAAGGGGCGACCAATCTGAATACCCATTTGAATTTGGAACACTCACTTATTTTTTCTTTTTTCTCTCGTTTTATGTCTCCCAGGCCAGGCTCCGGATTTTTTATCAAAAGAGGTAGAGTTTGAGTATGATTGAGATAACGAAAGAGGGCTGGCTGGGTTCTTGTCATAGGTTGACTTCACAGCTTTTAACTGAAAGAAGTTAGGCAATTATGCAGTTTTATTAACTTAGCAAAAATAAATAATTATTTTATGGTTCTCCGTTACCAGTTTAAACTGGCCCTACTCTACACTAGCGCAATCTCATAGCAAAAAACCTTTATTAGACATAGAATACTTTTTTTTTTAATAAACACAAACAATTGAGAAAACAATAAGTAGGTACATAAAGATAGGCAAGCTTATCCCTAATACGAGATCTCTACTCTACATATCAATAACCCGAAATTTTGTTATTATTCGATCATTACGGTATGGTCAGCACCGCTTCGGCTAGCGGGTCGTAACGGTGTTTTTATTTGTCGACGGTACTTTATTGTCGATTACTATGATTTATCCCAGTTTGATGACACAGTTATGCTAATTCGCGTCGTTTGTAAATATTGATTTAGTTTCTGCAAAATATGAGAGGAACAAACATTGGAAGTCTTTTCTCCTAGTCTTTTCTTTTGCCCTAAATGGGCAGCTCGATAACTTCTGACCAGAGACTATACATACACATATCCAATTAAATGCGCCTGCGGGGGAATGCGGCTCGCCAAACGTCAGCTGTATTCAACGTACGCAACCTATGTACGATGACGGGCCGCCAGACAGTTTCGCAGCGGGCTGACCAATCACAGCTCCCTTACCTCGTCCCCCGCCGGCGGCACCGCCCGTAAATTGGTGAGTTGTGTTTCAAAGGAAAATGTATCTATGTGCTCTCCACTGGATAAGTGCTCCCTGCTTCCGACAGTCGGGTTGGCCACACAGCCCGGCACACATCCGCACTGAGCCAGCGTGGTGGAAATGAAATGAAATAATTGATTTGCGTCTTATTAGTAAGTATAATTATAGATCGGCACATTCAGCCAATTTGTGGCGTGCAAATAGTGGGGCCAATTCTCTAGGGCACACGTACTAAAATTACTTGACAATATTAGCTCCGACGCTCTTACGCGGTTGCCATAGATTTCATTTTCGAACTCACTTTTGAATTAGTTCATCAGTACATTAAAATAATTCAAAAGTAAGTTTGAAAATGGAATCTATGGCGACCGCATAAGAGCTGTCGGACTTAATATTGTCAACTAATTTTAGTGAGTGTAACCTAGAGAATCGGCCACAGTATTTGTATGTGCGTACGACGTACGTTCTCTAATATTAAAATTCGTAGGCGCGTTTGGTTAGTATACTAACCCTGAATCTTATTGAATTAATTCATAATTATTCTTAATAGAAACACAATAGGTACATATTAAATTCATTATAACCATAATATTATTACATAAATTTGTTGACTTTTTCTGTCGTTTTATAAAACTCCGTTAAGTTATAAAAGCAATTATTAACAAGCTATTTTCTTAACTTAGACATGGCTCAATCTTACTCGGATCCGGGTTAAGGCCTGTGCCCCTCGGTGGTGACATTAAAGGGCTACATTTACTTTTTACGTGTACCTTCCAAGGACATCGGACTTATTTGTAAACAATATTTTAAGTACATGTTTATGTAGAGCTTTCATTAATGGCTTCATAGGTTTTGGTAACATCCGTGCGTGTCAGGGTTCATAGGTCGTTGACCTCGTTTAGGGGTGTCTCTTTACGTGGAATGTAGTATACTTATAGAATAGATATTACTATTACAATTTTATATCTAGCGTAAAAGGGAGGCGGGGGGGGGGGTATCCTACATAGGGGGGTCCTAAACGTTTTAGTGGTTTAGTCAGTGGTGTATGCATGTACCTAAATAGAACAATTTTTAAATTTTTAAAACCCTTAGGTCGACTAGAAAATTAGTCTGCTACCTTTCCATTTAAAATAATGACAGATTAAGATAACCATTAGGTTTAATATACGATATTTTCCAAGCTGGGAACCTCGTTAACCCTTCAATCGGACCAGTTATTCCCCCACCTGACATAACACTCTAACCCATCAACGACAGCTGGGCTGGCAATGGACAATCTTGTGAAATATGCCGCGACCTCGTAGGGGTTAGGTGGGGCTAAAAATAGACTTTTTTTTATAACGGGTGAAGACTTTTGGGTTAACTTCTTTATGACGAAGAAATACTTATTCCCTATACAGGGTGTAACAGAAAAGTGTAGTCATATTTTAGGGGGTTGTTAGAGAGTCCATTCTGAGCATCTTCCACTATGAAACCGATTTGATCAGAGCAACTTTAATATTCACTTCTCTATACAAATCAGCTGACCGCCGCCGCCCGGACAAAAATGTATAGAGCAATGAAAAATAAAGTTGCTCTGATCAAATCGGTGTTATAGTAAAAGTTGCTCAGAATGGTCTCCCTGACAACCCCCTTAAATATGACTACATCCTGTATACTTTTAGTCGTATATCTGTGGCAGCTTGATAACTTCTGAGAGTCGGGTTAGCCACAAACCCGACTCCGCTCCACCGACCCGCACTGAGCCAGCGCGGTGCAGTATGGCTCAGTCTTACTTGTATCCGCGTGAAGGCCCGTGCGCATCGGGTATCGGGTCATTTTATTATAATGGGGACTGTTTGGAAAGAAAATGCACTAAACTAAACGGGCAACTAAAGCCTCATATCAACAACTAAGATGACGTCATTATGACGTTTAAAGGAAGAATCTTTCTCTAGTTTTAAGTACATTTATTTAGTTATATTATTTAACAAATTTATATTCATAATTCTGGTATTTATGTACGATGTTGTGGACTTAGGTCTACCAGTTGGTTGTCAATTATTTCGAGTTCATCCTAGGTTTGCTGGAAGAAATAAGCTCGCCGCGTAAATGTGGTATTTTGTGCAATAAAGGATATTGAAACAAGATGACGAAATATTCTAATGTATCTTAACTAAAAGTTTAATAGGATGACAAATTAAGTAGATCAGTGCCTGTAGACAATGTTAAACGCTAAGGATAGCGAAACGAAACGATAACTTGTATGTATGCGATTTGACATTTGGAATCGCTACGTGACGTCACCTTAGCGAAGCCAAATGTCAAATCGCATACATAAAACGTTTCGTTTCGCAACGGTTAGCATTTAACTTTGTCTAGGGGGGCTGATCTAAGGAGTCGCTGTCGAGACGGAAGCAAAAGTCGAAACCACTTTTCCTTTCAAACACACAAGGCTCCACCTCCATGCGTGTTTGTAAGCGATTTTGGCTCAATCATGTGAGGATTAGTGAGTTCGGGTCATACGGAGGCAGGCAGGCTGGATGGCGTGATCCGATGTAATTTGTCGGTATTACTGAACTGGATGGCGAAATTAAACAGATGAAATTGGGTTAGTAGTGTTTGAAAGGTATTTATTATGGACAGTAGTCATTGAAATCAGTTCAGCTGTTTGTCGGTTCCTGGGGAAAATTCTACATTTTGTATTAAAAAAAAGAAAATGTAGCCCATTAATGTCCCCACCGAGGGGCACAGTGCGGGTTGGTGGAAGGGTTTTATGACTATTACCTATTACCAAGTGGTGAGAGTAGCGGAACCTGCAGCCCCCCTAAGTCGAGCCATTGTCATTCTCCAAAATTATAAAAAAAATTACATTAAAATTAGCTTGACAGTGGGTACCAACGTCAAAAATTAGACATTCATTGACGTCTTGGTAACCACTGTCAAAATAATTTTAATGTCATTTTTTTTTATATATTTTAATGTCAATATTGTTCCAAGGACTCTTTTGTCCTTACGCTACAGTGGGTGTTAAGGCGAGGTATGAATAATTACAAACCAAGGTCAACAAGAATGCGGAAGTGAGATGCGTAAGTAAGCGCCAAAACGAAAAAAAAAAAATACGCGTGTAGCACCGTACACGTGTTAGAAGTAAAACTTCTGTAGCTAGATCATTAAGTGGTACCTATACTATACACCTATACCTACCTATACTAAAAGAGATTTAAATTTCCAATTTTGAGATCCAATCTCTGCTTCAAGTTACTTTTAAGTTTCAGACGTCCGATTATTTGAAATTATTTTATACTTGTACTTACTTTTAATACGTCATGTCATTTATTTCCCACCATTCCTTATCTACAATTTGTCGCGCTCGTGGTGATATACTTAACTCATTCAATAGTGTCACTACTATTTGCATCTCGCTCAGATTATATACCATCTGACGTCACGTCTTTAAGCCGTCTCGCTCAAATGTATGCATTGCTTTGCTTGTCTCTGTGCCCAGTCCCTTTATTTAATTGATCGAGTACGTATTTTCAACTATTCCAAGTTAATGTGTACCTGCGGGGCTACCATAAGGCTTGCCACTCACCTCAGTCGCGCAGATAAATGACAAAGAAGATGGCTAAATCAATATATGGACGACTGCCCCAGACATATCTACAAAGACTTCTCAACAGCCAAAAGCATTTAAATATTCATTCATAAATTTAATTTACTGCGTCTGTATTTAGTTTGTAGAACTTGAAGAAAAAAAAATAGATATAGGTAAATAAGAGTTGTTACTCAATACTCCGTGATTCCAATATGATTCCGTGACCTTTGCCGTCGCTAGAAATAAGCACCATTTTGCAATAACATGCAACATAACGCCATCTAGCCACTCTTCTGGAAACCTCCTGTTTTCAACAGTTTTGCTAGTTGGCAATTATGTTGCATGTTATTTTTAACGATGGCAAAAGTCACTAATCAATGGCGGAATCATAGAGTATGAAGTGACAACTCTTAATTATTTAATCATTTCCTTCAAGTTCTACAAACTAACTAAAGACGCAGTAATTTATGAGAGAATATTTAAATGCTATTAATTGGCTGTTGAGAAGTCTTTGTACATGTCTGGGGCAGTCATTTTGCCAAATTGCCAACTCCTTTCGCGTCTCAATGATGTTTCTCCATAAAATAGCGCGCATTCATTATGATATGACATTAAATTGTGACAAAATGCGTGGCTGGGGTGACTGGCGTGCCTTATGCTACCCCCGCTAACCTATACATACCTACTTTGCTAGGATTTTTTAGGGTTACTTCATCGCGAAGCGATGACGTAACTCTTATTTAATTTTATTCTTGACATTTCCTTAGTCCGCCATACGACATACCTCGATTTTTATATTTTACTTCAACATTATTGACTGGCATGAAGCATTAACTTTAAAATTACAAAAGCTTATTAAAATCAAAATCGTATAATTTCAACAGTTATAACAACAATTCAACTTTAAAATATGTATTACAAAAATTACATACAAACAAATAAGCGAAACAATAAGCCATTAAACTTATGGCTCTGTAAACTGTAGACCTCGCTTTGGCCGTTTACTACAGATAAACATTAAATAGGTAGGTATAACACGTACTTAGTAGCTAAACTGCTAATTTGTGACTTGAACTGCACTATATAATAAAAAGTGGCTTTAGAACAGTTCTAGGTACCTACTTATTGTTTTCAAGAAGTCTTAATGCAGCCATCCATCACATCGGAATTTGCTTGAAAACTAAATATCACATTTGGATGATTCTAAGTGACTTTATGCGATTACTAGCTGCCCGTTGCGCGACTACGCAGCGCGTTTTAGGTACCTATTCCATAGTTACCGGCCACAAAACGATTCGTTCATCATTTTAGAAATCCATATCGACCCGTATGTGACATTGATGAAACTCTTTTCTTACAAACTGTATGGATCGCATCGCACAGCTGTCAAACATAAGTTCCGGTTCCAACAAAGAGGTTGAACGAAGTAGTTTTTGGTCACGTCACTGGTTTTGTTTGCCCCAGCCAGCGGCGGCGGCGCCATCTTGGCCATACCGGAAATCAAGAACTCGTGGAAGAATGCTTAAAATAAATTTTATTTGTTAACGTTTCATCAGGTTTTTCTCTCACTAATTAACATTCTTTATTGTACGAATGTATTATTATCTTATCTGATTAGTTAAAAACCGTATTGAAAATAGTTGCGGTTTTAAAAGTCTTCAGCCGACCCTGACGTCACCGATTCCAATTTCCGTTACATTTCTTAGCCACTCGTGATAGCACCCGGCTAGTAGCAAGTGAAAAGCAAATATATGAATAACCCACAGTTGAGAGGTTAAATAAATTTTACCCCCGTGCCCCAAGAAGTTTTACTTCAAAAATAAGCATAAAAAATAAGCTATTTCAGGGAATTACATTTCATGTTTCAAATCGCTAGTAACAACAATTCCCCACATATTACAATTAATAGAAAGATCATATTTACTACTACTGCGGACTAATAGGAAAACATATTGGAAAAAGGATGGACTTTAATTTTCTATCGAGAAAATTATATCCAAACACGTTTTCCAACATGAAAACCCTAGATTATATAGTCAAAATACATATACCAGAAATTGATTACGATTTGCCGAGTATTTCTTGAAATACACACGAAAAAAGCACCCCTAATTTATTCATGAGGCGCCTAAAAGTGTCATCCGAAACACGGAGCGTCTGATAATGTAATTAAGACAAATTAATTATCTCATTGGTGCATGGTCGGTACCGGGATTCGAACCTGCATCTCCTGCGTGAGAAGCAAGCGTGAAACCCACCAGACCACGGAGCTCCTGTAACCCACTAGAACACATTTCATAGAATCTGAAATTCATCTTAAGTATGCACTAGTTTATGTAGTCTATTGATTTGTAAGTAATAATTATATGTATTGTACACATGGGTCTGCTCCTGCTCAGCAATCCACCTGTCTCATCCCTATTTGGTTTGCTGGAAGAGATCTCTTATTAGAGTTAAGCTCGCCTTTGTACACGTTTTCTATGTTTTTTACTGTCCTATGTAACTTTTTGTGTGCAATAAAGAAATTATGAATTATGACGATAAGAAAACCTTCGTTCTAACAATAAAGAAAGACACACACACACATACAGACGTTACACTTTCGAATTTAGAATTCAAAGATCTAGTTAGAAGAAGTTTTACTCCTATGCTAAACACGTAGAGCTCGTCTAAGCTGAAATGACGCGCCCCACTCCTCGGTTTTGTATGACAAGTAAATACAAAACCAAGGAGTGGGGCGCGCCATTTCAGCTCAGACGAGCTCTAGGGCCCTATAAAACGCGTTTCGCAAATACACAAAAACGAATAAATAAATCTTGCGAAATCCAAACGCTACCTAGATTCAAACATAAACATAAACATCCAAGACCACACGTGGAACATAAACAGGGGAGAGGTGAGTTCAAACGTAAGATAAACTCATGAAAATATGTGCGGCCTTTTGAAGCTAACATAACTTTGAGCCTTATTTACAACGAAACATTCATATTATTTAGTGCACTGTAAATAGATGTTAAAGCTAAGGTGAACTTATCTTTGAAAATATAAGATATTTCTTCCAACAAAAGCTTAAACCTTAAATTGCTTGGCGTAACCACACATACCTGCTGAAATTACGGCGAAAGAGACCAAATCGAACCCACAGAATATGCTCTTGATACGGAACCCTAGAAATCGACGACTAACCCAATCTACAACGACAACATTTTACGTATCATCACGCTGCATAATTAAGGTACTACCGGCGATTTAATCGACTTTCCCAAATGTATTGAAAAGCCCCCATTATAGAACAAGAGTCGTAAAGATCAATGGTTCTACATTGGCCTTTGTATAGTTTAGAATGGCTTACTATAATTTGTATAATGGCTACTACATACAATAGATCAGTGATGTCAACAACTATGTAAAGAATCGGTTGATTGGATTAGTATGAAAATAAAAATCAAGTGCGAGTCGGACTCTCAAACGAAGGGTTCCGCACCATATCGTACGAGAAAAAATACATGCACGCACACATAGCGTCACACCTTTTCCCTGACGGGGTGGCAGAGTTTAGCCAGTTTCCCAATACTCCATTTTGCGTGACAGGGGGCAAGCCCATCGCCGCAGCTATGGATTAATGAAGGTTTCCTCACGATGTTTTACATCACCGTAAGAACATCCGTATAACGTACTTATGATAAATTATTTATCTCATTGGTACATGGTCAGCACCGGGATTCGAATCTGCATCTCCTGCGTGAGAAGCAAGTATGACACACCACGGAGCTATAATAAGAAAAAATACGTTCTGACATACGGACGGACGGACAGCGGAGGCTTAGTAATAATAGGGTCCCATCTGGCACCCTTGGGCTACGGAAAAATAAAAATTATTACTTTAAAATCGTTAATTTCGTTGAAAATCAATACCTCTTCATTAAAATAAATACGTGGAAAAGATAGACCTTTTGTGTGTGTAGATTTATATATGTAAAATATCGTATACTGAATCATCCGTATTATTTAAAAAAGGCGAACCAAAACTGTTTGGACAAGTCAATGATAGTTATGGGAAACGGTCATGCGATATCTCGTGTTTTGATATTTGGTATAAGTTTTTATAAGTATTGCGAAGAATTGTACAATCTTACTGCACATAGTAATGTCGTCGGGCTGAAACTAGGTTGCGTTGGGGAGGTACCTGAAGCAAAATAACAATAAATTATACTCTGTTCAATAGACCTGACGACTGTATCAAATACATAAGCAAAGATTTAATGATTCTAAGGGAAAATATTAAAAGGATTTAAAACACTAATTTGATTTGATTAAAAACATTGAGATTAAAATGATTGTCAATAAAACGAAAAATTAAAATACTGCATTCGGCCATTTTGATCGAAACAGGAATCATAGCGCATGACGTCATAACTGGTTAAGAAATTTGGATATATGCCTGTGACGTTCCTACTCGGAGATGTCATACGAATAAATAAATAAATGTAAACATCATCTGATTTATGCTGATTACTCATTTGGACATTGACATGTTTACTTATGTGTGACATCAAAGCCGACGCCATGACACGTGAGAACTTTTTTCGCGCACTATTACAAAATGTTAAAAAATGGCTTTAAACTTCGTTAAACTTTAGTTTATTACCGGTATAAAGTTTTTTTCGTAAATAGTAAATGTGTACCCACATTATGGCAGAGGATTTCAAAATCTTTTTCATCACATCTATTCAAAAAGATCTACTTTAGTCCCGGCAAACAGGGACTAAAGTAGTTCATTTAGTCCCTAGGGACTAAAAGTAACTTTTTAATTTTGTTGCCAGTACAAAGGAAAAAAAATGCTGTCACTAATCAGTTTCACTACCACTCAGGCTGACAGACCCAATTAAAAGAGAGATCGATACTAATCGCAGCCAATAAAAAAAAAGTTTGTACTAAAATGCGTACTCGACACAGATTAGATAATCCGATCGACCGAATCGATTGACACCGATTGGTGACAACAGGGAAACAACCTTACAGAATTGATATCGAAACACGGACCAAATAATTAAAAAAATGTGGAAAATTTGTAAACAAAGCGCGCCAAATCTGAATGCTGTAATTATTTCAATTTCGTTTGCGGATATGAGTAAAGAATATGAGTGAAAGTGAGTGTCTAACTCCAGATGATAATAACAAACGCGAATGACAAATACAAGATCTGTTACCAATAAAATCACGAGGAATATAGGTATGTAAAAACTAGTGGTTATCTGAAAATGCTTTTTGAACCAATTTTCAAGATTTAGCCAATACTAAACAATCTTTAACTATGTGGAGGACATATTCGTAATTCGTAATTTCTTTATTGTACTAACACAAGAATGACATACAGAAAACTTATAATAGATAACAAGAGATTTCTTCCAACAAACCATTACACACAACATATCACGACAATTGTGTAAATAAATATAGGGTCTAACTGAAAGGGGTGTACAAGCTGAAAGAAGGTTGTTAGGGACATCATTTTGAACAACTTTCACAATGGGACCGACTTGATCAGAGCAACATTATTTTTCACTGCACCATACAGATCAGCTGAGCGCTAGGCCCGAAATGTACTGAGTTAAAAATAAAGTTGCTAAAGTTGATCAGATCAAGTCGATCCCATAGTGAAAGTTGTTCAGAATGATGTCCCTCTTTCAAGGTACATGTATGTTATTTTATTGATTACTTACTACTTTTCTCATAGAGGGTGATGAAAAATAGAGTGTCCACCTCAGGAGTAAAAACTATTTTTGGCTCGAGTGATGTACTTTGAATCCCTCGCTCCCTCAGGATTCTACTTTTGAGTCCCTCGTTACACTCGGGACTCAACTCTAGAATCCCTTGGTCGCTCAGGATTCAAAAAACACTCTCGCCCTAAAAATAGTTCTTTACTCCCTTGGTAAACAATCTACTATTGTGATGCCTATTGTGTCTCTGCCACCCCGTATGGGAGGGCGTGATGATATGCAATGTTGTTAGGGTTTATAACTACTCTGTTCATTGCAAAGATACTTAAAACTTTTTAGAAGTTTAGCACGATGTGGGTAGGTTGAAAATAGCGGGACGTGGTTTTTTTTTATCGAAGTTTGAGTACTTTCAAAGTATTCAAAGTATTTATTCAAGTAGTTGAAAATAACAATGGATTCTTGTGGCCCTACACTAGGCAAAACCTGTATCGTGGGTGCCCTCTTTGGGTTCACACAGTTTAGTTTTTGACAACTACGAAACATTAACATTAATGAAATATGCAAATATTATAAAAACAAAACAATTATTTGCGTAACAACTCACGTAACGTAAGCAACTTATTGCGTATGTAGGTACTTAATGCAATAGTTTCCATTGAAGATGCCAAAATGGTTAAGTTTTGAGCGGACGGACGGGCAACGGAGGCTTAGTAATAGGGTCCCGTTTGACACCCTTCGGTTACGGTACCCTAAAAAGTTGATGAATATTGGTGAGTATCACCTTTTTACAGCTGACTAAAAGCACCTTTTTATGCATTTATAAATACAGGGGTTTAAAATGATAAGTACAGGGTGCTCATCCCATACAAATTAGGGGCACATACATAAAAAAGAAAAAATCCGGATGAATTGTAAACCTCCTCCTTTGGGAAGTCGGTTAAAAATAGCTCTTAACCCAACGAATTAAGATCCAAGTGGTATTAAATCTGTCATAAGTGTAACTTTGTAAGAAATAGGTCAGACGTCCCGTCCAGCGTCCAGCGGTCTTCCTGCAACCTTGTACCAGTTCGTGCGGTTATGGCACCGTGCCAAAGTCACGGGTACTCTGCTGTCAAATACTACTGACCATTGACATGATATTATAGCATCTGTGCTATTGATAAGATATGTAGACTACTTATTCAAGATTGTTTTGAACGCGATTTTAAAAGGTTACCTACTTTGCATTTTACCAGGCAGCGGCGTCACTTTTAAACTTTGTGGCTTTAGTAGTGGTTTATGTTACTTACTTATGTCACAGATACAATAATATTATACTAATACAGGTAGACCACCTAGAACAAAATATGACACCGGCGGAAACCGAGATGCTACGGAAACTTCTTTAGTTCGAGTCCGTTATCGCTTGGTGCAGCACCATCGAAAAATTTCAAATACCACGAGATGGCGCTAAGGTATATAGGATTTATTCTAAGATTAGCGCCACCTAGAAGTATGTTAACTAAAAGCACGGCGTTTAAAGTACGCATCTTACTTACTCCTCACGCCATCTCTTTTTTACGAAGGGTTACTAATTCTAATTTGTATGGGATGAGCACCCTGTGATATTACCCACCAATGTTACCCATTGTCCTTTGTAGCACATGTGTGTATGTAATGTACCTGCCATCCCACACGTCCATTCGCTTAAGGACAGAAGACTCCTTTGAACAATATTGACATTAAAATTAGTTTGACAGTGGGTACCAAGACGTCAATGAATGTCTAATTTTTGACGTTGGTACCCACTGTCAAACTAATTTTAATGTCAATATTTTTCCCTTTTCGGCCAGGAGAATGACAATGGCTTGACTTAGGGGGTTAAGGTAAATGCTAATTAGTGTATAGTAACTACTAGAAACAAATTGTCGACATCGAGGCGTGCACGACATTTCATCACACGTCGCCCGCCCACGCATACTCACATTAGTAGGTAGGATGATGCTAGAGATGGGAGATGACGTCATCGATAAATAGGTGGTGCGCCTCGTAATATACACGATGACTTTTAATCGGTGATCGGTACCAATTTTTCTAACTCATTTAATGGTAGCCGGTCCCTGAGCCCACAACTTCCGAACGGGCGGTAGTATACAAAAATATTAATATTATATTGACGGTGACTAAGCAATCTGTATGATTTTATTGTCAATAAAAAAAATTGAACTTGAACTTGGTCACGTTGAAGTAATTATAAAACTTACATGTAAGTTAGTTATAAAACTTTCATGTATGAGAACAAACTTATTTTTATCTATGATAACTTTTATTTTGAAATCAAGTTTATCCTAAATTCCTAGTCACCCTACGAATCTGTATCTGTGAGCTTACACTTACAACCTCTTTCATAATTTAACTAAAATGATAATTTATGAGTGACGTAGAAGTCGTATGTAGGATGGATGACCATGTATCTAAGTGGTTACTAGTTTTAATATTTAACTTTTGATTAATTTAACAATGAGGACGTGAGACCTCGTCTATTAAGTTTAGTTTTAGCTAGATATTAATATTTTTCTACTCCGGTCACCGATTAAAAGTCACCGTGTATAATCGACAAAAAAAATAGCGCCTCTGTCAATTAGTTCATTTTCTTACGCCCAGTTTTCGAAAGGAAAATTAGCTGCGATAACTTAGTAATCTCTACAGCCAATTACGTGCCGCTATTTTCAATTAATCATTGGTTAATCATTGAGCCAGCTTGGTGGAGTATGGCTCAATCTTACTCGTATCCGGGTAAAGGCCAGTGCCCCTCGGTGGGGACATTAATGGGGTACATATACTTTTTTATCATTAGGCTACTCTTTCAGAAACTGGGTATTAATCTGTGGACCTCAATAGAGAAGAATTATTTAATTCATATAGTTTATGTTCTTTATCGTTCTTTTATCTTATCCACTCCGTCGCTATGATCCGACTTCTATTGTATATAAAAATTTGTATGTATGCGACGAAGATCTTATACAAATTGAAGCAAGCCTCCTATCGCAGAACTGACCCAAATATTTAACCAATGTTTTGTCTTCAAAACAGCAATTACGATTCGAAAGCGAAAGCACTTTCCAAAGTCACGGAAAGGATGTGAGAAGGAAGTGCAGTGACAATAGTCTTGAGGAAATCTATGTCAAGGTGATTTATCGTTCAATGACGCCGCCGTTGTAAATTGGCAAGGATCTCTTGGCAATTTTTTGATGTTTCAGTAATAGTCCGGGGCGTTTGGAGGTTTCGCCATATCATAATTCATTCATAATTTATTTATTGCACACAATTAGTTGAAATAAAACAAAAGTAAATAAAAATAGTGTACAAAGGCGAGCTTATCTCTAAAAATGGATCTCTTCCAGCAAACCAAGTTCTGATGAGAGAGGTTAATAATTAAACAGGGTTAATTAATTATTAATTCTGCATTGACTCACTATCACAATACAGCATGGAAAAAATCTATGGGCCCTGGAGGGAAACTACCTGAAATCCTTAAGATGGCTCATTTTACTTAAAGGATACAATATCTAATTTTACAAATACATTTATTGACCGAGCGAGCGAAGCGAGCGAAGCGTCTCCGTTTCAGGTTTGGGCAAAAATGCTTTCGTATGTCCGGTTGTTCTCCTCTACAGGTCGCATTTATGAACCGATTCTCGTGAAATTTTGTGAGCAGGTTGGAAAAATAAATAGAATTTTTTACTCGAGCCAGTTTTTTGATTTTTTTCAAAATGGCGGAGATAAAATCGCTACAACCCAAACGGCTCGATGGATATTAACAAATGAGGTGTCGTTGGATTCGTAAAGACCATGAGAGTGAAACAGATGAGCGAGCGAAGCGAGCGAAGCGTCTCCGTTTCAGGTTTGGGCAAAAATGCTTTTGTATGTCCGGTTGTTCTCCTCTACAGGTCGCATTTATGAACCGATTCTCGTGAAATTTTGTGAGCAGGTTGAAAAAATAAATAGAATTTTTTACTCGAGCCAGTTTTTTGATTTTTTTCAAAATGGCGGAGATATGGGGTTTTAAAATGTAAAAAAATCGCTACAACCCAAACGGCTCGATGGATATTAACAAATGAGGTGTCGTTGGATTTGTAAAGACTATGAGAGTGAAACAGATTATATAATTTTAGTAAAAAGTCAATAGGTTGTATAAAAGATCGCGAAATGTAGTTTACAAAGTTATTGGTGCGGCTACTTTCATACTGCATGTACGTAACCAGGTACATTCATAAGTTTGTATGTGTTATTGAAAGAAAATTATTTGGGTTATTTTTTTTATGTGTTTTAGCAGTTCAGCTTTCCCACCGACATACTCGCGAGGTCTACAGCTCACAGAGCCACTAGTTTCTATTTTATAATTAAGTCAGGTTAGTTTAGGTTAAATATTAGGTTGTACTGGGTTATTTAGGTTGTATGTATTCTAGTCTAAACTGGACTAACCCCAAACGAGGTCAATCTGATTCTATCGATATTCAGCTCACGACAGCACATCACTAGTCGCCTACGTGCTCTACGGATATTGCTTTCTCTCGAAAATCGCCCACAGAGCGATTTGAAACTGTGATCCATTTGAGGATAAAGGTACATGGTCAGCTACGGGATTCGAACCAGCATCTCCTACATGAGAAGCGAGCGTGACACCCACTAGACCAGGAGCCCTATTTTTGAAATCGCTCGTGTGATATAATTTTAAAAAACGAATGATTTTCGTTCGTTATATTCAATGGGCATTGATCAGGGAGGCATCGATTGTCGTAAAATGAAAACCATTTAGAGGAATAGGGATACTGATTACTATAAGGGGTTTAAATAAATAAAATTAAAACGGATTATTAATATTTATCGCAAAAACTGTTAATTTCATTTTCTTTCAAATACGTCATCGTTGGCTCTAATGCGGTAGTTCCATTGCCTACAAATATTTAAAAAAATACATTTGTCAACAACAACAACTGTCAAAAGTGTCAAACAGAGAAATAACCGCTGAAAATAACCTTCGCATCGCAACAAATAAACATCCGAATAATACTAAAATAATCATGGGATCTAGAGAGTGCTTCGTTCCAAACTGCAAAAACAATTCGAAAAATAGCCCAACTAAACTGTTTGTACGCATTCGAGAAGATTTGCGTCAAAAATGGTGTCGTCAAGCTAAGGCGGAATATTTCAAGGTGTACACACAGTATTGCTGTGAAGATCACTTGGAAGTAAGGATTCTTTAGTCTCTTTGTTAAATACTTACTAACACACAAGAAAGACAACGTCAATACGTGTGGGAGTCAACTAGCCGCGAGTTTCCTCACGATGTTTTCCTTCACCGTTAGCGAGTGGTAGTTATTGTTACAACAAGTAAACAAATGTCAAACGTCAACGTATTTTTACTTTTTAAAAGCATGATTGAATGCAAAGGAACTTACCTAATTATGCCAGTGGTGACGTCATACTTACAAAATTCAGAAATTTTAAATAATTAATAAAAAAATAATGACATCAAAAAATTAAAAAATATTCAAATTAGTTTCTTATATTTGTCTATATTTTCGATTTATAGAATAAAAAAAATGGGTGTTACGATGCCCATTCGCTCTGCAACTATTGGTCAGAACCACTCGTTGCGCAAGTCATACGAGCGATTATATCACACGAGCGATTTCAAAAATAGGGCTCCTGGCCCTCAATTTTACTATCGGATGGTGTCGATAGATGTACATCCCACTCTTCACTATGATCGTATAAATATCGTTCAAAAACCTGATTTCATCTCAATTACAAGATGGCTGCCGCTTCCAGCAATTTCCAGCCGGTGAAGCAATTGCTGTCGGTAACAAATTTACTAAGCACTTAGGGCGCAAGCTAATCGCAGTCGAATTCAGTTACGTCGGAACGTTGTTAGTCGATACCCCCCCCCCCCCCCCCCCCCGTAGCTTGGCCCGATTCTGAGTTACATAAAAATGTGAAGGGTTTCGAATTTTATGACGGCGAATGGAAAAGACGCGAGTGAAAAAAATCCTTTTGAATTTGTTACGTTCTTATGTTACAGTTTATAACTTTCAGCTGATGGCGAACAGGGGCAACTAAAATACCTACCTATTGGGTTTTCCAACAATTTATTTCATTGTGACCAAATGCGCCCTGAAGAAAGTATGTATCATGTCATGTATGATATAGGGTACAGTATTCTTGAATTGGAAGATTTTGATTTTAACCGACTTCCCAAAGGAGAAGGTTTACAATTCGTCCGGATGTTTTTTTATGTATTATTATTACTAGTGGCTCTGTGAGCTGTAGACCTCGCGAGTATGTCGGTGGGAAAGCTGAACTGCTAACACACATAAAAAAAAAATAACCCAAATAATTTTCTTTCAATAACACATACAAACTTATGAATGTACCTGGTTACGTACATGCAGTATGAAAGTAGCCGCACCAATAACTTTGTAAACTACATTTCGCGATCTTTAATACAACCTATTGACTTTTTACTAAAATTATATAGTTTGTTTCACTCTCATGGTCTTTACGAATCCAACGACACCTCATTTGTTAATATCCATCGAGCCGTTTGGGTTGTAGCGATTTTTTTACATTTTAAAACCCCATATCTCCGCCATTTTGAAAAAAATCTAAAAACTGGCTCGAGTAAAAAAATCTATTTATTTTTTTCCAACCTGCTCACAAAATTTCACGAGAATCAGTTCATAAATGCGACCTGTAGAGGAGAACAACCGGACAGACATACGAAAGCATTTTTGCCCAAACCTGAAACGGAGACGCTTCGCTCGCTCGGTCAATTATACTTTATTGCATAAAATAACACATTTTACAATTGAAAGTGGACAACAAATGTATGTGCCCCGATAGTGCCTAGGCCCTAGACGGATGGACCGATTTGGAATTTCTTTTTATTTTTGAAAGGGTTTACCTTCCCATTGGTCCCATTGACACCAGGTCAGGATCTGATGATGGGATCCTGGAGAAATCGAGGGAACTCTTCAAATATTATAGGCAGACCTATAGTGATTTTTGTGTTTTTAGTAATAACTCGTGCATTTACTAACGGTAAGCATAATATTGTGATGCGTAACTGCTGATGAAGACCACATATGGCCACCAGAACTGATTTTTTTCTAAAGTTTACTTTTTGTTTCAATTATACTCTATGATTTTGATTCCTAAAAACTGGCCAAGTGCGAGACGGATTTGCGCACGAAGGGTTCCGTACCATTCTATAAAAACGGCAAAAAAAACATGTCTGTTGTATGGGAGTACCCTTAAATATTTATTTTATTCCGCTTTTTCAACCGACTTCAAAAAAAGGAGGAGGTTCTCAATTCGACCCGTATGTTTTTTTTTTTTTTCTATGTTTGTTACGCGATAACTCCGCCAATTATGAACCGATTTGAACAAATCTTTTTTCGGCGTATAGGTAATACCTCAAGGGTGGTCCCATTGACACCAGGTCAGGATCTGATGATGGGATCCTGGAGAAATCGAGGGAACTCTTAAAATATTATAGGCAGACTTATAGTGATTTTTGTGTTTTTCATAATAACTCGTGCAAATGCATATGGTAAGCATAATATTGTGATGCGGAACTGCTGATGAAGACCACATATGGCCACCAGAACTGCTCAATACTAGGTACAAATACAATGCGTGGCTGACGGGCAGGCAACGCATGGCCTAAACCGGTGGACCTAGAGATATGAAACTTTGTACAGAGGTTCCTCAGTAGCGTGGGGTAGCACTGAGATGGGATTTGACAAAATTAGGTCCCCAAGGGGGGGTGATAAGGGGTTACAGTTAGTATTAAACTCAATCTAATCAAATAGGGTTTGTGGAAGTCGGTTTTTTCTAAAGTTTACTTTTTGTTTCAATTATTGTATTTGTTGTTATTATAGCGGCAACAGAAATACTTCATCTGTGAAAATGCCAACTGTCTAACTGTAATGTTCATGAGATACAGCCTGGTGTCAGACGGACAGCGAAGGCTTAGTAATAGGGTCCCGTTTGGCACCCTTCGGGTACGGCACCCTGAAAATAATCTATTTGACTAGCAGGACACAAGCCTATTGTTTCGACAAACCAGTCCAACAGAATGGTTGGTTGTTCAACAGACCGGGATCCGCTTATCTTCGCCTGCTGTTTATCTTCGCCTGCTGTTTAGTTAGTCGAGCTGTTATCTGTCAGGTGAGAAATCGTGGAGTGTTGAACTTTAGCTGTGTTGTTTGTTTTGTAAAAGGTAAGCCGTGTTTTACTGCCGTTCGTCGCCGTTCATCCTGATCCCAACGTTCGTTTCGCAACAGAAATAGCTTGTAAATAGAATGCCAATATCCCTCAATGATACGTAATTGCAATTGCTAATATTAGACTGGCTCCCAGTAACTGCAAAGAGAAAGCGTGGCCGACCCAGGAAGAGATGGAGTGATGAGTTGGGTCTATGGGATAAAGAGTGGAAGGAGACCGCTCAGGATCGAATGGAGTGGAAGAGGGGGAGAGAGGCCGTTGCCCAGAAGTGGGATATTACAGGCTCATAATAATAATAAATAATATTAGCTTAAGCCCGCCACATATCGTCTGCGTAGTTACACTTTATCGTCAAATTAAGAACGGATCCCAGTTCATTGAGTTCGTGTAAACTTCTCATACATTTCAAACTTTAGAGGTATTTTTAGGGTTCCGTACCCGAAGGGTGCCAAACGGGACCCTATTACTGAGACTTCGCTGTCTGTCAGTCCGTCCGTCCGTCCGTCCGTCTGTCTGTCACCAGGCTGTATCTCATGAACCGTGGTAGCTAGACAGTTGAAATTTTCACAGATGATGTATTTCTGTTGCCGCTATAACAACAAATACTAAAAATCAAAAGAAATTTAATATTAAGGGGCGCTCCCATACAACTAACGTGATTTTTTTTGCTCATTTTTGCTCGATATTGATAATAGTAGCAGGTAGACGCTCAAAATGTTCACAATATATTGAGTATATTATTTAATTTAAAAAAAATATATTAAAATTTAATTAATATTTAGGAGGAGCTCCCATACAATTATTTTTTTGCGGTTTTTTATAGATAATGGTACGGAACCCTTCGTGCGCGAGTCCGACTCGCACTTGGCCGGTTATTTGACCCCGTTAGGATCCGATTTTGGTAAAATCACTTAAAAGGAAGGCACCCTCCAAATGTGAACAGTCTAGCTGCACCCGTTCGGGCCCTGCATGCATGACCAGTCAGTCAGGCAGGACAGGACTTGTTTTGTAATTTTCATGACGTAATTAATTTGTTTATTAAACTGCGCAAAACAGCCATACGGGGTGACAGAAGCTCAGTGTGCCGTAACATTCACATAACTTGTAATAAACAATGTGCAACGATGGCGAGCTTATCTCTCACAAGAGATTCCTATTTCCTGCAAAACCCCCTCAAACATGCTCCAACTCTCACCTACTTTTCAATTCAACCCAGAGACATGTCTTCACATATTCATAAAGCATCTCTTCTTCGGTATTCCCTTTGTTACATCATACAAAAAGCATCTCTAGGGAAACCTCTACCGTCTTATTATTAAAAAATACCCTGTTATTATCGTTACCCTGAGACTAGTTACTCTCAGGTTGAACTCAATTTCAATTGTAAAATGTGTTATTTTGTGCAATAAAGTATAAATGAAATGAAATGAAAAACTCAGAGTAACTTTGATGGTTAAAATATTATTATTAATTAAGCGATAAATGATTTTAATTTTAATACATAGGTACTCAATAATCATTGATGGTCAGCACACTCCCGGCCCCCGATTCTCGCGCTATCGAGATCATCCCCCCAGTCGAGAAATCGGTTTCGATATCGCATATCTTCGTCGAAAATAATCTCTATACATTTTTATTACGATCGGAAACGGATCGAGATATCTTGGTTGATCGTAAGTCGGGTCGTGAGAATAGGGTTATTTTTTATGGAGATATTCTGTATCTCGAAACGACATTTCGACCCTGGACATGATCTCGCTAGCGCGAGAATTGCCCCCCTGTACATAGAAACGACATTTCAACCATGGATGATCTCGACAGCACGAGAATTGCCCCCCTGTATGTTTCGAGCCCTTAACGAGTTGACTTAGGTAAGCCATCATCATATGCCCTATACCTCCCTATACTGCCCTTTACCACAGAAGAGATAATAGTACTCCGTACAGAACGGCCACTCCCTTCCCCGCGCTGATTCAGATACCGCACCCCACCCCTGGCGTCAAAGGATTGGTTAAAGGATCAATAGACAGGGCTGAACGCCGGACGAGTGACGACGCGTATACTTAATATCGCTGCATTTGCCGCGCCACCAGCCCTAGCAAAGTTTACGCACACATTTGCACGTATACAAACATCATTTGGTTATGTAGTAGTAATAGTTGACTATTTTACGAGCGTTCTATGGAGTGTCCGAGGTGTGCCTATACCTCCATATACTGCATCGTGTGAAAGTAAACAACACGGAGTGTTTGTAGACATGTGAGCTGATCGACATATTTAACAACCGCTGATAAATAATAGTAAAGTTGTCAACATTTCACAGGGAAACTAGCACTAAAGCGTCACGCATTTTCCCATACGGGGTGGCAGAGGCATACTTGTGGCAACTTTTAACCAGTTATTCTATGCGTCGCAGGGGGCAAGCCCATCACCGCCAGCTATGGAGTAATGAAAGTTACCTCACGATGTTTTCCGTCACCCTTAGAACGTACATTTAACTTAATCTCATTGGTAACATGTTCAGCACCAGGATTCGAACCAGTATCTACTGCGTAAGTAAGAAGCATGAAACCCACTAGACCACGGAGCTTGCCTCACAATAATTAAAAGAGGTCATTATTCACAACGGCAAGATAAACCCGGGTTTAAACGAGGTTTAAACTCAGTTCAATTAGAGCTGGGCCGTCCTATAGATAAGCTAATTGCGAGGGGTATTAGGACGTCTCGACTGATGCTATGAGAAGTTATGATACATATCAGTATTCCTTTGTTCCCAGAAACACATCAAATAGTATCTTTAGGGTTCTGTAAGGAAAAAAACTTTCAAGTGCCGATATCGAACCAAAAAATCGGTCAAGTGCGGGACGGAATCGCACACGAAGGGTACCTTACTATCGTATAACAAAAACAATAAAACAAAAACAAAAAATAAAATAAAAAGATTATCCCCTAACGAGGATTTTAACTCACGACCTACGGATCATGAGCCTATATCATATCCGCTGAGCTACCTCAACGATGTAGGTTGCCGCGAAATATACCATCATATTGAAATGTGTCGGTGTATCAAAACAAGTCTCTTGTATGGGGACCCCCTTTAATGTGTAATATCTCTCGTTTATCAGTATTTGTTTTTGTAGCGGCAACAGATAGGTATACACATTCTGTGAAATTTCAACTTTCTAGCTATTACGGTTCGTGTTGTAGGACCCGCTGACGGACGGACGGACAGCGTGGGCTTAGTAATAGGGTCCCGTTTGGCACCCTTTTTTATTGTTTGTATCTTAAATATACATATATGATTTCATGAAAAGTACTCTTAAACCACTGAGGTTTGTCTGAGCACAGAACATTCGTAGTTGTCACTGCGCACTTTACATAGACAAATTACACTACTGCACATAACTAACCTAACACTGCAAATTTATTAATTTAGGTAGACGTTCGGCTTATTTGATTTGGGCTCAACTAATAAATGCTCAATATAAGTGAAGCGCAGGTGCAGCAACATAATGCACGGTACGGTACCCTAAAAAGTACAAATAATCACGTTTCTTGTATGAGGACACCTATATTTTTTCAATATTTCGTGTACTTAGTTTAGTATTTGTTGCTAAAGCGGCAACAGATATACACATTCTATGAAAATTTCATCTCTAGCTATTACGGTTCGTGCGCCCGCAGACGGACAGACGGACAGCGGAAACTTAGTAATACTGTTCCGTTTGCACCTTTCGGGTACTGAACTGACCTAGCAAGTAACCTTTAGTGTAATTAATTTCACACTTCTCACGCTGGTAATCTTCTTCTTCTTCGAGCGCCATCTCCTATCGGAGGTCGGCTATCATTATGGCTCTCTGTGACCGCGATGTGGCGGCTCGAAACAGTCTTCCTTGTTCAAACTGAACCATCCGGTGAGGTTTTGAAGCCAGTTGGTTCTTGGTCGGCCAGGTCTTCGGCGGCCGGGTATTTTTCCCTTGCAGGATTAATTGGAGGAAGTGGTACTTGCTACCACGCATTATGTGCCCCATGTACTGCAATTTTCTGATCTTTATAGTCTTAACCCTTAATTTGGTGATGTTCTGTGCACGGAACACCAACTTTATGAAAATCTAGTGACTTTATTTAGCGATAAAATGGCCCTAAATTAATGAAAAGGTATTTTAATTTTATCCAGCAAGTGGTAGAAAAATATATTCTGTTGCTGGCAGCACTAAAACTGTCAGTTCGGAACGAAAATGTCACCGAACCGGCGCGCTCCTGTTTTACTGAAGGGATATGTTGCTTTTTTTCTATTTTGCATGGGGTTTCTTCTCAAATTATTTATTGCATCACGAGTTTGAGAAATACATAACGTGTTAGTGCTAAAATCTAATTCAATAAACACGTATTTACTCTTCAAATAACCTATGAAGCATGGTGTTCTTCCCAAGGAACACCGCCAAATACTCAGTAACTAACCTTCTTTCCTGCATGTACCGTATGAAGAACAATGCCAAATACTCAATGCCGAAGACAAGGAGGTGGTACATGGGTATATTTGTACAACTTCTCGACATTTGTATAAATAATGCCTGGCAACTGTACCGCAAACAACAAAGTGAAAAGCTACCCCTAAAAAAATTCAGGCGAGAGCTGTATGACAACTTTGTGGTGCTCGGTAAGTCAGCAAGCCGTAAGAAGACTGACTCCACTGAAAGCTTCATAGCTAAGCCAACCATCCCAAGGCCATCAAACTCCATCAGATATGATGAAGTTGGACATTATGCTGAATTTGGGGAACTTGGCCGTTGCAGGCAGTGCCAAAAAAAGACCACAGTTTTTTGCATAAAATGCAAAACACGATTGTGCTTAGTTTCTGGAAAAGTTAATCGTAACTGCTTCCTAGCGTTTCGTACAAAATGACACAGACATAAAATATAATAATTTTGAATGAAAAGCTAAGGAGCAGTAACTATTTAGGTTTTCAGTCTCTTTTCAGTATACTAATTATAAAAATATGTCAGTTTTTGTATTGAACACTTTACCCCCTAAATTGGCAATGTTCTTCCTAGAGAACGCAATGATTGCGCTGATAATTTGGCAATGTTCCGTGTGTGGAACATGGTTTTTCCGGAAAATTGATAGAAATATATTTATTTTAGGAATTTTCCTATGGCCCTTAATGTCATTCAAACACGCTACAGATATTATTTTCATAAAATTCGTTTTTTTTTTTGATCTGCCAAATTAAGGGTTAAGAAGCTCCATACTTATGTGCATGCACGCTGGTAATACAGGTTCGAATCCCGGTGCTGATCGTGTAACAATTAGATTCGTCATTTACATCAAGTACGTTATGCGGACGGACGTAATTTATATCAAGTACTTTATACGGACGTTGTAAAAGGCGGCGATACCATGCAAACTTTATGAGATCACTTCCTTGTCCGTCTGTCTGTTTGTTCGATAAATAGGCGGCAATATGATAATTTAGAAAATATCACACCATGAAATGTTCTATTTTACAACATGGCCACGACATCTCTTCTTACACGACATCCAGAACAGGAACTGCATTCACAGTGACAATAGAAACTCACTCTCTTTGCAATGAAAGGAGTCGTTGAGAATATAGGGCTAGGTAGACTTTCTTGCCATTCGACCGAATTTACCGTAGATTTCCGGATTTTCTGGGTGACTGTGAAACCCCTAGCTATATTTTTAAGGGATGTTAGGGACATCATTCTGAGCAACTTTCACTATGAAACCGATTTGATCAGAGCAGCTTTATTTTTCACTTCCCAGTACATTTTGGCCTGAGTGGGTCAGCTGATTTGCTAGGGGCTTCACAGTCATCACCAGTCATCGGGATTTGGCACCACGTCGGCGGGTCGTAAGCGGAGCGTCGGCGGGGCGGAAATGTTTCTTGTTTGATTTGTTGCGCATTAGCACTACCACAGTATTATTATAGACAGTAGATAATCATCGAACAAAGGTACATCGCACGGCTGCACACATGCGCGCGTGTTCGGTATGCACGCACACATAGCCTTAGGATTTGTTTGAGACGGGTTCAATCGGGGCCGCGCCGTTGCCGTGTTCTCACGCTCTACTCGTTACCGCCACTATGTCATCTTCGTCGTCTTTACGGAAAAGTGTCTACTGTTGCGTTTATGGATGTTTTAATAACAATGGGACAAATCCGGAGCTATCTTTTTTCCATATTCCAAAGGATCCCGAGAAGTAAGTAACTTTTCTTAGCGTATTCATTTAAATCACAACGAAATGTAAACTCACACGCGAAACATTATGATATGAATTAAACATCAAATAATTAAGTGTTATTTTGTGAATGGGTGATAATTAGTAAGGTTTTTAGTTTTGCGTTAGGTGAATGAGGTTTAGTATTTACATTTAATCGAGTAGTGTTTTTGCCATGTGTTTCTGAACGATTAATTTTATATGCCTACTTAATTATAAAGAATATAGATATCTTTGTTATAATAATTGCCCAGTTGCACTAACATATGGTGTTATGGCACTCTACTTTAATTTTTTATCTCAGTTACGCATATTTTTAAAACCAAGTACAGTCAACGTCAAAAATATAGATGCAGACAACGTATTCAAAATACCTAAACACAACTTTACTGTATAGATGTTTTTTCACTTTGGTAATGTGTATAGAAGTGTATGACCTTGACTGTAACTGCTTATAGGCTAAGAGCCAGTCCATGCTTTCGTACTTATTATATTTTTTTACTGTTTGTACAAAAATACCTTTTGCCATGATTTATCGATCCCCAATAAAAAATAACCCGGCGGTTAAGAAAAAATCTCTTGTACACAGTAAAAAAAACTGGGTGTCACTTTTGACTGACGATTGAAAAGTAAACAATATTGTCTATTGAACTGTAACTGTAATACCTACTTTGCATAGGTACCTACTTAAAAGAAAAATTAGTATTTTAGGTATGCCAAGCCACAAACGTGACACAGCCCTGCGCATCGAGCGAAAGTAGGTAACGAACGCTCCTAGACGGCCTCTGATTTACTACTGTCTATAATAATACTGTGGCACTACCCGGGGAGGACGTGAAGAGCTCAGGCAAGTTCCAAGTGTTTCTTTCGGAAGTGAGCAACTGCTTCCCCCTGTCATACTGTCATTTTCCCGCACTCGAAAAATGACAGCATCAGAATGTAATTTTCTACTTTATCCATGCTTAGAAGACACTTGACGGCTAACCTGAAACTTCATAAAATCCACTTATCAAACAATAGGGATGTTGTCCAAGACAATCGGAAAGAATCGAAATAGTTTATTCAGTTGAACTAACAGAAGAGTTGTCATCGTCATCACTGCTATCCGCACTTAGGGATATAATTAGTTCATTTTAATCTAATGTCTATTCTAATGTCTCTTTGCAAATCTTGTAAAATTATTCCCGATTCACAAATGTTTAAAGGATGTATTGATTCTATTGATTAATCGATTTTTATGAGCAATATCCCCGCACTAACAGGCTAAGATTTACATTTGTCAAGTTGGTGGAACTTTATTTGAGCAGCAATCTGTGTAACTGGCTGCTTATGACGATAAAAAAGCTTACTTTTTCGATTTCTTTTCACGAAAAATGCGACATTTTAGGGAATTTCCACTTTAGGTATCCCAGAAAGGTTCGATCTTCTTTGTCAAGTCAAATGATGGTGCTTTGAGTTGTTTTATTGCAGTTTTTCAAAACTCATCACTGGTATTCCTAACCCGGGGTGAATGTAAAGTGGGCCAGAGTCAACGATTTAAAAATGGAACAGACAGAGGTCAACCACCCTGACCTGGTGGCCGAAAGGAAAACTAAAATTGTAAATTTTTCATAATGGCGGTCAAACAACAATGTCACGTGTTTTATAGATTTCAATGTTAGTGTGTATATTTGTAGCTCATTAGCACTACCCGGAGTGACGTGAAGGGCTGTAGGTTCCTAACATAACATAGCGTCACGCCTATTCCCATACGGGGTAGCAGACGCACAACTGTGCCCGCTTTTAGCCAGATTTTTTATGTATACCTACTCCATTTTGTGTGACAGGGGACCAGCCCATCGCGACAGCTATGTAATAATGAAGGTTTCCTCACGATGTTTTCCATCACGGTTTAGAGCGTCTGTATAACGGACTTAAGATAAATTATTTATCTCATTTGTCATGGTTATGATATCTCATGGTCAGCACCGAGATTCGAACCTGAATCTCCTGCGTGAGAAGCAAGCGCAAAACCCACTAGACCACCGAGACGGACCGCAGACTGCAACCGCAGACCGCAAGCGACACTTCTGGTTTCTACGCATCTCTATGATTGATTCCGAGCGCGGCGGCACTGCGGTCTGCAGGCGAGCAGCATTTTCTATGTCTGCAGTTCGTCTCGGAGTCATACCTTTAGCTGAGCTTCCTAATCCTAAGTCATGGTTATTGATTAGCTGTTAATATTCACGAACTATTTCATCATCAGTGCGGCGGATGCGCATCATCATTCTGCTATACAATACTCAGTTCCACACGAATAGCTTTTATGTTTCAGCGCAATACAGTATCCGGAGTTGCAGCGGAATAACACTGTACCAAGTGTGAAAGTCTAGTTAATTATTTATTTAGTACTCAAGTGTGAAACCTAGAATATTTCGTTATTGTACTAAAGAGGTGAAGGTGGAGGTTCTGGGACAATAACATAGGGGAGGCAATAGGTACTTCGAACCTTCCGAAGGCATGAAATTGTCGTCTATAATATGCACGAAAATGAGCTTACGAAATCTGTCTCCTGACACTGTCTGACAGTGAAGTCCACAGGTTACACAATATAAATGAATATACGAGATTCAGTCAGAATTTATTTCGTGACAATGACACGGAAAGGCATTAAATACGTTATTTTGTTTAACTGGACCTGGATGTATAATGTCATCCAGATAAAAACCAGAACCAACCTATTGGGTCATACTTTCAAACAGAGAAAGATTTTTTGAAATCGGTTCATTTATAATACCAGTTTTGAATTCAGATTTTTGAAGTAGGTTTACAAGAAGAAATTGACGTTATGTCTTCAAATAGCTGCACAATAATGCAGTGACAGAGACTATAATATATCCAGATGACTGCGCCTGCGGCGGAATGCGGCTCACCAAACGTTTGTTGTATTCAACAAACATTCGCATACGCAACCTATGTACGATGACGGGCCGCCAGACAGTTTCGCAGCGGCTGACCAACCGCAGCTCTCTTTCCTCGTTCCCCGCCGCCCGTAAATTGGTGAGTTGTGTTTCAAAGGAAAATGTATCTATGCGCTCTCCGCTGGATAAGTGCTCCCTGTGCAGTGATCAACTAATCAACAGGATTGGACTGATTGAATCACAATCGTGTGGTTTGAGCACAGCAGCTCGGGACGGGCTGGTGGGTACCCTATCCAATATAATCGCAACCTGACATATGTCAATCTTAGCCTGTGAGTGCGGGGATATTGAGCATAAAAATCGATTAATCAAAATTATCGATAAACATTTGTGTCGGACAGTTGTCTAAAATTTTATTCTTGATTCTTCAGTTACCTTAAATATGGTTGAAAATTAAATAATAATATCTTTATGTGCTAATAGCAGTGATGGCGATGACAACTCTTCTGTTAGTTCAACTGAATAAACAATTTCGATTCTATCCACAGACTTCAATAGTAGGGGACAAGGCACGGGGCGCTTGAAAGTGTCGCTACCAAAACGGTGTCAAAACGGGAAAAGTGAACCGATTTCAATCAGTCGTGCTTTAGACGGTGCTAGCCGCGTGACGTATCGGCAGCACAACAAAAATGGTGTCCTGTGAGGTAAAAACTTGTAAATCATACCGAAATCGCAATACACATAAACAAGGAGTATCGTATCACAAGTAAGTTATATAATTTACAATTACTATTGGCTGTAAATTGATTATTCATAAAATATTGTTCTCGAAACATTCCTCAAAGTAAAAATAGGATAATCAATCATTCGACTGACGACCGACATAGTACCGATAAATTCCAACAGAGGCGCTATTCTGTCTGGCCTCAAAACGGTAAGTAGTACGGGAGGGCCTATGCTTTGTATATATATCGATGATTTTATCCGATTGTTTTGGTAACATCCCTAGTGTTTAAAAAGTGGATTCTATGAAGTTTTAGGTTAGCTGTCAAGTTGGCCGTTATATTGGATAGTGTATAACCACAACACTTGACATTTAATGGAATTACTGTCCGTCTGTCTGTCCCTCCGTCAGCGGGCTCAATCGCTCGAACCGTAATAGCTAGAAACTGGAAATGTTCACAGAACGTGTATATCTGTTGCTGCTACTGCAACAAATACTACAGTACACGAAAAAAGGGTATTTAGAATTAAATAGTATTAAGTAAATTTCAATATAAAAGCGCCTGACATTTTTTGGATAGCAAAATTACGAGATGAAGATTGAAGATACTGATCTGTCAGGTAATTTGTTTCTTGTACAATATGGTGCGGAAGACTTCGTGTGAGAGTCCGAATCGCACTTGACCGATTTTTCCACTTAGTACATGGTCCAGATTCTGCTCGGAAAATGGATGACGCTAGTTTGATGTTGTTGTTGCTAAACAGAGCTTACAAGAACTATGTTATGTAATTTTGCTGTATCTATTTGCCTGGTTAGTGCGAAGTTGCTTACCAGGTTACCTCTACACCAGCAACGTGCTAAACGACCCGTTCCCGCCATCTTGTCTGCCGCTAGCGGTATTGTGACCTTAGCGGTAGCACAATAAGAGATCTCTTAGCAGATAATCTCGCCTTTGTACACTATTTTGATGAATTTATTTTTGTTCTAATTGTTTGTGTGCAACAAAGAAATTATGTAAGTGAAATAAATGTCGCTCATTATTGTCCTCATTGCCTTTACCCGTATACGAGTAAGATTGAGCCATATTCCACCACGCTGGCTCAGTGCAGGTTGGTTTAGGGGTGTCAGGCTAGTGGCCAACCATACTTTCAGAAGTTATGTTTGTGTGCGATAAAGAAATTATGTAAGTAGAGTAAATAATAGCCATTAATGTCCCCACCGAGGGGCACAGGCCTTTATCAGGATACGAGTAAGACTGAGCCGTTCTCCATCACGCTGGCTCAGTGCGAATTGGTGGAGAGGTTTTACGACTACATAGTACCAAGTAGTGATAGTAGCGCCGCGCCGGTCCGAAACGGAACGTCCGATAATATACTTTATTTTGTTTATTTATTTAATTCTCTCTTTACATATTTACATATTATTTAATAAAGTATGTTATTTAACACCCACCCATATATACGATTCCCGCGCACGATGTTTCGGTACCGACAGAATATCAGCGTTGCAGGACTTGCTGCAAGTCCCGCACATGCTGAGTCGGAACCCATTCGCTGTTACGGTACACAGTTACACACCACATGGGGAATTTGGTCATATTTCTCTATTTAAAAATACCGTGTACAACCATGATTTGTTAATTTTTAGTAATTTATTCTCTCTGTGTGCCTCTTTAGCTATATGGCCATGGGCTTGTGTTGTGTATAATAACAGTGAATAAATGGATATTCTATTCTATTCTTCTATTCTACTTCAGATAAATAAATGATCTCAAATGGTACATTTTCAGCACCGGGATTCGAACCTGCATCTCATGCGTGAGAATCAAGCGTGAAACCCACAAGACCACAATAAAACAAAATGTCAAACGTATGTAGTGTACAATATAGTTTTTTTTTTTGTGAATATTAAAAAAATACGACTAAGTATTCGATACATGCACCACCGAAAAACAAATGTCAGTGATTCTTATTTTATGATGCTGTCTAGGTAACCAGACCAAATTTTTAGGGTTTTTACGTGTTTTCAAGATATACTGGATGGATTTCAAAATTTCAAGAAATGGGACCAAACTGGAAGCATGCTCTATCATATAAAAAATAATTATTCAAATCGGTTCACATTTACTACAAAATTCGAGGTAACGAACAAAAAAAATACAACCTAATTGAGAACCCCTCCTTTTGTGACGTCTAAGTTAAAAAAAGAATGCATCCATACCCAATCACCATTCTTAAGACAAAAGGTATACACACAATACACAATACTCTGCTCTTACAGTAAAACTACGCAAATTCCGGCTGAGGACCGGCGAGCATGTATGAATGAACAGATTTATGTATGAATGTTGAAGAAACGAGAAATGTAAGCAAGGATCGTAGCAAGTGGAGGTCTTTAGTCTCTACCTACCCTCCTCTTCCGGGAAAATGGCGTGAGCATATGTCTGTAAGACCCGCAAATATAAAGAACGATACGTAAGTAAAATATAGCTATTTAATTGAATTGCATAATGAATAACGGTCTACAAGTTTAATTTTGCCAAGTCACTTGTTTTCTAGATTTCACTGTCTTTGGAGAGGACATCTTTGGAGAACCTGGCAATGACAGTGTTCATTGATTGCATTGAGGCAACACTACTTCGGCATATGAGCACTCGTTCAGGTTGCAGCTTATTCTGTGGTTGCAGGCAATCCGACTGTGGAACGCACTTCCTTCCACCAGAGACAGTCCCACTCTTACCGGGTAAAAGAACACTTCCTCTCTCTTTCGTGATAGATATTGTATGTATGTATTTTTGTTAATTTTGTATATATGTAGGTGTATATATTTGCATATTGTGAATTTATTTAGTATTTAGTATTATTATTTTATAAGTAGAAATCTTCGTAGTATGTAGTAGTCGTAAAACCCCTCCACCAACCCGCACTGAGCCAGCGTGGTGGAGTATGGCTCAATCTTACTCGGATCCGGGTAAAGGCCTGTGCCCCTGGGTGGGGACATTAATGGGCTACATTTACTTTTACAAGTAGAAATCTATATTTATTCATGCTTGTCATTAGTTTTAGTCATTTGTGCACTGACTTCCCTCTCTTTATCTGTTTTTTTCCTGTCATCCCTAGTTTTGCTGGAAGAAATCTCTTTTTAGAGATACGCTTGCCTTTGTACATATCTTTCTGTAAATGTTACGTGTTTTTTTTATGTTTTTTTGTGCAATAAAGTATAAATGAAATGAAATAATTTGTTGGTCGTTACGTGAAGGGCTGTAGGTTCCAAGTATTGCCTTCCGGTTCACTAACACAGTCGGAAACGGGATCCAATTACATACAAATCGGAGAAAATTTGAAACGGAAAACTTCCGTTTGTATGAGGTAGATCCATAGATTTGTATGGATTTACTGCGTTCATGGCAATTCCGAATCGGAATTCCGACTGTGTGTGGCGGGCGGCCCTACAGGTCCTAGTCTCACTGCAGAAACTTGTAGTGTAACGAGACTGGAAGCATGCCAAGTCGTAGAGACTGTGGCCGGTCCGATTGCTTCTGTTACAACTTTTAGCTAACGAATCCTGCAAACTTAAGTTGCACTCTATTTGAGCATCAGTTTTTGCATAAATCAGTATAGCAGCTACATAATGGTAGGAGTAGGGCCACTTTAGAACAGAATACAGTGCAATATTTGCTGTAAATAGCATTCCATTCTAATGTGGCTACCTTGCTAAAAGTTGACTCAACCTCGCCTCTGTCACATCAGTCTCGTCCCCTTTTTGGCTCTTCTCTGCCCCCCCCCCCGTGTCGTGGTTGTAGCGGATAAGGGGTGCTAAAAGTTTTAACTGCAGCAATCGGACCGCGGCCTGGGAGTCAGTGAACGCACGCTCAAGAGTTTGAGTAGTGTCGAGTAGTCGCTGTTTGATCGCTGGTTAAAAGAGTTTTAACTTGAGTTTAAGAATTGCACCTATTGGACTATGTTTATAACTACCGGTGGAAAAAGAGGTGTGAATTGTATATAATTATTATAAGTCTGTCCGCAGCTCAAATTGATTTTAAATAATGGTATAACTTGGATACCTTGGATTGTGTGTTTCGCTCTCTTAGTCTATCTTTGCGAGAGAGCGAGACACACACAGCAAACGCTCTGACCAAGATACATTCCGGGAGCTATGCTTTCAAAAAAAAAACCCCACAAAATAGATGAAACAGTAGAAAGTCTAGATTTTTTTAATATCTTTCTTGGTAAGCTGATAAAAACTTCCGAAACACTGAACTGATTTTAATCAAACTATACTAAGTACCATCTAATGTACCAATAAATTAAAATCTCATTAAAATCCAACTACCCGTTGGAGAGCTAGGGTAGGGTGAACTAGAGTGCCACAAACTGAAACACAGCAAGAGAGAGGATTCAAACTTATAAATAATAACACTCATATTTTTTGTCGGGAGTTAAATATCTATGTATTTTTAACCGACTTCACAAAAGGAGGAGGTTTACAACATGTTTAAAATTCGTCGGGTTTTTTTTTAATGTATGTGCCCCGATTGCGCCTAGACGGATGGACCGATTTGGAAACTTATTTTTTCCACTATTTTGAAAGAAAAAAAAACTGTATCGACCAAAAAAACTATTTTACTATCCAACCTGCTCACAAAATTTAACCAGAATTGGTTGAAAAAAAGGGAGATGTAGATGAGAACAAACGGGCATACGAAAGCATTTTTGCCCAATCCTGAAACGGAGACGCTTCGCTCGCTCGGTCAATAAACTAGAAATATGACTTGCTTTTAGAGAATGTTGTACTGCAAAAAAGTAATTCTTGTAGACCGTGATACTAACTTAGAACCAGTAAGTAGTCATAGCAAAAAGCAACAAAGCATTATCGTTATCATGTACAAGACAAGAATTGTAACTTACTTAAACCAATGAAGCTATAAGTACTACAGGTATTTTATGCAATAGATCACTTGTCATGGTTTTATAATCTTTATGTAATAAAATAAGAGACCTTCTATAGATTATTCTGGTCATAAATATTAAGGTGGACTTTTATTTTTAACTCGATTGAAATGTTAAAGGTGAAATGATGTAACAAATTCAACAAACCAAAGTTACAACTGATATTTGTATTCCTTGATATTGATATAAAATAGGAAATACCTGTCAAATTTAAAAAACTTCCAATCAAATGAAGTGTTTATGCGATTTATATCAGTAATCGTTCACTGAGTACCTAATACCATATTATAGTATCTGTGGTAAGTAATACACAATGCTACTGATGACTGATGAACCATTTCGAAATTGTCAGAAATGGATTTGACAATTACTCGTTTAGAACGATTTTTAGGGAGTGCCAAAACGCTTTAGACCCAAAACCAGGAAAGTAACAATGTTTGTGAATGCACCTTTGTGTATGCTTTGCTTTCTATTGTATTAATGAATTGTTTTTTTTTTCATTATTGAATAACAAATACACACATACACATACATTACCTATGGCCCGACAATAGCCTGTGGAATCTAAAGCCTTCGTCACATCACCGGTCGCCGTCAGTGATGTGTTCCTCAGACAACGTTTATCTAGGAGACTGTAAAATCGACCACCATATAACGTAATCCATTCATGAGGCTTTTCTAATACCTACTTATTTGTCTAGTACTCCTAGGGTTACCATCTTGAGATTATTCCTTAGATTTCAGGCTTCTAGGCTCGTAGTAACAAACCACTCTCGGCTCTCTCGCTCTCAGCAGAGGTATCTAAACCGTGTGAAAATTAAAGATTTGATAAGTTGTCAGCTGTTTTCCGACTGTTGTCTATGTTATGTCTAGGAAAATATCCAAAACAAATAACTAGTTTTCTTAGAGTAAGCTTATTATTCAGGCAATAATTGCCCAGCTGCTTAAATTCCAACAAATTGCGGCAATAGTTTCCGCGATATTGCTTCTAACTGCTCCATGCGGTGTCGCGGTAATATCACTATCTATAATAGCTATAGTAGTTGCTCGGGCTCGAACATTTTTGTATGAAGTCAGTATTTATTTATTTATTTATTTATTCGTATGGCAGAAGTCGTCAAGTAGCACTCCTAGAAATAATCTTGAAGTCTGCAGCCATTCACTGCTTTCAGGACCCGAAAATTTTACATATTGGTGTACACCTTTAAAAATATGCCCAGCGATCGAGAATTTAATTACAAACGACTTTCTTATTTACATAAATATTATTCCTACTATTTCCGTCAATTTGTTAATAATTATTTTTGTTTGTAATTATATTCTCGATCTATGAACTTGTTATTTTTTATAGGTTACACGAAAAATGAGATATTTTAGGGAATTTCAACTTGAGGTACTTATCCCAGAAAGGTTTGATCTTCTTTTCAAGTTGCAGGACGTAAGCGTACCTACGGGAAATTTCCATTTGTCTCCTGGCAACACCGAGCGCTAAACACCGTACTCGCCGGCGCATATCGTCACACTCAGTCGGCGCAAAAACTATGGCACTGGAGTCCAATGCCCCGGACGCTAGTCCGTAGTGATGGGAAAAGGGTAGAACTATCGATATTGTTGTTTGTTTAGTTGGGATATTGTTATTGGTGAAACATCATAGCAGGGCATATTAGTGTAAAGTAAACACAACTACTGCGATAATTTATAAGTACTACTTTCGTAAGTACCAGTAACGACGTCAAAAGTATCCATAATAATGGATCGGCCGGGAGTCGATCCCGGGACATCTCGCTTGAAAGCAGCAGACAGAACCTTGCGGCGTGTGCCATATCGAGTGGCAAAAGCATATATATTAAAAGCTTTTATTTAACTTGCACTGTATGTATGTATGTTTGTTTGTATGTTTGTTTGTATCACGGTTCGCGTCAAAAATGTCGGCTTGAATTTGACCCACTTCCCGTTATCCGATTGAGCTGAAATTTTGCATACGTGTATAAGTCGGATGACAATGCAATATATTTCTGACTTAAAGCTGATCTGATGATGGAGACGGAAGACGGTCATGGGAACTCTGTCATAAAACATCGCAAGCCCGTCGAATTTGGGCTCGTTCGATTCGTCTTGACGAATACTTTGGTCCTAGAATATTTTTTTATGACATAGTGCTGATCTGATGCTGGAGCCGGAAGGTGGCCATGGGAACTCTGTTACCAAACGACGCAATTCTATCGTGTTTGGTCTCATTTGATTCGTCTTGACAAGCACTCGAATTCTAGATTAGATGTTTTGTCCTGTAATGATAAAGGCTAAAAAGTCAAAAATAAATTAAAAGTAAAAAAAACATTTTTAAACAAAGCTTTTATTTAATGCCCTAAAAAGAAGAAAATAAAATTTCAATTCAATCAAATGCGTCGTTTTATTACATTACACAATTTATACGATATAAAAGCTTGTTGCGGGATTTATCTCCAAGTCTGTGCAAATAGGTGCCTACCCACCTAATTAAGTCTACACAAGTAAATCTCGCAACAAGCTTTTATATCGTATAAATTGTGTAATGTAATAAAACGACGCATTTGATTGAATTGAAATTTTATTTTCTTCTTTTTAGGGCATTAAATAAAAGCTTTGTTTAAAAATGTTTTTTTTTTACTTTTAATTTATTTTTATTTAAGTCCCGACATGTAATTAAGTTCAGTGTGACATTTTACATACTAAATCCATCATGTATCTGTTCAACAGGGCTTATCCGGATTTTTCGAATCAGATCTTTAGTGTTTATCGATATCGACATTGAAGTCACAGCCCCCGTGCCTATGTACCGGTGGTCCAACCGTGACGACCACTTCTGCTCACGACTTAGTACCAGATGACCACCAACCTTTATTCGAGTCGAGATAAATGATAACACCGAATAAGATGAGATCTCTTAACTAGATATAAGCTTGCCGTTGCATATATTATCTTCTCTGTATAGTTTATCTTCCGGAATACTGTGCTCCTGGACAAAGATTAGATGTAGCTCAGAAGGCTGCCCAATTAAAGTGGGACTGGGCCGGCCCGAGCACGTCTCGCTCAAATGCTGCCGAATCATTGGGCCATAATTGAAACAAAAAGTAAACTTTAGAAAAAACCGACTTCCACAAACCCTATTTGATTAGATTGAGTTTAATACAAACTGTAACCCCTTATGATGTCCCCCCCCCCCCCTTGGGGACTTAATTTTGTCAAATCCCATCTCAGTGCTACCCCGCGCTACTAAGGAACCTCTGTACAAAGTTTCATGGCTCTAGGTCCACCGGTGTAACCCCTTATGTCCCCCCCCCCCCTTGGGGACTTAATTTTGTCAAATCCCATCTCAGTGCTACCCCACGCTACTAAGGAACCTCTGTACAAAGTTTGGCTCTAGGTCCACCGGTTTAGGCTATGCGTCGCCTGCCCGTCAGCCACGCATTGTATTTGTACCTAGTATTGAGCAGGTCTGGTGGCCATATGTGGTCTTCATCAGCAGTTCCGCATCACAATATTATGCTAACCGTGAGTAAATGCACGAGTTATTACTAAAAACACAAAAATCACTATAGGTCTGTCTATAATATTTGAAGAGTTCCCTCGATTTCTCCAGGATCCCATCATCAGATCCTGACCTGGTGGTCCACAGTACCAATGGGAAGGTAAACCCTGTCAAACAAAAAAATAATCCAAATCGGTCCATCCGTCTAGGCCCAATCGGGGCACATACATTAAAAAAAACACTCCTCCTTTTGGAAGTCAGTTAAAAAGAGCCACAAACTGGCTCCCGGGAAATGCAAAGAGAACGCGCGGCGGCCGACCCAGGAAGAGATGGGCCGATGAGTGGGGTCTATGGGTAAGATAGGGAGTGGATGGAGACCGCTCAGGATCGTATTGAGTGGAAGAAGGGGAGAGAGACCTTTGCCCAGCAGTGGGACTTAAACAAACAAACATTCTGTTATGTGCAGTCAGAGCAGAGACTATAATATCCAATTGACTGCGCATGCGGGGGATGCGGCTCGCCAAACGTTTGCTGTATTCAACAAACTTTCGCATACGCAACCTATGTGCAGTACATACAAAATATATGAAAAAGAGCAAGCCAAACCGACTCTAGGCGCGTAGAAAGTAAGCTTTTAGAAGCCGATCGCATCTGCAGACGACACGTCGCGTCGCCGTCGTAGGTGTGTGAGCGGGACAGTGAAAATAACCATTTCATACAGGCACATACATTGCTCCTGGCCCCACACTAGGATACCCTTTGTCGTGGGAACCAGAAACAGCGACGTCACACACGTGTAAACATCCAAGACCTTGGGATTCATTTTTGATTTTCTTTATCCCCAGCCGGGAATCGAACCCGGGACTTATCGCATGGTAGGCAGAGACACAACCACTGAGGTCGTCCTGTTTAAAGTTGCTAGCTTCCATGTCATACTCTTAATACCTAGTCATATCGTATAGGCACTATTAGGTACCTATATAGTATTCATTAATCATTGTTACCATCTACCAACTATAATAGTAAGGTCACCCAAACATAAGCTGCTTACACAGCTGTTTATCATAATCATATTCGTATCTAAAACAACCAACTGCCATTGTGTTAGGTACTTTCCATTTTGCAATTGTTTCGTAGGCAAAAGTGCCATTAGCGAAAGTTAATTCTCCTGTGACAACCCTGGTCTTGATTACTAAATAATTGTCACTTGAGGGTTGCCAGTGGATTGTCTTTAGACCTGCTAAGGCGCAGAAACTTCGTGTTTGCGACTAGGGCAATACGATCATTTTTACGGCAATATTGCCATATAATTTATGTAAAATTGCCGGCAATATTGCCCCATACTCAGTATGCTCAGCCCACATCAACCCACTGCTGGGCAAAGGCCTCTTCACCATAGCGCCAATCCGCAAATTCGGCACCTTGTTGTCCAGACTCTGAATGTACCTACGACACAGAAGAGATAATAGTACTACGTCTGTACGGCCACTCCCTTCCCCGCGCGGATTCAGATACCGCACCTCACCCCAGAGTCGGGGAGCCTCTTCGGGAGACACTTTGTTTAGGCGCTGAACGCACACATTCACAAACGAACGAGTTTACGCACACATTTACACGTGTACAAATGTCATTAGGCTATGTAGTAGTAATAGGTGATTATTTTACGAGCGTTATGGAGTGTCCGAGGTGTGCCTACGACATGAATGTGAGAGAAAGAATCCATATCTGTCTGTCACTCTCAGAATGTATGCATCAGTCACACTCTCCATTTCAAAAGAATGACAAATTGAGATAATCATCTACATAATATCTTGAACAATAGTTTGAACAATATGGCATCAGAGTATGACGTAAGGTCACATACAAAAGACAAAAAATTGCGAAATATTGTTCTTAAACTTATCTAGGCGGGTTTCGTTATAATTTTGCTGTGGCTCTGTCAGACAGAGCGTCCTGATTCTGATGCACATTGATAGCTATGCGGTTGTTGCGCTGTTGTCAAATCGGTATTCCGCTCCTTAATTTGACGTTGTTATGTACTGACTGACGTGTTATGCTGTTAAAGTACTATGTTAAAGGTTAATACAGATGCAGCACAGATGTTGTACGGCTTTTACCAAACTTGACAACGGAACATAGATTACTATCACTAGTAGATTTTTCGAGAATTGGACGTTTTGAGAAAATGGCGAGTTTTCGTTCAGTGGTTTCGTTTTTTTTTTCGTTCAGTGGACCAAATGAGAAGAGGACCAATTTAAGTTTGCAATTTCTTTAGTAAAAGTGAAGCAATACGTAAGTAATAAATGTTGCGCGCCTTTTATTTCCTAAAGTAAGTGAGAAAATAACAAAGATTTCGAGCATTCGTCAAGCTTTGAGATACAGGTTTTTGCATCCGGTCCCAAGTAATCTAAAACACGACTGTCGCATGGCAACATTAGGGTAACTTTGTAACTTTAGCCCTATGTTAATGGTAGTTGTTCAGAGCAATAAAATAAATTAAAACAAACTCTTCTATTTATGCTTTTAGAGTTGAGACATGGCTGATTGTGATAGCAAGTGGAGGTTTTTAGTCTCTGCCTACCCTTCTGGGTAAAGGGCTTGAACATATGTGTGTATCTACCAAAGTCATCGGACTTATATTCTGAGAAATACTGTACTAAAGTTGACTCTCAAATTACACTTCAGCGCATTGCAACGAGGTTTCTCTCTTTGTAACAATCTCCCAGCCTCTAACCACAGACAATTGATCACGACATCTCAGATGGCATAACCTCAGAATACCGTTATTACAGTGCCACCAACTTAGCTGTTCAGTTGACAGCGGTCGCTAGTGTCATAGTAGTCTTCATAATAGCGGACATAGTATAGTATGGTATTCTCTTTGATGGCGGATGACAAGTCCGTAGTACCAATTTTTCCCACCTGAACAGCTATGTTAGTGGCTCTGTACTATTACTAGCGTCGTGGCTCCGTCGTGGTATGATGAGATCATAAATGGCGAAAAGAAACTGAAAGTAACTCTGTATTAAATTGGTTGCTGTCAAAAAACAAGACAGCTATAAAAAAAAACCAATCTGCCATCACTGATAGAAGTGTCAAAAAAACACCTGTTAAAACTGAGGTTAAAACTCATGATAGGTACCTATCAAAAACAGTACAGTATAACATTATTATACACCTGTCACTGATAAAAAAAAGTTGACGAAAGACCGGCAAAGCAAAGAAATAGGAGTAATTAGTAGTGTATACGTTTTAAAAGTTGAATCGAATAAATGAATCGATTGATTTCGATGCAGTAAATGATTTCACCGTTAATAAGGACTTGTGTTGAATCGTTGATCGCCAGTACCGTACCTGAAACAAGAAAAAGAAAATTTAGTTTTCTATATTCCTTAGAAGCGTCGGTGTTCTAGAGGTTTCCGCACATCGGAAACGATCGTGCGGGTAGCAACATCTGACAGTTCAGTTCAGTTCAAAATTTTTATTGACCATAAAATCATACAAATTACTTAGTCAACGTCAATATAACATTAATATTTTGTATACTACCGCCCGTTCGGAAGTTGTGGGGCTTAGGGATGGAGCAAAGAAGGGCAAGAAACTCCCCCGTACCTCTTTTAAAATATCAAAACCTTAAAAATACAATGTTATGTATTTCTACTTAAGTCTAAGGAAATACACCGAGGAGAGACGTACTGACTCAGTCCATCGCCCCTCTTTGGATTTCTGTGCGCTGAGATGGTAAAGGCCATGCAGAGACGGGTAGTGGGTGTCCGTTGCTATGTGGTTTTCGTTTCGGGTGCTTCCGTGTGTCGGGTGACACGTTCAGTTAACACGGCTACTTCATATTCATTTACTTGACGGTAGTAGTCGTAAAGCTGTGTCCAGCTTGATAACTTCTGACAGTCGGGCTGGTACTACGGACTTGTCATCCGCCATCAAAGAGAGTATACTATATCCGCTAGAAGACTAACGACGCTAGCGACCGCTATCAACTGAACACTGCTAAGCACTGTAAATGCGATCCTGACACATGTCAGTTTGGGATGCAATCCCCTTTGTGGGAGTGAGATAGAGTGAAAAGTAGCGCGGGACAGACAGGGACATAGACATGTGTCAGGATAGCATTCTCTCAGAGCGGCCAGAGTATAGCGTGACACACCACCATCAATCCGGACTGAGCCAACATTGGTTCTTTGCTCTAAGAATGGTATTTTTCCGTTTTCGAATCTTCATATACTTCATTGCACAAAATAATACATTTTAGTGGCAAGTGGACAACACATGACAAAGGCAAGCTTATCTCTATTAAGAGATTTCTTCCAGCAAACCTAGGATGGACAGGAATTAATTGAACAACAGGCTTTTGAATCCGACCCGCTTTTGACAGATTTTCCTAAATTCGTAAATGTCAGACGACTTCATCTCGGGAATGCCTACAGCCATTCTTCATTAAAATGGCCACTTTATCATCAAGACCGATCGTCTTACTTAATGAATAAATGAGAGTGATTTAACTTCAAGAAGCAATATTCTCTGTTCTTGTCAGAGATATCTCAGAAGAAAGGACTTCATTATTACTGTATCGATCGGAAACTTAAGCTTACTTTATGAGATCAGGCGGGTGATCCTGAGAACAGCGAGCCGACTCCACAGGATTCACAATTCGGTATCACAAAAGGGAGTCTAATTAATCTAGGAACCTGGCAGAAGTTGAAGCATTATGTATAAAATTACTTAACAATATCAGAATTGTATATTCCTGGCAGTTGCATTTTATAAACTCCCATTTTGCGTACAAAAATACAGCATTCGATTTGACCTCACGCTCCCAGTCCCTGTCTGACTTCCTCAAGCGTTTATTTTTTTCAATTGTGTGTTTACACCCTGGAAACTAGTGATTTGAGTCCTCAAGCGTTTGCCCGAGTGTTGCCAGCCGCCAGCCAAGTTGCATAATTCCCGCCATTTACGTCCTCAGCCGGCGCGTCCGGGAAACTTGCCAGAAATAGACTCGCCGCCCCGTAACTGTGAATAATCGGTTCTAATGGCGGGAATACGGGGAACGTTTCGTATTCCGGTTTGAGCTCCGCGGTCTAGACTAGTAGGTTTCCATCTTGCTTCTAAGTTCTAACACAGGAGATGCAGGTTCGGTGCTGATGCTGACCATTAATATCTAGCTTATATCTGTATGATTACTTAACTCTATTGTTATTAATGAATATAACAAAAAAGAATTGCACGGACGTTGTAGCGGTGATGGATCGTGAGGAAACCTTCATTAAGCCATAGCTCCGGTGATGTGCTTAGCCCCGTGTCACACAAAATGGAGTATTGAAATATCATTGAAACACTCCTGGCTAAAAGTGGACGCATATGATGATATATGACGACATCTATGGCGTTGAGGTTCAAGGCTCTATCTAAGCCGGGATCGAATAGCCGACTAGGGAGGGGAAAAATCCACAGGTGCTTATACAGGGTGACATTTAATTAGCTGACCATATTTTGGGGAATGATAGTCCCCATCATTATGAACAACTTTCCCCAAGAAACATATAGGTCCTGTTTTAAGAGTTGGTGTTAGGCCTACAGGTGCTCCATCACATGCTTACATAACGTCACACCTTTTACCATACGGGTTGGCAGTGTATAATATATGTGAATTTTATATTTCCAGCAGTTGTTATGTTTAAACCTTTTCAATACCTACTTACCTATAGCGTATCTATTATAACAGGCAACTTGACAGATGTCAATCTTAGCCTGTTAGTGAGGGGATATTGCTAAAAAAATCAATTAATCAAAATAATCGATTCACCCGTGAATCGGAAAGATGTCTAACATTTTATTCTTGATTCTTCAGTTAACATAAATATGGTTGAAAATTAAATAATAATATCTTTTAAGTGTGCTAATAGCAGTGATGGCACCGTATACTGTGGTGATGGCGATGACAATCTGTTAGTTCAACTGAATAAACAATTTCGATTCTTTCCGATTGTTTTGGTAACATCCCTAGTATTTAAAAATTGAATTTTATGAAGTTTTAGGTTAGCTGTCAAATTACTTCTAAGCATGGATAGAGTATAGAATCCATGATCGATATTTACCGTTTTAATTCATAATTTCTATATTGTACTCATGTGACAGTAAAAATAGCTTAAGATAGAAAACATATATGTACAAAGGCGAGCTTATCTGTTAATAGTTCCTACTTTACCTCAGTACCGTATTCCCTATTTTCGGCTACGTTCGTCTTATCTGGCAGAAACTTATCGAGGTCATTCCGTCCTATCCTGTCCCTGTCTATTGTACTGAAATCATGCGTAATTAAAGCATTTTGAACAAATCTTAAAATTGGGCACCTACAAAAGATTTTCATCTCATAGATAACACGATCCGTCGACCGACTAGTTGGCAAACTAGTTGGATTACACGAAGGAAGGCAGATGACCTAAATGTAGGTCGTTGGGTTTCAACCCCCCTACTCCCCCCACGATAAACCACTAAGGTATTTATAACATGGGAGGGAGTAATTGAATATTTTGGATACCCACTATACAGGAGGTATCGGTATTAAATGAAATAATAATATGAAATGAAATAATAAAGTGCCGCAATCCATAAAAGACACCAACTCTGATCAACTATTCACACACAAACTAAAAAACTTTCTCATTAAGAATGCTTACTATTCCGTAAAGGAATTTCTAGTTGAGGCAAATGTGTCCTAGTACCCATATTTCCACTGGTCAGGTGCGTGTCGTGTTGTGCAAATGCTTCATTTAGACAAATTAATGTAATTAATGTAATCTGTTCTGTATTAATTTAATTTACCCACATGGTAACATCTTCATGAATGAATATTATCAATAAACGATGTCTATGTCTATGTCATATTATTCAAATCGACATTAAAAAAAAAAAAATACGCGTGTAGCACCGTACACGTGTTAGAAGTAAAACTTCTGTAGCTAGATCATTAAGTGGTACCTATACTATACACCTATACCTACCTATACTAAAAGAGATTTAAATTTCCAATCTCTGCTTCAAGTTACTTTTAAGTTTCAGACGTCCGATTATTTGAAATTATTTTATACTTGTACTTACTTTTAATACGTCATGTCATTTATTTCCCACCATTCCTTATCTACAATTTGTCGCGCTCGTGGTGATATACTTAACTCATTCAATAGTGTCACTACTATTTGCATCTCGCTCAGATTATATACCATCTGACGTCACGTCTTTAAGCCGTCTCGCTCAAATGTATGCATTGCTTTGCTTGTTTTAGAAATCCATATCGACCCGTGTGACATTGATGAAACTCTTTTCTTACAAACTGTATGGATCGCATCGCACAGCTGTCAAACATAAGTTCCGGTTCCAACAAAGAGGTTGAACGAAGTAGTTTTTGGTCACGTTTGGTTTTGTTTATCCCAGCCAGCGGCGGCGGCGATGGCGGCGCCATCTTGGCCATACCGGAAATCAAGAACTCGTGGAAGAATGCTTAAAATAATTTTTATTTGTTAACGTTTCATCAGGTTTTTCTCTCACTAATTAACATTCTTTATTGTACGAATGTATTATTATCTTATCTGATTAGTTAAAAACCGTATTGAAAATAGTTGCGGTTTTAAAAGTCTTCAGCCGACCCTGACGTCACCGATTCCAATTTCCGTTACATTTCTTAGCCACTCGTGATAGCACCCGGCTACTAGCAATTGAAAAGCAAATATATGAATAACCCACAGTTGAGAGGTTAAATAAATTTTACCCCCGTGCCCCAAGAAGTTTTACTTCAAATTTTTTTTGACATGTAACATACTGTTATGAATAAATGATTATGATTATGATGATTATGAAAATAAAGAAATCTCTTTATTTATTTTGTGTATAAAACTATAAACCTTATTACTGCGAACCTCCTTGGTATAAGCTATGTGTCATGCCCCCCCCCCCCCTCACCACTTCAGTCTTGCATTAAACGTGGTTACTGTTATTAGAGGTATTTACTAATTTAGAATATTTTTTGTGATATTTCTTATTTAAAATGTGCCGCTGCCACCTCGTATCGGAAAAGGCGTGACGCTATGTTATGTTTTATTTCTGATATTTGTTCAGAACCTATGAAGCCGATTTGTTAAAATCAACTGGTAACTTAGGTACATGCAAATCGTATGCAGCAGAGAAAACTAAAGTTGCTCTGATAAAATGGGTTTCAAGGTGAAGTTGATCGAATAATATTTCAACAACACCATAGAAGACAGCGTCGAAGGATCTATTTAAAATGGCCGCCATTTTGAAATCCAAAATAGCGGACGGTTGACCTGCATCTCCAATTATTCAATTAAACCTTCTGTCTGAGGTTTCAATTCGCACCACCGCTAATCAAAGACTAAACGAGCCTTTAATTAAGTTTACTATAGCTGTTTGCCTGTGCCAAAACAATCAAAACGGTATAATAATAGGAGTTTCGCGAATTCAGTTGAATGTCGTACGGTACAGTTGGGATTAAGACTGCCGCGGCTACGGAATCGCGACGGAATTCTTAGTCCGTTCTCGTACGTTTCGACGACGACGATAGTGCCTGGCCTACTAGCCAGGATCGCGGATAAATATCCAAAAATGGATATTTATCTTGATAGATTCCCATCAGTATGGACATTGCGATAGGACGATCTTCTTGACTAGACTTGTCGCGATAATGGAAATAATCGCGTTATCGTAATACGCGTTATGTAGCCGCGCTATTATATCTGCCACAAGAACGAGCTACTGAAAGCGAAAGATAATTATTATTTCTCCATGCCCGACTCTATCGCAAAGTGCACCCTCCATTCAGATTAGATATGGTCACACACACACACCCTCACACACAGCGTCACCTATTCGTGATAAGAATGCAGTGAAATTTAAATTTAAATCTGTTAACACACACTCACAGGACAGGACACAACCTTCGCGTTCGAAAGTTTGCCTTCAACTGGTGACTGTGAACTTGGCTTGATAATTGGAAACGATTTGATTGGTTACGGGGCGTGGCTAGGCCGCCGGACAGTGATGACTTTACTGCATTCTTATCACGAATAAACTATAGTCCCTTACGGGGCGGCAGAGGCACAACTGTGCCCACAGCCAGTGTTTCCATACTCAATTTTGCGTGACAAGGGGCTAGCCCATCGACTCATCTATGGAGAAATGAAGACTTCCTCACGATGTTTTCTATCACATTAGATAAATAATAGGTCGGGTAAAGTCTTTTCGTATTTTGTATGTAAGTATATATTTGTAAATAAATATCTTTGGATGTAAATAATAATAAAATGTTGTTTCCGACAATTTTTCATTTGTTTTTCTTTATGCCAAAATGAGTGAATCGAATGGAGAAATGCAGTACATTTTAAAGTTGTAGAAAAAAAAAGGAAAACATGCAACGATGGCCGTGAAAAAAAATCATGATGTTTATGAACCTAATACTGTGTCAGTAAAAGTATCACAAAGTTGGTTTAAACGTTTTCAATCCGAAATTTTTTAAGTCAAAGATGCACCTTTTTGTTTGAGCCGTTACGGTCTTCATACAAAATACGAAGAAACTTTTTACCCGACCTAATACTAAACCGCTCAAATTACCTCAAACCCGCCGTGATAATACAAAGATCCGTTACATTCGCATCTGAGCGGCAATTACGTGTTAGTGTGCGACTGGCCTCACACACTCGAGGACTCTTCAAATAATTACATACATAGCCATCAACCTCCTGTTCCGAGTCACGCCAAAATCGATGACAGCGTCTACGAAGCCGTTTCGAGTCAGTTTTGGCGATACACAACGATGGCATCGTAGACGCTGCAATCGATTATGGCGATGACGGCGATGTCACGACCCAGGTTAACTGTAGAACGGCCAAAGCGAAACTCTGACGCCACTATGAAAACGTCACTTTGGCTGTCATTATCATTATAGTGTATGGTGTCCAGTTAGCGTAGATGGTGGCGCCTTGATCAATAGGCTTGTGGCTTGTCAAGTCATAATCCTAATAGATACTTTTTACGAACTTTCAAAACGGAACTTTTGTTCCTGAGTTCTATGAAATAACCACAGAGTGACGTCATGTAAAAGTGCCATAAAATGCTGTCTTCTTTGCACAAAATTGACTTTACAAAATATATCTGCTGGAAATATACAATTCTGAGAATGTCAAGCCATTTTGTACATAATGCTTCAACTTATGTCTTGTTCCTAGATTTATTGGATTACTTTCAAGCAAGCCTATTCTACAGATGGTGGCACTGTACAGACAATACATTGCTTCTGGCCCCACAATAGGATACCCTGTGTCGTGGGCAACAGAGCGACATCACAAATATGTCATCCAAGACCTGGGAATTTTTGTTTTCCTCCCCAGCCGGGATTCGAACCCGGGACCTATCGCTTGGGTGGGAAGCGCAGCCTCGACGGCAATGCCACAGAGGTCGTCGAAATAAGTATAGTGCTATCACTATATAGTACTACCGCTATCACTATACGAATAAAGTGGAAGGAAAATGCACTAAACTAAAAAGGCCACTAAGCCCTCTCATAATGACGTCATCTTAGTTGTTGATAACAACTAAAATGACGTCATTATGACGTTTAGAGGCTTTAGTTGCCTTTTTAGTTTAGTGCAATTTCCTTCCAAATAGCCCCCAGTATCTATAGGTACATTATATAATTAATGGAATATTTCACGTCTAGCCTCGTCATGGCGTCACGCCTTCTCTCATGCGGGGTGGCAGAAGCACGAATTGGTCCACTTTAAGTCAGATATTCACCCCGATCGCATCTATGAAGATTGAAGGTTTCCTCACGATGTTTTCCATCACCGTCGCCACTCAGATGAATTTAAGCCGCGTATCCACTTGAGGCAGCCTCGGGTCGAGCGGCTGCCGCGCTCCGAAGCCGCGCAAGTGGAGACGCTGCACGCGCTGCCTCAACCTGAGGCACGCCGCGACACGAGGCAAATTCGTCGCCGCGAGCCGAGCCATATTTTGTCGGTTTTTTCCCGTGCTCAGGCCAAGACTCCACCAAAGCGGAGATGTGGAATATTTGTATGCGCGATGGAAACAGCTCACATCTCCGCTTCCATGGCGCCATACAAATATTCCACATCTCCGCTTTGGTGGAGTCCCGGCCTCAAAGGCGCCTCAGTCCGAGCCGTGTGAAGCAGAGGCGTGTCGCCTCGTATTGATCCGCAACGTGCCTCGAGAGAGCGAGCAGCCTCAATCTGAGGCGTTTTGCTTCAAGTCGAGGCTGCTCTAATGGATACGAAGCTTTACAAAAGTCTACAAAGCAATTTGCTTAGTAAACCTGGTTTCCGTAACGTAAAGAGTGGAAAACTTTTTTTATTATTGTTATAATATAACGGACAGCCCAGATCCCACGGGTGGTGTTACATACAGCCAAAGTGTTGTTGTCCGATGATTCTTCTTCTTTTTATTAATGGCGTCCTAACCTCTTTTGAGGTTAATTTTGCCAGTGTCAAGTGGTCAGGTTCTCATTTGAGAATCTGGAAATTATAATGTCTTGAGATGATTTGATGACTATGATGATGATGATTTGTCGCTCGTTAGCACTACCCGGGAAGGACGTAAAGGGCTGTGGGTTCCAAGTAATTCCTTCGGACGTGAGCGACTGCCTCCCCGGGGAAATACTCGGAGACGATTTTTTTAATTTGTTTTGTTTTGTTTTAAGCGAGGTTTTAAGGCTCTAGAGTCTTATTATTATTATTTTGTTCTTTCTTTATTATTTTATCACTGCCGTCCATAGACATTATACAAGTTCTTTTGTTTCGTTGCGTTTCAAACTGCACTAGTCAGTAATAAAAAAAAACAGTTCAATAACAGCACGATGACGGACGTTTCTTTACATAATAAATTACAATATTGAATGATACCGTTCATTAATGTTATTAATAGCAGCAGACAGTGCGGCATCGTAATATCGCAACTGGAGCGCAAACACAAGACAGACATGTGATTTACGGCTAAAACCAAACACAGGTGGAATTCTAAAGGCGTCAAAACCAAGAGAGTAAACTGACATCTTTAAATCCGATAGTTCTTGTTTGGTTGGTATAAGTCCTATTTTCGAATCCGATTTTTTGTTTAAGACGCCTTTGGAATCGGTATTAGTGTGAGGCGAATCAAGAGGATCCGAGTTCGCTTTAACTCGTAAAATGTATTTAATAACTCGTATGAATTTATTAATGTACTTATTGCTATGAGGAAATAGACAAAGTGAGAATGTAGGTCAGAATTGTTTGTTATTGTTACCTTTAAAATTCTAAAGGTAAGAGAAATAACTTGGCACGGAGGGATGACGGAAGGTGGACCAAAGCGGTAAAGGAGTGGCTACCCAGAACCGCAAAACGCCAAGTAGGCAGACCACCAGCCAGATGGACGGATGACATCACCGGCATAGTCGGCAGGCAGTGGATGCGGGAGGCACAGGACCGGAGCGGAGGGCGTGGTAGAGAAGAGGCCTATACCCAGCAGTGGGTAGGTGTAGGCTGATTGATTGACTGAAGATAAATAAACTTCATGTTTGAATAGTAGGTTGGTTAGCCCCCTGTTGCGCAAAATTGATTATTATGAAGCTGTCTAAACGTAGGTGAAAAAGACAAGAAAATCTCCCACAAAAGTTATACGATATCACAATATACTTACGGAATTTTTGAGTCCTACTATAACCACAGAAGAGATAATAGTACTCCGCTATAACCGTAAACATGAGAATTCCCATTATAAAAGAACAAATCCCATTAAAACATTCAAGAGTATTGCTATGCTCAACAATAAAGTTCAAAGTATCTAATCCTTCATAAGATAAAGGGAGTAAATGGCCACTTTTCGTTCCACCCCCCGACGATAACACACTTAATGAAGGGGTGCCCAAGGGGTAGTTGTATCGATTTTGCAACGTGACCTGTGAAGGTTACGTTTCGCATTAGTTTCGCGACTCGTGCTCAGAATTTCTGAGGAATTTTGCGTTTGGCGCGCTTTTCTGTTTGGATCTCATGTTTTTTTTTATCTCTATGGAATGTTGTCTTGCCTCAGATCAATCAAACTCTTTTTTATGCCTTTCGATTTGACCATAGAGCATAGAATTATAGAGGTATTAAATTAAAGGTGCGCCTACAGCACAGAAGAGATAATAGTACTCCGCGGGGAATATTAAGGGGGGCTCCCATACAACTAACGTGATTTTTTTGCGGTTTTTTATAGATAATGGTACGGAACCCTTCGTGGGCGAGTCCGACTCGCACTTGGCCGGTTATTTGTGTAACATCCCTAGTGTTCTGCTTCCTGTTCAACTCTGTACCGTTCTTATTTCCAACGACATAAAGACGAGTCTATCGTTAGATTAGATTAGGGTGCACGACGAAACGCTAACCATATGGCTCCCCATCTAACCAATATCGTTCGTTGATAGAAAACGAAATGTCTTCAAGAAATACTGTACTTAGGGGCGATCTTTCAACATCCAGACAAACAGTCAGGTACCTGTGAAATGTCAAATTCCTCAGATATTAAACAGACAGATAAACGTTATCTCAGGAGTGAAAGATCGGCCCTTAGTAGTTTACATGAGCCAAAATGCAGGCTACTTTTAATTAACGCCAGGCGTATATTTGGCTTGGTCGAGTAAAGAAACAAAACATGCTTCAATACTCCAGTCGGCAGAGACTTTTACCTCGAGAAAATTCCAAATTCAACGAACCTTAAGTATGTTTTTAGTGACTATTCAGTAGTGCTACACCCAATTTTCCGAACAAATAAAGCTAGTGCCGATTTGAGGAGAGGCGAAAAACCGTTTTTTTTGGGACTTTTTCCAGTTTTTCACGTTTAATTTGAAAACATTCAATAAAATTGTAAGAAATAGTGTATGAGTATATAGGTATATCAAAGATGACAAAACGCGTCGATAACAAAAAGAAATACTAAAATTGGTCCCAAAAAAATCGTTTTTCGCCCCTCCTCAAGTTAGCACAAGCTTTATTTGTTAGGAAAATTGGGTGCAGCACTACTGAATAGCCACAGACAACATACATGAAACATTGAAACATTCGAAATTTTCTCGAATTTTATATGGACTGCGATCTCTGCCGACTGGGATACAAGTTTCCAAACTCTTTATTAATCTGTGTACAAGTCAAGGCTTGAGTGACATGAAACTTCTCGTTGGCTTGTTTACGAACTCCTTCGTTTCAACCTCTCTGACAAGCGATAGACGTCTTGAAACCTCTTTTGAGGTTAATTCATTCGGCCAGTATTGATTCTTTTGGTGTGATTTGGGTCATAGAGTAACATAAATAGATTTGGGTGTGATGCTAAGCGTTGTTAACATAGTTCGGTGTATAATAACCAAATAATAATCGTCCCTAAATTGAGAAAGGACTTACTAAACCACCCTTAATGTACTTCAGCACGTATGCGGAGACGTCCACGTCCTGGGGAGGTGTATGAATTAGTATCATGTTTGTATCTTGTAAATTATTATTTAAAACTTAAAGTATCATGTCAAGTTAACGGAACTTACGGACACATTTAAAAAAATCTAGACCCATCAAGCTAATAAATGTCTTTTTTCGCAACTTGCCCCATTCCAGGTCTTAAAAACAGTAATTATCTGAACCTGTTCACGCGAGTGAACTAGCACGGTTGCCTGCTTCAACCGGTTGTCGTATTTTTAACTAATTAAACACACCTAACTGTTTTATTGCAAGTTTGGTAAATATGTACTGTTTGTTTGCGATATTTTATGTGTGGGCAGTTCTTGAGGCAGCAAAATCAACAAGTTAAAGTCTTCACAAAATAAATGGCCCGTTTTGACAGTTCACGCCCATGAAATTACCCCTAACGCGTAGGTAATAGAAGCGGTTTTCCTAGGTGCAACTTGAACGCTTTGCTTGTACGCAACAGTTGGCTTTAGTATACACAAGCCTGTGGCTGTAGTCTGCAAATGTTGCCATACTTTGTTTTGTATAATTTCTTGCAAATAGTGATTAAGTAAGTATATTTTCGTTGCGTAGACCTGGAACCTACCATGTTAACCGTAATGAGCATAGCCTAACTCATTGGTCTAACGCTGAGCTATGGCGGAAATCAAACAGATTTTTCGCCAAAACTCTATACTTACCTATGATACCTTCTTTAACCCTAACTTTCTTAACTGATAGCAAAGGCGGGATTCCGAATGGACCAAGTTTCATTATTGTGAGATGTGAGCACTGAATAGATAACACGCACGATTATACAGATAGGATACGAGACAGGGCGTGAAACATAAAGAGAAAGCTTGCATGCAAGTCTTTCTTATTCTGTTCACCGCTTCTGTCTACCTAACCTAACCTATCTATTAGAATCTGTATACAACCGCCGTATTAAATAGGCCTTCGAAGTGCTGACCCAAAACCTCACAGACATCGCGTCGCGTCCCACATTCGCGCCTCTACAGAACCGGTGCTTTCAGCACTATAGGAACTGGTTTGTGCAGTGCAGACTACTGCAGACCGGCCACTTTGATACCCGTGTAAGTAAACGGACCGAAATTGACGGTGGAAAACTGCATACCATCCGTGCAGTTACCGCGCAGCAAACTGCATACCATCCATGCAGTTACCGCGCAGCAAACTGCATACCATCCATGCAGTTACCGCGCAGCAAACTGCATACCATCCATGCTATTACCGCGCAGCAAACTGCATACCATCCATGCAGTTACCGCGCAGCAAACTGCATACCATCCATGCAGTTACCGCGCAGCAAACTGCATACCATCCATGCAGTTACCGCGCAGCAAACTGCATACCATCCATGCAGTTACCGCGCAGCAAACTGCATACCATCCATGCAGTTACCGCGCAGCAAACTGCATACCATCCATGCAGTTACCGCGCAGCAAACTGCATACCATCCATGCTATTACCGCGCAGCAAACTGCATACCATCCATGCAGTTACCGCGCAGCAAACTGCATACCATCCATGCAGTTACCGCGCAGCAAACTGCATACCATCCATGCAGTTACCGCGCAGCAAACTGCATACCATCCATGCAGTTACCGCGCAGCAAACTGCATACCATCCATGCAGTTACCGCGCAGCAAACTGCATACCATCCATGCAGTTACCGCGCAGCAAACTGCATACCATCCATGCAGTTACCGCGCAGCAAACTGCATACCATCCATGCAGTTACCGCGCAGCCAACTGCATAGTACCATCCATGCAGTTACCGCGCAGCAAACTGCATACCATCCATGCAGTTACCGCGCAGCAAACTGCATAGTACCATCCATGCAGTTACCGCGCAGCAAACTGCATACCATCCATGCAGTTACCGCGCAGCAAACTGCATACCATCCATGCAGTTACCGCGCAGCCAACTGCATAGTACCATCCATGCAGTTACCGCGCAGCAAACTGCATACCATCCATGCAGTTACCGCGCAGCAAACTGCATACCATCCATGCAGTTACCGCGCAGCAAACTGCATACCATCCATGCAGTTACCGCGCAGCAAACGGTGTCATGTGGAAGGAAAACGCCAACCCGATTCAATAAAGAAACAAACTTGATAGTAGTGTCAACTGATAGGTTCAGTAAATAACCGGCCAAGTGCGAGTCGGACTCGCGCACGAAGGGTTCCGTACCATTATCTATAAAAAAAACCGCACAAAAAAAACACGTTAGTTTTCCCCTTAATATTAAATTTATTTTGTTTTTTAGTATTTGTTGTTATAGCGGCAACAGAAATACATCATCTGTGAAAATTTCAACTGTCTAGCTACCACGGTTCATGAGATACAGCCTGGTGACAGACAGACAGACAGACAATTGACGATTCAACACTAAAAGTTTTATAAAGGTAATTTTAGCGCGTCAAGCGAGAGAGCTGAAGAGTGAGAGCAAATCCAGACTGATTACTTGTTTTGCGGGCAGTACGGTCGTGTGTGAGTAAAGACAGCAATAATGTGCAAGTGAGAAAGCATGATAATGGACGCCATTTTAGATTAGTTTCTTTATTGAATCGAATAATAATGTGGAAGCACTCTACTAGCTAGACAATAGTACAGTCTTCTCAAAATAAAAGGCCCGTTTTGACAGTTCACGCCCATGAAGTTTTAACCCCTAACGCGTAGGTAATAGAAGCGGTTTTTAGGTGCAACTTGTACGCTTTGCTTGTACGCAACAGTTGGCTTTACGCATTAGGGGTTAAAACTTCATGGGCGTGAACTGTCAAAACGGGCCTTATAGTATAGTTGTGACTACTTGTTACAACAAACTTGAATACAACAAACGTTTGGCGAGCCGCATTCGCCCGCAGGCGCAGTCAATTGGATATATCGTCTCTGCTTGGACCCGATTTAATGGGCCTATTAGACTACGCTGTCGGCAGGGCCCTGTCTGACTCACTGTCTCTTTCTAGTCGTTCCATTATGTGTGAGAATACAAATCGCGCCCTGCCGACAGCGTAATGTAATAAGCTCTTAAGTGAAATCGCTTCATCCCTACGTTATAAAAGGAAATTACCATCCAAACAGCCGTCTATCTAGCTTTAGCCGTTTGGATCCCGCGTTGATGACTCAGTCCTCAGACTAATGATTCAAGTATTCAAGTATTCAAGTATTTATTGCAATAAATTACATGTCGTATTATAGGTGTTATTATAAAATAAAAAATAGTATCAAAGTAATTTTACCCTATGATTCCTCCGAGACTCAGTCAGTCAGGACTTGTTCTAAGGGTTCCGTACCCGAAGGGTGCCAAACGGGACCCTATTACTAAGCCTCCGCTGTACGTCCGTCCGTCTGTCCGTCAGAGGGCCCTTCAGCACGAACCGGAATGGCCGTTCTACACTCTCGCCGAGACAACACGAGACATGCCGAGACGGAGAATGTAGAGGGTACCTCTCGCCGCGCTCGGGGTGTCGTGATGTCTCGCCTGCTCTCGCTCCGGCGGCGGCGGCGGTTTTTGGGCCCGAGTCAAAGGGTCTCGACTCTCGGCATGTCTCGCGAGGAGCCCGAGAACATTGCACTAGAAGCGGTGAGAGTGTAGAGGGCACCTCTCGTGGCAGGCCTCTCGGGCGAGAGCTCTCGCCCGGGACATCACTAGACCACTCGGCGAGAGTGTAGAACGGCCATAATAGCTAGAAAGTTGAAATTTTCACAGAATATGTATATCTGTTGGCGCTCCACCAACAAATAGGTACTGAAATACAGAAAATATTGAAAAAATAAAGGTGTCCCCATACAAGAAACGTATTTTTTTTTACTTTTTTGGTACGATTGGTGCGGAACCCTCCGTGTGAGAGTCCGACTCGCACTTCGCCGATTTTTTAATAACATTAATGATGATGTAGGTAGGTAGGACTGCTACTGTTGGTATCTATATAAATGAACACTGTCATTCAATAGTCAAGGAGTTCTTTGTTGGAGTCTCAGAGAACGAGTATAGGTATAACATCGGACGAGTATAAGAGCTATTGTGTATTATGTGATGGATGTCGTAGGTCTAGGTATGATCGAATGGTATCCTCCAGTCCTGAGTCCCGGCACAGAAGAGATAATAGTACTCGTCCCGGTCTAATAAACTACAGATACTAATCACAAAATAGATCGTTCAAAACACCTTGCTGCAATATTAATCTGATCTGTCAAAAGGGGATAGACATAAAATGGAGATAGTTAACAGAGTACAGCGGATCGATTCTCGCGCCTTCGATATACGGATATCGAGACCAATACTGAGAGATTCCCATACAAAATCACTCGATATAGGTGTGGATATCGTATATCGAATGCGCGAGAATCATGCCACAGCACAGGGCCCCGCCAGATTTCTTGGTACCTTAGCGAACTCTCACCACTCCCTCGTTCATAAATAAAATAGGTACCTTCGAAGGTTTGGCAAACTAAAATCGATTGGAATCACTATCATACATATTCTAGTAAATTTATACTAATAATTAGGGGTAACAGAGAACTGACAAACATAACATACCTATAGGTATATACCCATTCGGATATCCAAATATATTTACAATCCGTACAAAGCAATTAATCTTCCGTCACAGATTTGCTGCGCATCTAGCTGGCCAGCCATCCGTGACAATTAGTTAATTACCCATACACATATTATTATAGAACAGTGGCTCCCAATCTGTTTCCTTATTAATTACACGCCTGGGAGTGAAACCCATAACTATCACCCGTTTGGACGTCGTAGCACAGATACTATAATATTATTGTTACGGACAGCGAGCTCCTACCGGCGCAACGAACGCCGGCCGACTGACTGGCTGGAGGTGCGAGCGAGACGGCGCAGCGCGCCGACAAGGACCGCATGAACGGAGAGGCGATCCCTGCGACGACCACGGAGAGAACAATGGACCGACGCTAGCTCCGAGTATAAATATAAGCTAGTTTGTAAGCGAATTTGTAGTGTTATTGCGACCACAGTCCAATAAAGATCTATCAAGGAGTGTAAACTTTCGTTTCACTTTTACCACTACCAACATTTTGGTCCTCCGAGCCGGATCGTTGAGTTTAACTCCGATCAGTGCCGTTGGGTGGAAAGGATCGTTGAGTCTGACTCCGATTATTCGTACCTAGAACGTTGAGTGACAACTCCGTTCGAAAGTACCAGTACTGAGAGCGTCGAGTGTCACTCCGTTCGAAGTATAGAACCGTGCCAGATCGGTACGAGATGGTGACGAAGGCAGACGCAGACGCCGCCGCTGCGGCCGCCGCCGCGGCCGCTGACCAGGCTGCCCGAGCCGAGATGCTGGCCCGCGTCGAGGCTGCTGAAGCCGCCGCCGCCGTCGTCGAGTCCACCCAAGCAGAGATGCGTGCACGCATGGAGGCCGCCGAAGCGGCCGCAGCCGAAGCTGCAGAAGCCCTTGCTGCCGCCAATGCCCGCGCCGAAGCCCGGGCCTACACCGAGGATGGAAGGAGCGTTGTACAGACCGTACACCACGTCATGCCGCCCCGGTCCCCGTCGGAGCAAGCGTCAATGGGTCAGGCAGGATCGGTGCTGCCAGCACACTGCCCGAGATTGGCTCCGCTGACCGAGGAGAACGTGCGACGAGCGAACTCCGTGCGATCTACATCGAGCGCCGTTACACAGAGGCGCATACAGCTTCAGATCGAAGCCCAGACCCGCATGAACGAGATGCGACGTCGAGCCCTAGAGCTCGAGAAGAGGCAGGTCGATCTCGACCTCGAGAACGCGCAAAAATTACTTGAGTTACAGATGCAGAGTGTAACTGTCGACGAACAGGCGAGCCACGTGTCCGGCTCTCATCATGAGCGGATGAGCGCCTGGCTGGGACCAGTTGCTGCCGCCGCCGGGACTGCGAGCTACCCCATCCCCGACACTCGGGCGACGAGCTACCCGACCGCCGCAACGACTACAGCTACGGGGACCGGAGCCGAGCTACGCCATACCCCGCCTGAACGACGGGGGGAGAGACCTCATGTCACCTTCAGACATGAGCAGCTGCAGCTGGACGCGCCACCGCGAGAGTATGGAGCGCGGCGCCGCTCCCGCTCTCCCACGCCGACGGCACGATTTCTCGCAGAGCGATTCGAGAGGATGGAGCAGAAGTTGGATCGACCTCACCGGTATAAACCTAACCTGAATTTACCTATTTTCTCAGGCGAGCCGGGCGATTGGGTATCGTTCAAATCCTTGATGGAGAGCACCACGAGAAAATACCACATCGACCCCGAGGAGAACGTGAACCGGCTCCGAATCGCGCTGCAAGGGAAAGCGAGAGCCAGCGTGATCAACCAGTTGGGGACTGCAAGGCGTCCAGATCGGATCATGCAGACACTGGAGGAGCTCTACGGCCGACCAGAGCTGCTCATCGACAACTCCCTGACGATGCTACACCAGATTCCGGCGCCCAGACGGGATGACACTAATTCTTTGAGTGTCTTTGCCTCACAGGTGGAGAACGTGGTCTTCGGGCTGGAAGACCTGCACGCCGAGAAATGGCTGGAGAACCCTCTCCTGGTACGAGAGGTGGTGAACAAGCTGCCCGACTACATGAAGTGCAACTGGGCTACGTCTGCGAGGCAGACAGCGCACCTGGGAGAACCAGAGCTCGTACGTCTGACACGCTTCCTGAAGGAAGCAGCGAGGGATATGGTAAAATATGTTCACCCATCAGGCCCGTCGATCGCGCCCGTGGCCCCCGCTCCAGTGAAGACGTACGCCGGTGCCAAGCCAGTCATCCCCCGTCTGCCGCGCGCCACAGCGCGCACCGCCCAGGTGCTCACCGCGGAAGAGGAGCGAAGACCTGCAGATCGCAGGACCTGTCTTTGCTGCGGTGGCAACGAGCACCCAATCAACAGATGCCGCAAGCTGTTGAACATGACCACCGATGCCCGCTGGGAGTGGGCTCGGTCAGAACGCCTGTGCTTCAAGTGCATGGAGTCCAGGCACCGCCGCAACGTATGCAGAGCCAAGGGATGCGGCACGAACGGCTGCCGCCGTCCACACCACCCGCTGCTGCACGAGGAGAGCAGCCGCCAGGCCCAGGAGACGCCGACCGTGAGCACCGAGCCCGCCACCGACCAGGAAGCTGAAGCGGTAATGTCGATTGCGAACACTAACGACCATGCTGTGCTCTTAAAGGTCTGCAGAGTTGAAGTCACTGGGCCTGCGGGGAAGACGTCTACCTACGCGTTGCTGGACGAAGGATCGAGCATCACCCTGATCAGCAAGGACCTCGCTGACGCTGTCGGTGCCACAGGAGACCTCGCGCCACTGAACCTGCGCGGGGTGAACGGGGTGCAGCCACACACGGACAGTCGACGAGTCACTGTCCAGATCAGAGGGCACCAGGAGCGCGCACACCACGAGATAGCGGCCCGAACCGTCCGCAACCTCGACCTGCGGCAACAGAGCGTGTCACGGGATGTGCTGCGCTACCGCCACCTGCGACATCTGCAAGACCACGGCTTCGAGAACGCGAAGCCCCAGATATTGATCGGTGCCGACCACTGGCACCTGATTGTATCTCATCAGATGCGGACCGGCCAACGGAACGAGCCTGCCGCCTCCAAGACCGACCTAGGGTGGGTCGTCTACGGGACGGTGCCACGACTGCTGCGCCGCACTGACGAGGACGCCGTGCTGCACGTCCATGCGGCAGAACGCCGCTGCGACGACGAGAGCCTTCACGAGCTGGTGAAGCAGCACTACGAGGTGGACGTGCTGGGTGTGTCTCACCATGAGAAGACAACGCCGGAGCATCAGCGCGCCATCAACACCTTCGAGAGGACGGCCCGTCGAGTCAACGGTCGCCTGGAGGTTGGGCTGCCATGGCGCACGGCGAAGATCCTGCTGCAAGACCTGTGGCGCATCAGCATGGGCTGGGACGAGACCCTGCCATCGGCGTACGCCGAACGCTTCGACCGCTGGCTGGGGGCACTGAACGAGATTGCCCAGCTGCGACTCCCACGCCGCTACAACGAAGAGGACACTGCGGAGCCAGAGCGACAGCTCCATGTCTTCATGGACGCCAGCGAGCAAGCATACGCCGCAGCGGCGTACTGGCGCCTTGAACACGCCGACGGCCGCATCACGATCGCTTTGGCCGCCGCCAAAGCAAAGGTGGCCCCACTGCGGCCCCAGACGATCCCGCGCCTTGAACTGCAGGCTGCGGTGATTGGCGTACGACTCGCAGACATGATCAAGCGAGAACACCACTGGCAGCCACAACGAGTCGTCTATTGGAGCGACTCCAGCACCGTGATCCAGTGGATTCGCACCGACGCCCGGCGCTACACCCCATACGTAGCGCACCGGCTCGGCGAGATAGCTGAGGCGACCGAGCCCAGCCAATGGAGATGGGTGCCGACCGAGCACAACGTGGCAGACGACGCGACGCGCCCGGAGAACACGCCACAAGGACCACACGACCGGTGGTTCATCGGCCCGGCCTTCCTCTACGAGCCTGAGGACGCCTGGCCCCGAGCATCGAACCACGAGCCAGAGGATGTCGAGGCAACGCACCACGCATCCAACACGGGGGGAGCGGATGTCCTGCCGGACATCAGCCGCTTCTCATCTTATGAGCGGCTAATTCGGGCCACTGCTACTATGTTGGCTTTCATCGACAGATGCAGGAAGAAGACCGAGCGCCTGGAGCTGCGCCACCTGGAACGAGCAGAGCAGCTATGGGTGGCCAAGGCGCAGCGGGACAGCTTCGGGGAGGAGATCGCACGGCTACAAGCGGGCCGACCACTGCCCGCCTCCAGCCGTCTTCACAAGCTGGACCCGATGATGAAGGATGACCTGCTACGCGTGTGCGGGCGAATCAACGCCGCACGCGTACCGACAGAGGCCAAGCAGCCTCTCATCATGGATGGCCGCCACCCGCTAACTCGGCTGATCGTGCTGAGGGAGCACGCCGCCGCCGGACACGCCGGCAACGAGCGCGTGCTGAACGACCTGCAGCAACGCTACTGGATACTGCGCGCACGCCCCACTGTGCGTGCGGTGTCCCGATCCTGCGCACTCTGCCGAGTGCGCCGAACGACGCCCCGAGTCCCGCCGCTGGGGAACCTGCCAGCGGCCCGCCTGGACTCCAACCGCCGGCCCTTCACCAACTGCGGGGTCGACTACTTCGGCCCGATGCTGGTAGCAGTCGGGCGCCGGCGAGAGAAGAGATGGGGCGCGCTCTTCACGTGCCTGACGACGCGAGCTGTCCACATCGAGCTGGTGGGCAGCCTCGACGTCGACGCAGCAATCATGGCGCTGAGGAGGATGGCTGCGCGCCGCGGATGGCCGCGCCAGATCTGGAGCGACAACGGGACGAACTTCCGAGGCTCTGACAACGAGCTACGAGCCGCCTACAAGGAGTGGGCGCCAGCACTGCGGGACTACGCGCACCTGCAGCGCGTGGACTGGCGCTTCATCCCACCCGGGGCGCCGAACATGGGAGGCGCCTGGGAGCGACTGGTGCGGTCCATCAAGACCGCCCTCAAAGCCACCCTGAACGAGCAGGTGCCTAAGGAGGAGGTGCTGCTGACCTTGCTGCTGGAGGCTGAGCACGCCGTGAACGCGCGCCCGCTGACCCACGTGTCGGTGGACCCGGCAGACCCAGAGGCTCTGACGCCTAACCATTTCCTGATCGGAACATCGAGCGGCCTGCCCCAGACCGGCCCCTGCGACCCAGCTGATCGACGCAAGTGGAGAGCAGCCCAAGGACTGGCTGACCAATTCTGGAGAAGATGGACCAGGGAATATCTTCCCACCCTGGTGCCACGCAGAGGCGCAGCGGATCTGCAACGACCGCTGCGAGTGGGCGACCTCGTCGTCGTGGTGGACTCCGGGTTGCCGCGCAACACATGGCCGCGCGGCATCGTCGAGCGCATACACGTCGGCCCAGACAACGACGTGCGCAGCGCCGACATCCGAACGAGAGGCGGAGTCTTCACGCGACCTACAAGGAAACTCGCCGTCCTTCGCGTTGAAGAGGAGGCTACGACGAGTCTGCGCCGGGGGGAGGATGTTACGGACAGCGAGCTCCTACCGGCGCAACGAACGCCGGCCGACTGACTGGCTGGAGGTGCGAGCGAGACGGCGCAGCGCGCCGACAAGGACCGCATGAACGGAGAGGCGATCCCTGCGACGACCACGGAGAGAACAATGGACCGACGCTAGCTCCGAGTATAAATATAAGCTAGTTTGTAAGCGAATTTGTAGTGTTATTGCGACCACAGTCCAATAAAGATCTATCAAGGAGTGTAAACTTTCGTTTCACTTTTACCACTACCAACAATTATACTAATACAGATAGACCACCTAGAACAAAATATGACGCCGGCGTAAACTGAGATGCTGCGGAAGCTTCTTTAGTTCGAGGCCATTATCGCTTGGTGCAGCACCATCGAAAAATTGCAAATACCACGAGATGGCGCTAAGATAGGATAGAGGATTTATTCTAAGATTAGCGCCACCTAGAAGTATGTTTTTTAACTGAAACCATAGCGTTTAACGTACAAATCTTACTCCTCACGCCATCTCTTTTTTACGAAGGGTTACTAATTCTAATTTGTATGGGATGAGCACCCTGTGGTCGTAGGTAGAATATCCTATTTGCAAAATGTCCTTTCATAATTTGTTCCGAAATCCGCCTTTTGCATAAATGCCTAACAAAACAATCAATTCAATTTCTTAATAGTGGCGGTCTAAAAACTTAAGTCAATTTCGCCAAGATCACATGTTTTGTCCCTGTATTTGGATAGGTCACGGATAGGTACTCTTTCGAGAATCTGTTTTTTTTTTGTATTCATTGATTTGATCAGCACTACCCAGCGGGGACCGTATAGGGCTGTGTCAAACAAGTATTTCCACCTATTTATTTTCAAAGATTTTACAAATCTTTAGGCCTTTTGGAACCTGCTAACACAGATTGGGAACCGGTTGTCACAGGAATATCATAACCGTTTTTAGAGCCGTTTCCCGCGACTATATTTAGCCGAACACGTGTCGGAATCGTTTTCGTTCACGTCCCGTTTATAGTCGCAGCCCCAGTTTCGAGGCGGATGGAAACTATTCTATAAATGGTCAATGTTTGCTTTTTTGATCCAATTTCTGATTTGTGAAGACCACACGGTTAGGCAATTTAAACTAAACTAAATAATGGCGTCACGACATTTCGCACACGGGGTAGCAAAGCAGTTTCACGCAGCCAAATATTAAACACGTCTCCAGTCAACTAGCATTTGTCCGCGACTTTGTCTGTTTGTACTTTAGAGGTGTCATTATGATACAAACCAATAGCGTCACGCCTTTTAATCCAAACGACGTAGCAGTGGCACAGTTGCTGCTGACAACCACTTATCCGATGTTAATCAAACATGGCTAAGAACTACCACAGGGAAGGCTTCTACCATGTACAGAAAACTGCATTAAAATCCGACCACCCATTTGGGCGCTAGACTTCCACATACACACACACAAAGAAAGAGAGAGAGAGAGAGAGAGAAATAGAGAGAGAAAGTATTTCGTCGCCGGGGGACAAACACTAACTCTATTAAATATTTGTCTTAACATTTCGTAATTTCAGTCGACCCCCTCCCTATTTAAGAAAGGTCACACTTTGCCCTTGGACTTTCCGTGCGAGCAGAACAGCTGAAACACATGCTTTGTTATGTCACGACATGCCACTGTGTTTGTTGTGCTATTAGCGCGTTTAAGTAGTAGAGTTTGAAAATACTCGTATACTTTGGCAAGAAAAGCTAGACGTTAAATAATGGCAACCTGCAAATAGGGCACCACTGCGTATTTTGACTGGCAAGCCAAATACGTCAGTAAAGAAAACACGCAGTAGGCTGCAAATGTTGCCATTATTCATTTCATTTCATTTATTTGCGTAAATGTGGTTACAGTCGTTGGTGTAATATATTAAAATAATAAAAGTACTTACAGCACATTTAGCCAAATATTGGCATGCAAAATATACACAATTATTTACAATACAATAATTCAGTCCATTACCATTAAAATAAAATTAATCAATTTGTCAAATAAAAATTACAATGTCAATTAATAACCTAGTCTTTATCATGTCATTTATTAATATAGTCATTTATAATTAAATTAAATAGGATTTGCATTTAATAAAATATTCATCTAAGGAGTAGAATGCTTCCGTAGTGAGCCAGTTATATAAATTTGTGATGAAATATTGCGTTGGTAGAGCCTGGATACTTTCGGGAACACTATTGATATTTGTGCTGCCACATAAATACTGTTTCTCCTGAATAATTCTAGGCGTGGTCTGGGCATTTCAAGTGGTCTTTGTTCGTCTATTAGTGTTATCCCGTTGCTTAAACAGTTCTAAATGTTTCCTGAAAAACTTGCATGTTTCAAATACCTATGTATAGGCAAGGAAGCGTGAGTATCTTATGTTCTTTAAAGAGTGGCTTACAAGACTCTCTTCAATGTCTAGAGCATTTCCAACCCGACAGCTCTTGTCGTTACCGTTTTCCGTTTTGATTCACACCTAACTATTATTCTGGCTATCTCAGAAGAAGAAACCCTTATATGATCACTCGTGCGTCTGTCCGTCCGTCACAGGCAATTTACTCAGAACATATTGGACCGATGAAGTTGTATATTGGTACACATAATTATCAATACCCTGTGACCTGTGACCCAAAGACGGAGATGCAATGTAAATATTTAAATATGGAATATGGGGGCCACTTTTGAGGGGCCAAATAAGAAGAATAAAATCAAAATATTCCGTGTGACAGCAAATAAAGCGCCTGGTGTGAGGATCTTAAATGTATTTTTATAATATTTTTAAGAATAATTTTGAAAAAGTTGTGCTCAATAATATGACCGATTCGCATGTCATCAAAACCTCTAGGGTACTTCCCGAAGTCCTAAATATCTAAAATTTGGTATGCAAGTACATGTTTGCACCCATATCCCATAAAAACTCCGAAATCTACAACTTTAACCCCCTTAATCTGGCGTGCAAAGTTTGTATGAAAAACTGAATTATAGGGTACTTTTAGGATATTTTGTTGGTATTAGTCCTATTATTGTTGTACGAAGCCCTCTCAACGCGAGTCCAACTCGCAATTGGCAGCTTATTTTATTCAGCAACTGCTGGGCAAAGGCCTCACCGGTTCGAGCCCACACATCTCTGGCCGCAGTTTGTTGCATCCACCCGGACAGGAACTTATCCCGGGCGTCCTTCCATCTCCTTCTGGGCCTTCTCCTACGCCGCCGGTGTCCGTGTCTGTAGGCATCCTTTCAGTGGATTTAGCCTTCTAGCTAATATGCTAACAATACTCGTAGAATGATAGATGGTACCAGAGACATTCAATTGACTGCGCCTGCGGGGGAATGCGGCTCGCCAAACGTTTGTTGTATTCAACAAACGTTCGCATACGCAACCTATGTACGATGACGGGCCGCCCGACAGTATCGCAGCGGCTGACCAATCACAGCTCTCTTGCCTCGTCCCCCGCCGCCCGTAAATTGGCGAGTTGTGTTTCAAAGGAAAATGTATCTCTATGCGCTCTCCACTGGATAAGTGCTCCCTGATGGTACCATACTAGATTAAACATGGGTAGAATAATCGATAGATAAAACCGCAGTGACAACGGATAGATGTTTTCATGTCAAGCAATTCTACTGAACCCATTTAGCTGTCTGTAACATGTTGATTTAAATTCAATTTAAATTAAAAAATATCTTTCTAAATTGCGAATGCACTTAACACCAAAAATATCATAAACATAAACCAAATATTAAATAAATATATAATATATTATACTTAAATTTAAAAAAAATCGGTTAAGTGCGGGTCGGTATCGCACACGAAGGGTACCGTACCACGTACAACAAATCAAAAGCACTCAAAACAATAAAAAAATAAACAAAAAGAAAATTTAAAAAGTTTATGCCTTCACGAGATTTGAACCGACGACCTCCGGATTGAGAGTCTACATCATACCGGCTAACCACAACCATGTGACGCGAAATATGCTATCATATTTAAATGTGTAGTGTATGTGTCTCTGACATGGTTGCTATGACAATAAATAAACAGTTTCAGTCAAGATCTCCATTTTGAAATGCGTAGTGTATCTAAACACGTCTCTTGTATCGGGGCCCCCTTTAATTTGCAATATCTCTCGTATTTCAGTATTTGTGGTTGGTGCGGCAACAGATATACACATTCTGTGAAAATTTCAGCTTTCTAGCTATTACGGTTCGTGCAGACGGACCCGGTGACAGACAGGACGGACGGACGGACGGACGGACGGACGGACAGACGGACAGCGAAGTCTCAGTAATAGGGTCCCGTTTGGCACCCTTCGGGTACGGTACCCTAAAAATATGTAAGCCTATGGGCTATAACTAGTTATTGAACTAAGAGCGTCTGCCAAAAAACTGTTACGAAGTTTGGCAGAAAATAAATTGTAATACTTAGTCATAAGTTTTCTGATAAATAAATGTCTAAAAAAAAATAATAATTTTGAACGGCCCTTTTGAGAATAGGTCGACGACCAAGTAAAGGTCACATTACGTAACGTTATTCCAACGCCCTTCCCGAGGACTAAGGGCTCAGACCAGACGTGAATAACGTAGACCTTTTGTCATTCAAGATACATGTTCAGGGAATATTGGCTTTAGTCTCTCCCCACCACTCTTTCGAAAAAAAGCGTGCGCATTATATTCTTGCGTTTGTTCTCATACAGCTGGCAGCACCGACTAAGCTTCTTTGCCAATAGAGGGCTCTACTCACGATCGGGGTTGAAAAAAATCATGATTTTTATAAAAAAAAAGTCTAGAAAGTCTCATTATGACTTTAATAAGCGATAAATCTGTACCTATCTTGAAAGTCTCATTGCGACATTGATAACGTTGAAACGACTGTACTTATAATTAAGCCATACTACTAAATAAATAAATTGATACGTTAAAATTATTAAAATGCATGCGCCAAATTATAAGTTCGTTGGCTGATAACCTTATCAATTTCAATTTGACTATGATTGTCTCTATCAATTTAGTTCAAGTGCTGCTTGCTTGCAATCGGTCAGTAACACTCAAATTGTGAATTATTGGTATTGTATTGTTTGTTGAGTAATTTATTTTAGTATATATTCTGTAGCACAATATAGTAGATTGTTTACCAAGGGAGTAAAGAACAATTTTTAGGGCGAGAGTGTTTTTTGAATCCTGACCGACCGAGGGATTCTAGAGTTGAGTCCCGAGTGCAACGAGGGACTCAAAAGTAGAATCCTGAGGGAGCGAGGGATTCAAAGTACATCACTCGAGCCAAAAATAGTTTTTACTCCTGAGGTGGACACTCTACTTTTCATCACCCTCTATGAGAAAAGTAGTAAGTAATCATTAAAATAACATACATGTTGTTTGTAAATAACATACATACAGGCTGTAACAAAAAGGGGTGTACAAGCGGAAAGAGGGACATCATTCTAAACAACTTTCACTATGGGACCGACTTGATCAGAGCAACTTTATTTTTATTAACTCAATACATTTCGGACCTAGCGCTCAGCTGATCTGTATGGTGGTGTGAAAAATAATGTTCCTCTGATCAAGTTGGTCCCATAGTGAAAGTTGTTCAAAATGATGTCCCTAACAACCTTCTTTCGGCTGGTACACTCTTTTCTGTTACACCCTATATTTATTTACACAATTGTCGTGATATGTTGTGTGTAATGGTTTGTTGGAACAAATCTCTTGTTATCTTAAGTTTTCTGTATTCATTCTTGTGTTAGTACAATAAAGAAATTACCAATTACGAATATGTCCTCCACATAGTTAAAGCTTGTTTAGTATTGGCTAAATCTTGAAAATTGGTTCAAAAAGCATTTTCAGATAAACACTTTGTTCCTCTTGAATTTTTCTACAGGATTACAGTTTTTACATACCTATATTCCTCGTGATTTTATTGGTAACAGATCTTGTATTTGTCATTCGCGTTTGTTGTTATCATCTGGAGTTAGACACTCACTTTCACTCATATTCTTTATATCCGCAAAGAAAATTGAAATAATTACAGCATTCAGATTTGGCGCGCTTTGTTTACAAATTTTCCACAACTTTTTAATTATTTGGTCCGTGTTTCGATATCAATTCTGTAAGGTTGTTTCTCTGTTGTCACCAATCGGTGTCAATCGATTCGGTCGGTCGGATTATCTAATCTGTGTCGAGTACGCATTTTAGTACAAACTTTTTTTTTATTGGCTGCGTTTAGAATCGATCTCTCTTCAAATTGGGTCTGTCAGCCTGAGTGGTAGTGAAACTGATTAGTGACAGCATTTTTTTCTTTTGTACTGGCAACAAAATTAAAAAGTTACTTTTAGTCCCTAGGGACTAAATGACCTACTTTAGTCCCTGTTTGCCGGGACTAAAGTAGATCTTTTTGAATAGATGTGATGAAAAAGAAATTATGTAAATCAACCACGAAAGATTGACAGTTTTTCACCATTTATACTCTGCCCGGAATATAACACCATTAAACCACCGCTTAACAAAAATTTAGGGTATTCCTGGGGGGGGGGGGGATTACTGATGACCCTATGCAATGCAGTCAGACCAATGCAGCCTAAGATATTGATATTACTGTGTTGACTTCTCTACTTTATTGTTATTATAACCTTTGACCAACAACAGATTAAAGTGCTAATAATAAAAATACTGTGATTAAAAAAAACTTAACACGGATGCAACTTGAATACAACTTGCTAATTTGTGATCTCACTGTGTGACGGTATGAATATTTATATCTCGCAATAGAACAAATTAATTAATTATGGATGTTTCACCGCTCCTCTGGAATGCCATGATCCCAGCAACTGACAGACGGTTTGCATACAAATAGGGAAGATGCATAGCAAAATGGAATTATTTAATTAACTAGTTTGTCTCTTTTACGTAAGCAAGCAAGTGCAGTATGATAAATAAATGGTAGGTATTCTAACTTGCGCAATTTCATTACTGGGTCAAAAATTTCTTTAGTAAACTGTGTGTGTCAGTTTTATAGAGGTCTGTGTGTAGGTGGTGACAAGCAGTTACTACCTACTTCATACTACATGTTAACTAACAATTAAGTACTACCTACTTAAATACTGCTTAGGTGGATTTTAATATCTTTCTTGGAAATATTTGCACTCTAATACTATTTATTCTGACATAATTTTTATAAAAATAAATATTAGAATGTAATCAAGTCAAGTAATTTTTTTTTTATTGACCATAAAATCATACAGATTGCCTAGTCAACGTCAATTTAATATTAATGTTTTTGTATACATACTACCGCTCGTTCGGAAGTTGTGGGCTTTGGGATGGAGCAAAGGGCAATAAACGTCCCCATACCTCTACAGGTTAAAATATGTCAGGGACTTAAAAATACAATGCTATGTATTTCTACATCTATCTATATAGGTACTCTTCTAAGGACATAGGCCGAACAAACTTACAATGGACAACAATGGACGTCAGAGCGAGAGGGAAGACAAATAATAGAGGAGGAGGGAGAATAGGACAGGAAGAACACTAACACCCTTATCGATAAAAAGTTAATCCGAGTGGTAGAGTGGGACAGAGGAGTGGTAGGTGGGACAGAGCTAGTAGCTGTATTGGTGCTTGGATTAAAACTTTTTATTAATAAGGGGTTCAAAGGACTTCAGTGATTTTAAAACTTTAATAGGTACATAATTTTATTAGCACAATAGTTTTTCTGTAGTTTCTTTGCCCTACTTCTCCAACTCCAACAGTGGTTCGATGTAGATGAGAAGTAAAAAAGTGTTTTCTATGTAAATATCTACAGTGGTTGACATTTTGATTGTTAAATATCCACATCATATGATTATTATTCTTTTCTGGTATCTGAGACGGTAGAGAGAACACTGCCCAGCAGTGGGTTGGTGTAGGTAGGCATGAACTTGACGATGATGATGCAATGAATGAGATTTATGTTTAGGTGAGGATAAACTTTTCCAATAAGAAGTATCATCTTCATCTTCTTCAGGGCAAAGGGTTCCAGGATGTAGGGTGTAGGGTTACATGATCAGGGTGTATGGTTGGATTCTGAAAAGGAAATAGGAATGTGATTGGAGTGATTTATTTATTTGATTAGGGGATGATCTTTCTTTCCTGGAATATCATTTACTAAGTCTAGCTGAGGAATTTGTCAATTTACAGGTACTCATACATACTTGAAATGTCAAATAAACCAATCAAATCAAATAAGTTTATTTGCATGATTTTTGGTAACAATATTGGATAAAGTTATCTGATTGAATAAATGGGTCTTGAAAGATCGCCCCTAAAGGCATTGAGATGCTTGTTATGTAACATAGAGTCTGGATCAAATCTCTGTTATCTATCATGGTAAAAATACCTACAAGATTTTTGGTTGTAGTGTAGATAACGGGGCTCAGACACTCTGACCAGATTTTTTGTTGAGCCTTCTTTGTACTAATAAGGCAAAGGCCTACTAAGATAGATAGGTAACTGTTTCCATGAGGTAGGGACAATGTTTCTAATAATTGATGAGTTTTGGAATTGGTACCATACATTAGTAGTTGGTACATTTACCTAATGCTATCCAGGTAGTTAGCAAACCTTCTATAAAACCTACTGAGGGACCCATTTAGGTACCCATGATACCAGAAAAGGTCGAAAATTTTGAATTGAATTGGTCAAGAGTTTTTGTGTAATGGGTGTTTCCATTTGTAACGGGTGCGACATTTACATGTTAATTATTCAAATATTTATATGTCTACATCAAAATTATCAAAAAGCATTTATAAGCAAAAATTAAACACAAAATTAGTTATCTAATCCAATGGAAATCTCAGTAAAAAAAATATTTAAAGGTATTATACATTGTTCTGAATCGCGTAACGGGTGCGACGTTAGAAAATGGCATAGTTCGACACTACTGATTTTCAACGATGATTCTGTAATTTTTTGGATGAAAGCACATGTCGATATTTTTTTTAATAAATCTGTAATAGTGTTCTCAAACTACTGCATACTTAAAATCCTTGATAAAATTCTTACTGATTTTTGAAATTTATTTTAAAATGTAACGGGTGCAACATTTTTTTTGTAACGGGTGCGACACTATGAATTTACAAGTTTTCAGGTGAAAAAAAAAGCATTTTATTTAACAGTTGTTTATTAAATATCACTGTGAATAAAAGAAACAAAATATTAAAACGAATTTAGTCTAAAAATCTAACAACTACTAGGATTATTGATCAATATCACTTCCTGAATCTGTATACACATCAGAATAGGGGACACGATGGTGTTTGAGGCATGTTTTTTCCAATTTTGAATTAAACGTGCGTCCACCGTAGATACAACCTATTGAATCCAGTGCCTTTTTGAAATAATGCATGGCTTTAAGTTTTCCCATCTTATGTCCAGCAGCCGTTCATGTTGTTTAATGTCTTCTTTCGATAGGTAGAAAAGATTCACGTTGTCTAGTCCCTCCTTGTTCAAAAATTCGTAACAATCTTGTGGTGTATTGAGAATAATTTTTCGAGCATTCACCGAAGCCCATAGGGTTCTCTTGACGACCGCACCAATGCCATCGATTTCGCTGCCTCTCTTCTCTTTTACTTTCGTTTTCTAAATGTTTTTCATAATTTTCCTTATTTTCTTTTAGTTTTTTTCTATGGTTTTGCATTCTGTTAGTAAACTCCATACCTAATAACAAAGAAACAAGTAATTAGCCCGAAATCAATTGAAACTAAAATTCAAAAATAAATAATTGTAACGGGTGCGACATTCCTTCAACATCGTAATTATGATAGTAATACTAATTATTAAGTATTGAAATCCTCCTGCAATCCTTAACAAAGATAGTTTCTTACTATTACAAAGTAAGAATTTTCCTGGTTTATATTTTGCCTCACAATTTAACTATTAGCATATTTCTTGTAACGGGTGCGACATCATGGCCCTTACCGACAAAAACACAAAAAACTGAAGTTGTACTTACTTGAATTTCACCTTCTCTTTCACACTATATTTGTCAAAGACGTGCACTTCCAACACAGTACAATGCAAACTGATACGCTCGACGAAATGGCCGCTAGCATTGGTGGCAACATTACCACAATAATGCATGAATAGAGTTGAACATTAAGTTGACTTGAGAAAGTTCTTGTAATTTTTTATTATGACATGATTATTTTTTTATTTTTACGATTATCAATAGAGTAACTAATTGGGAATCAAATAGAACGTGTGTTTTATTAAAATAATGAACTTGAGTTTTTGTCAACCAGGGGTCAGTTTTCGTGGAAACACCCTAATGTGAAAGTCAAGTCTGAGTAACTGTAACAAGCCAAGTTTGGTAATCTCTTATCAGTCTGACCAAAACTGGCAAATACCTGCCAACACTTCATACAACCCGGTAATTCTTATAAAACACACGTTTTGTTTTTAATTACATTGTTAAAATCTGGGTCGGTTGTATTAGAACGGAGCGAAATCAGTGAGCAGTGTGTCGGAACGTGCGATCGATGAAGAGTTACGTGACCTACCTTCATATCTGCCACGATCTGCTGGTATAGACTCCACAGGGGAGAGCAATCCTTCTCAGTAGTTCCCTCCATTGTGGAACACGCACCGTCAAACAAACAACAACAAAACACTGAACTGAACAGAACTGAAACTCAAATCGAAGGCATCAGCGAAATCCCACAAGCGCACAACTGTTGCATTTTCGGTATCCTCTAAAGTTACCTACATTGCACGGCACGATTAACACCGGAGTATAGAAAGAAATCACTGTGTGCTACAGATCAATAAATAAAAACATGAATACCCTCGCCGAAATGCTTGGGGGAAGAAAGCACTTGGTTTCGTCACTGAATTACACTCGCGGGAATTTATTTCGTTTGATTATTTAATCCTTGAGAATAATGGAGGACACGTTAATTCAGGAAATGGTAATTTTCATTCACAAACATACAGGATTTGTGAATTTCGAGACGCGCAACAACAACACAGAGACGCACACAACACAAGCGACGGCCGCCGGAAAATTGTTGACGGTGGACAGTTTCCGCCGAAATCCGTTTTTTGGCGCCACCGTCGCTGAAGTCTTATTGCCATATCAAATAAATTTATAACCACTTTTCGTTATTTATTGTTTGAACTTTACTGTGCTTAGGTACATTATTTTCTTAGCTTGACCAAAGGCATGTAATTTAAATATTAGGGATTCACATCAATAAAGTTGAATTACCAAATAGACAAACAACCTTAATAACATTTCACAATTATTGTTTATTCAAGTGTATTTTAGAAATAACTTTTCTTTGTAATATTCGCTCTTTATTTTGTTTCCACAAGGTCGACTGCAGTTTAATGCACTGGCTGGCACTCTAGACACCTTCAGCTAAGTTAATTGCTCTCGATAGGTACTTAAATAAAAATAATCGGTAAAGTGCGTCTGTCTGCCTGTCTGCCTGCCTGCCTGCCTGCCTGCCTGCCTGGCTGCCTGCCTGCCTGCCTGCCTGCCTGCCTGCCTGTCTGCCTGCCTGCCCACCCGCCCGCCTGCCTGCATGCCTGCCTGCATGCCTGCCTGCCTGCCTGCCTGCCTGCCTGCCTGCCTGCCTGCCTGCCTGCCTGCCTGCCTGCCTGCCTGCCTGCCTGCCTGCCTGCCTGCCTGCCTGCCTGCCTGCCTGTCTGCCTTCCTGCCTGCCTGCCTGCCTGCCTGCCTGCCTGCCTGCCTGCCTGCCTGCCTCCCTGCCTGCCTGCCTGCCAGCCTGGCTGCCTGAGCCCGCCCGCCTGCCCGCCTGCCTGCCTGCCTGCCTGCCTGCCCGCCTGCCTGCCTGCCTGCCTGCCTGCCTGCCTGCCTGCCCGCCTGCCCGCCTGCCCGCCTGCCCGCCTGCCCGCCTGCCCGCCTGCCCGCCTGCCCTCCCTCAACTGACTTAAGTGTGTTACCTATTTGTAAATAGGTATACTTTATGGTTTATTATTTTGTATCGATATATCTTGTATATTTATCTATAACTACCTAGCTACCCAGAGCGTGGCGCGGTTTTGCATAGGTACCTACCTACCTACCGTTAATACAACCTACGCGTTTTTCGATTTCTTATAGTTCCTGTGAAGACAACTGAACCCGTTTCGAATTTGAGTCATAATTCTAATTGATCTGATTTGGTAAAAATACGCACTATGTATTATGTTAGAATTGTGTACTTCACCGGAATTACACGCGTCGACTTGAGTTGTGACTTGACTTAGCAAACAATCCAAATATAAACCTAATAAATAAATAAATAATTAAATAAATAATAATTTTGTCTGTACGGGCGGTATTATTAAATAACTGCTCTTTTGAAAAGTGACAATGAAAATCAATGCGCTCTTAAAAAGCCTTCAACTGTCATGCGTTACAAAAATACGTGACGATTCTATAATTTATTGCTCCCCAACCCAACCCCACATCACACTATCCAAACTGTACATAATTTATTGCTCCCCAACCCAACCAACCCCACATCACACTATCCAAATTGTAAATAATTTATTGCTCCCCAACCCAACCAACCCAACATCACACTATCCAAATTTTACATAATTTATTGCTCCCCAACCCAACCAACCCCACATCACACTATCCAAATTTTACATAATTTATTGCTCCCCAACCCAACCAACCCCACATCACACTATCCAAATTTTACATAATTTATTGCTCCCCAACCCAACCAACCCCACATCACACTATCCAAATTGTACAGCCGTTTGCGAATATCGTGCTTACTAACACATTGTTTATTTTTCATATTTACTATACCTAGGTGGTATAAATGTATGCATGCAATGTAATGGATATAGAGCACAACTGGTATATAAGCAAGATAATTTATGGAGTACACATCTAAAGCAAATTAACCATTTCTGAACTAAGTTCTTTCATGTTTTTTCTCTTTGCATTTTCTTAATCACATAGTAATCATGAAAGTATACACATTAGGAGCAATTTTTATGTTTCTCATAATGTTCGCCACTTGGATGATGGTAAGTTATTTAATAATATTAACATAATATAAATTAATTTGCAACCGTTTCTCTGTTGACTATTTTTCATCCCCAGACTTTTGTAAATACTCTATATCCTACACTACAGTCTACTGTTAAATATGGCGTAACATTTTGAGTCATTAATTGAAAAATAACCGTTAGAGAAAAGCTTTATTTTCTTTGTTGAGACAAACCAAGATTTTTTCCTTCATCAGGTGACATTATTGAGAAAATAGGAATATGCGGGAATATGGAAGCCAACAACAAACAGTTTCATTGATCTGAGGTATACCTGATGAATCTGGTTCTGAAGCAGCTTGCAATGTTAACGGTGATGGACGACGCACAGAGTGTAGTTACCGTCTTATTACGTAAAAAGAGATGTGTTTGCAATGGCTTTAGTCAGGGTCGAAAGTATTGTAATACATATAGCTGTTTTAACGATCTTTCGGCGGTGTGTGAGTGACGTTTTCAGAGGGGCGCTACTTCTTCGCAACCTAATGCAGTGAACCTGTCAAAAAGCGTTAGTTTCTACCTGCCACCGCACGCCAAAAGATCGTTGGACAGCTGTACAGTGTACATGCAATGCCTGTTTTGTGCTCAGTTTCTTTTGACGTAATCTATAAATTGACATAATTATTATTATTATTTTGATACTGGTTTTTAACCGACACGCAACGCAGGCAGGCAATGGATTTCGATTTCTGTCTACGAATTCCTATGGATCTGACATTCAGTAAAGTAGAAATGTATAGCTATGAATTATGATATTACCTTACATTTGTGTGTGAGGTGGAATGTATATTGTTTGTATATTCTGGAATAAAGAGTTTTTTAATATTAATATTACTCGTATATATACTATTACAACTTTGTAAAATTGCAAATTATTTCTACAAAATGTTCATTTTTTAAAATAAACATGACTATTAAACATATACATATTTAAAAAACAATAAGTAATGATAAATGAGGCTTGTATTTAATGGCTTAACAAATTAACCGACAAGTGACATAAAAAAAATACGTGTTCCTCACAAAAATCATTAAAAAAATTCGTTATAATTGTCCATCCTATTTATACCAATGTGTTTTTATTTATTTATTTATTTATTTATTTATTTATTTATTTATTAAGGTTTACCAACAGATCTTACACAATACACACAAATGGAAAAAACAGTACATCTAGCTATGTGTAGACCCAATTATAGGTGAACACAACATACCTACATTAAAAAAATACCTACATTAATCATATATTCAAGTGTATGTCGATCAAATAAAGGATTTTAAAGCTACAAATAATATTAAATATAGAGAATACTTGAATATTTTTCGCTGGCGTTGATAATTTAAAGTTGACGCATCACATATTCACATTAAAATTTACACACTTCTTCATCTGCGATGCGGGTTTAATAATTTAGACGTTTGCATTTTGCTACATGTTTCTTTTTTTTGGTACCTAACCTAGTCATTGCCGTTTTTAGGTTAAAGTGTTTTGTTGTTACAAACCGTAAATTAGTAGCATTATACATATTTGTAGCCGATAAATAATAATTGTAATAAAAGGGTATAAAAAGTAAAATACACGTTCTTTTAGTGAAACATATAGACTTTTATTTAATTTAAGTACCATTAGTTTTTATGCTGGGTGAAGAATTGGTAATGTGTGAGCTTGAGCTCAAAACAGCATCAATCCCAATCTCATTTGGTTCGTTGTTTATTTGTGTAGGAACAAGAGTATTTAAACTAAAGTATGTCTATTAATGCGCAAGGATCTACCCTAGAAAGATTTGCTACTTTAGCCACATGCGAGCCCACGACATGAGCGGCGTCTACAGAACTGCAGATGATAAGATGAAGTGGTCGCCCTGACCGAAATCGGTCGGTTGCGGTTGGACCACATCATGAATAATCATCATCATCATCATTTAATTAATATGATAGTGTGGCCGATTCTCTAGGTTACACTCACTAAAATTACTTGACAATATTAAGTCCGACAGCTCTTATGCGATCGCCATAGATTCCATTTTCGAACTTACTTTTGAATTATTTTAATGTACTGATGAACTAATTCAAAAGTGAGTTCGAAAATGGAATCTATGGCAACCGCATAAGAGCGTCGGAGCTAATATTGTCAAGTAATTTTAGTGAGTGTGCCCTAGAGAATTGGCCCCATGTGGTCGATTCTCTAGGTTACACTGACTAAAATTACTTGACAATATTAAGTTTGACAACTCTTATGCGGACGCCATAGATTCCATTTTCGAACTGACTTTTGAATTATTTTAATGTACTGATGAACTAATTCAAAAGTGAGTTCGAAAATGGAATCTATGGCAACCGCGTAAGAGCGTCGGAGCTAATATTGTCAAGTAATTTTAGTGAGTGTGTCCTAGAGAATTGGCCCCGCCTTTAGTTTAGTTGTTTTGACACCTCCCAAAAAGCCCTCATTGATTAATTGTAGTGGACAGTGGTAAAATGTAGGTAGGTATTGAAAGGTCAAACATATTCCCGGGCATATGCGACCTCCGACCTCTAATAACTGGCATTAGGTATTTTTTCCTTTGCCTCATGTAAGTAAAACGGAATGTTTTTTTGATAACGGCAACATTAATTCAGCCAACTGTCAACGATGTGTCAACGTCAAATATCTGTCAAGCAAGACTCAACAAAACGTCCAAACCAAACTTTTTGGTTTCGTCGTCTCGTTAGCGTTGCCACATGTACGGATTTGTCCGTACGCGTACGGAATTTCAACTTTCCGTACGGATAAAAACTGCGTACGGAAATATGTTCGGATTTCCCCTGATTTATATATTTTTGATACATTTTTTGTTCAAAAACTGGCAACATTGGCTCGAGTCAGTAATTTAATTTTGCGCTAGCCACACCGGAACGGGGAATTACCTTTTTATATTTCATGTGCCTGCCACTGACAGGGATAGCATGATATTGTTGCCGTTTGCCTGCTGCTATATGAAACTCATTGAATGAGAGGGAGAAGGATAATAAGAATCGAATTTCTTTCTTCAAGCAGGCCTAGGAGAACTCACATGGCTACTATGCTTAAAGCCCCACATCGCTCCACTGCAGCCTACGAGCACGGGCTTACAATCCGCGCTACACGTTTGTGGAATGAGCTTCCCTGCACCATCAGGGACAGTCCATCACTTAATATCTTTAAAAAGCGACTGAAAAAGCACTATCTTTCACTGTCAATTTAGATATATAGTGGTATATATTAGTGTATTCATACGATATTTATTGTTAAGTTGTATTTATGTAACTGTGTACTACCCGTTCGCTATAAGTTTGCCGGTGACGATGTGACGTCACTCAGAGGTAGGGTTAGCAGAAATATTACACATTTACAAAACATTTTATTAGGCAACATTCAACACATTCGATCGATATTAAATAATCTACAACAATAAAAATAGTTTAGTCCAGTTAGGCTTACCTACGAGTGTATATTCCAAATTCTAATTAGGATCAGGGGTCATGGATTTTTTTCCAATGTATTGTACAAACTGCTATAAATAAACCATTATTTTAAAATCTTTGTTTTTTATTTTAATAAATACACATTAATACACATAAATAAATAAAAATTTCATAAAAAATAAATAAAAGTCACACAAGAGCAGACTGCGAGTACTGCGACGCGTCAGCGATGACGTTGCTAACGGTGTGCGGATAGGGCGACTCAGGGGTGCGGTTGGCGGTTGGGGGAGGGCAACCGCATTCCACGCACCGGCAAACTTATAGCGAACGGGTAGTATGTAGTCTATTCCTTAGCAATAGGTTCTTATATGTACCTATGTGTAATAATAATAACTATGTATTAGGTACTAGAATAGTTTTATTGTACGCGCAATTCTTCCCCTTACCTATCATCTCCGTCTCCTAACCAACATGGTTTGCTGGAAGAAATCACTTATTAGAGATAAGCTCGCCTTTGTACATATTTTTCTATGTTAAGCTATTTTTACTGTCATGTGAGTACAATAAAGAAATTACGAATTATGAAGAATTGTTTCGTTTAAAACGAATGAATGACACCAAGTTGCGCAATGCATGCGATACGCAATAGGTACGGTATTGTTTTGTTCGCGCTTATTGTGTTGACAAAGTTTTATTGTGTTGTTTGTGAATTGAGGAACTGAAATTATAAATTATGAGTGGGGATGCGAAAAAGGCGCGTAGAATGCAACGATTTAACGCAGATTGGTTAGTAGAAACTCCTTTTAAAGCCTGTGCCGTACCGTACGTAGTTAAAGGGGAACATTTTGCATTTTGTAAAAACTGCTTGACTGATCTCTCTATCGGATGTCATTGTAAGCACAATCATTGTAAGCACCATACATTTAGACAATACATCTATGTACGTTTCCATGGTTCCCACACTAGGAAAATCCTGTGTCGTGGGATCCCATTCTGACCTGTTTACAGTTCGGAGAGGAAGGTATTAAAGTATGTAAACATAATTGTAGGTGCCCCAGACATTTACGGCAAAGTAAACTAAAAATAAGCTATTATTATTATTATTCTAAAAATTAGTGGACATAATGCATGCAGAATAGATGAGTAAAATTAATAATAACAAATAGTATAATAATAAATAAGGTATAAATATATATATATGTTGCTCGCGGTTTATCTAATTATCGTGAGTATTTCTTCGGTGTCATGGTAATTTTTGCTCAGCAACCATCGCTTTAGTGCTCGTTTTCCTTCAAAGAAAGTTAAGTCGCGTAAGGGGCAGGCTTTGGAAGCTTTGTTGTAGATAAAAGGGTTCAGGAAATCGCTGAATCGTTGGGCAAAAGTAGTTTTAACAGTAGGTATTGTTGCGTTTATTACTCGTTTCCCAGTGCTATACATTCCTGACTGCAGTAAATGTCTGTGGACTGCCAGGGTGGCATTGAGTATATAAAGGCGCCGAACACTGAGTATTTGCAGCTCGTGGTAAAGATCGTCTGTGCAGTGTTGTCGCGGCTTTTTTGCCATGACTTTTAAGACGGATCTCTGGGCTCTCTCTACTTCAAGCAGCGCTGTTTTGCTCGAGCCTCCCCAGATTGAGATACAGTACGTGATCAGGGATTGGCAAATAGAAGTGTAAATGTATTTCAGCAGCTTGAGGTCTGCGGAGTGTCTCAACAATTTCATAATATAAATTACCTTTCTTACTCTCGCACTGAGGGCATGAATGTGGCTTTTGAAGTTCATGTTTTCGTCAAGTATTATGCCTAGATATCGCATAGATTGAGTTCTGTGTATGACAGGACATGAACAGGTTGCCTCATTGATGTGGTGGCAAGAAAGATCTTCATAAGCATATGAACTCCACAAAACATATAAACTCCGCTCCTAGCGGCAGCCAAAGATCACTAACAGAATTTTTGCCTAAAACATCACCGCTTTTGTGGCTGAGCATAATTTGGCAATAAATTTTATTTCATATTCATACGGAGTTATAAAGATACAACACGTAAGGACTTTGTACGGATTTTGATGTTGGATGTACAGATTTTTAGTCTCTACTGTATGGCAACACTGCGTCTCGTATTTATTTATTTATTTATTTTCCCGTCAACCAACACAACACATGCTCCTGTTTTATTGAATATTTTAAATTTTACCTATTAGCATTGCATTAGCGGTGAAACAGTTAAACGAAAAAACATTGGAAATGGTTCGGGTAACAACACAGGAGACCTACGATGAAGTGGTGAAGGAGAATATTGATGAATTCGAGATGACCCCAGCAGAGGCTGTGAAAGATGCCATAGCTCAATTTGAAGCACAGGTATACCTAAAAATTGATGGTGATCTTGTGATAACATCGGGACTATATCTCGCTATCTACCTTGGGCCAGTTCAGTAATGAAAACAAGATTCTGTCTAAGGCTATGGCCAGTTGAAAAGTATGAGTCAAAAGTGCGAGCGACAAATCATCATCATCATATTCAACTCATCTCAAGATATTATAATTTCCAGGTTCTCAAATGAGAACCTGACCACTTGACACTGGCAAAATTTACCTCAAAAGAGGTTAGGACGCCACTTTAATATAAAGAAGAAGAAGTATGAGTCATGTCATGTTAGATAGATGATACGATTGAAATATTTTTAAGGTGGTAATAGTTGCTCACATCCGCAGGAAGTATTTGGACCACAGTCTTGCAAGTACTCTTCTAATGTGTCTATTACACCCAATTCCTACTGTTGTGCACTGGACCACTGGTTAGGGAATGTACCCATACATTTTAGGACTATTTTCAGGGTGTGGACCTGTCCAACATCATCAAAGACTTGGCTCTGGGTTCCGGAGACACTCATCTGGTGTGCAGCTCCGTTAAGAATCTGAAGGAAACCAGCTTGAAGAATGATGATGAACAGATCTTGAAGGAATTACAGGTTCTAAAGGTAATTGTAGGACTGTCTTGTTGCATAAACTTTCCTGTTCTGATAAGCTTATCTGTGCATGCATATAAACATCAATTTTCAGTAAGCAAAGTATCCTTCATTACATCAATTTGACAAGGATTGCAATGAGAATTTCTAGAAGTAGAGAGTAGAGCTACTGATATGAAATGCATCACATCAACAGGGCAACAGTGCAGTGAGTCGTGTACTGAATCGCAGCTGATGGCTCTCTGCTCTTCACAAGTACATCTCGCAACAAGCTTTTATATCATGTAAATTGTGTAATTGATTAAATTAACGCATTTGATTCAATTGAAATTTTAATTCAATTTAATTTAACTCAATTTTGTGTAATTGATTAAATTAACGCATTTGATTCAATTGAAATTTTAATTCAATTTAATTTAATTTAACTTAATTTTGTGTAATTGATTAAATTAACGCATTTGATTCAAAAGAAATTTTATTTTCTTCTTTTTATGGCATTTAAATAAAAGCTTTGTTTAAATTATTTTTTTTTGCTTTTAATTTATTTTTAAATTGCACACTTTTGTACCCTACACTTTTAATAGGTTGCACTGTAACTGACTACTTTCTCCTTAGCTTATTAATAGTATGTATACATTAATGTACGTTAATGTTTTATCGTATCTGAGTAAAGACCTTTGCCCCTCCCTGGGGACATTAATGGGCTTTTACTTTTTCTTCATAATTCATAATTCTTTATTGCATGGAAAACAATGTGATAGTCTTATAAAACAATTAATAGGCAAAGGGGTGCTTGTCTCTAAGAAGAGATTTCTTCCAGCAAACCTAGTCAGGATGGGACAGATTGATTGATCATATTTTATCAATAATTTTGCAGTCAGAATGCGAAAAAGACCTTGCGAGACGGGTAAGGGCCGGCAAAGAAGGTGCATACAACCTGCTCATAGATCTCCTCGCGTCGAGATACAAGATGTACTTACAAGCGAGGAGCGAGCAGGATGCAGTGTTTATTGTGGCCGTGCTCAACACTCTGGTGGCGCTCATGGACGTTCAACCTGACTTGCTTGAGGTTAAAGGGATTGAATTGGTCAAAAGGTGAGTGTAAGATATTCAACCTACCCACATCAAGATAAAGTTCAAAACATATGAAAAACATAACAAAAGATCTGGGTATTTTGTGGACGCTGGACCACAGAAGAGATAATAGTTGGACGTTTGATTAAGCTAATATAGATTACATTTTTATAAACATGTGCCAACTATTACAGTACGGGGCCATTGTTTTGGCACGTTCGGGGCGGGGACGTGCCCCGAGTATGATACTCGGCGTTTGACTTGACGGGAGAGAGAGAGCGAGACGAGACCCGACGTGCCAAAACAATGGCCCCATACTGTACGTGTAAACTGCACACCTTTTATCATGCAGGTACGATTTAGGGGGTTCATGATAATAGATAACCATCATTCCACAAAATATGGCCGGCTAATTAATTGACACCTGTATAATAAGAGCAATAAGTCATAGTAAATGTTGCTCAGAATGATGTCCCTCACAACCCACTAAAATATGACTAACCGTTCTGTTAGATCTTGTAGATAGATCATAGGTATTGATTAGAACATTACTTCACAGACTACAGACTTTTCACTTGATCTTTCAGCATTTTAGACAACGTAACAGACCAAGACATCTTGATAGCGACCTTAAGGTGGGCTTGGACCTGTTGCATGAAACACGAGATGAACAGACAGAATATCTTTGCTTCTGATATTGTTGATAGCCTGAAGCGATTGCTGAAAGGACACAAGAATCGAAAGGTAAGGAATCGAGTTCATAATAATCATAATTGTTTATTTTCAAAAAGACATGTACATTAAAAACTTGTTTAGCAAAGTAAACAAGGGATGTATCGCTACTCCCTAAAAAAGGGCGAACCCTGTGTTTTAGGATAAGTAGCTGCTACTTCCCATTAGAATAAATGCCTCAGATTAAAATACCACATAGTGTATAAACAATTTAACATTTAAAATTTAAATATTACTGCTGACATGTAAAAAATATGATATTGAACAGCAAAAGCTACAAATACATTTTTCAGGCAAAATTAGGTTGAGGGTGGCTGTTAATAGTTTGGTGTCGTAGATCTAGTCGGACTCACACAAGGTTTCTGAACCAATTCAATTTCTTAATTACGTTACTATCTTTGTTTTGCTTACCGCCAGTTGCAGAAACGATCTTTAAATTTTAATGCCCCATTGTCATCTGAACTACATACACACACATACCTCGTAATGATAGATTTCCATTCCTAGATTTGTTGATTTGATTTATTTAGTTACAACACGACCTCATAAAAGGGTGTTACTTAAAATTAATTCAACATAATAATAGGCTTGTGGCCAAGGTAATCCAATAAATCTAGGAACAAGTCTTAAGTTGAAGCATCATGTACAATGGCTTGACATTCTCAGAATTGTATATTTCCAGCAGATATATTTTATAAAGTCAATTTTGTGCAAAAAAGACAGCCATCAAATGCACTTTTACATGACGTCATTCATTCTGTTGTTATTTCATAGAACTCAGGAACAAAAGTTCCATTTTGACAGTTTATAAAAAGTATCTATTTTGACTTGACAGGCCACAAGCCTATTATGATAAATGAATACGTATTAATTTCTATGATTTCAGTTACTCAGCGAGACGTTGCATGTCGTACGAAAGTTGACATTAGACGATGACATTAGGGTCGAGTTCGGCAAAGCACACGACCACGCCCGTGAGATGGGCATACAAATGCTGGAGCCATTGGCTGGGTTATTAAAAGGTAAGTAGTTAACAGGAGTTTATAGACTAAAAACAACCTTTCGAAATCAAGAGGTCGCATTAAGATGAATTAAATGAGCCCAAACTCGATGGGTTTAAAAGTATGAATCCAAAACGACGACCGACAACGACTTGGTTTGCTGGAAGAGGTCTCTTAGAAGCTCGCCATTGTACACTTTATATAACCTACCGTGTTTTGTTTTTTTTTTTTTGTGTGCTATACAGAAATTATGACGACCTTTGGTGGCGCAGCGGTTGTGAGTTTGCCTACCATCCGAGAGGTTTTGGGTTCGATTCCCGGCTGGGGACAAAGGAAAAAAACCGGGTCTTGGATGTTGTGATGTCGCTGTTTCTGATTCCCACGACACAGGGTATCCTAGTGTGAGGCCAGAAGCAATGTGTGTGCCTGTATGTAAATATTTAAATGTGGTAAAAAATACTTGGGTCCCTTGCCTTCGAGCCCCATCATCAGATCAGCTAGCTGGTACCATATTATTATTTTTTATTTGGGAAATCAACAGCACATAGACAAACAAATTACAAAGACCAAAGATGTGAATGAAAGCCAATAACAGATATCCACAAAATACAAGATATTATTATTTTTATTGTATTCTCATTTGAATTGCATAAACATACCGCGTTTGGTCACGATAAACGAACGAGAAGTGGGCGAAATGTTAGATACTTCTATTCATTCTTAGATTTGTGGGACGATTTACAAGTAGACCTAATCAGGGAGCACTTATCCAGTGGAGCATAGATACATTTTCCTTTGAAACACAACTCACTAATTTACGGGCGGCGGGGGACGAGTTAAGAGCTTTATACTTACTTTATACTTTATTGCACACAAATCAATACATTATGACAATTAAAAATGGAAATGACATGTACAAAGGCGAGCTTATCTCAATCGAGAGATTTCTTCCAGCAAACCCAGGATGGAAAGGATAAATTAATCAACAATAGGTAGATCCAAGTGTACAACATCAAATACTCAAGTAAAAAAAATAATATAAAAAATAATAAAATAATAATAATATAAACTACATACAAATACGTACATATTACCAGAATTAATGGATATAAATAGGAAATAAAACATACATAAATACAAATACTTAAATTTAATATGCAAGAGAGCTGTGATTGGTCAGCCGCTGCGAAACTGTCTGGCGGCCCGTCATCGTACATAAGTTGCGTATGCGAACGTTTGTTGAATACAACAAACGTTTGGCGAGCCGCATTTCCCCGCAGGCGCAGTCAATTGGATATATAGTCTCTGGGACCTAATAAATCGGTTTTAAAACAACTGCTGTGCGGTCTTTATCATCATCAGTTTCCTCATGCGACTCGGTCAGTTCAATACGTACCCCATTTCATATGACAGGGGACTATCCCATCTCCGCTCCAACAAATTACTATCCCCTCAGCACCAGCTTTCCTGTTCCGCCTAGGTTTGCTGGAAGAAATCTCTCTTTTGAGATATAAGCTCGCCTTAGCGCATTAAATGTTACTAGCCGCTGCCCACATCTTCGTCTGCATGTACCCAAATTATCATTTACCGAGAAAAAATTACCCTCCTAGTACAATCTGATTTAAAAGTATCCTATATGTTAATCTAACTCATAAACTATTTGTATGTTAAATTTCATTCAAATCCGTCCAGCCGTTTCAGCGTGAAAGACACACAAACATATAACTAAATAAACATACAAACTTTCACAAATGATATTAGTATGATTTAAGATTTCCTTGTACGGTCGGCTGCGCCTAAAAGTATACATGCAGTATAAGCGGGGTTTACTCGTTAATATGACTTTTAGACGCAGGCGACGGTACATTAACGTTCAATAATGAATATGTGAAGTAAAAGTAAATGTAGCCCATTGATGTTCCCACCGAGGGGCACAGGCTTTTACTCGGATTCGAGTATGATTGAGCCATACTCCATCACGCTGGCTCAGTGCGGGTTGGTGGAGGGGCTTTCACGACTACTACATACAACGAAGTAGTGATAGTAGCCGGGACCTACAGCTTAACGTGCCATCCGAAACACGGAGTGTCCGATAATGTAATAATGAATATGTTTAATTTCCAGTCAACACGAAACCGCCCCTAGTTTCGGAAATAATGCTGACTATAGCCAGTCTGCTGGTGAGGAATGAGCTCTGCGCGGCTGTAGCTGACTCTGTGGACGATCTGATGGCAGTGCTCACTGACAACTATGACAGTGTGGCAGTCGTCCAACAGGCTTATAAGCTGTGAGTATCATCAGCATCATCACTGTCACGGTATGTACAAGGTGTTAATAAAAACGCAAAATGAGAAACTGCTTTGTTAGGGACATGTTACTGAGCAACTTTCATTATGAAACCGATTTGATCAGAGCTTTATTTTTCACTTCTCCATACAAATCAGCTGACCCACTCAGGCCAAAATTGTATTTAAACATTTATTTGTATGACACAAACATATGTAGTTACATAATATAGGGATCCTTGGCCCCTGAGCTAGGTTTATCACCTGTATTTCAGGGGTCAGGGCTCTTCCAGATATAAGGCTCTCTGTAATATAACTACTACTATCTAAACATTTGGGAAATTGGAGATGGCAGTATACAAAAACAAAAAATAATAATATAAATAAATAATCGGCCAAGTGCGAGTCGGACTCGCGCACGAAGGGTTCCCTACCATTATCTATAAAAAAAAAACAAAAAAAAATGTATGGGAGCCCCCCCTAAATATTAATTTAATTTTTATTTAATTACTTATTTTTTAAGTAAATTATCAGCTCAATATATTGTGAACATTTTAAGCGTCTACCTACTACCATTATCAATATCGAGCAAAAATGAGCAAAAAAATCACTTTTCACTTCTCTGTACAATTCAGCCCGCCCGGGACCAAAACGTATGGAGCAATGAAAAATAAAGTTGCTCAATCAAATCGGTTTCATAGTGAAAATTGCTCAGAATGGTCTCCCTAACAACCTCCTTAAATATGACAGCACCTTTCTGTTACATCCTGTATACAGTAAAATCTAGTCTTTCAAACAACTTATTATTATTCTTTATTGTTATTCTATTCTCTGCGAAGGCTTTTGTTGATAAATATCTAGCAATCTAGTACCCACACATTTTCTCAGCAGACTGGTAGTGCGACCGCAAAAACAAGCATCTCTCATTATCAATGTACAGCGACTTCTTCTTCACAATGATCTCATTCTCCAATCTGGATCTCTCTTGTATCAATTCCGCTCTCAGTTTTTCAGTCTCTAAAGATCTCTTTTGGAGCAAACTCATACTGTCATTCAAGTCCCTTACCTCTTCAATAAGACTCATCAGAGACCCCTCTCGACAATTCTCTATATTTGGTCTGCAACTTTTCGTTTTCAGCCTGGTTTGAGCCACTTGGATTCTCTGAGAGACTTTTAGCATTTCGTTGTGTAAAGTATCTAGAATGTTTTCGGTCTCGACGATTTTTTGAAGCGTCAACTGAAGTTGTTTTTCAAGTTCGATTTTGACTTGTTCAGTCCTCGCGATTCTTTCGCTCAAGGCCTTGTTTACTTTGACGTCCTGGGTGCGCAAGTCTCTTGAGGAATTTATCAAAGCTGCGTCAACTCTAGCTCTTAACTCCTTTGATTTGTCCAATGCGCTTTTGAACTGGTTCAATATGTTTACAGTATTCTGCTCCCATGTTTGCACGATTGACTGCCCTTCCATCAGCTTTGTAGCACCATACGAATCTTTTACATTTTCGGCTTTAGTTTCCAAATCTGCGTTCTCGGATTCATATTTGAACGCCATATACTTGTGACTCCAATCCCTTTCTAACTCTTCTTTCGCTGTTACATTCATATCCATCTGGCTCTCTATATCTCTTAGCAGATCGTTGTGGAGTCTTTTAACATTTTCTATTAAAGTTGATTCCTCAAATAATGCCTCTTGTGGTTCGTCATATACCAAATCAGATTGCATTCTATTGCCGCGTAAGGTGACACATTCTTCAGTGATGTATTCTGGTATCTTCAAAGTATCCATTGCGTTTTTTGTTTGTTGCCTTTGATGCTCCAGTACAGTTATTTCACAATCGATATCTCGTATAGCCCGTTCTAGTTCGCTTTTCCAGTAGTTAATATGTCTTGCGCGTTGTCTCAATTGATCAGTGCTTTCGGAGTAGTCATTGCATGATGTTTGATTCGCTTTGATGATGCAGTTTTTTGTCGTTGAAGTGTTATTGTCAGTTATTCCGATGATGTCTCCTTTTAGAACCTGTTGATTGTGCTCGTGCCATTGTCTTACTGATGTTTGGCCGTAGTTTCTTGTTGCGAATGATAGTAAGTCTTTGCTTGATGACATTTTGTTTAAACTTAGGGTTTTTTTCTGTAAGTTTCCGATATCATCAAGCGTTCTACCTACTTGTGAACTTGTAATTATTATATCGATATAATAATTTATACCATAGCGACCGTATAAGATCGATGGTTGCCTGGATACAACTGCGGCGATGAACCAGCCCCCTGTCACTTAAAGTTGAGTAGCTATTGAATAACAGTCTAGTCGCGCGCGCATGTGTGCCTCAACGAAAAAGGCAAAGAAACACAAATAAACCCGTATTGCAAAAGGCACGATCTTTTGTTATGTTCAGTATCAAGCGTCTTCTGAATGTTGAGGAAGTGAAATATGTATGCCATGATCGTATCAAGTTTCAATGAGATCTTATAGGTAGCCCACCCCTCTTTCATGTAACTGTACATGGTGTAGCAGACAGAAAGGTGTAGTGTAGTCATATTTTAGGGCGTGGTTAGGGAGACCATTCTAAGCAACTTTTCAGATCAGAGCAACTTTGTTTTTCACTTCTTCATACTTTTTGTGCCGGGCGAACAGCTGACTTGTAAGAAGTGAAAAATAAAATTGCTCTGAAAAAATCGGTTTATAGTAAAAGTTGTTCAGAATGATGGCCCCTAAAATATGACTGCACCTGTCCGTTACACCCTGTGTAACACACCGCATTGCAGTCGACATCAATCATCATCATCATTCTGTTCCCCCGACTACTTTCAGGATAACTTCTAAAAATTCGACGACAGCGCCCCCTACACATATTCCAACTAAAACTGTACTTCCATTCGCCGCCGCTAGATGTCACTATCCAGATTCCTACATCGCGCTGTTGAGATTTTCTTGCTGCGAATACTTTAAATAAGTAATACTGTGTGAATTGAAGTCGATCATCCTTGATTCCCCCAGGGCGAGGCCTGTCCATTGCACTGCGGTCGGGCTGACCCCTGCGAGTATTTATCATTAATTTTTTGGAAGTGGGGACTGCGTACGCGCCGTCCCGTCCCTCTCTTTACATGAATATAGCGTCATGTCTTTTCCCATACGAGGTGGCAGAGGCACAACACTTTCAGTCACTTCAATACTGACATTTTGTGTGACAGGGGGCTAGTCCAATTTTACATGTTACAGTTTGTTTACATATTTAAACTGCATTATCCCAGGAACTTTACGATTTTTACCACGCTTTTATTAGCTTCATCTGTATGTTTGTTTGTATGTAACCGACTCCTTAGGACTCGATTTTGAGCCACTTTAAACGGACAGATTCAATTCAAACTTTGTACACTTTATCAAGAATCAGCGACAATGTAATAATTTCATAAGTCTATCTCATTATCCTGATTAGGATCGCCAGCCTGTGTGTGAGAGCAAGAACTAAAAAATGAATAATTGAAACAAAAAGTAAACTTTAGAAAAAACCGACTTCCACAAACCCTATTTGATTAGATTGAGTTTAATACAAACTGTAACCCCTTATCCCCCCCCCCCCTTGGGGACTTAATTTTGTCAAATCCCATCTCAATGTTACCCCACGCTACTAAGGAACCCCTGTACAAAGTTTCATGGCTCTAGGTCCACCGGTTTAGGCTATGCGTTGCCTGCCCGTCAGCCACGCATTGTATTTGTACCTAGTATTGAGCAGATTTGGTGGCCATATGTGGTCTTCATCAGCAGTTTCGCATCACAATATTATGCTTACCATGTGCATTTGCTCGAGTTATTATGAAAAACACAAAAATCACTATAGGCCTGCCTATAATATTTGAAGAGTTCCCTCGATTTTTCCAGGATCCCATCATCAGATCCTGACCTGGTGTCAATGGGACCAATGGGAAGGTAAACCCTTTCAAACAAAAAAATAATTTTCCAAATCGGTCCACCCGTTTAGGCGCTATCGGGGCACATACATAAAAAAAAAATAAAAAAAAAAACAAACATCCGGACGAATTGTAAACCTTCTCCTTTGGGAAGTCGGTTAAAAATAGTATTATTTATTCATTATTGTTTTAAGTTAAAAATTATTTTTAACTTTTTAGTTCGAAGTGCTTTAAAAGCGTGTTTTTTAGTTTTTTAAAACTATATTTATTTTGTCAGAGAACATTGTAGTTTAATTCTCAATCGAAAGACATAATATTATGTTTCATAAGAATCACAAGTGTACACAAAATATACGTCATTTTAGGGAATTTCAACAAGTTTCAATTCAATTCAATATACAGTCCCGATCCCAAGACCACCGTCGTCGTCGTAGGGCTAAGCAGGTACACTTACACACACACACCACCACACAACACATACAACCTACACTACTTACACAACCGACACACCACATCTCAACTCATCAATTTAATTTTGTAAAACCACCTACTTAAATCAACACAACACTAGTTACTAGCTCTAACTAGCTTTTGTTATAATTTTTATGTTTGTAGGTATAATTGCTAAGTACGTCTGTCTTATAATATTTAAACAAAAAAATGTAAATTCGTTATTGGCTAATTAATGTTAATAATATTTTTCTTGTCTTACTTATCTGTATTAGCTGTGGATTTTTTAAGATCAATAAATAAAATAAAATAAAAATAAGTTTTTAACAGCTGACATTGTCATATTTCCAGTAAGTAATCACGACGTGTATGTCTTGTGTCGACAGTATAACCGCGCTCGCCGGCAATGACGATGTGTATGTCTTGTGTCGACAGTATAACCGCGCTCGCCGGCAATGACGATGTGTATGTCTTGTGTGTGTCGACAGTATAACCGCGCTCGCCGGCAATGACGATGTGTATGTCTTGTGTCGACAGTATAACCGCGCTCGCCGGCAATGACGATGTGTATGTCTTGTGTCGACAGTATAACCGCGCTCGCCGGCAATGACGATGTGTATGTCTTGTGTGTGTCGACAGTATAACCGCGCTCGCCGGCAATGACGATGTGTATGTCTTGTGTGTGTCGACAGTATAACCGCGCTCGCCGGCAATGACGATGTGTATGTCTTGTGTCGACAGTATAACCGCGCTCGCCGGCAATGACGATGTGTATGTCTTGTGTGTGTCGACAGTATAACCGCGCTCGCCGGCAATGACGATGTGTATGTCTTGTGTGTGTCGACAGTATAACCGCGCTCGCCGGCAATGACGATGTGTATGTCTTGTGTCGACAGTATAACCGCGCTCGCCGGCAATGACGATGTGTATGTCTTGTGTGTGTCGACAGTATAACCGCGCTCGCCGGCAATGACGATGTGTATGTCTTGTGTCGACAGTATAACCGCGCTCGCCGGCAATGACGATGTGTATGTCTTGTGTGTGTCGACAGTATAACCGCGCTCGCCGGCAATGACGATGTGGTGTATGTCTTGTGTGTGTCGACAGTATAACCGCGCTCGCCGGCAATGACGATGTGTATGTCTTGTGTCGACAGTATAACCGCGCTCGCCGGCAATGACGATGTGTATGTCTTGTGTGTGTCGACAGTATAACCGCGCTCGCCGGCAATGACGATGTGTATGTCTTGTGTCGACAGTATAACCGCGCTCGCCGGCAATGACGATGTGTATGTCTTGTGTCGACAGTATAACCGCGCTCGCCGGCAATGACGATGTGTATGTCTTGTGTGTGTCGACAGTATAACCGCGCTCGCCGGCAATGACGATGTGTATGTCTTGTGTGTGTCGACAGTATAACCGCGCTCGCCGGCAATGACGATGTGTATGTCTTGTGTGTGTCGACAGTATAACCGCGCTCGCCGGCAATGACGATGTGTATGTCTTGTGTGTGTCGACAGTATAACCGCGCTCGCCGGCAATGACGATGTGTATGTCTTGTGTGTGTCGACAGTATAACCGCGCTCGCCGGCAATGACGATGTGTATGTCTTGTGTGTGTCGACAGTATAAACGCGCTCGCCGGCAATGACGATGTGTATGTCTTGTGTGTGTCGACAGTATAACCGCGCTCGCCGGCAATGACGATGTGTATGTCTTGTGTCGACAGTATAACCGCGCTCGCCGGCAATGACGATGTGTATGTCTTGTGTCGACAGTATAACCGCGCTCGCCGGCAATGACGATGTGTATGTCTTGTGTCGACAGTATAACCGCGCTCGCCGGCAATGACGATGTGTATGTCTTGTGTGTGTCGACAGTATAACCGCGCTCGCCGGCAATGACGATGTGTATGTCTTGTGTCGACAGTATAACCGCGCTCGCCGGCAATGACGATGTGTATGTCTTGTGTGTGTCGACAGTATAACCGCGCTCGCCGGCAATGACGATGTGTATGTCTTGTGTGTGTCGACAGTATAACCGCGCTCGCCGGCAATGACGATGTGTATGTCTTGTGTGTGTCGACAGTATAACCGCGCTCGCCGGCAATGACGATGTGTATGTCTTGTGTGTGTCGACAGTATAACCGCGCTCGCCGGCAATGACGATGTGTATGTCTTGTGTGTGTCGACAGTATAACCGCGCTCGCCGGCAATGACGATGTGTATGTCTTGTGTCGACAGTATAACCGCGCTCGCCGGCAATGACGATGTGTATGTCTTGTGTCGACAGTATAACCGCGCTCGCCGGCAATGACGATGTGTATGTCTTGTGTCGACAGTATAACCGCGCTCGCCGGCAATGACGATGTGTATGTCTTGTGTGTGTCGACAGTATAACCGCGCTCGCCGGCAATGACGATGTGTATGTCTTGTGTGTGTCGACAGTATAACCGCGCTCGCCGGCAATGACGATGTGTATGTCTTGTGTCGACAGTATAACCGCGCTCGCCGGCAATGACGATGTGTATGTCTTGTGTGTGTCGACAGTATAACCGCGCTCGCCGGCAATGACGATGTGTATGTCTTGTGTGTGTCGACAGTATAACCGCGCTCGCCGGCAATGACGATGTGTATGTCTTGTGTGTGTCGACAGTATAACCGCGCTCGCCGGCAATGACGATGTGTATGTCTTGTGTCGACAGTATAACCGCGCTCGCCGGCAATGACGATGTGTATGTCTTGTGTCGACAGTATAACCGCGCTCGCCGGCAATGACGATGTGTATGTCTTGTGTGTGTCGACAGTATAACCGCGCTCGCCGGCAATGACGATGTGTATGTCTTGTGTGTGTCGACAGTATAACCGCGCTCGCCGGCAATGACGATGTGTATGTCTTGTGTGTGTCGACAGTATAACCGCGCTCGCCGGCAATGACGATGTGTATGTCTTGTGTCGACAGTATAACCGCGCTCGCCGGCAATGACGATGTGTATGTCTTGTGTCGACAGTATAACCGCGCTCGCCGGCAATGACGATGTGTATGTCTTGTGTGTGTCGACAGTATAACCGCGCTCGCCGGCAATGACGATGTGTATGTCTTGTGTGTGTCGACAGTATAACCGCGCTCGCCGGCAATGACGATGTGTATGTCTTGTGTGTGTCGACAGTATAACCGCGCTCGCCGGCAATGACGATGTGTATGTCTTGTGTGTGTCGACAGTATAACCGCGCTCGCCGGCAATGACGATGTGTATGTCTTGTGTCGACAGTATAACCGCGCTCGCCGGCAATGACGATGTGTATGTCTTGTGTGTGTCGACAGTATAACCGCGCTCGCCGGCAATGACGATGTGTATGTCTTGTGTCGACAGTATAACCGCGCTCGCCGGCAATGACGATGTGTATGTCTTGTGTGTGTCGACAGTATAACCGCGCTCGCCGGCAATGACGATGTGTATGTCTTGTGTGTGTCGACAGTATAACCGCGCTCGCCGGCAATGACGATGTGTATGTCTTGTGTCGACAGTATAACCGCGCTCGCCGGCAATGACGATGTGTATGTCTTGTGTGTGTCGACAGTATAACCGCGCTCGCCGGCAATGACGATGTGTATGTCTTGTGTGTGTCGACAGTATAACCGCGCTCGCCGGCAATGACGATGTGTATGTCTTGTGTGTGTCGACAGTATAACCGCGCTCGCCGGCAATGACGATGTGTATGTCTTGTGTCGACAGTATAACCGCGCTCGCCGGCAATGACGATGTGTATGTCTTGTGTCGACAGTATAACCGCGCTCGCCGGCAATGACGATGTGTATGTCTTGTGTGTGTCGACAGTATAACCGCGCTCGCCGGCAATGACGATGTGTATGTCTTGTGTGTGTCGACAGTATAACCGCGCTCGCCGGCAATGACGATGTGTATGTCTTGTGTGTGTCGACAGTATAACCGCGCTCGCCGGCAATGACGATGTGTATGTCTTGTGTCGACAGTATAACCGCGCTCGCCGGCAATGACGATGTGTATGTCTTGTGTGTGTCGACAGTATAACCGCGCTCGCCGGCAATGACGATGTGTATGTCTTGTGTCGACAGTATAACCGCGCTCGCCGGCAATGACGATGTGTATGTCTTGTGTCGACAGTATAACCGCGCTCGCCGGCAATGACGATGTGTATGTCTTGTGTGTGTCGACAGTATAACCGCGCTCGCCGGCAATGACGATGTGTATGTCTTGTGTCGACAGTATAACCGCGCTCGCCGGCAATGACGATGTGTATGTCTTGTGTCGACAGTATAACCGCGCTCGCCGGCAATGACGATGTGTATGTCTTGTGTGTGTCGACAGTATAACCGCGCTCGCCGGCAATGACGATGTGTATGTCTTGTGTGTGTCGACAGTATAACCGCGCTCGCCGGCAATGACGATGTGTATGTCTTGTGTCGACAGTATAACCGCGCTCGCCGGCAATGACGATGTGTATGTCTTGTGTGTGTCGACAGTATAACCGCGCTCGCCGGCAATGACGATGTGTATGTCTTGTGTGTGTCGACAGTATAACCGCGCTCGCCGGCAATGACGATGTGTATGTCTTGTGTCGACAGTATAACCGCGCTCGCCGGCAATGACGATGTGTATGTCTTGTGTCGACAGTATAACCGCGCTCGCCGGCAATGACGATGTGTATGTCTTGTGTCGACAGTATAACCGCGCTCGCCGGCAATGACGATGTGTATGTCTTGTGTCGACAGTATAACCGCGCTCGCCGGCAATGACGATGTGTATGTCTTGTGTCGACAGTATAACCGCGCTCGCCGGCAATGACGATGTGTATGTCTTGTGTCGACAGTATAACCGCGCTCGCCGGCAATGACGATGTGTATGTCTTGTGTGTGTCGACAGTATAACCGCGCTCGCCGGCAATGACGATGTGTATGTCTTGTGTCGACAGTATAACCGCGCTCGCCGGCAATGACGATGTGTATGTCTTGTGTGTGTCGACAGTATAACCGCGCTCGCCGGCAATGACGATGTGTATGTCTTGTGTGTGTCGACAGTATAACCGCGCTCGCCGGCAATGACGATGTGTATGTCTTGTGTCGACAGTATAACCGCGCTCGCCGGCAATGACGATGTGTATGTCTTGTGTGTGTCGACAGTATAACCGCGCTCGCCGGCAATGACGATGTGTATGTCTTGTGTGTGTCGACAGTATAACCGCGCTCGCCGGCAATGACGATGTGTATGTCTTGTGTCGACAGTATAACCGCGCTCGCCGGCAATGACGATGTGTATGTCTTGTGTCGACAGTATAACCGCGCTCGCCGGCAATGACGATGTGTATGTCTTGTGTGTGTCGACAGTATAACCGCGCTCGCCGGCAATGACGATGTGTATGTCTTGTGTGTGTCGACAGTATAACCGCGCTCGCCGGCAATGACGATGTGTATGTCTTGTGTGTGTCGACAGTATAACCGCGCTCGCCGGCAATGACGATGTGTATGTCTTGTGTCGACAGTATAACCGCGCTCGCCGGCAATGACGATGTGTATGTCTTGTGTGTGTCGACAGTATAACCGCGCTCGCCGGCAATGACGATGTGTATGTCTTGTGTCGACAGTATAACCGCGCTCGCCGGCAATGACGATGTGTATGTCTTGTGTGTGTCGACAGTATAACCGCGCTCGCCGGCAATGACGATGTGTATGTCTTGTGTCGACAGTATAACCGCGCTCGCCGGCAATGACGATGTGTATGTCTTGTGTCGACAGTATAACCGCGCTCGCCGGCAATGACGATGTGTATGTCTTGTGTGTGTCGACAGTATAACCGCGCTCGCCGGCAATGACGATGTGTATGTCTTGTGTCGACAGTATAACCGCGCTCGCCGGCAATGACGATGTGTATGTCTTGTGTCGACAGTATAACCGCGCTCGCCGGCAATGACGATGTGTATGTCTTGTGTGTGTCGACAGTATAACCGCGCTCGCCGGCAATGACGATGTGTATGTCTTGTGTCGACAGTATAACCGCGCTCGCCGGCAATGACGATGTGTATGTCTTGTGTGTGTCGACAGTATAACCGCGCTCGCCGGCAATGACGATGTGTATGTCTTGTGTCGACAGTATAACCGCGCTCGCCGGCAATGACGATGTGTATGTCTTGTGTGTGTCGACAGTATAACCGCGCTCGCCGGCAATGACGATGTGTATGTCTTGTGTCGACAGTATAACCGCGCTCGCCGGCAATGACGATGTGTATGTCTTGTGTGTGTCGACAGTATAACCGCGCTCGCCGGCAATGACGATGTGTATGTCTTGTGTCGACAGTATAACCGCGCTCGCCGGCAATGACGATGTGTATGTCTTGTGTCGACAGTATAACCGCGCTCGCCGGCAATGACGATGTGTATGTCTTGTGTGTGTCGACAGTATAACCGCGCTCGCCGGCAATGACGATGTGTATGTCTTGTGTCGACAGTATAACCGCGCTCGCCGGCAATGACGATGTGTATGTCTTGTGTGTGTCGACAGTATAACCGCGCTCGCCGGCAATGACGATGTGTATGTCTTGTGTCGACAGTATAACCGCGCTCGCCGGCAATGACGATGTGTATGTCTTGTGTGTGTCGACAGTATAACCGCGCTCGCCGGCAATGACGATGTGTATGTCTTGTGTGTGTCGACAGTATAACCGCGCTCGCCGGCAATGACGATGTGTATGTCTTGTGTGTGTCGACAGTATAACCGCGCTCGCCGGCAATGACGATGTGTATGTCTTGTGTCGACAGTATAACCGCGCTCGCCGGCAATGACGATGTGTATGTCTTGTGTGTGTCGACAGTATAACCGCGCTCGCCGGCAATGACGATGTGTATGTCTTGTGTGTGTCGACAGTATAACCGCGCTCGCCGGCAATGACGATGTGTATGTCTTGTGTCGACAGTATAACCGCGCTCGCCGGCAATGACGATGTGTATGTCTTGTGTCGACAGTATAACCGCGCTCGCCGGCAATGACGATGTGTATGTCTTGTGTGTGTCGACAGTATAACCGCGCTCGCCGGCAATGACGATGTGTATGTCTTGTGTGTGTCGACAGTATAACCGCGCTCGCCGGCAATGACGATGTGTATGTCTTGTGTGTGTCGACAGTATAACCGCGCTCGCCGGCAATGACGATGTGTATGTCTTGTGTGTGTCGACAGTATAACCGCGCTCGCCGGCAATGACGATGTGTATGTCTTGTGTGTGTCGACAGTATAACCGCGCTCGCCGGCAATGACGATGTGTATGTCTTGTGTCGACAGTATAACCGCGCTCGCCGGCAATGACGATGTGTATGTCTTGTGTCGACAGTATAACCGCGCTCGCCGGCAATGACGATGTGTATGTCTTGTGTGTGTCGACAGTATAACCGCGCTCGCCGGCAATGACGATGTGTATGTCTTGTGTGTGTCGACAGTATAACCGCGCTCGCCGGCAATGACGATGTGTATGTCTTGTGTGTGTCGACAGTATAACCGCGCTCGCCGGCAATGACGATGTGTATGTCTTGTGTGTGTCGACAGTATAACCGCGCTCGCCGGCAATGACGATGTGTATGTCTTGTGTCGACAGTATAACCGCGCTCGCCGGCAATGACGATGTGTATGTCTTGTGTCGACAGTATAACCGCGCTCGCCGGCAATGACGATGTGTATGTCTTGTGTGTGTCGACAGTATAACCGCGCTCGCCGGCAATGACGATGTGTATGTCTTGTGTGTGTCGACAGTATAACCGCGCTCGCCGGCAATGACGATGTGTATGTCTTGTGTCGACAGTATAACCGCGCTCGCCGGCAATGACGATGTGTATGTCTTGTGTCGACAGTATAACCGCGCTCGCCGGCAATGACGATGTGTATGTCTTGTGTGTGTCGACAGTATAACCGCGCTCGCCGGCAATGACGATGTGTATGTCTTGTGTCGACAGTATAACCGCGCTCGCCGGCAATGACGACGTGAAAAGAAAACTGGTGAATAGCGGCATGGCGCCCGTCATAGTAGCGCTACTCAGCCGGCACGCGGTAACTATACAATGCCTACTTCTCTCTCTATGTAAATGTAGCCCTTTAATGTCCCCACCGAGGGGCACAAGCCTTTGTCCGGATCGGATACGAGTAAGATTGAGCCGTATTCCACAACGCTGGCTCGTGCGTGCTAGGGTAATTCTCTGAAAATCTTGATTTCGGAGAATGTGGAAAAAATGTCTTATTTATTATTAGTTGCACGCTAGATAGATTGGTATGCTCATAAATATAACTAATATTTAAGTGTGCACTCAATTAACGAAAAGAAGATATTCAAGATTCAAAAAACGGTAATGACATCTGTGGGATGGTAATGACAAGTTATATAAAAAAGTACGTTTAATGATGTTATTTAGAAAACTAATGTGTTGTAAATAATGATGATGATGATTATAAAGCCTAATCAAGTTAATCAGAATTATTTATTCATGAAAAACTATAAAACAGAAATTTTGTGTTTTTTTTTACTTCAGAATCATCATCTTTGGTATCACTTCTAGTCATATACATTTTCCTCATGCATCTCACCGATTTCGAGATATACGTTATTTGTAATTTGTTTATTGTACTCCATAAAACAGATATACAGAAAGAAAATACATGAAAGGATAATAATGTACAAAGAGGAGCTTATCTTATCTTATTTACTATGAAACCGATTTGATCAGAGCAACTTTATATTTTACTTCTCCATACATATCAGCTGACAGCTCGAGCCAAAATTTACTGGGAAGTGAAAAATTAAGTTGTTCTGATCAAATAGGTTTCACAGTGAAAGTTGCTCAGAATCATGCCCCTAAGAACCCCCTAAAATATGACTACATCGTTCTCTTACACCCTGTATAAATGTTTATGTTTATGCCCCCAGCGCGACGAGAAAGCCTCTCATCTCTCCCTCAAGTGCATCGCAGCTTTAACCCTTCGCGAGCCGCTACACAGCAGACAGTTCCTGGACAACGGCGCGCCCGAGGCGATAGTCGACTGTCTGAAGCAGCACCCGGACAGCGCGGCTGTGCAGGTGACTGTCTACACCCACACAGCAGACAGTTCCTGGACAACGGCGCGCCCGAGGCGATAGTCGACTGTCTGAAGCAGCACCCGGACAGCGCGGCTGTGCAGGTGACTGTCTACACCCACACAGCAGACAGTTCCTGGACAACGGCGCGCCCGAGGCGATAGTCGACTGTCTGAAGCAGCACCCGGACAGCGCGGCTGTGCAGGTGACTGTCTACACCCACACAGCAGACAGTTCCTGGACAACGGCGCGCCCGAACTTTTACTTTTTGTTTCAAATAAGTATTGTGCTGTTGATGTCCCAAATACAGAAAATAAATAAATAATAAAGAAAATAAGAACATGTGTAATAAATCATAATACCCAGTGTTGTGGGAACCAGAAATAGTGACGTTAAAATATCTGGTGCATGATTCTCGCGCCTTCGATATACGGATATCGAGACCTATATTGACAGATTCCTATTCAAATTCACTCGATAGATATCGTATATCGAATGCGCGAGAGTCATGCCACTGGCCCCAAACTAGGATTCCACCACGAGTTTTTATCCTAAGTCTTGTGTTACAGAAAAATGGCTGCTGGGCGATCCGAAACATGGTGGCGCGCTGCCGCGACCAAAACGACAAGTTCACCTCTATCGGCGCCGAGGCGATACTGAACGCCGCCTACGTCAAGTTCAACGAGGACTTCGGGTTCGACGTGAAGTCGGCGTTGAGAGATCTGGAGTGTGACGTGAAGTTGGACGAGCAGTGGACGGGGCGAGGGGGGGAGATACGGAGGGACAACTAGCGGGGGGTGGAATGGGGCTGAGCATGTTTTTTTGCCATTTCCACTCAAAATCGTGAGTTCTTTTCTTCTCCAATAAGAGAAAAAAAAGTGTCCATCCAATATTGTTACCACCATACAAATGATAGGGAAAATGGTAACAAAATCGGAAAAAAGTAGACACTTTTTTTCTCCTATTAGGGTGAAATGAGCTCGTGATTTTGAGTAGTTTTTTTTTTAAATTAAATAATACATTAAAAATAAACGCTCGGCTACCTCTCGCGATAACGCGAATAATTCCGCTGTCACATGTCTAGCCTAGATCGTGCCGTCCATCGACGTCGGTCGATTGGTTGGTGTGGTGGACGTTGGTGCAACAGAAACCTTCGATCCGCGTCGACGGATCCATTCTACCGAGACGACGATCGATGGCCGTCGATCGATAGTCGACGATCGGAATAGCACCCGTACTATAGACTGGTAAAAAACATGTACTAAGGCGAGCTTCTCTCTAACTCTTCCAGCAAACCTAGGATGGACAGTAATATTTATTGATATTTCCCATTGATTGGAACACTGTACTACATGTGTCACTATATGAGACGTTCATCCAATCTGCTTGTTAATACTTTAGCTTGTATTTCGTTGTCGTCAAAAGTAATTAAATTGCAGACCGTATCTATTGACGACTGAGTATTTATTTCAATAATCACTTAAAATTAACAAGTTAACATTTTGGTTTGGTTGATATTAGTTTAGGTGGGTTGGATAAAATAAAAAATAATCTCATATTTTAAAGGAGGTACCGTTTGACAGCCCCGCGCAAATAATTCTTGATTTAGTTTTAAGTAGAGTTAAACCAAGTTTACACTGGCATGTCTAATCTTGTACAAGTCTATGTATCCATTTGTTTGCGGCCGGCTCGGCGCTTCGACAAGCCGAAACTGGCATTTGCGCCCTCGATATTGCTATACGATTCTATACGCGACTGGCGGCCCTGTTACAATATCAGATACTAAATTAAAAGAGTCATGTTTAATGAAAAATGTCCAAATTAAAACTAACACAAAAACAACATTAATTAAATCACGTCATACAATTTCCCGTTTGACTAGTTTAGCCAGATAGTTAATCACAAATACAAACATCTTAACACTATTTTTAACGTTTAAAGGTGAAGTATATATACATGCACGTTTAAATGTGAAGTATATATACATGCACGTTTAAAGGTGAAGTATATATACATGCACGTTTAAAGGTGAAGTATATATACATGCACGTTTAAAGGTGAAGTATATATACATGCACGTTTAAAGGTGAAGTATATATACATGCACGTTTAAAGGTGAAGTATATATACATGCACGTTTAAAGGTGAAGTATATATACATGCACGTTTAAAGGTGAAGTATATATACATGCACGTTTAAAGGTGAAGGATATATACATGCACGTTTAAAGGTGAAGTATATATACATGCACGTTTAAAGGTGAAGGATATATACATGCACGTTTAAAGGTGAAGGATATATACATGCACGCACACTTCAATTGGTATATCAAATGGCCGCAAATACGTAGGTATGCACCCACCGTCCTAAAAATATAATCATAACGAAGAGCTATTTACTAAAATTACAAAATGCTTATTCAAGAAATGCAAATATCCTACCGACTCAAACATCCGTTTCAAAAACGACTGTCCGCTAATTCCAACATTATGTACAAATCCCAGTTGGTAACTAGTAACCACGGAAACCGAACACAAACAGTCTCCAACCCGTTTCCATTTACTTTTTCAAGAAATGCTAGGCAAAAAAGAATGGCATACGTACGTGACATATGAGCGTGCACCACTGCGTGTTTTGATTGACAAACCAAATATGTCATTAAAGAAAAAACGCAAATATCTTCGAATGTTGCCATCATTTCATGTCTAGCATATTTTTTGCACCTTCATTGCTTCTGGACCCACACTAGGATACCCTGTGTCGTGGGAACCAGAAACAGCGACATCACAAACATGTTAACATCCAAGACCTGGAGGGTTTTTTGTCCCCAGCCGGGATTCGAACCCGGGACCTCTCGCATGGTAGGCAGATGCGCAACCGCTGCGCCACAGAGCTGAGGCCGTCGTCTATTTTGACAAAGTACATACATATAGGTACCGCCATCGCCATCCACGATGTCGCGTGACGTAGCTATTTGCATCTCTATCTTTCAGCAGAGTGCCTCGATGAAAGAGAAAGATGCAAATAGCTACGTCACGCGTCGTCGTGGACGGCGGCACCAAGTTTAGAATCACATAGTGTACTCCGTCGCACATAGTGTAATAGAGAATCACATAGTGTACTCCGTCGCTCGCGCTAGAAATTTGCTGATGTCCCATTGTTTGTGGTCGACGATGCTCTTGCCGTTCATGATGGTGTGCACTTTGACCTTGTCACTGTATACCAGGTTCGTCAGCAGCTGAGGAAGACATCGTTCATCATCACACCTCATCAGGCCCCGGATTCTGCAAGCGAATCGCATGGCGATTGCTATAGCGGGAGCGCGAAATGCCGGTTTGTCTGTAGCCGGCGCGGTCGCAGGCAAAACCTAGGGTTGTCATACGTCCCGTAGTCGCGTATTTGACCCTCCCGTCGCGTATAACTACACGTCCCGTATAACTACACGTCCCGTATTTGTCCCGTATTTTGACGAATTACGGAAAATGAGTGGCGCGGACGTCGGAACCAAACGGCTCGGCCAGCGGCAGATTACAAGCTCGGTTTTCAATGAATATCTAATATTTTTATTGCGCACCGTTGAATAAGTTGTGAGTGATTTTACAAGCCTAAATTAACCTGTAAAAAGAATTTATACATCGAGTAATTATGAATTTTGCTGACGCTATCGTCGCGTACATGGTAGCGTAAAGTGATTTAACGCGACTTTACGCGACTAGTGTGGTAAAATTTTACGTTCCTTTTTTACGAATTAGAATAAAGCTGCATGCGCAGGCACACAGCGCATGCGCAGGCACACAGCGCATGCGCAGGCACATGACATAACTTACGGTTACCAGGTGTATTATTATAACACGCTTTTTGTTATTTTGAGCACATTTGATTCATCAACATTTCGACATAACTTTGGTCCCGCATGAGGTCCAGGGTCTGATGATGGAGCCGGAAGGCGGCCATAGCCTTGCGCTTCCTTTTAATGTCCAATTTATGAATTCAGTCAAAATATTTAAAAGTTACACATGTAGGCGCACCTTTACTATTTTTACGGTGCCATTTTACGCGACTTCACGCCACCACCGTCGCGTAAAAAAATTTACGCTATTTGTGGCAAAATCTACGGCCTGACCCATATATGTTTGTCGGTCATTACGTGCACATGCGTGCTGTGTATGTTGCAGTTGAAACTTGGAAAAGCCGCGTGTCGGCTTTGAATGTGATGAGTTCTGGGCATCGGAAGAGAAAACGTCCCGTATTGGCTCCCAGCAGTTATGGCAACCCTACCAAAACCTGAATTTTGAGCCCTTGCTATAGCTCCTGTCATACGATTCGCTGCAGAATCACGGCCCTGGCCTGGCACCGGATTCTGCAAACGAGTTGCAAGGCAATTGCTATAGCGAGGGCGCAGAATTCCGGTTTAGGCTTAGCTACAGAATTACCTGGCAGAATTACCAGCGTTGCGGTTATCTGCAACACATGCTGAGCCAGGGCCTATTCACTGTGGACCGAAAATTTCATGGTTTTTTTGTTTCCACCGTCGCTCGCACAGCACTTTGGAACGGCTGAACCGATTTAACAAAAAACATTCCAAAACCTTTGCAAGATAGTCTTCTACGATTTTCTGAAAACCGCATCATGATTCGTTCACCCGTTTGAAAACTAGAGTGCCTTGGACACATTATAGAACGATCGAAAGAACGACCAACCGACAGACGAAATACACCGACGGATTCTGATGCGGTTTTCTGTAAATGGTTGTAAACTTCCCTGCTAGGGTTCTTGTGTAAGTTTTGTTAAAATCGGTTCAGCCGTTAAAAAGTTATTGGCTTAAACCTAGACTCAAGAAATAGCGATTAGTAGTGTGACGAGCCTACTTTTGACGAACTGTACTGTAGCAACCAATAGCTGTACAGAGCCCGCCATGGTTTGTAGTTAATTGTCTTCTTTAAAGCATGCAGAGTAACTGTAGCAATCAGACCCTTCTTTTACTGACATGTTGAGCTAAAACTGAAAAATGACCGAAAATTGCATGGTTTTTAGGGTACCGTACCCGAAGGGTGCCAAACGGGACCCTATTACTGAGACTTCGCTGTCCGTCTGTCCGTCCGTCCGTCCGTCCGTCCGTCCGTCCTGTCTGTCACCGGGTCTGTCTGCACGAACCGTAATAGCTAGAAAGCTGAAATTTTCACAGAATGTGTGTATATCTGTTGCCGCACCAACCACAAATACTGAAATACGAGAGATATTGCAAATTAAAGGGGGCCCCGATACAAGAGACGTGTTTAGGTACACTTACGCATTTCAAAATGGAGATCTTGACTGAAACTGTTTATTTATTGTCATAGCAACAAATAAACAGTTTCAGTCAAGATCTCCATTTTCTATTATTAAATATGATAGCATATTTCGCTTCAACCCACATGGTTGTGGTTAGCCGGTGCGGTATGATGTAGACTCTCAATCCGGAGGTCGTCGGTTCAAATCTCGTGAAGGCATAAACTTTTTAAATTTTCTTTTTGTTTATTTTTTTATTGTTTTGAGTGCTTTTGATTTGTTGTACGATGGTACGGTACCCTTCGTGTGCGATACCGACCCGCACTTAACCGATTATTGGGTACACCGCCGCCCGCGCAGCACTTGGGAAATAGCAAATCTGGCATTTTAATGCTGGCCTAAGCCCTAACAACATATAAATAACCGGCCAAGTGAGTCGGACTCGCGCACGAAGGGTTCCGTACCATTCTCTATAAAAAACCGCAAAAAAAAAACACGTTAGTTGTATGGGAGCCCCCCTGAATATTTTTTTTTTTTTTGTATTTGTTGTTATAGCGGCAACAGACATACATCATCTGTGAAAAATCTGTCTAGCTACCACGGTTCATGAGATACAGCCTGGTGACAGACAGACAGCGAAGTCTCAGTAATAGGGTCCCGTTTGGCACCCTTCGGGTACGGAACCCTAAAAAATCAGAATGACCTGACCTTATGCAAGCACGGATGTAGATCTTGACTGAACTACGTGGGATAATATTAAAAACCTCGCCTACCACTCGTGTTTCATTACCCCTCATTATGCAATAGTTTCATAAACTACCATTATTGTATTTGTGTGTACATATTCTTACAGTGCTTGAATAAATGGATTATCTATCTATCTATCTATCTACAAACAGACCGGTATTTCGCGCTCCCGCTACAGCCACTGGCATGCGATTCGCTTGCAGAATCCGGCATTGACAGGCAACAACCTTGGCCTGTTTGGCCGTAATTTGTATGTGCAGTACTTAACAACACAAACATAGCGTCACGCCTTTTCCCATACGGGTTGCACTTTGGCACTTAAACTGTATTTGGCGGCCGTCACAAGCCTGGTGCACTTCAAAATGCACCAAACATGTATTATTATTATTATTATTAAACCTTTATTTCCCTTTACATTAACATATTTTTTAACTAAAATAATTCAATCTAAAATAACAAATTTTACAAGTATCATTTAAATATCAATATGTACATAATTATAATTACCTACTACCTAATTCTTTTTAATTAGCGCATTATATATTTCCTTTATATTTTATTTTATTTTATCTTATATTTATTTAATATTTGGTCTATCATGCACTTTATTACAAATTTAATTATTATTATATGTCGTTAGTTTGATTATTTTTCATTTGTATGTATTATGATTACTTATTTAAGGGTACCCATTTTCGGGTATAGGCCTCCTCCAACCCTTTCCAGTTTTGCCTGTTTTTTGCTTGGCGAGTCCATGTCGCTCCGATCAATTGCGTGATGTCATCGCTCCATCTCCGGCGTGGTCTGCCGGGTGGTCTCTTCGCGTCGCGCGGGTACCAATGCACTATCCGTTCACTCCATCGATTATCCGTTGCTCTAGCTACATGTCCGGCCCATGACCACTTCAGTCTGCAAGCTAGTTCTACGGCATCTACTATTTTTGTTATTCCTCGTATATCTTTGTTTCTCCTTCTTTCTTTCCTTTTAATACCTAATAGGCTTCGCTCTGCTGCTCTTTGGAAAACATTTATTTTTTGTACTATGTCCTTGGTGAGTGTCCAGGTTTGGCATCCGTATAGCAGTGTAGGTAGGACTATGGTATCCATCGCTTTTCTTTTTAAGTGAGTTGGAATCTTTGATTTAAAGATTTCTTTCAACGACCAGTACTTTCCCCATGCCTTTTTTATTCTACTATCGACTTCACGGGATGTTTGTTCGGCAAAAGATATAGTCTGTCCCAAGTACACGTATTTATCCACATATTGTATACTGTGAGATTCAGTTGTGATTGGTACTTCTTCGCTGTTTGTCATGGCAAAAGTTTTATCCTTGTTCATCTGTAATCCACACTTTCTGCTCTCCTTGTCTAAAGTATTTAGCATATATTCTAAATCTTTGTGGTTGTCAGCGATAACGACTATATCGTCGGCAAATCTTAGATTGTTAAGGTATTCGCCGTTTATATTTATACCTTTGTTTTCCCAGTTCAACTGTTTGAATGTATATTCCAATAGAGCGGTAAATAGGTTTGGTGAAATCGGGTCGCCTTGTTTAACTCCTCTTTCGATTTGAAATGGCTCTCCCTTGCGTTCAAGTTTCACAATTGCTCTACTATTTTTGTAAATTTCTTTGAGTAATTCTATGTACTTAATTTCCACACCTTGCTGTTTCAGTGACAACCATAGAGGTTCGTGTTCTATAGAGTCGAATGCCTTTGAATAGTCGACAAAGGCAATGTAGAGAGTTTTCCTGTACTCTGAGTATTTCTCAATAACTTGATTAAGTGTAAAAATATGGTCTATGGTAGAGTAGCCTCGTCGGAAACCTGCTTGCTCTCTCGGTTGGTTGTTTTCTAGAGTTCTTGTCATCCTGTTGAGTAGCACTGATGCAAATACTTTGTATATCGTCTGTTGTAAGCTTATGGGCCTATAATTTCCCAGTTCTGTCGGGTCGCCCTTTTTGTAAAGGAGAGTAATGATGGAAGTTCCCCACTCCTCTGGCAGCTTGTTCATTTCTAATATATTGTTGAAGATTTTTGTTAATATGGGGGTGAGCGGTTCAATTATTGCTTTTAATATATCGTTGGTGATACCGTCTTCACCAGGACTTTTCATGGATTTTAGATTTTTAATGGCATTTTGGATTTCGCTGTCCAGGAAAGGAGGTACCGTCTCATATTCTTGTAAGTCGTAATTAGGTTGTTGAGTTTTATTCTTGCATTGGTAGAGTTTCTTATAAAATTCAGTTGCAGTATTAATAAGATGGTCTCTATTAGATATTGTTTTATTTTCACGTTTAAGTGTCATAATCCAGGGTTTATTTAGTGTCAGTCTTTTCTGGGATCTTTTAACTGAAGACCTCTTATCAAGTTCTTCCTCGATGATTTTGTATCGATGGGCTTTCATTTCTCTATTGATTTCCTTTTTTGTAAGTTTGTAGAGCGCACTCAGTTGGTTTCGTTCTGACCGTGTTCTGTTTTCTTTACATTTTAAACGATTTCTCTCATTGATAAGTTTCTCTACATATGTTGAAAGAGTGATTTTGTCATTGTTAGCGTTTTTTGGCAGCTTCTTTATGGATTCTTTTATGATTTGCGTTATTTGTCTATGTGCCATTTGTATATCTTGAAACTCCATGTTACTTGTTTCGTCTGCAAATATATTTTTCAGAGAATCTTGTTCAAGTTGATTAAGTCTGGTTAACTTTGACCCATAGTTAGTCCGTGGTTTTTTATTATCACCGTATTTTAAAAATTTTGCTCTTACTATTCTGTGGTCTGAAGGGAAGGTAGAGTTAATTACTTGTACGTCTGAGATGTTCTTGATGTTTTTGATGAGAATAAAGTCTATTTCATTTCGTACTTTGCCATCTGGTGAAATCCAAGTCCATTTTTGTTTGAGATTTTTCTTAAAGTGTGAGTTCGCTATGTAGAGCTGATTTTCGAAACAAAATTGTATTAATGTTTTTCCTCTTTCATTCCTCTCTCCATAGCCCCATAGACCCATTACTTTTTTGTCTTCAGGTGTTGGTTGACCAATTTTTGAGTTAAAATCACCTAGTATAATTGTATCTTTTCCTGTGTTTTCCAGTGCTTTGTTAAGTTGTTTGTAAAATGTCTCTAAATCGTCCGTAGATGAATCTTCTGTTGGTGCATAACACTGTATCAAATGTACTTTCCTGGAGTTAAGCTTTATGTCCAGTCTTATGACTCTATCCGATATGGTTTTAATATCTATAATGTTCAGTTTTAAGTATTCTTTATCAGAAATCCCACTCCGTTTCTTCCACTCTTTTCGCCGTGATATATCAGTATATAATCATCTGATTCTAGAGTTTCTATTCCTTCTCGTTTTATTTCTGATAAGCCAATGATGTCCCATTTAAACTTTAGTAGACTGTGCTCTAGCTCTACAAGTCTATTCTCTTTCACTAGTGATCGGACATTCCAGGTGCAGATATGAATATCTTGCTCTACTATTGGTAGAGATTGGTTGGAGGGTTTTGGTCTAATCTTCCCGCGGGGACCAGCCGTATTGGGAGATATCGGTTCTTTTTGTATTTTCGTTTTCCTTAGAGGTAGGAGTTGGAGGGCCCGTTGTGTTTGCTATTCTGTTTGTAGTTGTGGAGTTTTTGTTGGGCTTTTAGGGAGATCTGTATGGGTGAATATCAATTTTGGCTTTTGCAGTATATAATCTTTTATATTAGCAGATTTATTTTTCTTCGCTGGCTGTTTATTCTGTTGGGCGTTATGACTGCTGGGATGTGAGAGAGAGTTATCTGGTGATTCAGACAGGTTTCTCTTACTTGACTGGTGGTTGGGTATATTTTTGTTATTGCTCACCACAATGAGTCTGTCGTACTTTATATAAGAAGCAGTGTTGCCGGCCTCTTTCTCAATAAGTAGTTGAATTTGTAGCTCTTTGCGCTTGTTAAGTACTTCTATTGGGTAGTCTTCTTTCAGATAGTATGTGGTATTATCTAGACAAGATTTATTTTTCTTAATCTGTAGTTTGAAGCCCATTGTAGAGAATGTTATGATAACAGGTCTGATTTTCTCTCCTTTTTTACCCAGCCTTCTAACAGCTTCAATGTTGTTGCTGCCACATTTGATCTTGAGGTGCGTGTTTAATATATTTATTACTTTATCTTCCAAGTTTTGGTATGATTTTTCGCCTTCTTCTACGCCGAACATGACTAGGTTTTTGCGTCTTATATGTCTTTCTAAATCACTTATTTTCTTACTTTGTTCCTCTATTTTTTTCTGCATAAGTTCGTTTTTAATGTCTAGGCTGTTGAATTTCTCGTTAATACTGCTATTTATTGTGTTTTTTATATCTTCTTTCATATCTAACATGTCCTGTTTTTGCTGTCTCATATCTTGCTGCATTTCTATCAACATATTTTTAATTTCATCCATATTTCAAACCGCAAGCGCCCTCTAGGTACTTTGTTAGGTAGTTTTGTGGATGTCAATGGATGACAGTTACGATGCAGCGAGCGGTTTCCTCTAGATCACGCAAGATGGTGTTAGTGATCTGCTATGGTTGGTTTTTCGTCATTAGCAGTAGATGGCGTTACTAGTGTTACTTCGATTTGAATAGTGAGTCATTAATTTTGTATTTTGAGGTTATACCGATATTAATTTTGATATTCACTCTTCCTTTTAGTTCTATTTTGGTACAATCCTTATTATTATTCACTTATTATTAGTATTCTGCACTGTTTAAATCCCACTGATCGTTTTTCAACGATTTAAAAGTCACTTGCTGCGGTTTTTATTTTTCACGATTTACTCAGTATTTATTGTTTGTACGCTATGTTCTTCATATTATCAAAGTCGATTTATACACTGCCTTTATGTTTTTGCACTTTACACATCACTTTAATCCACTAGTTATTTTTAAAAACGAAAATATCGCGAGCTCAATGTCAACAGTGGCACTGTCAAACATGTATAGCTATGATTAAAGAGCTGTCTGATAGACTTATAATAACTACTGGCATGTATAAGCATTGGCTTGAAACAGCAGCGTAGTAAACATGACAAGAGTACTACATTATTACTATACAGGGTTACTTTTGGTCCCCTAGCCAAAAGTAATAATAGTATTTTAGGGACATCATTCTGAGCAACTTTCACTTCTCCATACAAATCAGCTGATCCACTCAGGACAGAATGAACAGGAAAGTGAAAAACAAAGTTGCCCTGATCAAATCGGCTTCTCAGTGAAAGTTGCTTAGAATTATGTCCCTAAAATAAAAGTAACTTTTGGCTAGGGTTCCAAAAATAACCCTGTATGTACTAACTAAAAAGAAAAACTGAAATAAAAACTTATAGCTACAGCGACCCACCTTGGGAGTGAGCAGGAAGTACTGTGCGCTGTCGCACTCGGTCGTCACCTGCACCAACAGCTGGAACATCTTGCGCTCGTTGATCGGGTCCATGCCCTGGTTGATCTCATCAACACACCTGCGACGAGTGGTCAAACATAATAAGAATATATGTTAATGAACACTCATACATATTGTAGTGCCCCCACGGGGTATCATTGTTAATGATATGCAATAAATGAATTTGACTTTGACTTTAACTTTGAGCCTTCTGACTGGACTGCATTAGGAGTAAATTAGATATAATAATTATATTAGATAGAATATTGCTTGTGCCCAACAGGGTCAAATAATGATCTACTTACCACTATTTCTTAAGACCTTATTGTTTTTATGGAGTGCAATAAATATGAATATGAATTTGAACCGATTTACCTGAACGGCACAGTAGTCAGTCGTTGCAGGCTCATCAGATACAAGGCGGTGCTCAAGGCGCGTTCGCCGCCGCTCTGCGCGTGTCGCGTCAACTGCTGCAGCTGTTCGGAGTCTCGAAAGCGGACGAAGATTCCGATGCCGTATTTGTCGTAGTCGTCCTGTAGTGAACAAACTATTTATATACAAGCATATACATTGCGTCTGGCACCGCTGTGGGACGGCTTTTTCAAATTATTTATTTTTTACTCCATAGGGGCGAGAAGAGCTTGAGAGCTTTTTCTTTCTTCATTCTTTCCAAGACCGGGCTTTCCCTTGGCGGCGCTGGGGGAAGTAGCAGGTTGGGAAAAAAGTCAAAAAAGTGGCGGGATGGGGAAAGTCGCGAGTTTGCGAAAGTGGCGGGATGGGGAAAGTCGCGAGTTTGCGAAAGTGGCGGGATGGGGAAAGTCGCGAGTTTGCGAAAGTGGCGGGATGGGGAATGTCGCGAGTTTGTAAAAGTTGCGGGAAGGGGAATGTCGCGAGTTTGTAAAAGTGGCGGGAAGGGGAATGTCGCGAGTTTGTAAAAGAGGCGGGAAGGGGAAAGTCGCGAGTTTGTAAAAGTGCCGGGAAGGGGAAAGTCGCGAGTTTGTAAAAGTGGCGGGATGGGGAATGTCGCGAGTTTGTAAAAGAGGCGGGAAGGGGAAAGTCGCGAGTTTGTAAAAGTGGCGGGAAGGGGAATGTCGCGAGTTTGTAAAAGAGGCGGGAAGGGGAAAATCGCGAGTTTGTAAAAGTGCCGGGAAGGGGAAAGTCGCGAGTTTGTAAAAGTGGCGGGATGGGGAATGTCGCGGGTTTGTAAAAGAGGCGGGAAGGGGAAAGTCGCGAGTTTGTAAAAGTGGCGGGAAGGGGAATGTAGCAAGTTTGTAAAAGTGCCGGGAAGGGGAAAGTCGCGAGTTTGTAAAAGTGGCGGGAAGGGGAATGTCGCGAGTTTGTAAAAGTGGCGGGAAGGGGAAAGTCGCGAGTTTGTAAAAGTGGCGGGAAGGGGAAAGTCGCGAGTTTGTAAAAGTGGCGGGAAGGGGAATGTCGCGAGTTTGTAAAAGTGGCAGGAAGGGGAAAGTCACGAGTTTGTAAAAGTGGCGGTCTGGGAAAACTTATCACGATTGATGAGCTATGATCAGACGCCGCCATTTGGTGAGAAACTGGGGGCTATTTGGAAGGCGTCAAAACCACTAAACTAGAGGAACTAAAGGCACTAAACTGACAACCTTCAAATCCAATCCGAACTCTTGCGCGATGGCCACAGATTCAATTTTCAAACACAACATTTTAATTAGTTTAGTTAGTATAGTTCGTGTTGCCTCCCAAATCGGAGGCACTGTGTATGTGTTTCGTTCGACGCCGGTTGCTTATTGCATGTGTGTGTGTCTGTAATATACTGTAGTGTGTGTTTCTACAGTGTGTCCAACTCACATCGCTGCCCGCCTTCTCCAGCTTGATCTCGCCGGCACAACCGAGTTTTTGAAACATGTCGGCAAAGCTCACGTTGATGTTGCGAATGAGCTCCTCAAGGGGAGGCAGCCAGGCCTCTCTGGGGGGCAGCACAAACAGTTTAGTGATTCAGATTAGGTACCGAAAACGACCTGCCAATATATCAGTTTATTTTATTGTTAACTTCTTCTTAATTCATATAGTAGGTAACGAATGTTCTGCCATATCAATAAAACCACAGGGTGGTCATAAATTAGAATTAGTAACCCTTCGTAAAAAAGAGATCGCGTTAGGAGTAAGATTTGTACTTTAAACGCCACAGTTTCAGTTAACATACTTCTAGGTGGCGCTAATCTTAGAATAAATCCTTTATATCTTAGCGCGATCTCGTGGTATTTCCAATTTATCGATGGTGCTGCACCAAGCGATAATGGCCTCGAACTAAAGAAGCTTCCGTAGCATCTCAGTCTATCTGTATTCCATCCTCAGCCCACATCGACTCACTGCTGCTATCTGTATTAGTATAATATTATAGTATCTGTGCTATTATAACACAGTTACGTAACATCCGTCAATGAGCCCAAACTCGACGGTTTCACGAACAGTACTCCCAAAGTAATAACGCGCATGGGAATTTTCTTCAAAGATCTGCAGAGGTCGTGTTCCGACTGTTCAGGAGCCGATCTGAGATCGACGATCGAGATCAATATATGTAAGTATTTTAGGGGGTAGTCATATTTTGTAGTCATTCTGAGCAACTTTCACTCTGCAACCGATTTGATCAGAGCAAGTTTAATCTTCACTTCTCTATGCAAATCAGCTGACCGCCCGGACCAAAACGAATAGAGCAATGAAAAATAAAGTTGCTCTGATCGGTTCATAGTGAATCGGTTTCATAGTGAAAGTTGTTCAGAATAATCTCCCTAACGACCCCCTAAAATATGACTACACCCTTCAGTCACACCCTGTATATCCCACCCCTATACATTAGATATAACTTTCGTCTCCCGAACTTTCGGAGTAAGACTCCCACATGCGCATTATTACTCTGGTAGAACTGCACTAAAGTCTACACAAAATAAAAGGCCCGTTTTGACAGTTCACGCTCATGAAGTTTTAACCCCTAACGCGTAGGTAACAGAAGCGGTTTTCCTAGGTGCAACTTGTACGCTTTGCTCGTACGCAACAGTTGGCTTAGGGGTTTTAAAACTTCATGGGCATGAACTGTTAAAACGGGCCTTTTATTTTGTGAAGACTTTAGTGCTAGTGTAGTTTAGTGGGTTCCGACTTCGTGCTATCAGTCTCTGGAACAAACTTCCAGTGCTATCAGGGACAGTCCTTCACTCAAATTTTTTAAAAATGGCTTAAAAGAACACTATCTTTCTCTACCTGAATATACTAAAGTTTATATATGTATTTATATATGTATTTATGTATTTTTTAATATTATGTATGGTTTTTATGTATGTATTGTATGTACTTATTAGTAAGTAGTCTATTAATTTAATATTTATCGTTGTGCACATATGTAGGTCTATCTTTTGTTAATTAATCCTGTCCATCCTAGGTTTGCTGGAAGAGATCTCTTATTAGAGATAAGCTCGCCTTTGTACATGTTTTTATTCCCATTATTAAGTGTCTGTATTCTGTTTTTGTGCAATAAAGTACAAAGTAAGTAAAGTAAGTGTTCCGTGATTAAAACACGATCCCTTACTTGATTTCGTTCATCTTCTCCTCAAGTTGTTTATTGTGCTCGCTGGAGTTGTTCACTTCGGACCGAAGTCTCTGTATCGTCCTCTCCCGAGCTTCGTACTCTTTGATCACCTGCGAACCATAACACAAGACGAGTAGGGGCGAACCGGGAGGAAACCTTCACTCTGTAGCTGCTGCGATGGGACAGCCCCTGTCACGCAAAATGAAGTGTTGGATAACAGGCTCGAAGTGGGCCCGAGGAGAAACTATCGATTGATCGATTGGTGTAGTAGAAACTATCGATTGATCGAGTAGGTAAAAGAAAAAATGGATCGATCGGGTACGTAAAATAAACAATCGATTTATCGGCGGCCGATCGTAGAATCGGGCACATCATGATGTGCCGTCATGTGTCCCGCCATTTCATGATATGCCCAAGCAATTACTGGGCACATCATGATGTGCCGTCATGTGTCCCGCCATTTCATGATATGCCCAAGCAATTACTGGGCACATCATGATGTGGCGGGTTTTAACGAAAACATGTCGTTTTAAAAGCATTTTTATTCAGCACAGTGATGTTTTTTGTGTAATACATGTCAAACGAACACGAAGACTTTTCGGGACTTCGCTGTGCTCGCCCCCTTTAGTCTTCACCTAAGCTACCGCAGTGTTTGCCTTAAGAGATTTTATCGTTTCATGATATTTCACGTTTGGGCACATCATGATGTGCGCAATTTTACGATCGGCCGCCGACAGATCGATCGAGTGAGTAAAAGAAACAATCGATCGAGGTACCTAGTAGAAACAATCGATCGACGTTGACCATTCCACCATCGCCTCACTGTACACACAACTTGGATGTTTACATGTGTGATGTCGCTGTTTCTGGTTCCCACGACAGGGTATGCTAGTGTGGGGCCACAATGTATGTAAATGTGTTGACATACGTGCTCGTCCCCCTGGTCCATGCACTCGATCCTGGTCTGCAGCTCGATGCAGTGCGCCTGAAAGATCAAGTTCAAGTTCAGATTTTCATTGACCATGAAACCATACAGATTGCTTATTCAACATCTAAATATAATATTACTAGTAGTGGCTCTGTGAGCTGTAGACCTCGCGGGTGTGTCGGTGGGAAAGCTGAACAGCTAACACACAAACTTATGAATGCACTTGGTTAGCTCTATGTACGTACATGGAGTGAAGCCGTACCAAAAACTTTGAAAACTCGGATTTTTTACATTTTCAACACCCATATCTCTGCCATTTTGAAAACAAACCAAAAAATGAATTGGTTCTTTGGCACTGTTTGTAGTAATTCAGTTTGTATAAGTTGTTGACATCGTACTTGAAGTATCGGATGAAAAGATGGAATTATTAAAAAAAAAAAAGATTATAAGACGGCATATTCTTTCGATAACACATACAAACTTATGAATGTAGCTGAGAGATATCTTCCAGCAAACCATAAGGAACTTGTGCCTCTGCCACCCCGTATGGGAAAAGGCGTGACGCTATGTTATGTCACTATGGGAATAACTGAAGTGAGCGAACCTGCAGCGCGTCTAGCTGCGACGGCAGCGCGTCGAACTCCCGCCTGTACGGGAACGAGGGGTCCTGGGGCTGCTTGTCTGCGGAGGCGCGTTTCGCTTCTAGAAGCTTCTCTTTGGCGGTGGATTTCGCTCGCTTGAGCAGGTTTTCGATGTTGTTTAGGGTTGCCTGTGGATGATTAATAGTAAATAGTGGAAGATTATTATTTATTATTATTATTACGAGCTTTCTGAGGCCCGTCTCCCCCTCTTCCACTCTAACATCGATCTAGATACATGCACTTGCACTTGACTATTTTTTAAACAAAACTCGTCAATAATGGATTTTCAAAGGATATTGCTGGCACTAAAACACGACAGTAATGAATTTCCATACAATATTGCTAGCTCCTTTGCTGGCTCCTCCAAGCAGCACGGAAAAGTCGACTTTGCTCAAAGAAGGTTGTCGACATAATGTACACATTACTCGCTATGTTTGAGTAAATTTTATTTTATGTATGTCATATATGGCGTGTTTGAAGGCTGGATGGGTGTCGGTAGCGAGGCAATAGTGGGCGGAGGGTGTTTGTCAATATTTTCAAAAGTATGGTCAAATGGTCGCCATGCTTCAGTAAAGTACGGAACCAAACGGGCCTCCTCCGCTTACCTGAACATTCCTCAGTTCGTCCTTGAGCTCCCTTAGCTCTGCCTCCTGGTTCACGATGGCCTTACGACTGAGTTCTAACTTCACCTGATATCACAGGGAGAAAAAGACGATATTATAGGGTGTAACAGACAGGTGTAGTCATATTTTAGAGGGTTGTTAGGGACATCATTCTGAGCAACTTTCACTATGAAACCGATTTGATCAGAGCAACTTTAATTTTCACTTCTCTATACAAATCAGCTGACCGCCCGGAGCAAAACGTATGGAGCAATGAAAAATAAAGATGCTCTGATTAAAACGGTTTATAGTGAAAGTTGTTCAGAATGGTCTCCCCAACACCCCCTAAAATATGACTACACCCTTCTGTTACACCCTGTATAGTAGGTATCCAACTTTAACTGAGGATAACAAAAGGAGAAACAGACAATATTATAAATCAAATGAAATAAGTTTATTTGCATGATTTTTGGTAACAATATTGGATCTTAATTGTATACATTTTCATCGCAAAAATCTGCCTTTTCAGGCGTACAAATATTGATTGTAATAAATTAATTTTAAGTCATCACATTATTCAATTAAATAGTAGGTATCTATTATAGAATGCGATCTCGATCTCACTCCCACAAGTGAGATAGAGCGAAAAGTAGCGCGGGACAGACAGGGACATATAAATATTACTCTTTAAATCTCAGGTAGTTTGTATATATTTATTAGTGTGTATGTGTATGTAAATATTTCTTAATATTATTAGAATTATTTTGGTAGTTAATTTTAGGATTTCGTAATTTCGTAATTTTCTTTATTGTACTCACATGACAGTAAAAATAGCTTAACATAGAAAAAAATATGTACAAAGGCGAGCTTATCTCTAATAAGAGATTTCTTCCAGCAAACCATGTTGGGTAGGAGACGGAGATGATAGGTAAGGGGAAGAATTGCGCGTACAATAAAACTATTCTAGTAGGTACCTATAATACATTAGGATGTATTTGGATGTAAGTATATTTAGCTTTGTAGGTACTCGTAGGTATATTGTTGTACACAAAGGTCTACCCTTGCTGATATATCAAACTCTCTCATCGGAACTTGGTTCCTGGAAGAGATCTCTTTTTAGAGATAAGCTCGCCTTTGTACACTGTTTTTATTTACTTTTTAACCGACTTCCCAAAGGAGGAGGTTTACAATTCGTCCGGATGTTTGTTTTTTTTTTTTTTTATGTATGTTCCCCGATAGCGCCTAGACGGATGGACCGATTTGGAAAATTATTTTTTTGTTTGAAAGGGTTTACCTTCCCATTGGTCCCATTGACACCAGGTCAGGATCTGATGATGGGATCCTGGAGAAATCGAGGGAACTCTTCAAATATATAGGCAGACCTATAGTGATTTTTGTGTTTTTCATAATAACTCGTGCAAATGCACATGGTAAGCATAATATTGTGATGCGGAACTGCTCATGAAGACCACATATGGCCACCAGATCTGCTCAATACTAGGTACAAATACAATGCGTGGCTGGCGGGCAGGCAACGAATAGCCTAAGCCGGTGGACCTAGAGCCATGAAACTCTGTACAGAGGTTCCTTAGTAGCGTGGGGTAGCACTGTGATGGGATTTGACAAAATTAATTCCCCAAGGGGGGGGGGGATAAGGGGTTACAGTTAGTATTAAACTCAATCTAATCAAATAGGGTTTGTGGAAGTCGGTTTTTTCTAAAGTTTACTTTTTGTTTCAATTATTGTCATTGCAATTAATTGTGTGCAATAGAGAAATTATGAATTGTATAAATGTGTTCTCTCAGCGGCCAGAATATACCTACACCTACGTTTGTTGCTCGATAGCTGCGGCGATGGGCTAGCCCCCTGTCACGCAGAATGGTGCATTGAATCTGCTAAAAGTGGGCACAGTTGTGCCTCTGCCACCCCGGATGGGAACAGGCGCGACGCTATGTAAGAGGTGAAATATAATTGTGTGAAATAAAATATATTTCATTTAATTTCATTTCATGTTCTCTCACCTTCCACATCTCCCCGTTGAGCACTTTGCTCTGAAGCGCTTTCATCAGTTCATTCGTGTCTCTGTGTAGATGAGCCTGAAAAATATAAATCAGCCAAGTCTGAGTCAGATTTTGTGTGAAGGATGTACAATTTTAGGGTTTTCAGATTGTTTTCTTTACTTGTGCTATAATGACCTTGCTGCATGCCAAATTTCATGATTCGCCCGTGCGATTATCAAGCAAATTCGGCCATTTTGTGACATAAACACCTGTCGTGATTGACTTATTGATTACCTAAACCTAGCAGTAGGTATAGGGAAGGTGGAACAGAAAGACAAGTGTAGTCGATACGTAATGAATCAATTTATTTCAGTGTCTTAGCTATATATATATATATAAATGGGGTTGCCTACTCAGCTAACTGGCTGCGTTGATCTTGATAGACTGTTTATGTAGGTCTGTACTTTGAACAGACGCCTACGCACCCATTATGTTTTGATAGCGTCGAGTCGTCGACCTTTAAGTTTGTTTTTTTTTCACAAATTCAAGAGGCTACCAAACATATTGTACAATTGATATTAATCTTTACAACTTGGTACACGTCGCGCCAAGTTTATCGGCACCTCAGTGACACGTGGAGGGGGTAGCGGCGCTTGGGTACAAGAGAAAATATCGGGATTGGGGGGTGAATAGTAGATTAAGCCAAGGGAGTAAAGAACTATTTATAAAGCAAGAGTATTTTTTGAATCCAGAGCGAGCGAAGGATTTTAGTTTATAAGTAGAATCCCGAGTTAGCGAGGGATTCAATGTACATCACTCGAGAGCTCTTTTCGAATAGACGTGATGAAAATTTATTTAACCTCGCAACTGGCGCCGTCAGCATGCAAATTTCTTTAGAAGGTATGGATCCCTACCAAGCCTTTATGTTTTACCTGCTTCATGACACACTCCTTCTGTTTCCTCAGCGTATGGTCCTTCTCCCGCTGAATGTCAAGTGCTGGCTCTTTTTCCAGGTTCTCAACCTTGTTCCTTTGCATACGTATTTGTACCATGATCTCTTTCACCTGGAAGAAAACAGGTCACGCCATTTATTATACGGGGTTCCTCGGCCCAGGACAAGAGCGGGAAGAAGAGAAAGGGTGAGAGCGACGAGGGCGAGAAGGAAAGGAAGAGAGAGAGAGAGAGAGAGTGAGATAGAGATAACTTGAATTAAGTATTTTTCTGATAAAATGTTAGAACTATTTAATTTAATTGAATAATGTGATGACTTAAAATTAATTTATTATAATCAATATTTGTACGCCTGAAAAGGCAGATTTTTGCGAAGAAAATGTATACAATTAATATCCAATATTGTTACCAAAAATCATGCAAATAAACTTATTTGATTTGACCCTGTTCTCGCTCTCTTCAATGATATTTCAGAGAGGACTGAGGTGGACTTGTTCCAGTGTTCTTTGACGGGATTCGCAAAGGTCGCCACTTTTTGTTTATGTTCTGAATAAGTAACGTTTGTATTGTTATAACCTGTTTCTTTGTCCTTTAATTTATTGTCTGTTGGTGTCGATTTAGTTTTAACTGTTTTGTTGCAAGCATGTATGTGTGTAATAAAAAAAAAACACCGATAATAGTTTGGGCAGGTAGTAACTTGAACGCCGAAACGAAAAAGCTACTTTTACATTCAGGCCATGGGAGACACCATATGGTCGGCACGTTACACCCGATATTTCGCTGTGCTCCCAGGGCATTTTCAGTGCCGCCCGCCGCCCACACGGTGACCGCACGGCGTTCAACGTTTTAATATAGATACCAACCACGGGTTCTGATGATGACGATGATGTAGGTTCAATACAATATATTTTTTTTCTTTTTATTGCCAATTCAATTCCAATTAAATTTCTAATACCAATTATTTCAATTTTCAATTCCATTAATAACATAACTAATTTCATTATTTAATTTTGTTTTTCTTATGTAATACTTATATAAATTAAATTGTGTAAGTACTTGAGCCACTGTTGTGCGTCCGTTGTGGCCCTGGCAGAATACCAGCGTCACAGATTCGTCTGTGACATTGCTGAGTCAGGGCCATTTCACTGCCGTGGTACAGTCACATAACCACACAGCTGTAGGTACCTACTGTTAATTGCATAGTGCGTGCTATTAAGTGCCGTCTATTTAAATTGATTTTTTTGTTATTAATTTATGTGTGTGTACCATGTCCTTTGAATAAATGATTTATCTATCTATCTATCTATCTAAAAACTATGTCAAAAACCGTCTAGTAAAGAAGTCTTATTACAGTGTAAAAGAATATTTAGATGACAAAACTGCATGGTCTTTACCATCTCAGCGCACAGAAATCCAAAGAGGGGCGATGGACTGAGTCAGTACGTCTCTCTTCGGTGTAATTCCTAAGACTTAAGTAGAAATACAAAAAATTGTATTTCTTTAATGCCCTTACATATTTTAAAAGAGGTACGGGGGAGTTTTATATTATATTGACTGGGAATGAGTGGGAATATTAATATTATATTGACGTTGACTAAGCAATCTGTATGATTTTATGGTCAATATTTTTTTTTACTTTGACTTTGTCGGTGTACCTTGTCGACGCCCTCGTTGATGCGCTGCCTCGTGGTGTTCAGCTCGTTCAAGTTCTGCTCCAGGGTCGTCAGCGTCCGCTCAAACTCCTCAGTCTGCTGTTGATGAGACTCCGCCCTACTTTGGAAGCTTGCCAGTCTGGTGAACAAACATGGGGGGTCGATTTTAATGGTCAATAAAGAAACATGACATAGCGTCACGCCTTTTCCCATACGGGGTGGCAGAGGCACGATTGTGTCCAGTTTTAGCAAGTGATTCAACGCTCCATTTTGCGTAACAGGGGACTAGTTCATCGCAGCATCTGTGGAGTAATGAACATTTCCTCACGAACAAACATGGGTCGATATTGAATAGCTTGGAGAAATGGACTAGACATACTCTAAATTTTTCAATCTACACTCACTGGTAGTTCAAGTTGTTCAGCTGTTCGACGTCGACACTGTTCGCTAGCATGTTGCTCGGCGGAACTTCGACAGTTGAACTCGACTTGGCAGCTACAGATGTGCGACTACACTCACTGGTTGTTCAGCCGACGTCGACACTGTTCGCTAGCATGTTGCTCGGCGGAACTTCGATAGTTCAACTCGACTTGGCACCTACACATGTGCGACTACACTCACTGGTTGTTCAAGTTGTTCAGCTCTTCGACGTCGACACTGTTCGCTAGCATGTTGCTCGGCGGAACTTCTATAGTTGAACTCGACTTGGCGCCGCTGTACGCTGATACGCGGACTGTGAACCTGTGGTTTTCTGGAGACAAGTTATTGATTTATTATTACAAGTATTAAGCAGCCATTCAAAGATAGACTAGACTACCTACAGCAAAAAAAAACTTAACAGCACATTATCATAGCGTACTGATTAGCCCTCCCAAGTTGTGTAATCGCTGCAAACAACAGGCTGTAACCTTCACCAGACTCCAATCCGTAACTCCACTAAAATCCATCAAAATCGGATCAGCGGTTTCACCACAAAACCCTAACATACACATAAACACTTACCGCTATAGAAGTAACTGATGTTATTTGGCACTTTGGCACTATTGTTGTATGTGTGCTGGTTGCCGATCGGGATAATGTATATTTGTATGTAAATGCATATCAATATCTATCTCTTACACTCACATAAGCTTTTATTATAAGTTCAAAATGTAGCCTATAACCTTCACTAAGCTTCAACCTATTTTTAAAAGCTTTTATTTAACTTGCACTGTATGTATGTTTGTTTGTTTGTTTGTTTGTTTGTTTGTTTGTTTGTTTGTTTGTTTGTGGGTATCACGGTTCGCGTCAAAAATGTCGGCTTGAATTTGACCCACTTCCCGTTATCCGATTGAGCTGAAATTTTGCATACGTATGTAAGTTGGATGACAATGCAATATTTTTTTAACTTGGAGCTGATCTGATGCTGGAGCCGGAAGGTGGCCATAGGAACCCTGTTACCAAACGACGCAATCCTATTGTGTTTGGGCTCATTTGATTTATATTGACAAGTACTTTGATCCTAGAATATTTTTTATGACATGGAGCTGATCTGATGCTGGAGCCGGAAGGTGGCCATGGGAACCCTGTTACCAAACGACGCAATCCTATTGTGTTTAGCCTGATTTGATTTATATTGACAAGTACTTTGATTCTAGAATATTTTTTATGACATGGAGCTGATCTGATGCTGGAGCCGGAAGGTGGCCATGGGAACCCTGTTACCAAACGACGCAATCCTATTGTGTTTAGGCTGATTTGATTTATATTGACAAGTACTCTGATTCTAGAATATTTTTTTATGACATGGAGCTGATCTGATGCTGGAGCCGGAAGGTGGCCATGGGAACCCTGTTACCAAACGACGCAATCCTATTGTGTTTGGGCTCATTTGATTTATATTGACAAGTACTTTGATCCTAGAATATTTTTTATGACATGGAGCTGATCTGATGCTGGAGCCTGAAGCTGGCCATGGGAACCCTGTTACCAAACGACGCAATCCTATTGTGTTTGGGCTCATTTGATTTATATTGACAAGTACTTTGATCCTAGAATATTTTTTATGACATGGAGCTGATCTGATGCTGGAGCCGGAAGGTGGCCATGGGAACCCTGTTACCAAACGACGCAATCCTATTGTGTTTGGGCTCATTTGACTTATATTGACAAGTACTTTGATCCTAGAATATTTTTTATGACATGGAGCTGATCTGATGCTGCAGCCTGAAGCCATGGGAACCCTGTTACCACACGACACAATCCTATTGTGTTTGGGCTCATTTGATTTATATTGACAAGTACTTTGATCCTAGAATATTTTTTATGACATGGAGCTGATCTGATGCTGGAGCCGGAAGGTGGCCATGGGAACTCTGTTACCAAACGACGCAATCCTATCGTGTTTGGTCTCATTTGATTCGTCTTCACAAGCACTCTAATTCTAGATTAGATGTTTTGTCCAGGCCCCCGATTCTCGCGCTATCGAGATCATCTCCCCAGTCAAGATATCTGTTTTGATACCGCCTAAATCCGTCGAAAATTATCTCGATTTATATTTATTATGATCGAAAACGGGTCGAGATATCTCGGTTGGTCGAAAGGCTAGTCGTAAGAATAGCTTTTTCTTGTTTTTGATAGAGATTTCGGTATCTCAAAATCGATATTTCGACCATGGACATGATCTCGCTAGCGCCAGAATTGCCTCGCTGTAATGATAAAGACTAAAAAGTTAAAAATAAATTAAAAGTAAAAAAACATTTTAAACAAAGCTTTTATTTAATGCCCTAAAAAGAAGAAAATAAAATTTCGATTCAATCAAATGCGTTATTTTATTAAATTACACAATTAATACGATATAAAAGCTTGTTGCGGGATTTATCTCCAAGTCTGTGCAAATAGTACCTACCACCTGATTAAGTCTACACAAGTAAATCTCGCAACAAGCTTTTATATCGTATTAATTGTGTAATTTAATAAAATAACGCATTTGATTGAATCGAAATTTTATTTTCTTCTTTTTAGGGCATTAAATAAAAGCTTTGTTTAAAATGTTTTTTTACTTTTAATTTTCCACTAAATTCTATCAAAATCGCCTCAGCCTTTTAACAACAAATCCCTAACACCCAAACATACACACAAACACTTACCACTATAGAAGTAACTGATAATATTCGGCACTTTAGCGCTGTTATTGTATGTGTGCTGATTTCCGATCGGGATCCGGTGTATGTTGTACTGCCGGCAGAGGTAGCGGATTATTGGGGCCGGCGCGCTGATCGTATCCACTAAGTAGGTGTGGAAACCGAGGTAGCTGTAACAAACAACATAACATAGCGTCACGCCTTTTCCCATACGGGGTGGCAGCGGCACAAGGCGCAAGTTTAGTCTGTTTGTTCAATACTTCGTTTGGCGGCCGGTACTGGCGGTCCGTCATCGTACATAGGTTGCGTATGCGAACGTTTGTTGAATACAACAAACGCTTGGCGAGCCGCATTCCCCCGCAGGGGCAGCCAATTGTATATATAGTCTCTGGTTCATGGTCATTTGCGTGGACCGATGGTGACACAGATCAGAAGTAAACTGATGATGAAAGTAGACCAAAAAGGAAAGTGGGCCGACGTGGATGTGGCTCAAATGAGAATAAGGATCGTTAGAGAAATTATGCCAAAGGGGAAAGTGGACCAATGGGGAAATGCGGACCGCATGGGAATGCGGACCATATGGCAAAGTCGACCGTTAAGGAAAGTTAATCAAAGATAAATGCCCGGTTTCCTGGGCGATGATTAAAGTTAACAGGTTGGTTAAATCAGCTTCAGCCAATCACGAACCGCTTTTATTCAAAATGACGGAACTTGATTGGCCGAAACTGATTTAACCAACCTGTTAACTTTAATCAGCGCCCAGGAAACTGGGTGTATGTGGAGTAATGGTAAAGTGTACTAATTGGGAAAATTAACCGATTGGGAAAGTGGACCAACAGGGAAAGTGCCGGTAGTAAAATTCACCTGATCTGGTCCAAAGGCACCGGCGGCTTGAACAGCTGGTTGCTCTTCGGGCTGCAAACGGCGTTCACTCTCCTCAGTCCAAGCTCCGTTCTCATGGTGCGAAGGAACAGGTTCATATCCCGGGTCGACTCGAACGTGAACGCCAGGAGGTCTCGGTTGGCGACTGTGGTCTCGAGGTAGCGAGCGTATTTCGGGTCGGTGAAGTTTATCTGTGGGACAAGACCATTTATCAGGTTATGAAAGAGACTGTCTGAGTCATCGATGCTGGGGCCAATCGGCAAAATTTACTGATGGCGGGCGACAAATACAGTTGCTCTGATCAAATCGGTTACGTAGTCAGTCAATTGGTGGAAAGTGGTCGAATTGGTAAGCGGTCAAAGTAGGAAGTGGCAAAATGGGAATGTTGTCTAAATAGGTAGTGGTAATTGTGGGAACGTAGTCGAATTGCTGGAAAGTGGTAGAATTGGTAAGCGGTCAAAGTAGGAAGTGGCAAAATGGGAATGTTGTCTAAATAGAGGTAGTGGTCATTGTGGGAACGTAGTCGAATTGGTGGAAAGTGGTAGAATTGGTAAGCGGTCAAAGTAGGAAGTGGCAAAATGGGAATGTTGTCTAAATAGGTAGTGGTCATTGTGGGAACGTAGTCAAAATAGGAAGTGGTCCAATTGGGAAAGAAGTCATAATGGGAAAGTGCGATACTTTCCTATTTTTTAATGTGCCAATCAAATTAAAAAGTTAGTTGCAAATAAATCATCATACAGAGCACTCGTCTTTGCTATTACAACGACCTGCCAGGCAAAATTGAACCCTTACACAATCAACAGGGAAAGTAGTCTGAATAGAAAGTTGACAAAACGGAAAAGTGGTCAAAACGAGAAAGTGTTGCGTAGTAAAAGTACACCTGACATGTGGTCGAATTGGTAAGCGGTAAAATTGGGAAGTGGTCCAAATGGGAAAGTAGACAGAATAGGAAAGTGGTCACATTGGGAAAGTAGTCATATTAGGAAGTGATAAAAAAGGGAAAGTTGTCAAAAATTATGAAGCAGTCAAAGTGGAAAAGTGTCTATACGGGAAAGTGGTCTATACGACATAGTGTCATGTCACCCACCTGCAACAGCATCGGCTCGCACGACGGCTCCTGGAACTGCTGCGAGTGCTCGCGGTACCACGTGACGGCGCGCGCGCAGTCCTCGCTCGCCTGCCGCAGCACGCGCAGCCGCTTCTCGCCCACGTCCTGCAGCTGATTGATCCTGTAGACGTAACGTAGCGTCACGACGTAACGCTTGCTTCGAAAGCCTACCTTTAACCAGTGATTTAATACTTCATCTTGCATGACAAGGGGCTAGCCCATCGCCGCAGCTATGGAGTAATGAAGGTTTCCAAACGATGTTTTCCATCACCGTTAGTGGCCGTATATCGGACTTAAGATAAGACTTATCTCATTGGTACATGGTCGGCACCGGGATTCGAACCTGCACCTCCTGCGTGAGAGGCAAGCATGAAACCCACTAGACCACGGAGAAAGGTCACACCTTAGTACTTAATTGGCCTATGTTCAATCATATTTTAAAGTTATAATAACGGATATCGTGCTGTGGAATCAGTTCCCAAATAAACGAACACTGGTGTGGGAAATTGGTGACTGCCGATCAGTTGGGATAAGTTTGCACTCTAACAGTTTGCTGTGGGCGGAAACAAGCTGCCGACAGTGAAGACGCCGTACTAGGCAAAAACAGCCACATCGAGATAATGTTCAAAACCTTTAAAAAACAACAAAATATAGTGGTCATCGTAACTTCGCTTTGGCACAAACATGATTTGATTAATTTTGTTCGATAAATAAAATCCGAAATGTGGACCAATAGGGAAGGTGTAGCAATTCGTTAAGTGGACCAAATGGGAAAGTGGTTCGATAGGGAACATTTCCACTGTCGTGACTAATCGTGACAGGTCCAGTTCAATATACTGGCGCTTTTCTCATCACCTGATGATAGAGCTGGACGGTGGTAGACACGGTTCCTGGCATTCTTACTTTTAAACACATCCGCTTTGGGCTTATTTGACTCGTAATGTCATGAGAAGTCTTTAGTTCAATCAAAGGGGTATTTTTAGTTATAAATTATTATTATTATTGGACCGTTCGGGAAAGTGGAGCAATGGGGAAAGTGGACCAATGAGGAAAATTAACCGATAGGGAAGTGGACCGTTCGAGAAAGTTTTTTTACCGGTTCTGGTAGAGTCTGATCTTTAGTTCAATCAAAGGGGTATTTTTAGTTATAAATTATTATTATTATTGGACCGTTCGGGAAAGTGGAGCAATGGGGAAAGTGGACCAATGAGGAAAAATAACCGATAGGGAAGTGGACCGTTCGAGAAAGTTTTTTTTACCGGTTCTGGTAGAGTCTGATCTGCGGCAGCACATTGATATCCAGGTCATACTGTGTCTTCATCTTCTTCTTCTTGATGTTCTCTATCGCAGCGTTTGTGTCCGCTATCGGCTTGTGAAGCTCTTTCAGCTCCATTTTTATTTGCTCCGCTGTGAAAGACGAGTGGAATCGTTATTAACTCAATTTTTAACCATTTGTTATTATTATAACATAATCGGTCAAGTGCGAGTCAGACTCTCACAGGAGGGCTTCCGCAATATCGTAGAGAAATATATAGAACAAAGTGTTACCGTGAGGGTATTAATTAAATTTTTGCACTTTGTACATGTTTTTTTTCATTATTAAGTGTCTGCGTTTTGTTTTTGTGCAATAAAGTATAAGTAAATAAATTAAGTCGAATTAAGCATCGAAAAAGTAAGAGAATTCAACTTTTAGTGACTCTATGTTCTATTTTAGTTCATTTCATCTGAATTCCAATCGATCGATTTCCATACTACAGGTACAGTACGGGGCCTTTGTTTTGGCACGTCGGGTCTCGTCTCGCTCTCTCTCACGCTAAGTCTAACGTCGCGACGTGCCAAAACAAAGGCCCCGTACTGTACGACTCACTCCTTCAGCCTCGCGGCGTCAGTGCATAACTTGTCCAGCTTCGCCCTCGCCTCCTCCAGTTCGCGCTCCCGGTTGCGGTGTCGCTCCAACTTGTAACTAACTCACTAAACTAACAACGACTCACCGCTGCCGACGCGCTCCTTCAGCCTCGCGGCGTCAGTGCATAACTTGTCCAGTTTCGCCTTCGCCTCCTCCAGTTCGCGCTCCCGGTTGCGGTGCCGCTCCAACTTGTCCTGGAACGAGCTCTGCAGGTCGCCGATGCGTCGGTGGTGCGTCATCACGGTGGCGACGGTCTCCTTGACCTTGTCTGTCAGGGTGTGGACTTCGCGACTCTGTAGGAAAAGGTAGATTGTAATGGAAATCGTGTAAAAAATATGGTTTTTGCTCCCAAAACGTCACGAATATCTCTCGTCAAATACAGTGATGTAGGAAAATTATGGCAGACTTTGTCTAGAAAATAATATATGAAAAAGTGTTACTAATTTGTGTATAAATGTCACTTTCCTGTTTTTTTCTCATTATCTTGGTAGTAATTTAAGGTTCTTTTTAGACCATATAATGTTGGTTTTCAATCAAAGGTACACTGTTTACTCAATATGCAATTTTTTATGTTTTAAACCATTCTTTAATTCGCTATTCTTCACTTTGCTGTCATGAAAAAACCTTAAATCGGCCACCCGCATCACTGTACTGTACTAGTTTCTATACTAAATTTAGTAAAAAAATGTGTGGAACCAATAATTGCCAGTTTTATTCCATCATAATAAAACCTACCCTTATTTCTCAAATTGTACTGTGTTTACTGTCTTTGTAATTTCTTCTTTATTTATTTATTTATTTATCAAAGCTTAGAGCACAATTCAAAATAATATAAGCAGAGAACTTAGACTAGACATAGGCCAATTAAAGGCTTCTATCTTGTAGGTCAAGCATATGGTAGTGAACATAAACAATCAAAATAAAAAAAAAACAAAAGGGGGTAAGTTATAAGTACCGGGTACAAAATTTATATGGGGATGGGGTGGGAATCTGTATAGGGGTGTGTTTGTGTGTGTATGATGTCAATGTGTGAGTGAAAGATACAAAAATATAGTCGCGACTGTATAATGAGAGAGAAATCTTAGCAACATCTATTGTTTGCTGTCTTTTTTACAGAGTTCTTTGAGCTGGAGCAATAAGTGCCCCCTGACCTGGCCGCGTGACAGGTGGAAGCTGTCCAGGTCTGCGAAGTGGGTGTTATAAGTTCTTGGCAGGCGGCAGCTGGGAGAATTGGCCGCGTAGTTAGTGTGGGCGAACGGTACATGGAGGAGTGTAGCGAGAGCATGTCGGGTTCGAGTAGCAGGTGTCCTAAGTCGTAGCAGCTCGTTAACCAGCTCGGGGCAGTCGACATCGCCGTGGTAGGTGGTGGTCTTTATTTCTAAGCCTCTAAGCTAAACTCACAGCAGCTAACTTCTGTTGTTCCACCAGCCCAATGTTCGCCTTCGCCTGCGCTATGACGTCCACCAGCGGCTGCATTCGGTTAGTGTGTGAAACGACCAGCTTTTCAGCTTCTTTCTTGTCGTTGGTGCACCCGATGAACTGGTGTACATAGATGATGTTATAGCGATCGTGTAGGTACGTAGTGGGGACGTTCTGGGCCGTGATTCTGTAAGCGAATCGCATGACAATAGCTATAGCAACGGCGCGATATTCCGGTTTTGTCTTGTCGACGGCGCAACTGCCGGCTACAAACAAACATTGCCACGCGATTCGCGAACAGAAACTGGTTCCTGATCGGAAAAACCCATTTTCCAATCCGTTCCATTCCATTTTCAAAACCCGCAATTAGTTCGACTGTGACTTTACAGCTAAGCTAAGACAACCCAAAGCTAAGCTAAACCGAAGCTAAGCTAAGTCAAATCTAAGCTAAGCCAGCTGATCTAAGCGAAATACGCGAAATTCAGCTACGATTGCAGTCAGCACACAAACATAAAAAAACTATTCGAGCTAAAACAGGAAGAATGAGAATTTTGAAGAATAAAGTTACCTTCTCTCTTAGTTCCTGGTACTCGAGCCACAGTCGCTTCTTCTCGCATATCTCTATCTGTTTCTCGATCTCTTTGCGTTGTTGCATCGCGTCGATCACCACTTTCAGTCTGCGAATGAGAATACACAAAACTAAATCAGCTGGCCTTCAGCATATCGCCGAGTCAGTTGCCATTTATAATGACAGTGACACACCACGACCGTCATTCATGTGTTTTCAACTATTGATGATATTGTTTGTGTCTAACTTTCTGTTTTTGTCCTTTTTTTGTCTAACTGTAATGTGTTCACTATCGGTGGAGATCCTATTTTATATCAAATTTTGTTTTTTTGGTCAAACGTTTCTTTCTTTCTTCTATAAATTAAACAATAAAAAAACACACTAATGGTGAGTGAAGATTTCATAATATCAGTAGCGCCACCACCGCGCCGCAGAGAAGTCTAACATTTACAGAAAACCGCATGAACATCCGTCTACCCGTTTGATTGAATTTGCTAGTCTTGGCCTCTTCCACGATCGTCCTATCCGCCTGCCACCAACAGTCTAAACTGCAGTCTAACTCCTGTACCAGCTGGATTAGGAGGCCTGGGTGTATGCAACCTAGGCTACGCAATGCCCGTGTGACTCTCTCGTTCTATGTTTCTTTAACATAGAGCCTCGACGTGGGAGAGCCAGCCAGAAAATCGTCAAAAATGGCGAAACGTTTGCCCTTTCGAAACCCAAAACCAAACTGACTTTAGCACGAAGCGAGAAAACCTGAAGACTAAACCACCTGCAGTCATATGCTACAACTACGAAAATGGAGTATTAATTTGCGCTAAATGTGCACGTACTTTTACTGCCAAGATTGGCCACATAAGTCATATGAGGGCACACGAACGACGCTCCTCAAACCAACGAGGGACCAACCTCAAACCAACCAACGACGACCTAATAAAGCAGTCGCCGCCGTGGCCGGATACGGCTTGGAGACTATCTGTCCCGCCCACCCCACGGCAAAGTTTTAAAGCTCATAATTGAAACAAAAAGTAAACTTTAGAAAAAACCGACTTCCACAAACCCTATTTGATTAGATTGAGTTTAATACAAACTGTAACCCCTTATCCCCCCCCCCCCCCTTTGGGGAATTAATTTTGTCAAATCTCATCTCAGTGCTACCCCACGCTACTAAGGAACCTCTGTAAAAAGTTTCATGGCTCTAGGTCCACCGGTTTAGGCTATGCGTTGCCTGCCCGTCAGCCACGCATTGTATTAGTACCTGGTATTGAGCAGTTCTAGTGACCATATGTGGTCTTCATCAGCAGTTGCGCATCACAATATTATGCTTACCGTGAGTAAATGCACGAGTTATTACTAAAAACACAAAAATCACTATAGGTCTGCCTATAATATTTGAAGAGTTCCCTCGATTTCTCCAGGATCTCAGCATCAGATCCTGACCTGGTGTCAATGGGACCAATGGGAAGGTAAACCCTTTCAAACAAAAAAAAAATATTTCCAAATCGGTCCATCCGTCTAGGCGCTATCGGGGCACATACATAAAAAAATTATAAAAAAACAATAAAAATAATTGAAACAAAAAGTAAACTTTAGAAAAAACCGACTTCCACAAACCCTATTTGTTAGATTGAGTTTAATACAAACTGTAACCCCTTATCTTCCCCCCCCCCCCCTTGGGGAATTAATTTTGTCGAATCCCATATCAGTGCTACCCCACGCTACTAAGGAACCCCTGTACAAAGTTTCATGGCTCTAGGTGCACCGGTTTAGGCTATGCGTTGCCTGCCCGTCAGCCACGCATTGTATTTGTACCTAGTAACCTAGTATTAAGCAGGATCAGGTGGCCATATCTGGTCTTCATCAGCAGTTCCGCATCACAATATTATGCTTACCATGTGCATTTGCACGAGTTATTATGAAAAACCCAAAAATCACTATAGGTCTGCCTATAATATTTGAAGAGTTCCCTCGATTTCTCCAGGATTCCATCATCAGATCCTGACCTGGTGTCAATGGGACCAATGGGAAGGTAAACCCTTTCAAACAAAAAAATAATTTTCCAAATCGGTCCACCCGTTTAGGCGCTATCGGGGCACATACATAAAAAAAAACATCTGGACGAATTGTAAACCTCCTCCTTTGGGAAGTCGATTAAAAATTAATAAAAACAAAAAGTTTCACGGCTTGGAATTGGAAGACAACATCATACATTAACTAGTGGCTCTGTGAGCTGTAGACCACGCGAGCGACACCGGTAATTAGAGATCTTTTTAAATTATTTTCCATCCCCGCACCGCTCACATCGTGAGGTTTATGATGGAATTATTATAATTGAAACAAAAAGTAAACTTTAGAAAAAACCGACTTCCACAAACCCTATTTGATTAGATTGAGTTTAATACAAACTGTAACCCCTTATCCCCCCCCCCCTTGGGGAATTAATTTTGTCAAATCTCATATCAGTGCTACCCCACGCAACTAAGGAATCCCTGTACAAAGTTTCATGGCTCTAGGTCCACCGGTTTAGGCTTTGCGTTGCCTGCCCGTCAGCCACGCATTGTATTTGTACCTAGTATTGTGCAGATCTGGTGGCCATATGTGGTCTTCATTAGCAGTTTCGCATCACAATATTATGCTTACCATGTGCATTTGCACGAGTTATTATGAAAAACACAAAAATCACTATAGGTCTGCCTATAATATTTGAAGAGTTCCCTCGATTTCTCCAGGATCCCATCATCAGATCCTGACCTGGTGTCAATGGGACCAATGGGAAGGTAAACCCTTTCAAACAAAAAAATAATTTTCCAAATCGGTCCATCCGTTTAGGCGCTATCGAGGCACATACATAAAAAAAATAAATAAAAAAAAAAACAAACAAACATCCGGACGAATTGTAAACCTCCTCCTTTGGGAAGTCGGTTAATAAAAACAAATAACCCGACTGCAAATTCTTTCAATAACACATACAAAATTATGAATGCACCTGGTTACGTACGTGGAGTATGAAAGTAGCCGCACCAATAACTTTGTAAACTACATTTTGCTATTTATAATACAACCTATTGATTTTTAACTAAAATTATATAGTCTGTGACAAATCGATGTCTGTGACACTCTCACGGTCTTCAGGAATCCAACGACACCTCATTTGTTAATATCCGTCGAGCCGTGTGGGTTGTAGCGATTTTTGAAGTAAAACTTCTTAGGGCACGGGGGTAAAATTTATTTAACCTCTCAACTGTGGGTTATTCATATATTTGCTTTTCAATTGCTACTAGCCGGGTGCTATCACGAGTGGCTAAGAAATGTAACGGAAATTCGAAACGGTGACGTCAGGGTCGGCTGAAGACTTTTAAAACCGCAACTATTTTCAATACGGTTTTTAACTAATCAGTTAGATAATAATACATTCGTACAATAAAGAATGTTAATTAGTGAGAGAAAAACCTGATGAAACGTTAACAAATAAAAATTATTTTAAGCATTCTTCCACGAGTTCTTGATTTCCGGTATGGCCAAGATGGCGCCGCCGCCGCCGCCGCCGCTGGCTGGGAAAAACAACAAAACCAACTAGCATGACTCAAACTACTTCGTTCAACCTCTTTGTTGGAACCGGAACTTATGTTTGACAGCTGTGCGATGCGATCCATACAGTTTGTAAGAAAAGAGTTTCATCAATGTCACACGGGTCGATATGGATTTCTAAAACAAGCAAAGCAATGCATACATTTGAGCGAGACGGCTTAAAGACGTGACGTCAGATGGTATATAATCTGAGCGAGATGCAAATAGTAGTGACACTATTGAATGAGTTAAGTATATCACCACGAGCGCGACAAATTGTAGATAAGGAATGGTGGGAAATAAATGACATGACGTATTAAAAGTAAGTACAAGTATAAAATAATTTCAAATAATCGGACGTCTGAAACTTAAAAGTAACTTGAAGCAGAGATTGGATCTCAAAATTGGAAATTTAAATCTCTTTTAGTATAGGTAGGTATAGGTGTATAGTATAGGTACCACTTAATGATCTAGCTACAGAAGTTTTACTTCTAACACGTGTACGGTGCTACACGCGTATTTTTTTTTTACATTTAAAAAACCCCATATCTCCGCCATTTTGAAAAAAAAACTGAATAGACAAAAAATAATAATTTAATTATCCAACCTGCTCACAAAATTTCACGAGAATCGGTTGAGAAATGCGACCTGTAGAGGAGAACATACACACAGACAGACAAACAGACATACGAAAGCATTTTTGCCCAATCCTGAAACGGAGACCTTCGCTCGCTCGGTCAACAAGTGAAGCACCACCTCGCTACCCACCTCTCATTCAGTCGAACCTGCTCCTGCAACACCTGGTCGTTGTTCTTCAGCCTCGTCCCGAGCTCACGCTGCTTGCCCCTCGTCTCCACCAGCTCGTCCAGCTGCAGCACCGCCCCGCGCCCCCCCACGGCGGCAAGGGTGCTGCGCAGGAGTTGCGGGGGGTCCATCTTGGCGAAGTCCTGGACTCGGTCTTGGGGGAGGAGTTGGCAGAGGTTGTCGACCTGGGGGGTTATCATGACCGCTTATAGCAGGACCTGAGCCAGGCAATTCTGCTTTTTTCGTACAAACTCTACACATTTTTAACCGACTTCCCAAAGGAGGAGGTTTACAATTCGGCGGGATGTTTTTTTTTCTTCTATGTATTTGCCCCGATTGCGCCTAGACGGGTGGATCGATTTGGAAAATTATTTTTTTGTTTGAAAGGGTTTACCTTCCCATTGGTACCATGGACCACCAGGTCAGGATCTGATGATGGGATCCTGGACCTATAGCACATAGCTTTGTCTCTATCCTTAGGCCAAACGTCAAATTCACGTAGTGATTACTTTCTCTGTGACGTTGGTCTGTTGAGTTGTTGACATTGACAGTTTGTTGAAAACTTGGAAGAAGGAACAAAGAGTTTCATGGATGTGAGGTTGAATGCCGCCACGTAAAAACCATATTTCATTTATACTTTATTGCACAAAAACATAAAAAAACACGTAAAATTTACAGAAAGATATGTACAAAGGCGAGCTTATCTCTAAAAATAGATTCTTCCAGCATTGTACACACTTGGTTTTGTGCAAACACTCATGGAAGTTGAATACTATGAAGTTAAATTCGAGATAATCGGGATAACTCACCACTAATTGTTCAATGTTCTCCAATTACAAATCGAATGTCGGTGGCCTGTCAACAATCTGTTGACTTACAGAAAATGCTTTCAGAAACCAATTCGAACAATAACTAAAGCACTGCTTTGACAAACCAATAAAGAAACCAATGCTTTGACAAACTGTTGACAGTCTGTCAGTTGAATCTTCTAGCAACCCAAACTACATTTAAACAGAGTTTGACAATATGTCGCGCAACTTTGAGGAAAAAAGGTGTACGAGAAACCGGGCTGATTACAACATAACAGGATGTTTACAACATACATTTTTATGAAATTTTAATTGATTTAATTGATTTAAAATGTAATTTACAATTGTGTATAGCATTGCATTGCAAGTAAATAAAGAATTTTGAAAATGAAAATGACAACATAATAGGTTTCGAGAAACATAATAGGAAAGGATTCGCGAATTCAAGATTAGCGAAACATAAGAAGACCTCTAACAGCAATGCCACCAAGCTCATCAAAACAAGTAGTGGACACCACCCACCTGAATATTCAAGGACTCAATCAGGTCCTGAACCTGTTTCTCCACCACAGTCTTGTGGTTAATACACCACGTTGACGCACACTTCAGATTGAAGGTCCTTGTGATGATGACGTTCCTCTCGCCCGACTTCCGATAGAGCTCAATCTCAATTGTTGCTTGCTCGCAGCCGCTTCGCACATATTCTGATATCTGAAATAGAGGAGCGAGCTCTGTGGTCTATCTATTTTAGTGGGTTTCATGCCTGCTTCTCACGCAGGAGATGCACGTTTGAATCCCGGTGCTGACCATGTACCAATGAGATAAGTCATTTATCTTAAGTACCTGTGATCAAATCGGTTTCATAGTAAAAGTTGCTCAGAATCGTCTCCCTAAGAACCCCCTAAAATATGACTACACCCTTCTGTTACACCCTGTATACAGATGTTCTAAGGTGTAATGGAAAACATTGTGGGAAAACCACAGCTGCATTTGTTACTCCATAGCTGCGGCGATTGGCTTGCCCCCTGTCACATAAAATGGAGTATTGAATCACTGGCTAAAGGTCAAACCGCACTTCGGCGGCGCGGCGCGAACCAGCAGCAGGCTACTGCAGGCTACTGCAATTGATTACACATTTCAGCTGCTTCCATAGGAATTAAGTGCAATAATTGGAACATTGAGGAGTAAAGTACAGGTTGGCAAGAAAGTCTAGAAAATAAAATAAGTTAAGTTTTTGATCTGTGGCAATAATGGCAACATAAGTGACATATTAGAGCACTATTGCATGTTTTGATAGACAATCCAAATATGACATTAAAGAAAACACGCAGTAGTCTGTGAATGTTGCCATCATTTAATTTCTAGACTTTCTTGCCAACCTGTAATTTATTGATAATACTATTTTAATAAGTATTTACACTAATTTTGGTTGAAAACGGAGAAATTCGATAAAAAATAATCATTGGCCTGCTTAAATCCCTGTCTATGAGAGACCAGCTCCAAGTATGACCCACTATGACCTAGGGGTTGGTAGTTGGTGGGTGAATTAATTTAGCCTTGACAGGGTCTTTTACAAACCTTTTTCGCGCGTCCAATAACATTGGTTTTACCACAAAGGCCCAAGATGATGCCGCACACAAAAGTTGACTTTCCGGTCCCATTGGGGCCAATGATCATATTCAACGATGGTCCAGGATACAACACCACTTGTCTGTATGTGCTGAAAGGGAGAGATAAGCTTGAAACTTGAAATAAAGTTTGTGTCAAAGCGCGCAATTAACTCGATTTCGATAGCAACTTACACAAAGTTTTCCAGCGCAATCCTGTGAATACAACCGGGTTGTATTCCCTCTGTGTTCACAACCTTCGACATTTTTCAGTTTGTAAGAATTTTACAGTACAAGCACGAAAATGTCCTCACGCCAACGAACAGTCGAACAACAATGTTTTTTTTTAGGGTACCGTACCCGAAGGGTGCCAAACGGGACCCTATTACTGCCCCTCCCTCCCTTCGCTGTCCGTCTGTCACCACCACACGGCTGTATGTATCATGATATGATCATGAACCGTGACGTGTGACGTGCTAGCTAGACAGTTGAAATTTTGGGGCGGTTTTACGTACCTACCCCCTTCATTTCGTTGTGAGGTGTGCAAACGATAGCTGGTGTGGTGGTCACTTTTCTTACTAAATTGCTTTTCTTTTTGCGAGGAAATGCGTGGTTTTTATTGCAAGTTAATAAAGTTGAAAATAATTTTAAAGAGGGCTCCCATACATACAACAGACACGATTTTTTTGCCATTTTTATAGATAATTGTATGGAACCCTTCGTGCGCGAGTCCGACTCGCACATTTTTGACATTGTTGACATGACAGTTTGTTAATAGTGTTGCCATAACTAATAACCTAGCCGGCATGAGTCCGCTCCGCCCCCGTACGATTGACGCTTGACGCCGCCGCCGCCGGCTGGACTGCCGGCCGGCTCAGTAAAATAAGAAGTTCGCTGATGTGATGGATGGATGACGATGCGTTTCGAAGTCCCAAATAAAATAAATAAATGGCACAAATCGCAGAATGTAGTTTTTTTACTGGAGGAGAGGACTACCTGGAAGACCAATGAAATGAATGAATGAAGCGGAGTGGCAAGTGCCAATTCTGACATTGCCCGGCGACCGCCGAGCGAGAGGAGTGTGAAAAAAACTCGTTCAGTCTGGCTGGGCATTCACGGTCAATTTATCCTCGATTGAACTGGTTCGATTTATTGTCGACGTAACGGACGGATGAAGCCGTTTGATTTCCCCACTCACTGGCTTAAAACTGGGAGAGGGAGAAGGGAAATAGATTTTTAATAGGGAGAGAGAGAGAGAGAGAGCAAGACACCCTTCCCTTCAATCGAGAGGCTCACGCGCTGTAATACTCTCTCTCTCCCTATCTGATCTCTGATTTTTTCCCTCTCCCGAAAATCCATGATTGTCGTCCATCCAAAATTTTGTCGTACAATGCTACATGGATGTTTGGGCACTTTGATGACACTGAAAGGGGGGTGTTCCGAACCAACCCTTTTCCACGTGCCAAAACATCCATGTAGCATTGTATGATTTCACATTCACGGTCCGGCCGGCCGCGGCTGTCTGGCGTTACGATGAATTTTCTTACGATGAATTTTCTTACGATGAAACTGACCATGAATGCCCAGCTTTTGTTGTATGTAGGGTAGGTTGGGGTAGTTAGTTTAGGATTTTGGAGAAAAATATTATTACTATTATTTTGTAATAGAGTTTACAGTTCACGGGACAGAGATTTCCCAGTACCTTTTGTAGGCTTGCGTGGGTCCACCATTGGTGGGTGACAAAAGTGGGTGAACTGATTTTCCAGCCACCGTCTCTGCCTCCCGTCCCGTGCCATGCCCGTGCCGCGTGTCTGCTACCTCAAAATGCTAACCGGGTACACTGTGTCTGTCACTTTTTTTGACAGCTTTTCTTTTCTGACAATATTGTGACAGCCCGCCAAACAAGGGTGCGTTCGAGAACGGGTAAAAGTTACCTAGGTACTCCGTAATGCAAAAATGACCCCAAAGAGTGTTCGGATCGGAAGCAAGCAACCCCAGAGCTGTTAAAGACTGTCTAGTTACTACTAGACAGTCTGTATAAGTTGGCTTTCCTGTGGCGGCACCTCCTACAAGCCACCAAGCTTTTAGAACTGTCAGATACAACTGGAAAAATTAGTACGTTTTTTGCCACACGCCAACTTACACTACACCCTATCCAACATAGGATGATCTCTGACAGCTTGTCACTGTGACTTTACTAGGCATGGGGATAATGTCGATACAAATTATCGATATTTTAACTAAATTTTCTGAATGTTTCAAGCAAATCAAACAAAAGGATGTTGGTACATGTTTTTATTCTCGTTAAATCGATTCACAGCCCAAATCACCATCATCAAAGTCTGATTCGGACTCGCTGGAGCAGCCTTGTAGATTTATAATCAGTTCCTGGGTAGATTGGTCAAATCGTACGTTACGCTCCCAATCTTCATCCATAATTTTTCTTGTTCTGTCGATGTCTTCAAAATTCTATTATATGTTCCGAGTCAAGATCGATAACTTGTCTTACGATAAATGTAGCACGTCACTATTTGCCAATGAAGTATGTTAACTGTCTCTATACATTTTACAGTCAAAACATACGATACTTCATAGGCGTGTTTTGACATTGACAGCTGTCAGAGATCATCCTATGTTGGATAGGGTATAGACAGTCTTTACCCGACAGCTTGCCGAGCAGTGTTTTCGAACGGCTCAGGTAGAGTAATTTTCTTTCGCACTTACGAGTGCGATTCCTCTCCCTGGTTCAGCAGCGTCGTTAAAAATTACCTGACAGATATCAAACTGTACTTGGTGGGTTTATTAAAATTTTGGTGTCATTTTTCAGTGATAACTGACTGGTATTAGATATAGATAGACGAGAAGTCATGAAACGGAGACTTCGAGCATTATTTTCCGAAAAACAAAGAAGTTCTGTTTGTTCTGCTTTTACGTTATCTTATCGCGTTCGGAAACATGATTTCAGTTACATTAACAGCATGTCATGTCTCTTTCTGTCATTATATCCATCTCTTTTCTTTCTCAGATTGAATTTTCCCTAGGTTCTCGAACGTACCCCACAATGAACCAACCAAACCAACCAACCAAACCAACACAACACAACAACAAACAAACAACTACTATACTAACTAGTTAGTATATACAAAACCAGTATCCCTATATAGTCTGTGTACAAAACAAACCAAGCTGAGCAAGCTGGAGGGAGTTTATTTTATTTCTTCCGTGTTTGTTCTCCTAACTCCTAACTAAATCCAGTAAAATGACTGATTTGGAGGATGAAATTGAGTACCTAGACGAAGACGAGGAAATCGTTCAGCAATGCGTCCAAACAGCCTCCCTCTACACGTCTTCTACACCATTACACCCTCCGGTGAATCCTAAGCCAGGATTACTTGTCGAGCGGAATCAGGCTGCTAAAGGAAAGCGGAAAATATCCCATCATGAGGATGACAGCTCTGACTACGACCCTGCAGACGAGTTTCGGCAGAATTTGGCTAAAAAACGCAAAGTTCCCGTTCCTAAACCGAAGCAACCTCAAAATGTCGTCACTATAGAAAAGAGGCGGGCGATGGTTATAAAAATACCGGACTACGAAGACCCCTTGTGTCTGCCTGTAAAGATGTTGAAGAAGGATACGGTAAGATTATTTTTCGTTTCAATGCATTCATTGAAGATTAACAGTCAGGTCAGGTCACCATACTCCTTCCTGCTGTTATACCTCTTTTCCGACGACCTCTGGTGCTGCGGTTCGAGGCTCTGCCTCCCGGTCTGAGATTCGAATCCCGGCTTGTAATCGGTATACTCTCATAAGGACATAGGCTGACCAAATAAACTTACAATGGATAACAAAAGATGTTGGAGCGAACAATCGCAAACTATTGTTATATAAGTTTTGTCAGCGAACCAGTTAAGAAAATAAGCCAAGTCTTGGATGTTTTATCATACCTGTGCATGAGATGGCACTGTGTGTGTCACTGGTTCCCCTCTACACGGTATCCTAGTGGAAAAAGTTTTCAGTGGGAGTCCCACTTCATCGTCTAAAGGCAAGTGTTATAATTACTGGGTTTATTTATAAGTATTGTTCATTTCTACTCTGTCTACTTTAAGTCAGTCAATTTGATCCGAGTCAGCTAGAGGCTGCCAGGGTTATTTGATCCGAGTCAGCTAGAGGCTGCCAGGGTTATTTGATCCGAGTCAGCTAGAGGCTGCCAGGGTTATTTGATCCGAGTCAGCTAGCTAGAGGCTGCCAGGGTTATTTGATCCGAGTCAGCTAGAGGCTGCCAGGGTTATTTGATCCGAGTCAGCTAGAGGCTGCCAGGGTTATTTGATCCGAGTCAGCTAGAGGCTGCCAGGGTTATTTGATCCGAGTCAGCTAGAGGCTGCCAGGGTTATTTGATCCGAGTCAGCTAGAGGCTGCCAGGGTTATTTGATCCGAGTCAGCTAGAGGCTGCCAGGGTTATTTGATCCGAGTCAGCTAGAGGCTGCCAGGGTTATTTGATCCGAGTCAGCTAGAGGCTGCCAGGGTTATTTGATCCGAGTCAGCTAGCTAGAGGCTGCCAGGGTTATTTGATCCGAGTCAGCTAGAGGCTGCCAGGGTTATTTGATCCGAGTCAGCTAGAGGCTGCCAGGGTTATTTGATCCGAGTCAGCTAGAGGCTGCCAGGGTTATTTGATCCAAGTCAGCTAGAGGCTGCCAGGGTTATTTGATCCGAGTCAGCTAGCTAGAGGCTGCCAGGGTTATTTGATCCGAGTCAGCTAGAGGCTGCCAGGGTTATTTGATCCGAGTCAGCTAGAGGCTGCCAGGGTTATTTGATCCGAGTCAGCTAGAGGCTGCCAGGGTTATTTGATCCGAGTCAGCTAGAGGCTGCCAGGGTTATTTGATCCGAGTCAGCTAGCTAGAGGCTGCCAGGGTTATTTGATCCGAGTCAGCTAGAGGCTGCCAGGGTTATTTGATCCGAGTCAGCTAGCTAGAGGCTGCCAGGGTTATTTGATCCGAGTCAGCTAGAGGCTGCCAGGGTTATTTGATCCGAGTCAGCTAGAGGCTGCCAGGGTTATTTGATGAGTCAGCTAGAGGCTGCCAGGGTTATTTGATCCGAGTCAGCTAGCTAGAGGCTGCCAGGGTTATTTGATCCGAGTCAGCTAGAGGCTGCCAGGGTTATTTGATCCGAGTCAGCTAGCTAGAGGCTGCCAGGGTTATTTGATCCGAGTCAGCTAGAGGCTGCCAGGGTTATTTGATGAGTCAGCTAGAGGCTGCCAGGGTTATTTGATCCGAGTCAGCTAGCTAGAGGCTGCCAGGGTTATTTGATCCGAGTCAGCTAGAGGCTGCCAGGGTTATTTGATGAGTCAGCTAAAGGCTGCCAGGGTTATTTGATCCGAGTCAGCTAGCTAGAGGCTGCCAGGGTTATTTGATCCGAGTCAGCTAGCTAGAGGCTGCCAGGGTTATTTGATCCGAGTCAGCTAGAGGCTGCCAGGGTTATTTGATCCGAGTCAGCTAGAGCCTGCCAGGGTTATTTGATCCGAGTCAGCTAGAGGCTGCCAGGGTTATTTGATCCGAGTCAGCTAGAGGCTGCCAGGGTTATTTGATCCGAGTCAGCTAGAGGCTGCCAGGGTTATTTGGTCCGAGTCAGCTAGAGGCTGCCAGGGTTATTTGGTCCGAGTCAGCTAGAGGCTGCCAGGGTTATTTATTTATTTATTTATTTATAAGTACCATTTTATATTTGTGCCATTACAGCAAACGAGCCAAGGCGGCACAAACAAAACACAAAATTACTAATTAAATAATTACAAACATCATACAAAACGTATTCACATAATCAAAATTTAAATAATTAAATTAATTCCAATTCATAAATAATTAAATTCAATATTGAGCAGACAGTACAATCAAACATCATTCTCGCTGAACCTGTAACACTCTCGCACAATATCTCTCCATGCATCACCAAACAGATCGTTCAGTGGTGCTGCAACCAACAGAGCGTTGAGGCTGTCCCGCGCCCGGACCAGCGGGGACTGCCGGCGCGCCACCGTGCGGTGCGTGCCGCCCGCTAGCAGCTGGTGCCTGCGCGCGCGTAGGTAGTTGTCAGGGACGTATAGCGCGCATACGGCACCGACAAGCGCTGCGCAGTCACTGTCACCTCGCAACAATCGACACACAGTCAGAAGCTATTCGGTGTTACGTCTCACCTCTAGTGAGTTGTATCCGAGCATACCTAATATAAAAGCTGATGGATAAAGGTAAGGGTAGTATCCAAATTTCCTCTTATATAGGTATCTTAGAAAAGCTTTGTGTACCTTCTCGAGCATAAGGACGTATGAGCTTTCGTGCGGATTCCAAACAACCGAGCTAGATTCAAGTTTGGTTCTCACTAGGGCCGTGTATAGGAGCTGTACCACACCCAAGTTATGGAATCCCTTACTATTCCGTATCACAAACCCTAATCTTTTGAAGCATTCCTTGGCTAAAGTGCTCATGTGCTCATGGAATGTAAGTTTAGGGTCAAACGTAACACCGAGATCCTTTATCGAATACACTCGAGTCAAAGACTCCGCGCCGAGTGCATACGTCGCGCTAACCGGCCGTGGTGAGCGCGTAAAGGACATAATACAGCACTTTTCAGAATTGAATAAGAGTTTGTTACTCACACTCCATCTATGAACCACATCTAAATCTTCCTGTAGTAACTTACAATCATCCTCTGACTTCACGGGAAGTACCAGTTTCAGATCATCCGCGTACAATAGGCATTTGGCGTGTTTTAGCTCAGATTCCAGGTCATTTATCATGATAATAAATAACAACGGACCAAGAATAGAGCCTTGGCTAACACCTGACCGTGTGTGGTACGGCTGGGACTCAAAACAGCCATGTCGCACATATTGTTGGCGGTTCTTCAGGTAGTCAGCGAAGAAAACCAACAGCCGTGGGGCAAAACCAATGGCACACAATTTCTTCATTAGAACGTCATTATCGACTCTATCGAACGCCTTACGGAAGTCCAGATAAGCGACGTCCACCTGACATCCCTTGTCCATACTCTCCGAGACCATCTCGACTAACGTCAATAAGTTGGTGGTTACTGAGCGTCGACTCCTGAATCCGTGTTGTGAGTCGCACATATAAGGTGCAATCTGGGGGCAGATTTTACCGTATATGATTGACTCAAACAATTTTGCCAATGAACTCAGGATTGCGATCGGTCGATATTGGTCTACGGAGGCAGTATCACTTGTCTTGGGCATTGGGCTGACTCGAGAGAGCTTCCAGCTGGCAGGGTACATCCCTTGCTCTAGGGCTAGGTTAAAAATATGCACCAAAGGTATGACCAGTTGATCGCTATAGGCTTTCAGAAAGTAAGGAGGGACGTTGTCCGGTCCAATTGCGCTCCTTGGCCTTAGCTGCTTCAGCCCCAGCACGACATCCCTACGGGAAACATGTGAAATTTGTACGTAGTTAGCCGTGCGCGAGACATCAGAAATGTTTACCAGGTCCGGTGCCAGCGCCGGCACGTCGCTGAGGAAAACATCGGAGAAGTAGTCTGCAAATGCGGCTGCTGCTTCCTCTCCAACGCACTCTTAAAACGCGCGTGGGTTATATCTGATATTAGCCTCGATATTTTTCATGTGGTTGACATATGCCACAGCTACGCGGGACTTGATGCTGGCTCTCAGCTCGCTGAATGCGGAGTAGTCAGTTGGCCTCTCTGACGTTTTCCATCTACGGTGAAGCTTAGCTTTAGTGGCAAGGTCCCTTATAATATCCCCAGTGAACCAGACTGGATAAAGCCTGGTGGGTTGGGCAGGTCTGATCTTCTTAGGGATCGAGTTATTAAAAATCTCGTAGATGGTGTCATAGAAACGACCAACTGCCGTATCTACATCAGGAGCTTCGACAACGCAAGCCCACGATACGCTACACATAAGTTCATATAAGACTGCGTGGTTGCCCTTTGCAAAATTCCAGTCATTGTGTCCGCCAATGTTGCTGGGATCCAGGCGGCTGGATCGCTGGACCGCGCCCTGCGGCAACAGGGGCACAATGACGTCGAGAGGCGGGTGGTAGGCATCAGTGTGTGGCACAAGGCTGCCTGACACGGAGGTGCGCACGGTTACGCCACGGACGCTCTCCGGTAGCAACACCACGTCCAGCACACCACCATAGGCATTCTTCACCTCATTCGTCTCATACATACTACAAACGCTCAAGAAATAACAATAGTAATTTAATATAGAAGTAGAAGCACTATTCATGTTTAAATCGCCCAAGATTATAACAGTGCTTTTAAGGCTAGCTAGGTTTTGCTCTGTTTTTAAAAACCAATTCATATAAATAGTGTCTTTCTCTTTTTGAGTGACAATTTTATTCTTCTTTCTTTTACTGGGATCGATATAGACGACACAAACATAAAACGCAGAGTCGCGCAGATTAAAAGTGGCCCAAAGGTCCTCTCCCTTTTCCGTCTCAAGATGGCGGCAACGACGGAGTGAAATGCCGGGGCGGGCGGCGAGCAGCACGCCCCCGCAAGCAGTGCCGCGGTCTCGGCGCAGCACGCTCCAGCCGCCCTCTGTCACCTCGGCGTCGCTAACTGATGCATCAAGGAAGGTCTCGGTGGCAGCCACGAGGTCTTGCTCCAGCAACAGTAGGCTGCGTCGCCAAAACTCTAGCCTGGTCTTCAGACCCCGGACATTCTGGTAGAGGATATCTAAGGTCTCTACCTGCACTCTACTGGGTCTACGAGAGCTATCGCCGTGACTCTGTACTCGATTTGACTCCTCGAAAGGGTATCCACGGCTTCACCCTAGCGTGGACAGGCCACGTGTTCACCGAAAAACATTTATCATATAAATCAGCCGGGACGCCTATTTTATATGATTTATAGTTGCCCCTAGCTTTAAGTTCTTCTATGAATCCTGTTTCCGGGGAACATAACTGCTGGAGATAGGTTCGTACGTCTTCTAATCCCGACAACATATTCCACAGGTGGAAATATTTTCGGGGCTCGACTGCTTTCAATGCTGTGACATTCGGTCCTGCTACACAACTCAAAGATTTCGGCCGACGGGATTTTTTCTGTACCTCTATCCATCCTTCTTCTTCTACAGATACAGAAGGTCTTGCTCTCTTCAATTCCAGAGATTTTCCCTGGCACGGCTTGTGGGTTATCTTGGCTTGAACAGAAGGTGTTGACGACGTTGCCACCGGTGACTTCTTTCCTTCGACTTCTGGGTACAATTCAGTCGTTGTTCCTACCGATGTCGTAGGTCTTACAGCAGCTTTTGACGCAAATGAGCTACCGTCGACAGTTCCTGTCTTCGTCTCCGTCAGCTCTAATGGGGGAATTATTGCAGCTGGTTGCGCTACCTTGCAAGCTGAAGTTCCTTGTGCTGCAGTATGAGCCCGATCACCAAGAGACTCTAACTTAGTCTCTACCGCTGCTGTCCGAGAGACCAAACTATCCATTTTAGAGTCCAAACCAGCAATGGATGTGAGGACGGTTTTCAACATTGCGGATATATCGGCAACCTCCTGATGCAGTACCCTAATCTCCGCAGTCATCTCCAAATATTCAACAGAGCGGTAATCCTCATCTACCGCTGTTTGTGTAGCTTTTTTCCGTGCTGCTACGGCAGCTGAACGCACTTTAGAGGGGCCTACGGGTGTTAGACTGTTGTCACCCCCCTTTTTCATAGAAATGCGACACTCGGGGCAAACCCACTCATCCATCTCTTCCTTATTCATGCTGCGTGCGGTTGCAGAGGTGCATGCGAGATGAAACAGGTTAGAACAGTTTCCCATCCTGCAACGCAGACGGTGGTCGTCAACTTTTATCTCAGCTTGGCAGGCATAGCACATGTTGTTCATTGTGTAAAGTTGCTTAGGACGACCGCTAGGGGCGCCACTGTCAACCTTATAAAGTTATTTGATCCGAGTCGCTAGAGGCTGCCAGGGTTATTTGATCCGAGTCAGCTAGAGGCTGCCAGGGTTATTTGATCCGAGTCAGCTAGAGGCTGCCAGGGTTATTTGATCCGAGTCAGCTAGAGGCTGCCAGGGTTATTTGATCCGAGTCAGCTAGAGGCTGCCAGGGTTATTTGATCCGAGTCAGCTAGAGGCTGCCAGGGTTATTTGATCCGAGTCAGCTAGCTAGAGGCTGCCAGGGTTATTTGATCCGAGTCAGCTAGAGGCTGCCAGGGTTATTTGATCCGAGTCAGCTAGAGGCTGCCAGGGTTATTTGATCCGAGTCAGCTAGAGGCTGCCAGGGTTATTTGATCCGAGTCAGCTAGAGGCTGCCAGGGTTATTTGATCCGAGTCAGCTAGAGGCTGCCAGGGTTATTTGATCCGAGTCAGCTAGAGGCTGCCAGGGTTATTTGATCCGAGTCAGCTAGAGGCTGCCAGGGTTATTTGATCCGAGTCAGCTAGAGGCTGCCAGGGTTATTTGATCCGAGTCGCTAGAGGCTGCCAGGGTTATCCTGGCCCTGGCCAGCCTCCTTTGGCAGTAATTCTATCCCTAACTGTTAGATTTTAATTTCCAGATAGATGAGAAAAGAGTCAAGAACTGGAATAACCTATGCCTTAAACACCTGGAGACCAGCGATGCTTTATTCAAGCCGAAAACTGGTGCAACAATTGCATCCAAACGGACTGTTGTGCTGCGGAATGTGCAGAATAATATGACCAGTAAGCCTTTTCATAACAACCGTTTTGATGCATTTTCAGGTTAGTTAGTGACAGAAGCTGGAGAATGATTAATTAAAGATTCAAACAAAAATCTTACAATGAATTACAAATTAATTGCAAGATAATTTACCCCTGACTCGCAGACACTCTCTATACAATCTCTGACAGAACACAAACTACCTACAACAACAAATGATGAAATACACAAAAAAAAGGGTACTTAGAATTAAATAGTAATAAGTCAGTTTCAATTTCAATATAGTAGCGCCTGACATTTCAGATGAAGATATTGAACTGTCAGGCACTTGTTTCTTGTATGATGGTGCGGAGTCCTCGTGTGAGAGTCCTACTCGCACTTGACTGATTAAACTACATTATAAGAATTAAAGTTATCCTATCCCCTGGTAAGCCTATGCCAAAAGGCACACAGAAATTAGGGACATCATTCAAAACTGTTTTTTAATTTTTCAATACTTATTTAAACACATTATTAACACCCTATTTTCTGAAATAAAAGGCTATTATTATTATTCCCCAGGTAAAGTGGAAGTCTCGGTTTGGGGTAAGACGATCGTCAACAGCACAAACGGAGAGACGCGTTCCGAGGTGTACCAGAGTGTGCTGCCGAAGTACAGGGAGAAGAAACTGCTCAATTATGAGATGCCCGTGCAGAAGAAACGGAAGGTATGATCATCTTCCTTTTTAAACCTGGCCCCCCAATTCTCGCGCTACTGAGATCATCTCCATAGTCGAGATATTGGTGTTCACAACCTTCGACATTTTTCAGTTTGTAAGAATTTCACAGTACAAGCACAGGGTATGTATAACGAAAATAAGTCCTCACGCGGCGCGCTGACGAACGACAAACGAAAATAACATGGAAAAATAACCGGCCAAGTGCGAGTCGGACTCGCGCACGAAGGGTTCCGTGCCATTATCTATAAAAAACCGCAAAAAAATGTATGGGAGCCCCCCCTAAATATTAATTTAATTTTAATTTAATTATTTATTTTTTAAGTAAATAATATACTCAATATATTGTGAACATTTTAAGCGTCTACCTGCTACCATTATCAATATCGAGCAAAAATGAGCAAAAAAATCACGTTTGTTGTATGGGAGCCCCCCTTAATATTAAATTTCTTTTGATTTTTAGTATTTGTTGTTATAGCGGCAACAGAAATACATCATCTGTGAAAATTTCAACTGTCTAGCTACCACGGTTCATGAGATACAGCCTGGTGACAGACGGACGGACGGACAGACGGAACCCTTCGGAACTCGCACTTGGCCGGTTATTAGTATAGTAGACGCCAAACAACTTGAGCAAAATGTGACGTGATGGGGGAAAGTTTGCGCATGTACACTTACGTGCCAAAAAAACGACGCACTTAAAATTCTCAAAACAAATCGTACCTACAGTATACAGTAATCTTAGTGCACAATACTATATACTTACTTAGTTCAATCGATAGATAATGAGAAACAATAACTTTTTATGTATGCGATTTGACATTTGGCTTCGCTAAGGTGACGTCACGTAGCGATTCCAAATGTCAAATCGCATACATAAAAAGTTATCGTTTAACATTGTCTACAGCCACTGGCCCGTTTAGGAGCACCATATAGCAAACATCATGGCATTATTTTGATCTATTTAGATAATATGTTCGTTCCAGTCGACCCGTACTATCAACACGGTGCTACTGACCAAAGAAGAGCACAACAAGGGGCAAGTCCTGGTCGCGTTCAAGCCGGAAGAGGGAGTGTCAGCTGTCTACACTATGGAGGAGGAGGAGAATGGGTGAGCATAGTAAATGTAGTAATGTCCCCACCGAGGGGCAGAGGCCTTTACCCGGGAACGAGTAAGATTGAGCCATACTCCACCACGCTGGCTCAGTGCGGGTTGGTGGAGGGGTTTTAGCTATGTGTGTGTGTTTAGGGTGGGGGACAGAGTAACCGGGACCTACAGCTTAACGTGCCATCCGAAACACGGAGCGTCCGATAATGTACAAGACAAATTAATTATCTCTTGGTAAAATGGTCACCACGGGGATTCGAACATCCATCTCCTGCGTGAGAAGCCAGCGTGAAACCCACTAGACCTTGGAACGCTGTGTGTGTGTGTGTGTAATATTATAAGACCCTCAGATTGGCAATGCCCCTGACAGTTGCATACATTTGATAGATTTTGATATTTAGTTCTCAATTCTAAAGTCATATGTTTATAACAATACGCTTGTGGCCTGTCAAGTCAAAATAGATACTTTATATGAACTGTCAAAACGGAACTTTTGTTCCTGAGTTCTATGAAATAACAACAGAATGACGTCATGTAAAAGTGCCATCAAATGCTGTCTTTTTTTGCACAAAATTGACTTTATAAAATATATCTGCTGGAAATATACAATTCTGAGAATGTCAAGCCATTTTGAACATAATGCTTCAACTTAAGACTTGTTCCTAGATTTATTGGATTACGTTGGCCCAAGCCTATTATAATTATATCACTGTCTGTATCTTTTTCAAATAGAAGCCTTTAATTGGCCTATGTCTAGTCTAAGTTCTCTGCGTATATTATTTTGAATTGTGCTGTAGGCTTTGATAAATAAATAAATAAATAGATAACGCGCATTACCATTCTGCAGAGCTTATATTATGTATGATTAAGGTTTTATTCGTGTGTCAACAGCACTGAAGACAACCCCGCGCAGCGCCATCTAGCGGAGACTGTCGCGGTACGGGCTTGCGCGCCCTGCTACCAAGCCAGCTGGAGACATACCAGGAGCAACCAGGGCAACAGTGAGCACTGGCACAGATACTGGGGCCTGATTCTGCAAGCGAATCGCATGTCAATAGCTACAGCATAAACAACGACATAGCATAGCGTCACGCCTTTTCTCCCATACGGGGCGGCAGAGACACCACTGTGTCCACTTTTCTCCCATACGGGGCGGCAGAGACACCACTGTGTCCACTTTTCTCCCATACGGGGCGGCAGAGACACCACTGTGTCCACTTTTCTCCCATACGGGGCGGCAGAGACACCACTGTGTCCACTTTTCTCCCATACGGGGCGGCAGAGACACCACTGTGTCCAATTTTCTCCCATACGGGGCGGCAGAGACACCACTGATTCCACTTTTCTCCCATACGGGGCGGCAGAGACACCACTGTGTCCACTTTTCTCCCATACGGGGCGGCAGAGACACCACTGTGTCCACTTTTCTCCCATACGGGGCGGCAGAGACACCACTGTGTCCACTTTTCTCCCATACGGGGCGGCAGAGACACCACTGTGTCCACTTTTCTCCCATACGGGGCGGCAGAGACACCACTGTGTCCACTTTTCTCCCATACGGGGCGGCAGAGACACCACTGTGTCCACTTTTCTCCCATACGGGGCGGCAGAGACACCACTGTGTCCACTTTTCTCCCATACGGGGCGGCAGAGACACCACTGTGTCCACTTTTTTCCTATACGGGGCGGCAGAGACACCACTGTGTCCACTTTTCTCCCATACGGGGCGGCAGAGACACCACTGTGTCCACTTTTCTCCCATACGGGGCGGCAGAGACACCACTGTGTCCACTTTTCTCCCATACGGGGCGGCAGAGACACCACTGTGTCCACTTTTCTCCCATACGGTGCGGCAGAGATACCACTGTGTCCACTTTTCTCCCATACGGGGTACAGAGACACCACTGTGTCCACTTTTCTCCCATACGGGGCGGCAGAGACACCACTGTGTCCACTTTTCTCCCATACGGGGCGGCAGAGACACCACTGTGTCCACTTTTAGCCAGTGATTGAATACTCCGTTTTGCGTGACAGGGGGCTAGCCCACCGCCGCAGCTACAGCGAGAGCGCGAAATACCGGGCCCCCAATTCTACAAATGGATGGCATGCCAGTTGCTATAGCGAGGGCGACGTAACCAGTTTTGTTTTTAGTCGTCGTCTTGGCACGCCTTGGCGTCGTCGCCAAGCCTAAAACGGGTTTCTGCGCCCTCGCCATAGCAACTGGTATGCCATCCGTTTGTAGAATTGGGAGCCGGGCGCGGCACGTCTCAGCGCGTTCGACAAACCTAAACCGGAATTTTGAGCCCTCACTATAGCCCCTGTCATACGATTCGCTGCAGAATCACGGCCCTGTGATATTACTTACTCAGGGGATTTGAAAGAATATCTTCAGTAGTTCCAAGTTTCAGATGTGATTGGCGAGAAGGGGTTCTCATGCCACCTTCACAGATCACTGTCAGACCCCTAAATGAAACCCCCGTCGAATCAACGCCACCTGTCGCAGCTTTCAGAACTATTTTTAACCGACTTCCCAAAGGAGGTTTACAATTCGTCCGGATGTTTTTTTTTTTTATGTGTGTGCCCCGATAGCGCCTAGACGGATCGACCGATTTGGATTTTTTTTTTTGTTTGAAAGGGTTTACCTTCCCATTGGTCCCATTGACACCAGGTCAGGATCTGATGATGGGATCCTGGAGAAATCGAGGGAACTCTTCAAATATTATAGGCAGACCTATAGTGATTTTTGTGTTTTTAGTAATAACTCGTGCATTTACTCACGGTAAGCATAATATTGTGATGCGGAACTGCTGATGAAGACCACATATGGCCAGAACTGCTCAATACTAGGTACAAATACAATGCGTGGCTGACGGGCAGGCAACGCATAGCCTAAAACGGTGCTCCTAGAGCCATGAAACTTTGTACAGAGGTTCCTTAGTAGCGTGGGGTAGCACTGAGATGGGATTTGACAAAATTAATTCCCCAAGGGGGGGATAAGGGGTTACAGTTTGTAATCAAATAAGGTTTGTGGAAGTCATTTTTTTCTAAAGTTTACTTTTTGTTTCAATTATTGTTTCTAAATTGGCTGCATAAAATCCCCTATTACCTACTGTAAAACTTGTCAAGGTACTACAAAACGGATACCTCCTCGCGTTCCCAAAAAGACAGACTTGACAGACGGACAACGAAGTGATCCTATAAGATTTTATTTTTTCCTTCTAAGCTACGGAACCCTAAAAATTCAACCGAATTAAGTAGTCCGTCTGTTAGTAGCCTGGCTTAAAACCCCGTGTCCGAGATGCTGAATACCTCGGGTTATATTGTAAGTAGCTATTTCACCCTCGAACTATATAGGCCTAAATATTGTCTAACTATCTCGGGTTCACTCGATCCGTTAGCACCCTTTGTAAGCTGCGCGCGCACGCACGCCAAACTGGATCTCGTTCCGAAATAACTCCCTTGAGTAACAGCCAACTATTTCCTTCCACAGAAGACATAATGTGTCCCATCTGCGCGCGCACATTCGTCAGCGTCTACAACTTCCTGTCTCACGTCAAGACGCATGCCGCGCCTCACGTCAACCGGCACAAGCGACGCATCTCCGCTATACTGGCACAGGTGGGCTTATATCTACTTATCCACCTTCGTCGGTTCAGTAAACAAGAGTCAAAGACAAGAAACTGTAATGAGTGTCCGGCTTTATCGCGACTGCTCCCTGAAGGACAAAAAACCCCAGGTCTTGGATGTTTACATGTTTGTGATGTCGCTGTTTCTGGTTCCCATCATGACACAGGGTATCCCAGTGTGGGGCCAGAAGCAATGTACGTGCCTGTATGTTTACAACTGACACTAAATTAGCTCAATTTATCTGTAGGTCTTGAATAATACCATAAAATATATTATGTAAATCGTGTTTGCTCAAATAAACATTCAATCACCAAGCTGGGGCCCACGATACAGGTTAGACCTGGTGTGGATCCCAACAGTCATTTGTAATCTCTCAAACTGTTGTTTTGGAAATAAAGCTTTTTGTATTTTTGTATTTTTTGTTTATCTTTTAGGCGTCGGGGGCTTAAAATGGGCTTAAAGTGTTGTGTCTAGTATTTAAGCCTATAATCTGTTTAAAACTCACATGGCTATACATTGTGAAATGCAATAAATATATTTGATTTGATTTGAAAATGCCGTTGCATTTGCCCCCAGATCGTGGACTATCACTACAAGTGTCGAGTGTGTCAGAGCGACTTCACCAGCATCAAGGAGTTACGGAGTCATGTGCGTGCCGCTCATGCCAGTGAGTACATTGTAATACAGGATGCAACAGAAGGGTGTAGTCATATTTTAGGGGGTTGTTAGGAAGACCATTCTGAGCAACTTTTACTATGAAACTGATTTGATCAGAGCAACTTCAATTTTCACTTCTCTATACAAATCAGCTGACCCCCGGACACAGAAGAGATAATAGTACTCCGTACAGAACGGCCACTCCCTTCCCCGCGCTGATTCAGATACCGCACCCCACCCCTGGCGTCTAGGAACTGGTTGAAATATCAATAGACGCGGTTGAACGCCTGACGAGTGACCGCGCGTATACGGTGAATAATAACCGGTAATATAATATGGTGAAGTTTTGTGCATTATTTGTGTGTCTGTCGTCAACTAGAAACACCAAAGACAGGAGATTCTTTCGGTTCCCGACTGATGAAAGAAGGTAAGCAACAGCAACTCTATTGTTGTTCTTTTGAGAAATAAAAATTCTAATACCTTAACTCCCGGAATGTAACTTGGTCAGCGTTTGCTGTGTGTGTCTCGCTCTCTCACAAGGACAGACTTTGTGCGAGACAGAGACAGAGTTATATGTTTGTAGTACTTACTAGCTACTGACTACGATAATTGATAATAAATAAGTCAGTGTCGTAATATTTTATTTTTAACCTACTTCAAAAAAGGAGAGGTTCTCTAAAGGTTCTCTTTCATATTTTATTTTCTAAGATACCTAGTACTAAACCTTCCGTAATACATAATTATCAATTAAGTACATTTATTATAGGTATTCATTTCGTGCTATCCGTTGTTGGTGCGATTCAACAACGCGAACGAAGCACTTCGAGTTGAAAAGTAGGTAGTAGGTGGGTCAATCAACTATTTTACCCACACTTTGCTGTCTTTTTTTCCCATAAGAGGTGGCAAAGGCACTGTGCCCACTTTTAGACAGTTATTCGATACCTACCTACTCCATTTTTGTAACTTAATGTATGAAGGATCAAAGTGAACATTATCATTTTTTAGGATTTCAATGAGAACCCGACCAGGTACCTGTTTAAACGGCAGCGAGCGCCCCTACAAAGTCACTTCATAATAGTGTTGCCGGATAATCGATTATCAATTAATCGATTAGTAGGTACCTAAATAATCTAACAAATCGATCTAGTATCGATTCTATCGATATAATCGATTGGGTCGATACTATCGATTCTTATACTTGTACCAATATAATCGATTATAATCGATTAATCGATTGTAATTGCTGTTTCTGATAATTAAGTCGATTATATCGATAGTATCGATGGTGAGAAGCAAAACAATATAATCGATAAAATCGATACTTTCGACACAATCGATTAAATCGAGGTATCGGTTTAGATTATATTGTTACGTTACAGATTACACAACAATATAATCTAAACGATACCTCGATTAAATCGATTGTGTCGATTATATTGGTACAATTATGAGAATCGATAGTATCGATCCAATCGATTATATCGACTAAATCGATTCTAGATCGATTTGTTAGATTATTTATATGTACTTAGGATAATCGATTAATAATCGATATACGATCGATTATTCGGCAACACTACTTCATAATAATGCAAACGCTTGTGTTCGGGTCGCGTCGTCGTCTTTCGGTTCGCCCGACGCAAATCGCTGCATTTGCCGCGCTACCAGCCCTAGCAATATTTACGCACACATTTGCACGTATACAAACATCATTTAGTCATGTAGTAGTAATAGGTGCTTATTTTACGAGCGTTCTATGGAGTGTCCGAGGTGTGCCCCGGACCAAAATGTACGGAGCAATGAAAAATAAAGTTGCTCTGATCAAATCGGTTTCATAGTGAAAGTTGCTCAGAACGATGTCCCTAACAACATCCTAAAATATGACTACCCCCTATATAATAATAAGGGATAGGGACAGGCAGGACACAGTGTATAACTTCATAGAGCAGGTGGTGTTCACTTGTAATTTTCCTGTGTTGTGTACTCAGCAACCCTGTATACTAGAGTAATCAAATATTATGTATCTAGTGCATAGATTGTTAGTAGACCTAATTAAAATGAATAAATAAATAAACATAAACATTTACATACAGGCACATACATTGTCCCTGGCCACACACACACTAGGATACCCTGTGTCATTGCAATATTAAACAGCGACATTACACACACACATACACACGTCCAAGACCTATTTGACTAATCCATCCCTTATGACTCTGTGCCTCTGCCACCCCGTATAAGAAAAAGTGTGACTCATTCATAATTTCTCTATTGAACACAGAAAAATATGCACAGGAAAAAAATACATTGGTAGTAAAAGTGTAGGTACATATGCGAGCGACCATCTATGCATTATGATTATGTTTTTTTTATTTTTTTTTTATTTAGCCATTAAAGTGTCCCACTGCTGGGCAAAGGCCTCCCCCTCTTTCGTCCACACTTCCCTGGTCTGTGCCACCTCCGGCCACCCCGGCACAAACTTCTCGAGGTCGTCCCGCCATCTCCGTTTAGGCCTGCCCCTACACCGGTATCCGTCCTGTGGCACCCAGTCAGTGGCGATTTTCGCCCATCTGTCTGGGTGCATGCGACTTACGTGGCCGGCCCAGTTCCACTTTAGCTTAGCGGTCTGTGCACCCACATCAGCGATGCCAGTTATGGAGCGCAGTGTGGTGTTCCTAATGTGGTCCGTCCTACGAACACTTAGGATGCTGCGCTCCATTGCTCGCTGGCAAACCTTGAGTTTGGACTTCTGAAGTTCGGTCAAAGACCATGACTGAGCGCCGTAGGTTAGGATTGATTATGTTATAATATCTATTTGTATTTATATATATTTTTTTCAGCTAAAGAAATGTTCCTGTGTGAAATCGGAAACCACCACACTCATTGATATAAAGTCCAGATGCCTGTAAGTAATAATGAAATTTGTAATAAATGTAGAAAAAACATTAACATTGATGATTTTATTTTTGACCGAGCGTGCAAAGCGAGCGAAGCGTCTCCGTTTCAGGTTTGGGCAAAAATGCTTTCGTATGTCTGTCCGGTTGTTCTCCTCTACAGGTCGCATTTATAAACCGATTCTCGTGAAATTTTGTGAGCAGGTTGGAAAAATAAATAGAATTTTTTACTCGAGCCAGTTTTTAGATTTTTTTCAAAATGGCGGAGATATGGGGTTTTAAAATGTAAAAAAATCGCTACAACCCAAACGGCTCGATGGATATTAACAAATGAGGTGTCGTTGGATTCGTAAAGACCATGAGAGTGAAACAGACTATATAATTTTAGTAAAAAGTCAATAGGTTGTATTAAAGATCGCGAAATGTAGTTTACAAAGTTATTGGTGAGGCTACTTTCATACTGCATGTACGTAACCAGGTACATTCATAAGTTTGTATGTGTTATTGAAAGAAAATTATTTGGGTAATTTATTTTATGTGTGTTAGCAGTTCAGCTTTCCCACCGACATACTCGCGAGGTCTACAGCTCACAGAGCCACTAGTAAGTATTTAATAGTCACTTACAGGTCGAGTTACCTACCCTAATACGGTGGGGATAATCATAGATCGATAAAATGAACCTACTGATATACGGGTTTATTAAAACCACTTAAAAAAATATATTTTATATTAACTAAAAGAAAACCACAGTTTTAGTTACATGAAAACAGTGGAAAATAGTAAAGTAGATAATGCAGAGAGGTTGAGCCGGAACTGAGCCTATATGATGAAAGAAAAGCTTAGGTCGGCTTGAAAGAGTCAGCTTGCCTACTAGGATGGGTGTAACACTACACTACAGGAACACGCATTGCTTCTGGCCCCACACTAGGATACGTAGTTATGTGGACCCCACACATCGGTGGCACAAGAGCAGTGTCAATGTCAATAATAATTCGCCAAGTTAAAAACATAAAAAACCCACTTCATGACCCACCACCCGCCCTGCCTACCCTTTCATTATACATTTTTCTTTCACGCCTGGTTTGCTGGAAGAAACCTCTTTTTAGAGATAAGCTCGCCTTTGTTTATTTATTTATATTTATAACAAGGCACATCAACAATGCAAACACTTACATTAAAATAAACAATATTCACAGAGTTCATGTGTTTGCATCAATTAGAGATGCGCACAACATTCACAATTTATCAAATCGATCAATCTAGACAATAGAAAAGAAAAACATGTGTCTACTGACCATGTAAAGTAAAAATGAATATCGAACAATTAAGGTAGCTACTCAACATGAACTTACAGAACAACAAATACTTATTGTACAAACACCTAAAACACTTAAAACAAATTTAAAACAGCTCTTTGGATACAGACTTGTACGGAAACTCAGCATGGCGGGTAACAAGCTTACGCTTGAAATGTCTAGCACTATCGCGAAAGATATCAATTTCGTGCGTCGCCCACATGTCATTATAAGTAGAAAGCATCCTCGTTAGTGGTGCATGGCTCAGAAGATTGGTTCTGCAAGTGGGAGTCTTGAAAGTGTCAAGACACACTCGCCGAGCGTTAATGCGTGGAACCGATAAATTAATTTTCTCTAGCATGTCTTGACATTGGACCTGGCCATTCAATATATTGTGGAGGAAAGATAGGTCCAGCATTCGTCTGCGATCCGATAGGGCAGTCATTTTAAAAAAGGTTAGTCTATGATCATAGCAGTCAGTGTGACTAATACCTGAGCTGATGAACGCAAGGTGCCTCGTAAAAGATTTCTGAATCGACTCTAATCTCTCCTTATGGATGTTGTAAACTGGGTTCCAGATGACACTTGCAAACTCCAGAATGCTGCGAACTAGAGCATTGAATAGGCACACTTTAGAACTGATTCGCTTGAATTCTTTTGTGACGCGCTTCAGAAACCCAAGCATTTTAGCAGCTCTAGTAACTATGTGATCGTAGTGTGGGATAAAAGTTAATTTTGAGTCCAGAATTACTCCGAGGTCACGAATCTGTATGACTTCGTCAATTTCATCATTGTTTATGCTATAGTGTGATGAAATTGGCTTTTTCTTGCGAGTGAATTTAATGAATTGGCATTTGGACGTGTTCAGAAGCATGTGATTGTTGATACACCACTCTTGCACGCGGTCCAGATCCTCTTGTAGTAAGCGGACATCTCTCTCAGAGTCAATTTGCTTGTAGACTTTCATGTCATCAGCGAAAAGGGAACAATCGCTATGTCTAATACATGACACAATGTCGTTGACAAATAGCACAAACAGAATTGGTCCCAAATGTGAGCCCTGCGGGACACCAGACGTAGCAGTATAGCTCTGAGATTCATAACCGTTGATAACCACAATCTGAGGTCTGTTATTCAGATATGAGACGAACCATTCAAGCAGACTTCCATGAATGCCGTATTGACATTTTAACTTGCTTATCAGAATCGTATGTGAGACTTTGTCAAATGCACTACTGAAGTCAGTATAGACAGTATCAACTTGGTTTCCTCCATCAACACGTTCAATGACATCAGTGATGAAGGAAGCCAGATTAGTAACAACAGATTTTTTATGCTGAAATCCATGCTGCTGTTTTCGTATTTGATGGCTTGTGTGGTTGGTTAGGATAGGGCATATCAATACTTCGAAAAGCTTAGAGAACGCAGATAAGATAGAGATAGGCCTATAGTTGCTGACATCATCATTGGCAGCCTTCTTATGTACCGGTACTATACGCGCTTTTTTCCACTGAGATGGAAATACACCACTCCTTAGAGACATGTTGAAAATTAGTGAGAGTGGATAACACAGAGCAGATGCACATCTCCTTAGAAATATAGATGGAATACCATCAGGACCTGGTCCTTTGTTTATATTTAGGTTTTTGAGAGCTTTAAGTATAGAATTTTCGGTGAGGACAATATTGTTGATAAGTTTCGATTGTGGATCCCAATACCCGGCTGGTACTACAGTAGATGACGACAACGCGACGCGAGTGTCAATACTAAAAGTAGAACTAAACTGGGAAGCAAACAGATTAGCTACGCCGGTACCTGTATCAGCAGACTGATTGCCACGGTGCATGATGGATGGAATCATGTCCTTGGCCGATCTTTTGCTTTTTACATAGCTCCAAAATGCTTTAGGATTATGTTTTAGACTGCATTCTACTTTGATCAAATATTCTCTATAACGTGTATTAAAAAGCCTGTCACATCGCTTCCGGAGAATTTGGTATTCTTGTCTATCCCTAGGATTTTTGTACCTTTGCGCCCGTAGTCTTAATTTGTCTTTCTCTTTAAGCAACTTAATTAGGTCTATGCTGAACCACGGGGGATGCGTCTGTTTGCGAGATTTCCTCTTAGGGACATACAGTAGAATGACATCTCTCAATTTTTCATAGAAAATCTCGACATGTGCATCAGAATTGTCAGAGTTTATAAAACATTCAGGCCAATCTATTGCTTTAAGACTAGGTATGATTTTCTCATAATCAGCTTTAAAGAAATTGTAGTCAGTTCTAGGATTAGGTGGTAGGACATTTGTGTTTACATTTCTGAAACGTGTGTTAATGGATAATTGAGGATGGTAGGGGTCCAGTTTATTGATGATGTGGTCTGGTCTAGTAACCTCACAAGGAGTGCTACTAAGAACCAGATCTAAGATCTTGTCTTGGTAATTTTGACTGCATTGAATTGTTGCAAATCTGTTAGGGACATGAAATCAACCAGGGCATGGCCAAACTTGTTTTGATAATTGTTCGGTGTGAAACCCTCGTTTTGTACGTCATCACCTACAGACCAGGTTATGAAGCTCATGTTAAAATCGCTACAATGTAATCGTCCAGTACTCCCAGTACATCCGTGGCATTTTCTAAGTAGGCATTAATTTCAGGAAACTTTGGTGGTGTTGATAGGTACACTGCACCGATGCCGATACGTTTAAGAAACCTTCCTTCCAACAAACTAACCACAATCCACAAATCCTCACAGCTACTTTCCCAATCTGTCATTCTGATAGAGTTAATTGATTTTTTGACGGCTATTAACACTCCTCCCCCGTCAAGTTTGTTCACCAGGTCAGACCCCACATCCCGGTCATATGCTTTCTATTAATGTAACTGTATAAAATATTGTGTGCAATAAAGGATTGTGAATTGTGAACTATGGTCTAGTTGGACCCCAGTTTAGTTGATGGGGCAACTGAAATCAATAGTTTAAGCTAATTACGTGCCGGAGCAACACACACACGCACACGCACACGCAACCGACCCCTTCCTAAAACATGTCTAATTCATTATTCAATTAACGAAAAATGAATTTGCTTTTGGGGGAAAGCTATTCGTAATTGCTTAAACTCATTTCGGATATTTTATTTATAAAAATAGTATTAGTAAATAGTCCTCTGATCATCGTGAGGAAACCTTCGTTACTCCACGGCCACGGCGGCGATGGGCTGGCCCGCTGTCTCGCAAAATGGAGAATTGAATAACTCGCTATTATCGGTCAAGATCGTGCCTCTGGCACCTTGTATGGGAAAATGTTATGTTATGTCAATCCTCTGATTAGTTTTATTGTTTGTATGGGAGGATATAGCTATGTCTAATAATTATCCTTTGGTTGAAAATGTGGCAGGTGCTTAAAGACTTCCGAAGACCAGTCTATAGTTATTTTTAGGGTTCCGTAAAAGACGGGACCCTATTACTAAGACTCCGCTGTCCGTCCGTCTGTCTGTCTGTCTGTCTTTTTTGGTACTGACGATTAGTGCGGAACCCTCCGTGTGAGAGACCGACTCGCACTTGGCCGATTATTCTAGATAATGGTACGGAACCCTTCGTGCGCGAGTCCGACCCGCACTTGACCAATTTTTACACCAAACAAGTGGCACGACCAACCATCTGGCTGATAGCTCTAGCTTGCTACCAATTTCAAAATTGCATATCTCATACATTTTGTGGTCGCGTTTTGTATCGCAAAGTAATAATTAGTTCGATATTAAATGGACATGTGTTAGTGCTGTATGGTTGTGTTCCGAACCGTGAAGAACGCGAACTAAAGGGTCCTATTACACTTAATATTTGCAAATTACAACTTACTTATTAGCATGTCGAATGGCATGCCAATATCTAATTACAACTTACTTATTAGCATGTCGAATGGCATGCCAATATCTAATTACAACTTACTTATTAGCATGTCGAATGGCATGCCAATATCTAATTACAACTTACTTATTAGCATGTCGAATGGCATGCCAATATCTAATTACAACTTACTTATTAGCATGTCGAATGGCATGCCAATATCTAATTACAACTTACTTATTAGCATGTCGAATGGCATGCCAATATCTAATTACAACTTACTTATTAGCATGTCGAATGGCATGCCAATATCTAATTACAACTTACTTATTAGCATGTCGAATGGCATGCCAATATCTAATTACAACTTACTTATTAGCATGTCGAATGGCATGCCAATATCTAATTACAACTTACTTATTAGCATGTCGAATGGCATGCCAATATCTAATTACAACTTACTTATTAGCATGTCGAATGGCATGCCAATATCTAATTACAACTTACTTATTAGCATGTCGAATGGCATGCCAATATCTAATTTCAACTTACTTATTAGCATGTCGAATGGCATGCCAATATCTAATTACAACTTACTTATTAGCATGTCGAATGGCATGCCAATATCTAATTACAACTTACTTATTAGCATGTCGAATGGCATGCCAATATCTAATTACAACTTACTTATTAGCATATCGAATGGCATGCCAATATCTAATTATAACTTACTTATTAGCATGTCGAATGGCATGCCAATATCTAATTACAACTTACTTATTAGCATGTCGAATGGCATGCCAATATCTAATTACAACTTACTTATTAGCATGTCGAATGGCATGCCAATATCTAATTACAACTTACTTATTAGCATATCGAATGGCATGCCAATATCTAATTACAACTTACTTATTAGCATGTCGAATGGCATGCCAATATCTAATTACAACTTACTTATTAGCATGTCGAATGGCATGCCAATATCTAATTACAACTTACTTATTAGCATGTCGAATGGCATGCCAATATCTAATTACAACTTACTTATTAGCATGTCGAATGGCATGCCAATATCTAATTACAACTTACTTATTAGCATGTCGAATGGCATGCCAATATCTAATTGGAATAGGCATCACGAAAGATTTTGAAATCCTCTGCCATAATGTGGGTACACATTTACTATTTGCGAAAAAACTTTATTCCGGTAAGAAACTAAAGTTTAACGAAGTTTAAAGCCATTTTTCTAATATTTTGTAATAGTGCGCGAAAAAAGCTCTCAGGTGTCATGGCGTCGTCGTCGGCTTTGATGTCGTACGCATAAGTAAACATTTATTTATTTTAAACATGTCAATGTCCAAATGAGTAATCAGCATAAATCAGATGATGTTTTACATTGTTATGACGTCATGCAGCGTCATGCGCTATGATTCCTGTTTCGATCAAAATGGCCGAATACAGTTTTTTTTTTATTTTACGTTTTATTGAAAATCATATTGATCTCAATGTTTTTAATCAAATTAAATTAGTGTTTTAAATCCTTTTAATATTTTCCCTAAGAAACATTAAACCTTTGATTATTTATTTGATACAGTCGTCAGGACTATTCTACCCTATCTTATATATTGTTGGTTGACATTTAATTAGCTGACCATATTTTGGGGATTGACAGTACCCATCATTATGAAGATCCCCATGGAACAAGTGGTCGCAAACAAAAATAATTTTTGGGTCTCCCATAGTAACTTGAAATCAGCTGATCGGGGCAATGTACTGGGGGACGATATTTTTTTTATTTGCGACTATATTATTGTTTTTTGGGGAAAGTTGTCCGTAATGATGGGTCATTCATTCCCCAAAATATGGTCAGCTAATTAAATGTCACCCTGTATGGCGCCCAGATCTGCACGTGAATCTTATGCCAATAACTATAGCGACAGCGCAGAGTACCGATTTGATTGTTTGTTTTTCAAAGTTCTTTATTAACACAATAGGCTTGTGGCCTGTCAAGTCAAAAAATATACTTTTTATGAACTGTCAAAACGGAACTTTTGTTCCTGAGTTCTATGAAATAACAACAGAATGACGTCATGGAAAAAGACATGACAAGACAGACGTCAGACAGACGGACGGACGGACAGCGAAGTCTCAGTAATAGGGTCCCGTTTGGCACCCTTCGGGTACGGAACCCCAAAAAGTAATATTTCCTACAAGATATGTTTACCCCAAGCACTTGAGTTCGTTCACCCCTCGCGTTTTGGGGGTGGTCCGGGGTCATTGTCCGCGGCACTCTGACGTCACGGGTTAGATAATGGCCGTCGCTGGGGTTCGCACGGAGCGAGTTTCGGCAGTAGGTTGCTTAAAAAGTTACGATTTGTTACCTACTTTCGTAGTTTCTTTCTATCATAGACATAGAGTAACGAATTTGCTTTGTATCTCGTGGTTTCTGTCGTTTGCTAACTTTATTTTGTTTAAGTTTATCTTATCAGCGAGCACGACTACTAAGTCGTAAAGCTGTATCAGACCTTATTAGCAAGTGGTAGTAGTCGTAAAGCTGTGTAAGAGGCCCTAAGTTTATCTTATTGGCAAGTGGTAGTAGTCGTAAAGCTGTGTAAGAGGCCCTAAGTTGAACTTATTAGCAAGTGATAGTAGTCGTAAAGCTGCGTCACAGGCCGCAAGAGGGCAGGTTGGTAACTTCCGTTCTGATTCGGGTCGTCCAATAGCCCGATATTCCTCCATCAACTCACACTGAGCCAGCATGGTGGACTAAGGCTCAATCGTTATTCGTTTCTGAAAAGGCCCGTGCCCCTCGATGGGGAAACTAGTAGAATATTTACTGACTTACTTGAATATTAGCAACTCTCGTTTCGAGACACATTTATTCAATTTCTAATGGCGGTCTTACAACTTACATTCGCTTACTTAAAGTTTTCACAAAATAAAAGGCCCCATTTGACAGCCCACGCACGGTTTTTAGGTGCAACTTGTACGCTTTGCTTGTACGCAACAGTTGACTTTTATTACCTACGCATTGGTGGTTAAAACTTCATGGGCGTGAACTGTCACAACGGGCCTTTTATTTTGTGAAGACTGTAGGCTGGATTTTACCAACGAAAGAGTAACTTTTACTCGAGAGTATCTTCTACCTATTCATAGACACCAGTGACACCCAGATCAGATCACCTCATTTTGAACTGTCATTTCAGCATAGTCAAAGTATTTTTTTTTTATTGACCATAAAATCATACATATTACTTAGTCAACGTCAATATAATATTAATATTTTTGTATACTACCGCCCGTTCGGAAGTTGTGGGCTTAGGGATGGAGCAAAGAAGGGCAAGAAACTCCCGCGTACCTCTTTTAAAATATGTGAGGGCATTAAAGAAATACAATTTTATGTATTTCTACTTAGTCTAGCCTTAATTAACTAACTTAATTTCGCTAATTTCACGTGTGTATTTGGACATGCTCTCTTTCCAAAACCTGGAAATGTTATTGTTGATTTGTTGCTCTTTAGCACTACCCGGGAAGCACGTGAAGGGCTGTAGGTTCAACGATGATTTCAACTGGTCCCGCTAACTTTGCAACTCAGAAATTACTTAAATCTTTACATTTCACGATCACGCACACACCCACACACACGCACACACCCTCTCTATGCATACACACACACCCACACACGCAGGTCACACAAGGAGTCTTAAAACTTTCTTTTTACTTACCATATTTTTGTAAGTTCTTATTTTATTTTTGTGTTTTCTTTACGCTAACATGTTTACAAATGATCTATGTGACTGAGTTAAGTAAATACTGAAGCCTGTAACACCGTGCATACTACCACAGGCTTCAGGGTTACTGTACATTTAAGACACTGTATTATGTTAAAAATAAAGAATTATAATAATAATTATTAATTACTTATTCATGTTACCTGTCACGTCAAAAGCTAGTCCAGACAGATTTAATTAATAAACTGATCATACAGAACCCCCCTAGTCAATGAGTGGACCCTAAATAGACACCCTAGTTAGGGAGAGTTGCAAGGGCCCCGCACTTTGAGCAGGTACAGTCGAGTTCGGAAGGGTAGACGAAGCACGAATATTTACGGATCGAGTAAGAGTAAGTGTATCGAGCTATCAGGAGGGTCGTTGCGCTACCGAAATGGTAGTCCAGTCACTTTAGCTTAAAAATATAGGTATCCTTGCATAAGTTCCAAGAGCTGAAAAAATGTTTTATTAACCAACTTCCCAAAGGAGGAGGTTTACAATTCGTCCGGATGTTTTTTTATGTATGTGCCCCGATTGCGCCTAGACGGATGGACCGGTTTGGAAAATTATTTTTTTGTTTGAAAGGGTTTACCTTCCCATTGACACCAGGTCAGGATCTGATGATGGGATCCTGGAGAAATCGAGGGGACTCTTCAAATATTATAGGCAGACCTATAGTGATTTTACAATGGAAATTAAAGTAATAAATAAATAAATAATTAATATTATTATTAATATAAAAGTTTGATTATTATAAAGTTTTTTGTGTTTTTCATAATAACTTGTGCAAATGCACATGGTAAGCATAATATTGTGATGCTGAAGATGGAACTGATGATTAAGACCACACATGGCCACCAGAACTGCTCAATACTAGGTACAAATACAATGCGTGGCTGACGGGCAGGCAACGCATAGCCTAAACCGGTGCACCTAGAGCCATGAAACTTTGTACAGAGGTTCCTTAGTAGCGTGGGGTAGCACTGAGATGGGATTTGACAAAATTACGTCCCCAAAGGGGAGGGGGGAATAAGGGGTTACAGTTTGTATTAAGCTTAATCTAATCAAATAGGGTTTGTGGAAGTCGGGTTTTTTCTAAAGTTTACTTTTTGTTTCAATTATTCAAGGTCAAAATTCGAAAAAAGTTTTTTTTTTACACTGGGTTCGATGGGGACTTTCACGATTTCATTATAATGGTGTCCCTAACATGCAAAATTTCCAGCTTCCTGGGACTTTATGCAAGGGTACCCCATTTTTAAGCCTAATTTGACCGGACTATATGTTGACAGGACATCTTTGAATGATCAATGTATTGTAATGTAAATAGCGGAATGACGGTCCAGGGCTTCGGCACATGCATGACACACATGACACACATGCATGACACACATCATTACACACATAACACAAATGAGCGTGTTTGTATTTTTTTGCCAATTTGTTTTAATGTCTTATTTCCTAAAAAAAAAAAAACATTTCCACTCAAAATCACGAGATTTTTTCACCCCAATAGGAGAAAAAAGGTGTCCCAGAATTCCATACATTTTTCAGACTTCCATCTTTGTTACCACCGTACAAATGATATGGAAAATGGTAAAAAATAAGTTGGGACACTTTTTTTCTCGTAATAAGGTGATAAGATTTTGAGTGGAATTGATTTAAAATTTTCAGAAAATAAGACAAATTGGCAAAAAAAATACAAAAACGCTCAAATACAAGAAACTATACAGGGTGACATTTAATTAGCTGACCATATTTTGGGGAATGATAGTACGTACCCATCATTATGAACAACTTTCCTCAAGAAACATAATTTGAATCGCAAACGAAAAAAATTTTCGTCCGCCAGTACATTGCCCCGATCAGCTGATTTCGAGTTACTTTGGGAGACCCAAATTTTTTTTTCGTTTGCGGCCATAATATGTTCCTTGGGGAAAGTTCTTCATAATGATGGGTACTATCATTCCCCAAAATATGGTCTGGACTACCAATTCGAGTAAATGTATTGTAGAAAGAGTTCTGATTCTGTTTTTTTTTTTATATTTAATTTAAGGTTAAAAGGATGGTGGTGAAATAAAAGAATAAGTTCGGTTTTTTATATATTTAGAACAAGAAATGTATAGTTACAACCATTGAGGATATTAAATATCATATTGTAAAACTATTGTATAAAGTGAAGAAATGTGATTTTAAATTTTTCTCAATTATAATTAATTCCAATAAATTAAGAATATTAGACACATAAATTACGTGAAAATATTATTATTTTGAATGAGTAAATTACTTAAAACAGCCAAGTAACCACTACTGATGTAAATATATGGTTATTAATGCTTATTTATAGGAATGAGTATTTCAAAAATTTCTATTCGGAAAAAAACCGCATGTAGCAGTTTTCCAAAACAAATAACTAGTTTTAACAGTTACACGTTCAATAACCGCTTTTATTTGACATTTTGGAAAACTTTTACAATAATTTAATAACCTTAAACGAGATCTTATAAATTATTGGGAACAACATTAAATACTAAGACCACACTAAATCCGAACCGACTTATTCCTTGTCTCTCTCTCGGCCCTGTGACTAGGCATAGGCTAGACAAGGAAAGAGCGTTATGCTCGAGTTTAGTGTTAAGACCTTAAGTAACTACAGATTCTTGTGCAAATCAAACGATTAATTCCACAAAAGCTATAATGAAATAGAGGTAATTATTATTCTGACACAATATATCGAAATACCTAACAGTTAGGTACATACAATATCAACTAAATTATTTGGTTAATATGATCAACACAGACATCTACCTCTTAAGTTTATAATAATCATAAAAAGACGAAAAGAAACTTCAACATTGATTCATTATTTGGGAAGATCTTAAGTGTTTTTTTTTAGTTTATAAGATTTTTTCAAGTAATTTTCTCAAAATTTTATAAAATACGTATTTGTATCAAAGTGACGTCAGCTAGCGAACGAGGAAAATGGCTGACCGATTTTTTTCTCCATAATTTCATTTAATTATAAATATTCATTGCTTTCATTGTCTAAGTACTCCTTAAAGTTGAAGTTGGTAAAATACTTATTCAATACTTTGAGATTCCTTATCTTACACGATGCATTTTTCTAATATTTTCTATACTAGCCTTACCCTCTTATTCAGTTTGGATTGGAAGTCGGGATCTTAAATTATACTTCGAGTGAATTTTGTGGTTAAATTCAGGTATTGCTTTTATGATTATACACGCAGAAGTAAACCACGGAAAGTACAGGCAAGAAAACAAGACCTGAGAATTGCGATTGTGTGTGTGCGCATACGTCTAACACTTTGTAGAGTCTTATAAAGCTGAGCACCCACACAAACGTATGTCTGAGGACTCGCCTCTCAAACTCTATAATTTTTGAGTGCAAGAGTAGGGTATTTAAGACGGATTTATTTTGAATATTGTCCAGAAACTTTGATACCGAACATTTTTGGCCGAAAAGATTACCTAATCGATGGAAAAATGGGAACGTTTAGCTACAGTAATATTCTATGAGTATCACATGCTACAGCACAATATGAATCCGTATTTAATACTTTCGTTTTTGAACAGTACGAAATAAGAATTAAATGTTGTGCCACGCAGGAATAGAGGAATCAACACCGAAAACGAACAACTCTAATAAATAGACAGTGAAATTGATATTACGTGATATTTTTTTATTATTTTACGTTATTTTTAAATTCGAAACTATTGGTAACATTTTTTATAATTCTCAAAACTCGCGCACCCAAAGCTGGCTTTGTTAAGCGTTTATTTACAATATTTATTGCAATCGATATTTATCCGAGTGTCCATCTTGACTATCGGTTTTCGAACGTGTTTTTTGAATCTATCGATTATAAATCGTAATCGAACTGATTTTTAACTTGTTTCACTGTCTATTACTGTGAATACGGACCGAAAAGGAAGCTCGCCGCCACGGTGACACTATAATCATAAAATACTCTAGTGAAAATATCGATCTAGAGGCTACTAGCTAGAAAGAAACAGTTAGAAAAGACAGGAAGTAAGTTGTGAGCAATTGTATTTTTTTACTGTATAATTTTATAAGAATGCAGCCGTGGCAGCAAAGAAAAAGTATTGTGCAGTGTTTTTTATTTGTTTAGCTAGTATTTGTATAGCTAGTAAGTATTTTACGTTAACACGTACAGTAATAGTAACACATTTAGTCGATGTCTCGAGTTTTCTGCGGCGTGAAAAGTATTTCAATAGGGTCTTTAGCTAACGGTTGTCACTTAACTGGCATTAGCTTCGCAAATATCTTGCCCCCTTGCTAATAAAACGTTGTACAGGGTGTATAAAGCTGTATAGCTCTGTCCTGTTGCACCGGCCGGCGGCCGTACCTTGCACAGTTTTTTATTAGTAAAGTGGTTGTTTTGTGTTACAGCACTAAACTCGGCATTTAACATTGAGCATTTGACTAGAATCAGGTATCGCCGTTTCGAATATCGCAACACTTTTTTAATTGAAATATTTTCACTCGTAGACGTTTAAAAACTTACGTATTTAATTCCTATGGAAGATTAGATTTCTTCTTTTTGTGACTTATCTATTGAAATCGCGCTCTCGGACACTATACTTTGTGCATATTGTGCTAGCATCCGACAGACATGCGATTCCTATCACCTAAGCACGGGATTTTATTTTAAGCTGTACCCTAACACTTGTGTATAGAAAACAGCTATTAAAGGGCTACACGCTTATTTTGGAGTTTTTCTCATCACTAGATTTTGAATCACTGGACAGTCAAGCTCAAAAGTGCTTTTTCTTTTCGTCTGATTTCCTTTCTTTCAATTGATTTACTTATTAAATATGGGCCATTAACCTTTTTGTACGCGTGAACTCATGATTTTTCTCTTAATATTTAATTAAGATCAAACGTCACGTGTTTTTATCTTTGCTAATTCACAGCCTTTCTAAATTAGCCTATGCGTATTAAGAGTATTGTTTCTGTGTTGCCAATTATTTTTAATTATTACTCCACTTTAATTTACTTTATTATTACATTCATATAAAATGCTTCAAAACCGCGATCAAAAAGTATGGTAATGATAATAGGTGTTATTATCGCTTGTCACATTGTGGTATAAAGGCATGAAGTTTTAATAATAAAACTCATTTACCCGGATACGAACTTCGACGGTACCATTTCACTTTAGCAAAACTGATTAGTAGAACGTTTTGCAATTCAATAGTTTATAACTATGAAGATATGAATCACAATCTTATCCTTAAAATACATATAAAAATATGTCAGTAGTAGTACCCGTTTTGAAAATGGATTATTTAAAACTTCTCAATTTTTCATATTTATTGCTTTTGGCTCCGATTTCTAGGTGCGTGCGCGAGACACACTCTACACTATTGAGCATTATTTTATTATTATTTTATTGAATTGTATTTATCGAAAAAATAGTTGAACGTACAAAACATTCTACTAATTTCCGAACTATGCGACGTACATAACCTAACCGAAGACCGATACAACTTCATTCTAAAATATTTTGAATTTTTATTTAAAAAGTAGATGGTTTTTCAGTGAACTTTTTTGGTGTTTTCGTTTCGATTCAAACGACATCAGCATTTTTTATTTCCCATACAAACGTTTGCAAAATGAAAGTGAAATTAATCTTATGAAATGGGAATATTCGTTCAAATTTATATATCTATGAATATTAATGTTCTCGCGACCTTTTCCAATGTCCCGATTAATTGCCCGATATATTTTCCCTAATAAATAAATCAATTTAAGTAGCCTAACCGAATTTTGAGAAGTTAAATATAAAGTAGTTTACAAATAAGTTAAATGCACACCTAATTAGATATACACATAAAATACAATTAATTGCACATATACTAAATTAATGAGTACTTCTAAAAACAAAGAATACATGAAAATTATCATATGGTTAATATTTATCAACATTAATTGTATTAGGTAGCAAACTCCAACAATTCAATCATTATTGCAATTTGCAATTTCGTTCATCACGAAAATGACTAGAGGATAGTTGAAATTTTCATGCTGATTTTAAACAACACAAAACACAACAACTATTTTTATATATAACCTAATAAAAGACGACGCTACTATAATATAGTATATCAATAATTCAATTTGGTTAGCAAAACTTGTGCTTTCAAAACACGCCACAGCCGACCTGATCCGTGAGGATTGCCAACCGATATACATAATTATATTAAATATAATAAATGTTATACGATAATTTTATTAAAATTAAATTAAATGTTAAACATGAGATCCACAACGCTTGGAACACTTCCAGACCCCAGATGAACACTTGTCAATCTGAGGTCCCTATTGCGACCTGTAAGACCTTAGCTAAAACGGTAACTCACAAATTCATCTAAAATTAATACAATACATCTAATAAAACATTACAGACTAAAATTGAAAAATTGAATGTAGAAGCATATCATCAGCTGCATGAAACGAAGCGAAAAAAATGTTACTTTTTTAAATATATTTTGAAAATTATGTATAAGTGAAACACGCTCGAATGCGGATAAACAAGATTACAATATTATTGTAAACGAACTCTGGCATCGCTCCGACGCCATAACGCGTGGCCATTTTTCGGACGCCCTCCGCACATCAAATTGTTTAATATATTTTATTATGTTACTGGCTATTAGTTATTGCACGTTTTACAATTATAATAAATATATAAATACTTGTAAATTTTTATCTCCATCTTTGGTATGTAATGAGTACCTATTAGTTAATATCTGAAATGTTTACAAAACTTTTTTTTTACATATATTAAGTATATATTTTTTACAAAAATCGTAGGGTCGTTAGGACGGCACGATATATAAATCTATTCAAGTTCGATGTTCATTATAGGTCTTTATCGGGTCGTATAGTATTGAAATATCTGATATTTTAGCGGCAACAGTTTAGTGTGACATGTTCTAAACGTGGCAAACGTTTTTAATTATTTATTTTATATACATTTTTTTATTTAGACTAAGACAATTAAAGCCTACTTTCAAATAGACGCAGGGTCGCATCCATACATTTGTTTTTATTTTAGCAGGTACCGATCAATATGTTAATACATTAAGACATCGACGTAATATTTGAAAAGTTATCGTAAGACTAGAGTATGCACCATGGTTCCTCAGTAGGACTTTATTCCTGTGACCTCGGTGTTACCCGGTAATTCCCTCCCCCCACTACTCCCTACCTCCTACTCTCCCCGGTAGGGACGCCATGTTGTACCCCCCTTCCCTCCCAACTCGTCCGGTACAGCTCAATCGATTTTCCGGCATCCTACGCCATCTTTCACAAATACCTACTATAACGCACCGCAATGTGTTTTGTCAAATCCGTGTATGACACGGTGACTTTTAGAAGCCACCCATGTTAAGCGTATCCGAATGGTTTTTTCGTCACATTACATTTATATTGAAATGCAAAATTCTCAAAAAAACTATCCTATGTGCGTGTTGTCCGCAGGAAGCCTGACTGCTGACAAGTGACTTACGACTGTCATCATGACGCACTCACGACGGCGGCACTACAAGATGTTAATTCCATCAATTTTAAATTTTTATCAAAACCTATCACAGTTTATGATTAGTTTCATCCTTAATTAGTATTAATATATGATTAAAATATACGTATAGTAGATAATATATATTTTCCAATCTTTAACAATATAACACTATTTACTTCAACCATTCGCCTCTCCGAGCCGTATATACTGGCTCCTGGTATAGTTCTGTCGGTCCGTCTGTATACTAAGACTGTTGCTATGACTGACGGAGAGTATAGAGAAGTATAGCTCGATATATTTTGGCAACCGTCTCCGATCTGAGCGTAGTGAACGGCCCTAGCCGCGTATTTTTAGTATATGTTCATTTAAAAACACGATATGATTCCGCATATAAAATTGGAGCATAGCACTACACAATTTAGGCTATTATTGCTAATTATATTTATTATTATTCCAAAACTATTTCTCGTTAACCACAACCGTTCATAAGCGAAGTTTAAAATCATTATTTTGTTATTGACTATTACCAATATGTATGATACTTCGTTTTGGGATTGATGTTCAGAAAGTTTGTCGGCATTTGATGCCTCGTCTCAGTTTAGTGCCTCCTGCGACCGTCCATTGAGGCGACCATCTTATCCGGACCTGCGCACTCCCTACTAGCCATCCGAAACTCGGCCTCCGCCATTTTGGCATCACTTAACCCAAATTCACACAAAGGAGAGTCCCACGCAAATCTGATCTCGGATAAGAATGCTCGAAGCGGTCACGCTCATGGGAAGGACAAGTCAAAAACATTCGTTGAATTATAATTAGTACAATACAGGCGACAACCCTAAGTAAGGGTTCGAACGATCAAATGGTCGGGAAGACACAGTATGTTTACGTCAGGTCCATTTAGAAACGCATGATTTAGATGATATTCGCGTACAGGTTTTGTTAGAGTTCCGTGCGCGAATGTCACCGGGTGATTGGGAGGCGTTGAATGTCAAAGGTCAGGTCATGTATGTATGGGTGCGCTCCTGCTGTGCCGTCCTACCGGCTCGGCCGAATCCGGGATCGTTTAGATCGTCTTTATCTTGTTCGTCTTGAAACTGACTTGCAGCACACGGTTGCCGAGCGTATAACCGTTGAGCGACTGTATGGCGACCACGGCTTCGTCGTAGTTCGTCATAGTGATGAAGCCGTAACCTTTGCACTTATTGGTCTGGAGGTCGCGGATGACTTTCACGCTCTGAACGGCGCCAAAAGGGCCGAAGAGTTGCCAGAGGACGTTCTCCTCTGTCTCTGGCGCGAGATTGTAGACGAAGATGCACCATTCGGAGCCGACGGCTCCTGGCAAGACGCCTCCAAGGAGTTCCCCGGCAAGCGGGCTGTAACGCTGCAGACCCTTATTGATGGCTAAAAGTGACTTGCCTGAGCTGAATCGCCCGAGCGGTGCCGGGAAGCGCAGCGCAGCCGGAAGGTAGGCAGCTAAAGGCGCTAAGGCCTTTCCATTGTTACTCGGGTTGTTTGCGAACTTCACTGTGATCGGTTCGGTGGCACCTTTCGGCACGGTTCCGTTGAGTTCCGTGATGGCTCGCTCCGCCTCCACGCGTTGGTCGAAACGGATGAAGCCCACTCCTTTAGACAAGCCCTGCTCCCCTCCCGTGAATGGCCGCCCGCCGGAGTTCTCGCACAGGATGCGTGAAGTGATGATCCTTCCAAACGGGCTGAACAAGCGCTCCAGTTCTGTCTGGGTCATTGTTTTTGGTAACCCGGAAACGTACAGATTAGCTCCCTTGATGGCTTCGCTGCTTGGTCTTGCGTAGGAAACCTTAATGGTTTTGTTTTGCAGACGCAGGCCGTTCAGAGTTGAGATGGCCTTCTCCGCGTCTTCCGCCCGGTGGTAGTTGACGAAGGCGTACCCGAGGCTCTGACCTCCTCCATGCAGCGCATGGTTGAGGGCATCCGGAAAGGCCGCGCCCTTGTTCCTGATCAGCTTACATGACTCCACTTCCCCGATACTAGAGAAGAGACTCCTTATCTCCTCCTGGGTCATGGACTGCGGGAGGTAGTTGATGATCAGGTTGGTCTTGGACTCCTCGCCGCCCCCGTTCGTCTGCTCGACTTCGCCTTTAGACATGGCGGCTAAATCATAAACGGAAACGAACGAAAGGGAAACGAAAAATGCGGTAAAATAAAATGACGGGGCACACGACCAATAGGTAAGCCCGCGCGCGGTATTCTGAGGGGTTGGGGGTCGGTCGGGGCGCTTGCGTGAGTGTATCGATCCCGGACCGGGACCGGAGCTTACATAACGCCGGCCGTTCACCCCTCTTCGGTTAGTGTCCGAAAAAACTAGATACACCCAGCGGGAATCGATCTGCCACTTCTCGGGGGCCGTAACGTCACTTGGATGTAATCACGCCACGGCTTCCGGTTGCGTTTTTGGGTTATGGGGGTATGTTATTGAGGTGGAGGGGGATAATCCGGAAGTAGAGAGATCGGAGGTTCATCTGCTTAAAAAGGTCAAGGGTTTGACTTAAGAAACATCTGGCAATCAGATGTTTCAACAGCTGGATTAGCCTAAGATATATAATAATCGCATTAGGTATTGTGTCTCACGTACGACATATAAGTATACGGAATATATTACAAATCTTTATTCTTCTTTGTGATGGCATAACTCGTAGTCCTAGGTCACGGTAAAATGAATGACTAGTTGTAGGTTGTAGGAGTACTATTCTCATGCAAATTAGATATCTATTAGTAGAATAAATGCTGATTGAAAACGATAACATTGATGATTACTTATTAGGTACATAGAAATGTAAGCTTGCTTTTGTGCTAGAGTTTTTAATTCATCATTTATTCTGTAGAATATAAAACATGAATTACGAATATGAAAAAGGTGTGATCACAAATCTGAAATCACTTTTCTTCGCGATTATCTTTTAAATTTTTGACGTCTTGATTAAACTTTGCAAAATTTCCTCAGAAAAATCATAATTTCTTTTAAATACTTGTTGGCGTAACTTTGTTTCAAAATAAATGTGGATGAATGAGTCGTTTTTAAAACGGTAGGTCCACAAATGTGTTTTGTTACACAAATTGTTAAAAAAGTGCTAAAATATACAGTTCTATAGAAAGAGGAAAAATCCCAAACAAAAGGCACAAAAGGCAAAAGCGAAAATAAAGGGAATTACCGTAGATATTGAGCCACTGTTGGGCTGACCACTGGAACTGGCGGCTGAGGCTAATGTTTATTTACACCTATAGGTTTAAGTAGTAGTCGTAAAGCTGAGTCAGAGGTTTAATAGGGCAGCTTGATAACTTCAGACAGTCGGGTTGTCCGCTAGCCCGACATCCCTCGACCAACCTGCACTGGTGGAGTATGGCCCAATCCGACTGAAGGCCTGTGCCGCTGGGGACATTACTGGGTTACATATTATTATTATTATTATTTTTGAGTACGTCCATTGAATTACGTCCATTTGGAATAAGCTATCTATGGTTTTCACATTACTAAAGTTAGATTTGACATTTGCAGATTGAAGATAGATAGGTTATTGAAAACGGCCGATAGTGATTTAAGTAATTCTTCTAATTTAACTCAATAAAAAAAAACTTAAAAAAGTACCATTGGACTGCAATTTTTGTAATGCGGTGCTTACGCTGCAGTACATTTGGGGCTTAAGTAGTGTATCAAGTTACTGTTTATGTATTTAAACTCTGTGCTAATGTTAATCTTGGGAGAGGCCTTTGCTCAAAAATCGGCGACTAAATCAGAGCAATTAAACCAAAATGCAGCAAGCTAGTCATTATAAGAGGCTTTATTATTACTAATGTTAATTTATATGAAAAAAAGATGCGTTTTACAGCCCAATTCTTAAGAGACATCATCTTTAGAGTTTCGAGAGCACTTACAAAGCAGCGGTTTCCTCAAGTTCAAGAGTTTTATCTAAAGTTAACTCATTCGCCGAATTGGCTGTAGTTCACTCTTACTGTAGTTAAACACGGAACAGCCATCGTTTTGCAAGTATAAATAACTCCAGAGAAGTTAGAAGAGACACCTAACAGTAGGGCTGCTTTTTGTTGGTGACAGTATTTTCTGTTTATCCGAGGAATTTGACATTTCACAGGTACCTACTTGAAATGTCGAATAAAGTTATCTGACTGTTTGTATGGGTATCGAAAAATCGCTCCAAAATATACAAAGCTAAATAGGTGTCAGAGGCCGGATTCTTCAAGGGAATTGCATGTCAATATCTATAGCGAGAGCGCTAAAGACCGGTTTGTTTGTAGCCGGGCGCGGCACGTCTCTGCGCGGTCGACAAGCCAACACCTGAATTTTGAGCCCTCGCTATAGCCACTGTCATACGATTCGCTGGCAGAATCACGGCCCTGTTAATTTCCTGTGTTATATTAGAAAAATCTGTATACTTAAAGTAAACAAGGACTGTTAGTTAAACCATTTATAATTAAAACTTAAGAACGACTAGACCGATTTCGATGATCTTTTATCTACTGGGTTCGTCTTCGCCCCGAATTGCCGATTAACTAACGAAATAGTGTAGTATTTCTTTTATAGCCGGTAAGTAGATATTGTGCACTGCCTACCCTTTCATCATACATAATTTCATAATTTCTTTATTGCACACAAAAAGTTACATTACAGTAAAAAACATAGAAAACGTGTACAAAGGCGAGCTTATCTCTTCCAGCAAACCAAATAGGGATGATACATTTTCCTTTCACGCCTGGTTTGCTGGAAGAAATCTCTTTTTGGAGAGAAGCCCGCCTTTGTACATGTGCTTTCCATTAATGTAGCTATATAAATTATTGTGTGCAATAAAGAATTGTGAATTGTGTCCCACTGCTGGGCAAAGGCCTCCCCTCCCCATGCTGCACCCACAGTTCCCTATCCTGGGCGACGTCCGTCCACCCCAGCAGAAACTTATCGAGGTCATCCCGCCATCTCCTCCTCGGCCTGCCCCTGCGCCGGTGTCCGTCTCGTGGCACCCAGTCTGTGACGGCGTTCGCCCTGATCTGCCTGGGTGCATGCGGCAGACATGGCCGGCCCAGTGTAGTAATACTTATGTATATCAAAGTTGTCACAGCAGCCATAAGAATACACTCTCCATAATCAAGTGTCTACATAATATTATATCCTTTCTATTTCTGCATAATTTCTTGTCTCTTTTACTTCTGCTTTGAACTATGTTTCTATTTTGTGTATTGTGACGTCTGAATAAACGCTTATCTTATCTTATCTTATTATGGTTCAAGAGATTCATCTTCAGCCTGCAACAGATGGACGACCGGACGGACGGTACGGAATCCTAAAATATATTTTTCCAATCGGATCCATATTTGAGTCAACGATTCCCATCAACCAGCCTCTCAACTCTTCAGTGTCCAGCCTAGCATCTAGACTCCTAGATTACTCTACCAAGGCCCAACCTGCCTCTGACAGCCCTATATCTGAAGCTGGTGCAATTTAGATGTTAATTTAAAATATTCTGCAGGAAGCTCTGGCCGCGGTATAACACTATACAGGGTGTAGCAGAATGGTGTAGTCACATTTAAAGGGTGTTTGGGTATTTTAGGGAAATTAATACAGGGTGTAACAGATTTTTTTATGTACATTCCGGGCCTAGCGCTCAGCTGATCTGTATGGGGTGGAGTGAAATATAAAGTTGCTCTGATCAAGTGGGGTCCCATAGTGAAAGTTGTTCAGAATGATGTCCCTAACAACCATCTTTCGGCTTGTACACCCCTTTCCGTTACACCCGGTATAGTTCGTTACGATGACGGACGTTTTGACGGTGATGGAAAACATTGTGAGAAAACCTTAAGTTGTCTATGGCTGCAGCGATGGGCTAGCCCCCTGTCACGACAATGCAGTCCGAGTGTTTGTAAATGGTCTAGAAAATCCGACAACATCTATCTATAACATTATTTCATTTTAATTCAACTGAGAGTTAGACTACCCGACTGTTAGTAGTTAGAAGTTATGAAGCTGCCCTATTAAGGCCTCTTACTCTGACACAGCTTTACGACTACTACCACCGAGTAGCGATAGTAGCCGGGTCCTACAGCTTTACGTGTCAGCCGAAACACGGAAGCTCCCGAAAAAAGTCAAAAGTCATTTTTTTTATTGACCACAAAATCATACAGATTGCTAAGTCAACGTCAATATAGTATTAATATGTTTGTATACTACCGCCCGTTCGGAAGTTGTGGGCTTAGGGATGGAGCAAAGAAGGGCAAGAAACTCCCCCGTACAAATGCCACGTGGAAACGGACGCTCAGGTCAATTTGCACCAAAAACACTAATTATGATTAGCGCGTTAATCACAATTAAGTTTGACACATTTCATACATTAGGTCACTAATCGTTACTAAGTTTTTGGTGCAAATTGCCCCTCAGTAACCGTCTCGGCCATGTTTCCGATGTGCGGATACTGCCTGGCAACGGACGCTTCGTAAGTATCGATCGGAACAAAAAAGTTTGAGAAAAATATATGTTTCTTAAAAAAAAAGTTTTAACCCCCCACGCGTGTGTCTAAAAGCAAACAACTGAAAACATGTCACTTTACAAAAGTTAATCTTAAAACTAGTCCATTTCAAAAAGAAATGGAATATATTTCCTTTAGAAACCCAATTTTATTTAACCCATAACGCGTGTATCTCTTTTTAAGACACAATTGAAAAACTTGATACTTTACAAAAGTAAACCTTAAATCTAGTCCATTTGAAGTTACTTTCCTTTATCTGTTGATAGATACGGAAACACTCGCTCTACAATTTTGTTCGTACAAAATTACACCCAATTCACTAACTTAAAGAATCTATTTTTGCTCGACTCCGTTCTAGATTTGATTTCGCACGATCCTACAGATTTGTTAACGTAAAGTGGATCGTATGTCAACAGGGGTAAAGGTGAGATTGGGTTGTTAAATGTTTTGTAAGGGAACGCTTTTGTAGTTGCCTTTTTTGGCCCCCGCAATATACCACGAGTTAAGGGTGGCACTGTGTTTCCATTGGGCGATGTATGTTTAGGACAGTTATCGATTTTCACGTTGGACGTTAAGGTATTATTAACTGCTGTAATAATGTATTAGCAAGAAATCTGTGATAGATAGAATAGAGTAGGTTCAGTTTACCCTTTTAAATGCAGAGATTGTTCGTCTTCGGACCGAAAAGGAAAAATATTTGACATTAAAAAGGGAAATTAAGTTTTCATCCCCTTGCAATAGACATAAATTGACTACTTGGTACCCACTGTCAAAGTCTTGGACTTTTTGTCCACAAGCCATATAAATTAATCACCAGGCTATAGTAGTGTGCATCAGTACCTACTACGGAATCATAATTCATACCTTGACTCGCGTAACAATGGAAACAACCCTCCCACCCCCTGCAACCCCTACCCCACGCCCGCCCCGCAACTTGTCACAGTAAGCAGGTCAATGACATTAGTCAGTGCAAAATGGCTCTCTTCCTATCTAGGGGTTATTCCAATCCCGAACGTTGATTCAAAATAGAATATGTTCCGTTTTTGCCTTTTTGGACTCCTGAAAGTGTGGGCAGAACAGAACGGATGGACTTCTTTTTCTTTCTAAAAAAACGTGTTTCAAAAGAGGTTATGTGAGGTTAATTTTGACAGTGCTTAGAAAAATTTAAGACGCAACTAACTCACGAAACGTGTTTATACGCCACTTCTTTCTTTTAAGCTCAGTTCGTGATCTAAAGATATCTCTACTGCTAGTGTTGACTTGGATTTCATAATAATGTATGGCGGTGTAACAACTTTGGTTAATTTCGCCCATTGACGGAAATTTCACGAGTTTTGTAGATTTCACTGTATTTGTTCTCTTTCGAGAACCTGGAAGTGTTAGTTCGGGTTGAAAAATGTCATCATTTGGGAATAACCTTTCATGATTACATCTTCCGCGATTTTACATCCACTGTTATGGTTTGTAGGTTGAGTTCAGCATGACCTGAATGCATTTGAATGTGTTTGTATCTCGTATTATTCGACGAGCTCAGACGGAGTTCTAATAAATTGACACGTACTTATTTTCAGCGAGTCGGATGCCGGATGGATGGCACGATATTATAATAACTTTAAATCAAAACTTAAATGTGTTTTACATATTTTTTGTAAAATTTCGTCCTGTTGTGGAGTTATCAATGCCGGCTGCGCCAAAACTTATAATTTCTCTTGTTTAGGTGTTTTTGTTTTTGTCTAAAAAATATTCTAACGCTCTTATTCATATAAACGTCCAATAAACCTATTATAGCTAAAATTCTCTTGTGTTTGTGAGAAAGGTACAGAGCTCATTTTAGTTATGAAAGGCTTGATAAGTTTTATGAATAAGAGGGTTGGAAATTGGAATTTAATTTATGTAGGGACCGTGTGTTATGCTCTTAGTATTTATGTAGGGACCGTGTGTTATGCTCTTAGTATTTATGTAGGGACCGTGTGTTATGCTCTTAGTATTTATGTAGGGACCGTGTGTTATGCTCTTAGTATTTATGTAGGGACCGTGTGTTATGCTCTTAGTATTTATGTAGGGACCGTGTGTTATGCTCTTAGTATTTATGTAGGGACCGTGTGTTATGCTCTTAGTATTTATGTAGGGACCGTGTGTATTTAACAACAACATGTGACCAAATCAGGGGCAACAGCATGGAGTCAAAAGAGGACCTGAACAACATGTGACCAAATCAGGGGCAACAGCATGGAGTCAAAAGAGGACCTGAACAACATGTGACCAAATCAGGGGCAACAGCATGGAGTCAAAAGAGGACCTGAACAACATGTGACCAAATCCGACCCCCAGTTATAAGAAATAAGCAAAGTACTTACATAAAAGTTTTGTTCACCCGTTCACCCGTGCATAAATAAGTGACAGAGTCCCCCAGTCATGCAAAAGGGGTCAGATATGCGACCCCTTCTAGGTAGGCCTGTTACAGTTACAAGATGCCATTCACTAATATTGTTTGCGCGTAACGCTAAGGAAATGTATAGGATTTGACATTTCCAAACGAAAAGTCTCGTGTATTTTGTATAGAGTTGTCTTTACTCGAGTTTACGTTATCAACTTATCACACTTTCCAGCTAGTGGTCAAATAAAATCTATTGTATTCATTGATTTCTAATTTCTAACATACCCTTATTATTCAATTAAATAAAATCAATGGCGGTCTAAAAACTTCTTCTTTGTCGGTCCCTCATCAATGCTGAGGATCGTGTCCGCATGCTCTCCTCCATTGCTGACGGTTCTGCGTAGTATGGTACGCGCTGTGCAGCGTACCCCCTGTCGCGTCTCTAATCTGGTCGGACCATCTGGTTGGAGCACGTCGTCTGGCGCGTTTGCCTTCCATTTGTTGACCCATTACAATGTGCTTCTCCAGTCGGTGCCTTGGTGAACGCATTACGTGACCGAAGAAGCTGAGTGTTCTTTCCCGGCAAATGGTCAAGAGTTGGTTCTTATGGCGGTCCACGGAACTCTGAGTAGTCTGCTCCAGCACCCTAAAAACTTAGGTAAACGGTAATAACACGTGTTTTGTAGATTTTACTGTATTTGGCCCTCTGTGGCGTAGCGGTTGTGCATCTGCCTACCATGCGAGAGGTCCCGGGTTCGAATCCCGGCTGGGGACAAAAAGATAGCCCCCAGGTCTTCGGTGTTTACATGTTTGTGATGTCGCTGTTTCTGGTTCCCGCGATACAGGGTATCCTAGTGTGGGGCCAGAAGCAATGTATGTGCCTGTATGTAAATGTTTATGTGTATGGACAGGATCTCTTTCGGGAGCCTGGAAATGTTAGTGTCGATTTGATTCTCGTCAGCACTACCCGGGGAGGCCGTGAAGGGCTGTAGGTACTAAGTATTTCCTTCGGACGTGACAAACTGCCTCCCCCACTATTATTTATCAGGCTCACTTGCGCATGACATGTCATGTGTGCACGAATCTAGGAATGGATTTTTTGTCCACTTAAAGTTCTTCTATCGTCATTACGAAACTTATCATGTGTATGTTTGTAGTTCAGATTACAATACTATACTTTATTGCACAAAAACACTTAATAATGGAAAAAAACATGTACGAAGGCGAGCTTATCTCTAATAAGAGATCTCTTCCAGCAAACCTAGGATGATACAAGATTACAATACTACAACAGTTCCATGCTGGAGCTGGTTTCATGATGGAGCTCCAAAGTAAAGTAAGACACAAAAATATAAACAAACTCAAGTCTTTGGATTAAGACATTTGGTTTATGTCTCGTAAATGGTCAGTCAGAAGGTTTTTTTTTTTAAACAATAAGCTAATGAAAAATTTTTATTTGCAAAAAACATGCATTTAACGAGAGGGTGGTTCACCCCTTCAAACACAAATGTAAGGGGAACTGGGGAAACACACTCTAGATTTGAATAACGGTCAAGTTCGAGCCGCAACAGGAAGCGAAAGGTTCCTTCCGTCAATCGCCAATTTCCTATTTTAATTTCGTGGTTTCGTATACGTATGCTGGCAATTTTGTGAAGAAAAATGTTAACAGAAGTGTCATAATTGTCATAGTGTCATACTGTCATACTGGCAAACTATTGCGTATTTTACTAGACAAACCAAATAAGTAAATAACAAAACGCGGCAATCCGCAAAATAGTCATTATATTATGACTATTTATTTTAAACTAAATTGCCCAGCTTTTTAAGGGGCCCTTTTAAAGTCGTTTTGTGTGGCCAATTACTATTGAAATATATTTTTTTGTGTCTTTTTGTGTGAATTTCTTTGGCATAAAATATTGGTAAGTAGTGGTCAGATACAATCCGACGGACAATCCAATAATAAGATCTTGACCCCTCTCTGATTACGGAACCCTAAAAATTACTTATTCTGTCCACCACCCCATGCAAGATTAATAATGTAAGTGGGTCAGTGAAACTATTGTAAGGACTGACTTTGCCTAAAATGCATTGTCAGATGTGTGTGTATGACACAGTGTTTTTGTGTAACACGGTTTGATTGACTGCCTTTTCTCTGTCAATGTTTTCGTGGGAAATGGGATATTATTATCATCATCATCAATATGGGGAGGTATATTGCTTAAGCCGAATGAAATACTTGGAACCAACAGGGGGGCAATTCTGGCGCTAGCGAGATCATGTCCATGGTCGAAATATCGATTTTGAGATACCGAAATCTCTATCAAAAACAAGTAAAAGCTATTCTTACGACTAGCATTTCGACCATCTGAGATATCTCGACCCGTTTTCGATCGAAATAAATATTAATCGAGATCGTTTTTGACGGATTTAGGCCTCTTGTTGACGACAACGGGTAACGGTCCGATTTTCATGACGGACGACGGGCCGACGACGACGACGACGACCAGCTCGTCAGCCAGTGGCCAGCTCTACGTCCTTCCTAGGTAGTGTCACAGTATTATTATAGATTCTATAATATGTACTGTGGTGTTGTTCAATATTATTATTTTAAGAATATTGAATACTTGGCCCCGGATTCTACGAACGAATTGCATTTCAATTTCTATAGCGAGGGCGCAGAAACCAGGTTTTGTTTGTTGCCGGCGCGGCACGTCTCGGCGTCGTCTCGTCATCAAGTCAAAAACGGGTTTCTGCGCCCTCGCTATAGCAATTGGCATGCGATTTGTTTGTAGAATTGGGGGCCTGGCTAAACGTGGGAACAAAACCTCTGCCACCGCATAAGGGAAAAGGCGTGACGATATGCTGTTATCTTTTCCAAGATCAATTTAATACGCAAGTGTTTGTTCATATAATAAATCTATTTGGCTTAAGAAGGCGTATTAAGTTACGACTCATATCCACACCGTGATTTACATCTTCATTAATGTGTTTCAGATCGCAGCTGCGATATAAATAGACCAGTTTCTAAGACTGCATAGCATACTCTCACTCAATGCAGTTTTGGCAAGCATTACTTCCTCGTCCAAGAAGTATGCTTGCAACCAGAGGGGCAAACGAAATTAGCTATAACAGCTTTGGGTTAGAGATGAGAACGGTTAGGCGGTAGTGTCGTGACATTTGTAACGGTATTATAAGCAGGAGACAAGAATAAAGTAGGCAAAGCAGCAACAGACAGAGAGGAACTAACTTTAGAATTGACTGGTCGTGTATAACAAGACTATCTGATAAGTGAAAAGTTACTAAATATTGTAGCGTGTTGTGCAAAATGAACACTAAAAAGAATAAGAACAAAAATCGTCCTAATAAACCACAGAACCCGAATCCACCGCAAAAATTGGAAAATGAAACCATGAAACCTGAAACTGTTCCTGAAAATGTGGATAAACTAGATAGTACTGTGAAGTCTGAAGAGCGAGTACCAGAAATTATTAGTGAAGTGGTGAATGTGCCAGAATCTGATGTTAAAGAAGAGACTGGCAATGACAGTCCAAAGAAGCCTAAAAGGAATAGAGGTAAGAAGAAAAAAGGTGAAGTAGAAGAAAGTGATATAATAGAGAAGACTCCTGAATTTGCTATTGAAACGAAATCAAGTGAAGTGAAAGAAGAGGCGAAGCCTGTAGAATCTGGTAGAATTGCCAAAGTTGACGAAGAAGCTTTACCCATGGCACCAGCAGCCCGTAAGAAAAAAGGTAAAAACAAGTCTACCACTCAACAGGCTGAGAAAACCATAGAAGACACCGTTGAAAAAAAAGAAGAGAAGATTGAACCGAAAGATGTTGCTATTGACCATATTGAAACTAGCGAACAAGAACCAAAAGCTTCGAAGAAGAAGAATAAAAAGAACAAAAAAAGAAATGATTCTGAGAAGTCTGACAAGGCAGAAGAATTGTCATGTACTTCAGCATTTCAGAAAATTCTGTCTAAAACAGATAGTGACTTAAAAGATCCATTGGTAATGGATACCAAGACTGAAGATGTGAAAGAAAGTGATAGTAGTTTTTCGGAGCCTACTGTGAAGGAAGTGGAAAAATCTTCTAAGAATATCGCGTCTCAGAAAAGAAAAGATGAAGTACAGACTATAACTGAAGTTGTAGTACCTCAAGAAAATGTTGATTTACCTGAACCTGCAATCGTGCCAGAACCATCAAAGAATAAAAAGAAAAACAAGAAAGATATTAAACATACTCAGCCACCAGACCTAAATATTGAATCCGTGCCTCCAGCATCTCATGAAGGAAAAATTAAAGAAACTCCTGCCTCTCCTATTTCTCCTGGCGTAACAAAAGAAAAAAGCGAATCTATCATTTCTCCAAAGTTGCTTGTTGACACTAAAATTATAGACATACCAACGGATCCAAGTCCAAAGCCGAAACCTAATATCGCCAAGCCCGTCGAAAAGAAAAGCAAAGGAAAATCAGCTTATCAAGATACAATAACTCAGTTTGAAAATCCTACTACACTAGAAGCTTTGAAAACAAAATTAGTTTCAGAAACAAAACAAATAGAAGAAACTTTGGACACATCTGAAGTTTGTTCAAGCCCAGACTGCACAAAGCCGACAGAACATACCAAATCTCGAAAGAAAAAAGGCAAAGGAAAACTTATTATTGCAGAAGTTGAAATTATTCCAGATTTATCCGACATACCTGAAGACATTACCCCAAAGGAAATAAAAGAGCTTGAAATAATGGCACTAACGGAATCAAACACACCCGAAAAACCACTCAACATCCAGGATATCAAAGAATCGGAAATGGACAAAGATACCGATACTCTTTCTACGGAGAAAGAATCAGATACAGTTAGTGTAACTGAAATAGAATCACGTAAAAAACGAAAAAAGTCGCCTAAGCCCTCTGGTAAATATGAGAAAGACAAGGCTGCAATTGAAAAAGATCTTATTGAACCAGAACGCTCGGCAACGGAAGTTGTTGCTCAAATAGAAGTCATTAAATCTATAACTCCACCTCCTAAAACTGATATCATAAAAATGCCTGAACAAGAAACAAAACAACCACGAGATGCATCTCCAAAACCTTCAACAAAACTACAAGAGACAGACATTTTAATAAAAGATTTCACAACACCAGCACTATTATCACAGACATCACAAAGTACTGATGCTATTTCTACTCCAGCGAAATTAAATAACCCGAAAGTAGATTTAGATACTTTGAAAAAATCTATCACTGAATCAGTAAAACAAATTGAAAATATTGCGATTTCTAAAATAGAACCAAGAAAACAGCGAAATAAATCTCCAAAATCTCCAACTACAACAGAAACACCCATAGTTGAAGAGACTTACAAAGCTACAATTGCATCAGAACCTAGACAGATGCCTGCTACCGGACTTGATATCGGTAAAGATATTTTTGACAAATCTAAAGCAGTTGAAATCATAAAGATTCCCGAACATGAAACTAAAAAGCAGCGAAAGAAATCACCTAAGCCATCCACCAAAACAAGTGTACCAGTTGATGATAAAAAAGATTATATTGAAATCAGCCCACCAACTCCGAGAACAGAAGACATGCCGAAACTAATTCCAATTGAACCTGAACTTGACTTACCTCAAAATCTAGAAATAATTCAAGGTACTACAGCAAAAGAGCCGGATAGCATCAAGGTTCCCGACCCGGAACAGGGGAAGAAACGTAAGAAATCACCCAAGCCCACCAAAAAACCTGATGAAATGTCCGATAAAACAACGCTTACTGAAGAAACTTATGAACCTAAACCCATTTCCCTGGCTGATATTTTTAAACTAGAATCCAAAACTACAAGTACTGTCACAGAAATAAAGCACCCAGATTTGATAGAATACCCACGATCAGAAAGTGCTGGAACCATTGACAATAACAACAACACTTTTATTCAAGAAGTTCTTCCACCTGAATCAAATCTTACTGTTCCAATTGTTTTACCGGACACACCATTCATCCAAGGAACAACTAAATCTCCTTTGGTTTCACCAGACATAATTTCTTCTGGAGTTCGAGTATCGGATATAAAGTCAAGTACTGAACTAACTAAAGACGTTACTGAGAAACAAGATTTGAAATCAAAAGTAATGGAAGTCAATCAAGACATGGAGGATTTAAGAATGTCAATTGAAAGGTCGCTAGCTGAATTGACCGCTTTGGAAAAGAAGGACGAGGAATTTGAGAAAAAGTATGCAGTAGGTCAATTGGCAAGTGAAGATTTAAACAAAGAAAATTTAATCACACAACTACAAGAACTTGAAAAAGTCAAAGAACAAAGTAAAGATATCATTCAAGTAGAAACAAAAGCTGTTGAAATTGAATCAGATAAAATAAAAGATGAAGATATAAAGTTAGATACGACAGAACTTGCTGAAGCTCCAGTGTGCCCAGCTCGGAAAGATAACAAAGGTAAAAGCAAATCTAAAAAGAAGGGTGGCAATCAATCACTCCAGCCACAGACTGTTTCTTCCACGGACGCTACTTCTACTACATCTGAGACTGAAAAAAAGGACAAAATATCACAGGAAGGTAACAAGGAAGAAAAAAGTGAACTAGAAGACCAATCAAAATCATCAAATGAGCAGAAAGGTAAACAGCAATCTTCAAGTACTGCCAATGAAGATAAAATATCAAAAAAAACTGTCAATACAGAAAAAGATATTAACATGGATTTTGATCCAATTGAAAACTTTGAAGACGCACTAACATCAAGCGTTGATGATGTGAACAAATCATTTGAAGTCATCGCCAAAGAAGCCACTGACGATAAGGACAACCCAGAGATTAACATAACAGAACCAGACGAAGAAGATGAAAAAGGCAAAGAAAAACCAAAAAACGAGAACCCACTGTCGCAGCCAAAAAACTTGCTAGGCCACCCCGACATTCCTGTGCCATCGAATAAAACCGACTATAAAAAGGAGAGGAATAAACCACCAAACACAAGACAAGCTAAAGTGAAAATAAAAGACTCAGTTGACATCGATAAAAGCTTAAAACAATCAAAAGAATCCCAGACAGAAAACAGGAAACTCATCAAAAACAAAAACGCTAATGAGACTGTAACCTGCGTTACTAGCGAAAACGATGAATATGTCTATAAATACAGCTTTAGAAAAGTGTTTCTGTCAAGCAATTGCCACAATTGTAAGAAGGATTTGAAAGCTACACGGATTACTTGCAGCTTCTGCAGCCTGATCTTCTACTGCACCCAAAAGCATAGAGATGAGGACTGGCCACAGCATCAGGGCTTTTGTTTTGCTGTCTCCACTATTCTGCATTTGAAAGGCAAGTGTGTCATACAGTATTCAGAGTCATTCAATGATCATTAATCCCCAGAGACTACGTATATATATCCAATTGACTGCGCCTGCGGGGTAATGCGGCAAACGTTTGTTGTATTCCACAAACGTTGGCATACGCAACCTATGAACGAAGACGGGCCGCCAGACAGTTTCGCAGCGGGCTGACCAATCACAGCTCTCTTACCTCGTCCCCCGCCGCTTGTAAATTGGTGAGTTGCGTTTCAAAGGAAAATGTATCTATGCGCTCTCCACTGGATAAGTGCTCCCTGTTAATCCGATTCCAAGTTCAAATTCACCAAAAAAATTGTGTACAGAAATCCAGCAGATAACCTTGAATTTACCTAAAACGTCGTTACCTTAGTTATCCTTAATGAATCGTTAATGACTTGTCATTATGATCATTTGCAATAATCTATCCATGATTTTCACATTACAGGAAGTTCGATTTGACAGTTGCGCTATGGAACTTACTTTTGTTTGACCCTATCTAAAAGATTGACGATAGGTTTTTGAAAACGGCCGTTAGAATGAAGGCAGATAATATGTAGGATCTGTGACGCTTGGCTAAGGCCCGCGCAACAGAAACAGAAACTTCATCCCCGAAACGGGAGAAAAATAAAAGAAAATAATAATAATAATAATCATTTATTTCCAGACATAATAGTCCAATATAAACACATGAATGCCTACGCACACCGGGACGGGATGGCAAGGGATTTAAATTTTTACAAATGGAAATTCAAACGTATCGATATAGAAATACGACATAAATTGATTTGGCTTAAAATAATGCCGAAGCATCAAGCATAAAAGTAAAATAGAAATAAAATGACAATGATAAGATAGTGTTAAAATTCCAAAATAAATGTCAACTTTTAAACCAAATTTGACATCGCCAGATCATATCATTGCAACTGAAGTTTGCCATGGCCCCCATGCCCCCTCCCCCCCGTATCCGCCAATGATAAAATCAATCATACTTCAGGCCTCAAACATATCTACGCCTCAGCGGCCAACATCACCGGCCAGGACTACCGTCTGCTGCGAATGCAGATGATCGTGTCATGCGAGAAGGTGCTCAAGAGGAAGCTGACTCCGTGTGAGCAGGAGATGCTGCTTTACCCGAGGATCTGCGCAGAGTCGACATGTAGGGAGTGGCGGCAGGCGAGGCTGCAAGACTGTGCTGGATGCGGGCAGGTGTTCAACCTTCGGGGTCTACTCTACCATGAAGATTCCCATGGATGTCTATAATAGGCTTTATATAATATCTCCACAAATTGGTTACCTACATCATAATCATCCATTCCCTTCCAAGGGAATCCATACCCGAAGGGTGCCAAATGGGACCCTATTACTAAGACTCTGCTGTCCGTCTGTCTCTCTGTCCGTCTGTCTCTCTGTCCGTCTGTCTCTCTGTCCGTCTGTCTGTCTGTCCGTCTGTCTCTCTGTCCGTCTGTCTCTCTGTCCGTCTGACTCTCTGTCCGTCTGTCTCTCTGTCCGTCTGTCTCTCTGTCCGTCTGTCCGTCAGCGGGCTCTATCGCACGAACCGTAATATAGATAGAAAGTTGAAACACAGAATGTGTATGTCAGTTGCCGCTACAGCAACAAATACTGAACTACACGAAATTGAAAAAATTAAGGTGTCCCCGTCCCCATACAAGGAACGTGATATTTTATAAGATATACTATTTTGGTACGATTGTGCGGAACCCTCCGTGTGAGAGTCCGACTCGCACTTTGGCGATTATTTGAGGAATACTGTACTCGTCTTGCCAGCTATAGAAATATAAATATATTTATTTGACAAATAAACATAGGGATATTAGAAAAAAATAGTACAGTTTACGGTTGAGGTTTAAATGTCAAAATGGTTTGAGCTCAGCATGTGTCACGTGTAGCAGTGAGCTGCACGTAACGCTGGTTTTCAGCTCACACCATTTCCTAAAGCTAGAAACAAAAACTAAACGTATAATCTGAGTAAAAGTAAAAGTTAGTTAAGGTGTCCCCATACAAGAAACGTGATTTTTAGGGTTCCGAACCCGAAGGGTGCCAAACGGGACCCTATTACTGAGACTTCGCTGTCCGTCCGTCTGTCTGTCACCAGGCTGTATCTCATGAACCGTGGCAGCTAGACAGTTGAAATTTTTACAGATGATGTATTTCTGTTGCCGCTATAACAACAAATACTAAAAATCAAAAGAAATATTAAGGGGGGCTCCCATACAACAAACGTGATCTTTTTGCCCATTTCTGCTCGATATTGATAATGGTAGCAGGTAGACGCTTAAAATGTTCACAATATATTGAGTATATTATTATAAAAATAAATAATGAAATTAAAATTAAATTAATGTTTACTTTTTTTTTTTTTGCGGTTTTTTATAGATGGTACGGAACCCTTCGGGCGCGAGTCCGACTCGCACTTGGCCGGTTATTTATTTATTTTATACTATTTTGGTACGATTATGTGGAACCCTCCGTGTGAGAGTCCGACTCGCACTTGGCCGATTTGAAGAATACTGTACTCGTCTTGCCAGCTATGTGACAGTGACAGGAGCATTCGCCCCGACCATAAACACAAATCTTGCAAAATTTGTGTAAACAGCTGCTGTATGTCTAATATTCTTACCTCCTCCCAAGATATCCTTCTGCGTGGATCACCCCGACCACCTTCCCAAGAGCCACGCGCGATGGTGCAAGTCCTACTGCCTCTACCAGAAGCTGGTGGTGTACCAGATGACCCAGGGGCGGTTGGAGCCGAAGCTGCCTGGGCGGCTGATGACGGGCCAGCGGATGAGTGATAACATCAACAGGCTGCTAGCTGACATGTATGAGGAGAAGATTGGTGGGTGCTCACTGATACAAATACTAAAATATTATACAGGTCTTGTCTCAAAAGTTCTCGATAAGTCAAAGTCAAAGTCATTTTTTTCATTGACCATCAAATCATATAGATTGCTTAGTCAACGTCAATATAATATTAATATGTTTGTATACTACCGCGCGTTCGGAAGTTGTGGGCTTAGGGATGGAGCAAAGAAGGGCAAGAAACTCCCCTGTACCTTAAAAATATAATTTGCCTTAAAAATATAATTTTATGTATTTCTACCTAATTCTAAGGAAATACACCGAAGAGAGACGTACTGTACTGACTCAGTCCATCGCCCCTCTTTGGATTTCTGTGCGCCGAGATGGTAAAGACCACGCAGTTTTGTCATCTAAATATTCTTTTACACTGTAATAAGACTTCTTTATAGACCGTTTTTTGACATAGTTTTTGAACCTCCTTTCTGGTAGGTATAAGTGACAGATGCATCTGGGCCGGGAGTCGCGCACAGGAATCAGGCAGTAGCTATAGTGAGGGCGCAAATTGCCGTTGACGGTGCCGAGACGCGCTGCGCCGGCGGCGGCTACTAACAATCCAGAATTGTGTGCCCTTGCTATAGATTGCCATGTGATTTTTTACGCGACTTACGGCCCTGTAATTTTTAACCGACTTCCCAAAGGAGGAGGTTTACAATTCGTCCGGAAGTGTCTTTTTTTTAATGTATGTGCCCCGATAGCGCCTAGAGGGATGGACCGATTTGGAAAATTATTTTTTTGTTTGAAAGGGTTTATCTTCCCATTGGTCCCATTGACACCAGGTCAGGATCTGATCGAGGGAACTCTTCAAATATTATATATACGTGGTGGTCATATAATTACAGACACTGAAAGCGTATTAAATTACCTTAGCTATTCCTCTTTATATTTTTTATCAGACTATTAATGGAACTTTATACACAACTTAAAAATGTTTGTGTATGTATCGTGTAATGTTAAAACGAAATAGCAGCAACAAAACTTGTCTATTCCTTATCTTTATTCGGTTTATCCTAATTGCAAGCTGAAATAACTTACAAAGATATGGCCATATAATTAAAGACACTACATTTGCTTGGAGGAAATAAAATAAAAAAGTTCGTTATTATAAAATTATCTTTATTCAGCAAAATTCCTAACACATTTACGAAACATTCCGGTAGGTATCAATATTTTGTCGCATGTCCTTTGGCAGAAATGACAGCATGACATCTTCTGGGCATGGAAGCGATCAATTTTGTACAAGTTTCTACCGGAATTCGCTCCCATGCTTCTGTAAAAGCTGTGTAAAGTTGATCCACGTTTGATGTCCGCTTTGTCGCCACTGTCTTCTTCACCTGGTACCACAAATTTTCTATTGGATTTAAATCCGGACTGTACGGGGGCCAATCCAAAACCGTCACAGACTGGTTCCTTAAGAAGTCTTTTACTACGTTTGCAGTGTGTTTCGGATCATTATCCTGTTGGAAAGTCCAAATGACCGGTAAATATTGCTCAGCATAGGGCAACATGGCTTGTTCTAATATATTCTTGTACTGGAACTTATCCATGTTGCCTTCTATTTTCCTTACAGGTCCAACACCAACTGCTGAAAAACAGCCCCACACTTTGATATTTCCACCCCCATGTTTGACTACTTTCTTGGTATACTTTGGATCCATTTCTTTGTTCGGAGGGCGTCTAACATATTGTTTTCCGTCAGAATTGATCATATTTATTTTTGTTTCATCAGAAAAAAGCACATATTTCCACTCTCGTTCTGTCCAGTGTTCATATTTTTTTGCAAACGCTAATCTTGCCTTAACATTTTGCTTTTTCAAAAGTGGCACCTTCCGAGACACTCTTCCGTGCAAGTTTGCCTCACATAGTCTCCGTCTAATTGTTCTTGCAGACACACCCTTCGACCTTCCTGCACCAAACATCTCCGAACGTATCAGTTCTGATCCCTTGAACGGATCTTTTTTTGCCAACAATACCATCTTAGAGTCTTCCCGCCGAGTAGTTTTTCTTGGTCTCGGTTTTCTAGGTACGTTTTCGGTTGTGTTGAACTTCTTGAAATGTTGTACAGCATTCATAACCATGTCCTTAGAACAGTTCAAGTGGTTTGCTATGTTTCTGTATGACCAACCTCTCCTATGAAAGTTCAAAATAATCTTCCTAGTGGACGAATCACAACTTTTGTTTTTTCCCATATTTATTGGTTTTAAACGTATTAATTTTAATGTCAAATGTTAGGGGTTTTAGGCAATATCGACTATTTAGGAACGATTTAGGAAAATACGCGACAAAACAAAGAAAAACAGAATGTCGTTTTATTTTATTTTTTCAAATATAGAACACAAATTTTATTGTCTTTAATTAGCTGGCCAGCTGCAAGTTTGTTAAAAAAGTTTGTCTTACGTTCCCACAGTGAACAGTGTCTAAACTACTAATGAACATAACAATTTTTTGTCCCACATTTATGGAATACAATGTCGTGTATTGTTTGATAACAAATAAACAAGATTAAATTACCGATTTCCGCTAATGGTACTACCATAACTAAGTTTTTTGTGGTCAATGAGGGGGTGTCTTTATTTATGTGACCACCACTGTATAATTATATATATAATATATAAGCAGACCTATAGTGATTTTTGTGTTTTTCATAATAACTCGTGCAAATGCACATGGTAAGCATAATATTGTGATGCGGAACTGATGATGAAGACCACATATGGCCACCAGAACGGCTCAATAGTAGGTACAAATACAATGCGTGGCTGACGGGCAGGCAACGCATAGCCTAAACCGGTGGACCTAGAGCCATGAAACTTTGTACAGAGGTTCCTTAGTAGCGTGGGGTAGCACTGAGATGAGATTTGACAAAATTACGTCCCCAAGGGAGAGGGGGGGGATAAGGGGTTACAGTTTGTATTAAACTCAATCTAATCAAATAGGGTTTGTGGAAGTCATATTATGTATATGATTTATCTGCTCAATAGGGCTTATCGAGAACATTTGAGAAAGGGCCTAATACAGCAAAGCGTAATCAGAGAAGCTACAAAAGAATTTTCCTTGTGAATTTCAGACATGAGCGACATGCAATATGCAGCTCTAACGCAGCTGGCCACGGCTCCTCTAACGGCAGCCTATTGCTACCAGATGTACGAGGATGCCATGAGGACTGTCATGGCCAACGGAGTACACAAGGTGAGGATGATATCAGGATATAGGAGCGGATATAGGATTACATTTTGGGGCATTCTAGGTTCAGAAATTTCCCGTGGCAAGCAAGTCGAGTAATGAGTACCTCATAACTCGAAAGGGCAGAGACAGCCGCCCCATGTCACATGGCTAGTATGCCGAAAATATTTCTGTTTCTTCTGAGTATGTAACTAGTCGCACCGCAAACCATTGCACTATCGGTACTGTACGGTCGGTACGGTACGGTCGAGCCATTTCAGAGTTTAAGGCTGGATTTTACCAACATAAAGTTATACGGAAAATGACTTGCCCGGGGATAACTTGTGAAATCATAGACACCTAGGTGAGGTGATCTGATCTAGGTGTCACTGGTGTCTATGAAAAAGTTACAAGTTATCCCCGGGATAGTTATTACTAAGGCACCGCTGTCCGTCTGTCCGTCCGTCCGTCCGTCCGTCCGTCCGTCCGTCAGCGGGTCCACCGCAGAGCACGAACCGTAATAGCTAGAAAGTTGAAATTTTCACAGAATGTGTATATCTGTTGGCACAGGACCGGGAAGATTGGCGCTATAGAGAAGAGGCCTATGCCCAGCAGTGGGTCGATGTGGGCTGAGGATGATGATGATGATGATGTATATCTCTTGCCGCAACAACTACAAATACAGAAATTCGAGAGATATTACAAATTAAAGGGGGTCTCCATACAAAGACGTGTTTTTAATTTTCTTGTTGTTTTTGTTTTGTTGTTTTGAGTGCTTAAGTTGTGTTGTACGATGGTACGGTACCCTTCTTGCACGATTATTCAAGGGCTCGAAATGTCTCTTATGAAATATGAATAACTCCTTTGGCTTTTCGGCGACGCCTATTTTATTTGGAAACTGCGTTTCAGAAGAGCACATTCACAATTCACGTAGTAGGAGCCGAACTGCAGTTCGAGGCTGACTCTCTGAACAAATGGGAAGTTTTCTTACTCCATCTGAAGCCAGATGTCCAGGAGTTGAGGGTGGTCCTAGTGGGGCCTGAGCTGAACCCTTCCAATCTTCCGTTAGACCTTCTTGGAAAGATCAAGTGAGTTCTGCCTACTCCTATGGAAGGTCTGTTACGGAAGACAAATATTTGGTTGCTGGTGGTAGATATTTATATGTGTATGTAGTCATGTTCAACGGAAACAGAGGCAGCTATTTAGAGCTCAGGTTGGGTGTAGTAGATGGCCCAAGATAGGACAAATGGAAAGTACTTATTGTCTTTTAAAGAGCGCAAGAAAAACGTGGGTCGACCGACAGGCAGATGGGTCGCTGACATTACCAATATCGCAGGAAAAACTGAATTCCATTGGCACAGGACCGGAAAAAGAGGAGGCTTAAGCGGGCTACACACGACATGATATCGGTGGCGATCTAGGGTGTAAAAAGTTGATGAACTGGAGCCGCCTGCTGTGTGCGCTAGGAGTGGTGTACTCACACACAGCAGGCGGCTCCAGTTTATTAACTTTTTACACCCTAGATCGCTACCGATATCATGTCGTGTGTAGTCCGCTTTATTCCTACCCTGCAGTGGGCGAAAACAAGCTGCCGATGGTGATTTCTTTGTATTTAGATGACTGTATGATACTATTTACAGTTGATGTTGCTTATCTTTTCCTTTCTTCATCTTCAGACTCTGTGCCACCTGTCGCTTGGACAAGCGCAGGCTGCTCTTCAGTTTCCGAGATAGACAGATGTTTCACGAGTACTGTGCAAGTGATGACTTCCTGAAACCCGATATAGGTAAAGACCCATATATCTACAAGGTGTAAATGAATTAACACAAAATGAGAAACTACTTTGTTAGGGACATCATTCTGAGCAAATTTTTTTAGGAAACCGATTTGATCAGAGTAACTTTATTTTTCACTTCTCCAAACAAATCAGCTGACCCACTTAGGCCAAAATGTACTGGGAAGTGAAAAATAAAGTTGCTCTGATCAAATCGGTTTCATAATGAAAGTTGCTCAGAATGATGTCCCTAACAAAGTAGTTTCTCATTTTGCGTTAATTCATTTACATCTTGTATAAACGGATCCAACTTCTAATTAATCATTATACCTACTCAGCCTAAATCACCAATCCGTACGGTTCTGCGCCAACAGCATTCGTTGAGATTCTGTGGACTTGATGATATCGTCATGCCATGGGAAATTTCCGGGGAATCTGACGCTGCCCTATGAGGTTCTCGTAACGCGACTTACTAAACATGGGAAATTTGTGAGGCGGCTAACACCGCCCTATGAGTTCTTCTGGAGTTTTCGTTGTTCGACGTTCTAGCTATGCGAAATTTTCGGCCGCCCTATGATTTCTTTCAAGGTTCACGTTACTCGACTTGCTAGCCTTAGGAAACCCAAACAAGCTGCCAATGATGACGATGACGTCGCAAGCTTGGTTGAATATTTTTAAATGTGATTATGGGAATTGCATTTGCAGTGTGCGCCTTCAACCCATCAATCAACAGGTCATCAATGTACGACAATCAAAATTGGACTTCAACGGTAAATGCTGTCTTGAAACTAAAAGTGCCATTGGTCATAACTTCATACACGATGAATGAACTGCAGAGGGACCTATCAACTATCAAGACTGTAGCGAAAGAAGATTTCAACACAATTTCTGAGGCTAAATTCAATCCTTTTGCAAGCGTAAGACCGGATAGGAATTTTATAACTGACGACGAAATGCCTTTGTTATTCAAAAACTATTGCTATATGGTAGTTATTGCAGCTTTTTGAGTCTTTACAGATTATGTGCCTGATTCAAGCAGTCCTGATGAATACGACTGAACAGATAAATATTAAACATTGCGTATCAAGAGTCGAGACTTCTTAAAATAGACCATAAGTACATATATATAGTTTGTTTTGTTATCCTTAATGATGTATCGTATTATTGAAAACATTGTTTTATTGTATGCAATGTGTTTAACCGTGTTGTGTTTTCCTTATTTTTAAGAGTATAAACTGATTAATATTATTGATTTTCCCATTTTTGTAAAGCGAAGGTCGTCAAAATAAAAGTATATGATAAAATAATACTTGTTTTATTTAAGTAATTTATTCTGTATAATTATTTTTATAATATTAAGATTAAAAATATCACAGACACAGCAACTAAGTATCTAAAGATTCTGTTTGATTATCTTCCTAATACAGATACTCGAGAACAACTTTTATCGATAAATGGTAATTTATCTCATAGCATACTTCTCTTCTTCAATCCATAGTTTAAGAGACTGTAACATAGTATGTTAAACAATAAACGAGAACTTTTAATCGCCATCACCAAAGCACTGGTTGTAGATATCACACAAACATTTGGAAAGAGAATAGAAGTAGAAAAAGAAACATATGAAACTCTTGGTTTTGCTGATACCGCTGATAGTATGTGCAGAGTTGAACACCTAAAGGAAATAAATGAATATGTAAAAGGCACACAAAGGTAAGAAGAATAAAGACCATGGAAGATAAAATAAAGTTGAAAATTGTTTATCCAACAATACCTGATGATCAAGTGAATTGATACTTAAAGAGATGAATGGAAATGTTGATGAAGTTGAATTATTATTATTATTAAACACATGTCTGAAGAAGGATGCTCAAATTAGCGATTAAGAATGAAATATGTGCATGCTGCATTAAGTGAGTCAAATGAAGCAACTTAATTAAGAAAAGCGGGTGTGAAATTATGCGGCTGTCTTATAAGCTTTAATTTAAAGACGATTTTTCTATCCCCAGATAAATAGACAGATAGCTTTGTTTTAACTACATTCACGAATTCTGTCAAATTATTACCCAGAAAATCTGACTAAACGTTAAGTGAGGATTGAAAAATCGGCCGTAATTGAAATAAGATAACTTTGTTATTGCCTGTTTCATAGATTTTCTGACATTTTATTTGCCGCCTTCTCAAGACTTCTTAAAACAGGCCTTAGTCTATAAAAGGCAAGACATTACAGGTTAGAGATTTAGTATCTTTCAAGTTACCATAATTATTATTTTTATATATCTATTGTATAGTAACCTGATCACGTGCTGATGGAAATACCGATGATTCAGCTATTTCATTTGAATCCAACGTTTCGTTATTTTCTTCCATAGTTTTAAGTTTTTTTTTGTTTCTTGTACTTTTATTATCATTTGGCAATTTTGTACTTCCTGTTTTTGGATGTTTTGTTGTGTATTCTTCTGTGTCTTTTATTTCATTATCATTAGATTCCGTTGTTAATGTAGTTGATATATCATCTGTGCTTTTAAAATTATCGTTTTCTGACGTACTATGAAATGTATCTGTTTGTTCATAATTTTCATTGTATGCTGTACTTTCGTCATTTGAGTTTGATGTTGTTGGTGAAATTGTGGTGACATCCGTTGTAGTTTCTTCATTTGCTTCACCGTTTTTACCACCATGTCTTAATGTCTCATGATAACTATTTGTCGACTCTGTACTTTTATGTAGTAGAATATCTTTGGTCTGACTTTTGTTTTCATTTGTTACAATATTAGTGAACTCTTGTATTGTGTTATTGAGTACTTCTGATGATGTTACATATTCCTTTTCTTTGGAATTGCTGTTCTCTGTAGTACTTAGGTCTACAATTCGATTATAGTTCTCTGTAGTACTTAAGTCTATGTTTTGGTTGTTGTTCTGGATACTACTTGGGTCAAAGTTTTGGTTGTTATTTTCTGTAGTACTTAAGTCTAAGTTTCGGTTGTTGTTCTCTGCGTTTTGGTCACTTTCAGTAAGCAATTCATTTTCGTGTTTCGAGTTGATTATGGTCGATAAAGCTTCTTTAAATTCTGTTGTAGTTTCTTGTGTGTCAACGTTTTTATGTTTATTCATCATGTTCAATATAGGACTTTCAGTTTTTAGCTTATTATCTGTAGCAGATGCATCGGTCTTATCATTACTTTTAATTTCATCGTTTACTGGTATTATTTTAGATTTGCCAGTAGTATTAGCATTTATTTCACTATTATTATAATGTTCATCAACGTTATATTTAATATCTTGAGAATAGTTTGCTGGCAGCTCCCAACAGTTTTCCGGATCTAAATGAAGACTTTTACTACAATTTCTGACTGTCTCTTTGTTACTATTTAAAGTGGCTTGACTGAATTCAGGTTTGACTGTACTCACATCTGTATCATTCAATTCGTAATTTTCTTCAAAATCTAACTTGGTTTCTTTCTTTGTGTACTTAGCTATCGCGGGACCAAGAGTTGTATTAAGGTATGAGAGTAAGTTATTGCATTTATCCACAGAGTTGACGTCATTCGAACTGCCCCAAATGATAAAGCCTGCTGCGCCAGTCTTGTGGAATGTCTGTAAAGATGCTTTTAGATCTCTCTGGAAATATACAAAGGGTAGGTTATTTTCAAGATAGGTAGAGGTATTAATACATACATTTATCATTGGACTTAATTGTTGGCGGATATACGTGTCTAGGATAAACAGTATAAAGTCATATTTTGTTGAATTGCATCCAATTGAGTATTTTGGATTTTGTCCAAGTGGTGGTTTATTGTCACTCGATGATTTGTTTCGATGTAATGAGACATCTACTAGACTATTAAATGTCTTGGTTTAAATGAGCATCTGCATTAGGTTTTTTAGATAAAGCGTTACATCGACTATTAATGGCTTCCTAGAAATAAGGCATCGTCAAACAAAGCATCGATCAACAGTGTTCGATGAAATGAAAGATCATATTACTTTCTAACACCCGTATGCTTTCTTGAAGTAATTTGCTTTGCATCTCCTTCACTTGTTTTTAAAATAATAATTACAATTCTTTCTTACATGAAGAAGCCTCTAGGTAGATAGAAACGTACCTTGAATTTGAGGTGCGGCATCACACTCGACTAAAATCGTCAAGTCGACGCAATTTTTTACAACTTAACATATTGAGTAAAGTAGAGGACTTATTGAGGTTGAGTCGAGGTTGAGGAAACGAGTAAATCATCCGGGTGTAAGTCTCATAGGTAACCCATCCGTCAGTGTCATGTATGTTTGTGTATAATTGTTGGATTTCTCACCTCAGTCAAATATCCCCCGTCGCGATACCGGAACCAGAAGTAAGGCAGTATCTCGCTACCCCTCTTGTTCACCCTCTGTGCCTCTGCCACTCTACCTCGGATAAATGCCGTCAACTGGTATGTCTCGAGCGATACTGAGCTGTACACAGAAGGGTATAAGGCACTGCTTTCTGACCACAGCCAGTATGTTCTGTAAAAAACAAACATAACACTCAAATGGTAACTCAAAAAAACCGCATGGAAATCCTTGACCACCAGGGCGCCACGGACAGACACACATTCAGACTATTTCAGACATAGACAGACAGACGCTTCAAACTTATTACACCTCTCTATTTTCGTCGGGTGTCAAGACACACGGCTGTGTACATAGCCTAGTATGGACCCTTGTGGAACACCACAATTTTGAAAGTTGTTCATAATTATGCCCTACAAAATGTACCACTATGTGGAATACCAAAGGTCTACAAACCTGTCATTTTCCTCTGTCACACCATTAGCACATTTCTCCATGGCCCTCCCGTCCCGTGTGACGGGGTTCCCGTTGAAGCAGTAAGGGAAGCCGTAGTAGCCCCACCGTGCGAGCGGCCTCATCTGCTTGGCTATCGAGATGGTGGTCTGCATAAACCTTCGGGACGCCTCCTCAAAGCGGGATTTGGCCTAGAATTCGGTATTATCCTAATGTAAGTAAAGTAAATGTAGGCCATTAATGTACTAAAAATCAAGCTTAGATTTCACATACTCAATACCTATAATGACACCCAAATAAGAAAGAGTGGGGCTTCCTGGTACCTACACGTATTTCTTACTTAAATACAAATAATACAAATACAAATACAAAATTGTTTATTTCACAGCAAAACCACGATTACATAGACGGAATCTCCTTTTAAGTATAAATTTACCTGTATCAGGAGATACCTACCTTCCACAATGACATTTAAGAAACAATTTTATAGAAGTTTTACATTATATAATATTACTTATAAAGTTAATTCTAAATTACTAAATTACTGTTAATTATTTAAGTTACAGATTGATGTGATGGGCTTATTTGTTTACTTAAAAGGAAGCTCCAATCAACTTGTAATCTAAAATTAAGTTTGTTTCTGAAATAAAGCTTTTGTATTAGTAAGTTTCAGTAGGTTTTTGCCAAGCAATGAGACCTCAAATGGCTACATAAAGAAGTTACAGGAATTGTTTTACGCAAAGGTGAGCTTATCTCCTCTTACCTCAGATTTGATCCAATCCTCCAGCCAATAGGTGTGCCTTTTCCGCTCAATCTCGTACGAAACGTCCTTGTATGGCACGAGGACGCCAAAGTTCTGTCTAAATATCGGCCGCCATGATTCAAAGTCGATTATTCCTACACCTGGAATGTACAAAGAGGAATAAGTATTTAAATATTTATCAGATCAGAATGCACACACACCTAGCAGTTTCATAATAGGCTTGTGGGCAAGGTAATCCAATAAATCTAGGAACAAGTCTTAAGTTGAAGCATTATGTATCTACAAAATGGATTGACATTCTCAGAATGTATATTTCCAGCAGATATATTTTATTAAGAGACCGGCGACCGCGTGCATTTCCCATACAAACGTAATACAATAACCGGCCAAGTGCGAGTCGGACTCGCGCACGAAGGGTTCCGATCACAGTTGGAGAGCGTAACACGTGTAATTAGGTTTCCACATAAAAAACTAAAGTGTGAAGTCATCCATGTAAACCAAATTTAGTTTTTAGGGTTCCGTACCCGAAGGGTGCCAAACGGGACCCTATTACTGAGACTTCGCTGTCCGTCTGTCCGTCCGTCCGTCCGTCTGTCACCAGGCTGTATCTCATGAACCGTGGTAGCTAGACAGTTGAAATTTTCACAGATGATGTATTTCTGTTGCCGCTATAACAACAAATACTAAAAATCAAAAGAAATTTAATATTAAGGGGGGCTCCCATACAACAAACGTGATTTTTTTGCTCGATATTGATAATGGTAGCAGGTAGACGCTTAAAATGTTCAAAATATACTGAGTATATTATTTACTTAAAAAATAAATAATTAAATTAATATTTAGGGGGGGCTCCCATACATTATTTTTTTTGCGGTTTTTTATAGATAATGGCACGGAACCCTTCGTGCGCGAGTCCGACTCGCACTTGGCCGGTTATTATTTAGTGTTAAGGCTTAATAGAGCTTAAAAAGGTTGATCGAAGTCATGGTGTATTGAACAACGAGTGGGTGTCGGGTGTGAGTGATGATGTCATACAGCAGCAAGGCAATGTCAGTATAGTCTCGTTGTGGTATTTAGATTGCGATGTCAATTTAATGATCACACGCCATAATGTTTCATAGGAGAGTAGACCGAAGAAAAGTGGGTGGATAGAACAAGCTGCAGAAAAGACGAAGAAGAAGAAGATGGAAAAAACATAACACATAGCGTCACGCCTTTTCCCATACCGGGTGGCAGAGGCACCACTGTAAACACTTTCATCCAGTGATTCATTACTCCATTTTACGTTTTTTTTTATTTTTTTTTTATTTTATTTATTCATATATTTAAAAGCTTAGGTTTAGTTACAAGTAGCAGTGAACGAAAACCAGACAAGGTTTATCTGTCGCTGTAAGTGCTCCCTTATACAATTAATAATTTACTTTGAAGCAGATACATACATTAGGTAAAAAGTAAAAAAGTAAATGTAGCCCATTAATGTCCCCACCGAGGGGCACAGGCCTTTACTCGGATCCGAGTAAGATTGAGCCATACTCCACCACGCTGGCTCAGTGCGGGTTGGTGGAGGGGTTTTTACGACTACTACATACTACGAAGTATATATTAGGTATATAATAAAAAAGTGAATGTAGTTAGTTCTTAGGTAAACTCAAGTTAAGACTTTGTTCTATGTTATTTAGGTATGTAATTATCAATAAAGTGGTTTTTAATCTTACTACTAAAATTCTTATTGTTTATGAATATGTTTTGGAGATCTATTGGTAGTTCATTTACTATTTTAGGCAAGTAGTACATCCATGTTCGTTGACCATACACATTATTGAAATGTGGCAAGTGGAACGATTTTTGATAAGGTACATTACGCAATCTATCGGGTCGCTTTTTTTTGTTCAATTTAGTTTTATTATGGTTTTCTTCAATTAGTGTTTGTAATTTAATTTTATCAAAAACTGTGAGAATTTTGCTGTATTTAAATGGTCCATTCCCGTTATTGTTATTTTTATATTCCATCTTAACTTTTTTTGGTGTAAGTAATGAGTTTTAGAATACTAGTTTGTAGTTTATAAATATAATCTAGGTATGTTTTATATGTTTTGCCATAGCTAGATAAGCCGTATCCGATAAGGCCAAAGCCAGGTATATTAGTCTTAGAATTTTGACAGGGGGCTAGCCCATCGCCGCAGCTATGGAGTAATGAAGGTTTCCTCACGATGTTTTCCATCACCGTTAGAGTGTCCGATGACTTATCTCATTGGTACACATGGTCAGCGCCGGGATTCGAACCTGTACCTCCAGCGTGAGAAGCATGAAACCCACTATACCACGAAGCACTAAAATGACGTGAAAGCCACAACATTATACCTACTTAAAATGATTAAACTTCATCAATGAACGTGTCATTACATTAACGAGAGTGACTCACAGCGAATAAATCTTTGCTTACCAACAATTAGAGCACACGGAACAATGTGTAGCAAAGCAAGACTAGCAAGGTCGCATTGAAGATCGATGCATGGAAAAGTTTCCTACAGTCCAATCTATAGGTCTATGAATGAAGTCGTGTTTACAAATAACAGTTAAAGATGCGTCTTAAAAAGTAGCATAGCAACTGATTGGGAATGGTTTTTTTTTCATGTTGCCTGACTGACGAAGTAAACCCATCTACATACGATTCGAACTCGTACGCTGAGGGTTCGATAGCAGTTTTTTGAACGACGATTTACGGTTTTTAGTTTTGTTTCCTTACTTGTGCTTTGTGCCTTGCGTGGTTCTAGGTCAAAGGTCTCTTTTTAGAGATAATTTCGCCATTGTACACTTTATATCATACTGTTATTTTGTTAACATTTTTTTTTGTGTGTAATAAAGAAATGATGAATTATGAACTGCCTCGTTCCAAAACTATTGCTAACGTATGTAAAATACATCTTCTAAAAGACTCACCATCGAACTTCTCATCCGGAATGCTCAGTCCTAGAACATTCCTGAATGTGTCCATGTGTCTTTGAACGTCGCCTTCCTGCGGCACGCCTCCGTTTCTGAATCTCAGTTTGCCGCTCGACTCGTTTCTCAGTAGAGCGGGAAATAAGCCGGGGTCCCGGTCGTAGAGAATGGCTATTTTGTCGCCGCGAAAATCGTCGTTCTTGTTTTGGATTATGCCTGGAACAAGGAAAATGTTGTCAGGTAATGTGGTCAGCGACCTAGGTCGCGTTCGTGATATCGCCGTCAGCGCCATAATCGACGACAGCGTCTAAAGTCTTCACAAAATAAAAGGCCCGTTTTGACAGTTCACGCCCATGAAGTTTTAACCCCTAATGCGTAGGTAATAAAAGCCAACTGTTGCGTACAAGCAAAGCGTAGTTGCACCTAGGCAAACAGCTTCTAATACCTACGCGTTAGGGGTTAAAACTTCATGGTCGTGAACTGTCAAAACGGGCCTTTTATTTTGTGAAGACTTTATGATGCACCATCGTTGTGTATCGCCAAAACTGGCTCGGAACGGCTTCGTAGAAGCTGTAATCGATTTTGGCGTGACTCGGAACAGGGGGCTAGTCGGATGGTCTACCATTCTAGGCCTCTGCTTGCATTCTGCCATTATCATACTATCAGCACAGAATAAGTAATAGTACTAGCTATCAGCCACACATTAACGCCACACCTTTTTACAAAAGCATTGGCATTACTGTGCCCTTTAAACTTAAAACATCTTTAAACATTTATACATATACACGCACCAGGGAGCACTTATCCAGTGGAGAGCGCATAGATACATTTTCCTTTGAAACACAACTCACCAATTTACGGGCGGCGGGGGACGAGGTAAGAGAGCTGTGATTGGTCAGCCGCTGCGAAACTGTCTGGCGGCCCGTCGTCGTAGGTACATAGGTTGCGTATGCGAACGTTTGTTGAATACAACAAACGTCTGGCGAGCCGCATTCCCCCGCAGGCGCAGTCAATTGATTATAGTCTCTGACACGCACATACATTGCTTCTAACCCCACACTAGGATACCCTGTGTCGTCGGAACCAGGTACACTACACATTATATCAAAGAACTAGCGATTTAACGAAACTATCATAGCATCACCGTTATTCCCATACGGGGAGAAAAAATATGCCTACTTATAGGCAGTTATTGAACACCCCATTTTCGCATGACAGGGGCTGGTCAATCGTCGCAGTTTTGGAGGTTTTATTAGGATGTTCTTCTAAATGTTGAATAACTGGCTCAGAGTGGGCCCGTCGTGCCTCTGCCACCCCGTATGGGCAAAGGCGTGACGCCATGTTGTCTCTTCTAGACTCGCCAATCTCTGTCCTTACCGTACTTCTCAAAAAGGTTCTCGAAGGGTATCTTCTTGGAGCGACACTGCATCGTCGGGACATTCCAGAACACCTGGAAGGGCTTCTGTGGGAGCTCCTTCGGCGACTCCTGTTCTGGCATCTCTATCACGAAGTAGTTACTGAAACAGTGAGTGAAGTAAAGTAGGCCTATTAATGTCCCCACCGAGAGGCACAGGACTTTACACCTATACGAGCAAGATTGAGATCAAAGATGTTTTTTTTGTGGAATTTGGAGTATATGTATAGTTGGGCCGCAGCGCCTATTTAGTTTGGAGACTGACTGACAACTAATACAGAATTTTACGCCCTTGAAGCAATAACTGCACTATTGATACGTTGAAAGATCACGATCCTTTCTTGTGTTTTTTCATAGGTTTTGAACTTTATCTTAATGTGGGTAGGTTTCAAATCGCGGGCAGTCGACTTTGGACTGGCGAGCTACCTAGTAGTAGTATTCGTGTTTCATTAAGAGACTCGGCCTCGGAGATGGTACCCATACATGGTTACAATGTACAATGCTTCCGGCCCCACACTAGGAGAACAGCGATGTTATTGTGGGGTCTGTGATGTAGGTACTAGAGATTGGTTTTGTTTGACTTTCTTCCGAGAACTCGAGTTACCCAGAAGTTGAACAATGTCGCTTGATGTTACGAAATAATGTTTCCGATTAATAAACGGTCAAGTGCGAGCAGGAATCGCGTCAAGGATTCCGATCACACTTGAAGAGCGTAACACGTGTAAGTAGGTTTCGACATAAAAAAACTAAAGTATAATGTCATCCATGTAAACCAAATTTAATATTTTTGTAGAAAGACAGAAATGTGCAGTTTTCAGTTTTTTCCCTTTACTTGATAGAATAAGGCTTGCGCCAAATTTCATGATTGTATTGTAGGTCTACGGGAAGTACCCTATAGGTTTTGGGTCCATTGCGATTACTATGAAAATCCATCAATTTTACAGCATTAACGGTCGTATCGTTCGATTGCGTTGACCTAGAAGGTTGATTTTTCACAGCTTTATGCGACCATTGATATTTTCTGCTTGAGACGTCCACGCGTTCTTTATATAAAGGTTGTGACACACGGACAGACGCACGGATGGACAGACGCACAGATGGACAGACGGACGGATGGACAACAAAGTGATCCTAAGCGTCCCGTCCCGTCTTTAGGGTTCCCTACCCGAAGGGTCCCAAACGGGAACCTATATTTTTTTTCATATACTTTATTGCACAAAATAATACATTTTACAATGGAAAGTGGACAAAACAACACAAAGGCGAGCTTATCTCTATTAAGAGATTTCTTTCAGCAAACCTAGGGCCTACTACTACTAGGTCCGTCTGTCTGTCCGTCTGTCACCATCCATGTATCTCATGAACCGTGATAGCTAGACAGTTGAAATTGCACAGATGATGTATTTCTGTTGCCGCTATAACAACAAATACAAAAAATATATTAAAACAAATATTAAAGGGGGCTCCCATACAACAGACATAATTTCTTTGCCGTTTTTGTAGATAATGGTACGGAACCCTTCGTGCGCGAGTCCGACTCGCACTTGGCCGGTTTTTTCCTTTTAAGGATCGGAACCCTGAAAATGAAACATCATCATCAAATTTCTACAGACATTCTAACCGTGATGGAAAACATCGTGAGGAAACCTTCATCACTCCATACCTGCGGCTATTGGCTAGCCCCCTGTCACTCATATGGAGTTCGGGTGGCCGTATGGGGAAAGGCGTGACGCTATGCGTTGTGTATGTGTGTGTGTGTGTGTGTGGAACATCTAATCATGGTCTAAAACACATTTAAAATACAATCTAGACTAATTTGTTATGATATAGTGGATCGTTAACCGCATTGTTTGTCTATCTAGCACATTTTAGTTCGTTGACTTTTGTATGAATTCAGTGTCAAGGCTAAACTTGTTGTAGCATCTTTATTATTTTGTATGAATGTCGTAGTCTTCACACACACCTTAACATTGTCAATTTCATAAAATGGATACAAAGGAAGCATTTTTATTCAGTTTAGCGCTATTTTTTGTCATTTACATTCAAACTAACACGAACGAAGGCTTATCGGTTGTTTTGCTGCACTCGCTCTATTTAGTTGTCTATTGTATCATTATTTCGCGTTAAATAATTTTTCGTTCAACGATAACTGAGATGCTACGGAAGCTTCTTTAGTTCGAGGCCATTTTCGCTTGGTGCAGTACCATCGAAAAATTGCAAAGATCACGAGATGACGCTAAGATAGATAGGATTTATTCTAAGATTAGCGCCACCTAGAAGTACGTTAACTGAAACCATGGCGATTAAAGTACAAATCTTACTCCTCACACCATCTCTTTTTACGAAGGGTTACTAATTCTAATTTGTATGGGATGAGCACCCTGTGGTTCAATGAAACTATAACTAATTCGACCATTGAACAAATGACCAATTTTATAATATGGCTACGACATGAATATATCTTATCAAAGCGATAATAAACTGGCTGCTGCTGGGTTCCCAGAACCCAGACCCACAAAATGATCACCATATAGACAGATATTAATAATAATAATAATTTAATAAGCTTTATTCAATTAAAGTGTTACATAGATGACAACAGACGTATCAAGCCGAGCCTTAATTAATAGAGCTCCGTGAATCCTGACGACGATGGCCCCCTGTCACACAAAGCTAACAAAAAACAGTTTTTTTGTAATTATTTTCTAAACTTATTTTTTGCATTTTACACCCTGCATAATATTTATTAGGCTGCCGTCGTCGCCTAGCAACCAATCGCCACTCAACACACACCAACACAAATACCCCAGTTCGTATGTAAATACTGTAACGAATCTACCTCCCGACCGCCTAACACCCTACAAGCATGTTACCCCTCTTCGCGTGTAAAGCCTAGAGATAAAGCCTACTGGATTTTGTCGCCCTTACCGCGTTACTACCCTTACGGTTAAACGTCACCCCATGGCCAATAATAATGTGATCGTCTTGTAAAACGTGGACCCTACGTCATGATTGGTTACACTTAACATAATAAAATCCGCATTTAAATAAATTATCGCGACGTAAGTACGATTAAACAGTGCGCAATATAGAGAAATATGCACAGTACATAAAGAAAGTAACATAGGAAATGGAAATAAAGTAAATGACTATAACTAGGTACTTAGCTTCGAGTGTAGTAGCTGGAACCTGGAACTGGAACCTCCCGACGATGTAGCCGTCTCTCCGTGTGTGAGAGAGAGGTGTCTCGCTCGCGTGCACACCACGCACCGCGAACAACACAGCGTGCACACTTATTCTATGTAAAACATTAGGTAAAGCACTCGACGCTATGTCGGTTTAATATATTTTATAGGTGAATAGTAAATATATATTGTTTAAAATATTATATCAGTCATGCAGTTTAAAGTCTTCCGCTGGTTTCTCTGTTACCTGTGGAGAGTGAAGGAAGGGGAATTGATTGAATGTTCTAGAACGTGCGTTCTAGAGAAGGTTGGACCCTAACGAGTATTGAAAACAGCCTCCCAACACACCTTACAGCTGTCCCTCAGATAAGGGCTAAAACCTTATCTCTCCAGCTAATTCCGGGCAAGACCTAACTATCCGACCTACTAGCCCATTCACACACACTCAAACCGTCTCACTCTACCTCATACAACCTAAGTCGTCTAGCTAGACTTTCGGGGGCATCTAATTCTAATCCCTAGGTACATCTTAGAAGAAGATGTGAAGTGTTGTGCTAATTACTTCATAAAATGGCCGAAATCGTCGCTAATCGAATCCCTTCGGATCGGACAGCTAGAATCCAGACATTTTAGAAGAAATTAGAAGTATACCTAAGCTAGTGCATGTTTGAGAATTTACTAATCATCGAAGTTAAAGATGCTCGCTTTGACTTAGCAATCAAAGCGGAAGTTTCCGGAAAGACCCGCTATATATTTCCGTCAACGATTATGATTTCAGCACAATCATTGATAGAATAGGGATAGGTTGTCGATCCACTGTGTGGTAGAAGTTACTAGCCCGCGGTTAAGCCCGACAACTAGCAATCCACGAACGTCTTCTCAAAAGTTCAACCCACAGACCCTAGAAACACCTAAATAAATCAGGTCTAAGGCGTGTGAGATAACGATTAGAAGAGATGTATAGTTAAATGATTTCAGTTCAATCTCTTATAACAACTTGACACTTCCTTCAATAGGTAGTATAAATAATTAAATGGTAAAAGGCAAGAGAATTGAAGTTGAAACCTGAATGGTCCCTATGATTCCCTCCTACGATTCGTGATCGCCTATCTCAAATTATTAGGATGACATTTCAATATCATACCTTTTAGAATAAAAGTTACTTGGGAGTGGGATTCTAACCACACACATCAAACATACAAACATATTACTACTATCGAATATACTATGAGAATATCAGGGTCAAGCGCCGAGCTCTGCAACATGTCTCTCCATCGAAGTCTATATAAATTTCGAACATACTCATCAAAGGTCAAAGAAAATGATTATTCACAAAAATAGTAAGACACACTTAACTCTCAGCTTCGTAGATACCGTTGAAACCTGCTCGCCCTTAGATCGTCAATCAAATAAAGTCTTTGTCAATGTGTATAATAATATAAGTACTTATGCAAATATTATAAATAGAAAAATGTATGCTTAACAAGATAAATTTTACACAGATTTATCAATAAAAACGTTTGGAATAAAACACTGTCAGTGTAGTACGCCCTTACACTGGTTTCGCTATTTTACACTCCCGCACAAGTGTGGTCACGTCCTACGTTCACGTCTCAAGACTTTTGTAACGCCCGGAAAAGTCCTAGAAATCCCGAATGACCTACTACGCGCCGAGGTCCGGTCTCTTTCACGGATCCAGCCGAACTCCCCTGCCATCCCCTGTTTTCGTCTCTCGAATGCCCGTGCGCAAACCCTCTACCCTACTCTCTCAACCAATCGCAGTGCCGGGATTTCACATTGCCAAGTATCCCACGCCCCCACAACATTTCGCTATCGCCTGTATAGTGCGACCCGACGGGTTTGTACCTAACTTAAGTCCGCTAATGATAATCATTATCGTGGTGTAATTTTAGCATAAATCCGAGTACATGAAAGGCAAAAGTCAATCTCCTAATTGATACACCAATATTCTACATGTTTTACCTTTGATTACATGCCTGATAAGTTCTTTATTGTACAAAACATACGATACTGGTGATAAACTATTCAGCAAATAAATATTATTCAGTGTCCTGAATAAAACGATGCCTCATTATCTGGGTTCGAACCAGATTATATTTTCACAACAATCCGAAGTTTCTCTTAACCGCCATAGTGAAATAACATCGAAGTTACTTCGGCTTTACACGACTTACTTACTCACTCTAAAATTACACATACGACGAGACTCGGCGTTGACAACTGTTCAATAAATTCTTCTGGATTCATCAATACCTAATTAACTCATCGTTTTATGGCCTCGAATTACATAACGCACACGTAACATCAATTAATTGTCCATAAATTATTAAGACGAACATTTCGTATGACAAAGTACAATACTTCCTTCCCTCCTTGTCCAGATAAACCCTTTTGTTTTCAATAGAAATACGTTTTTAGAAAGCTATGTCCTATTGTTAACACATTTCTTCCAACCAGTTCACAAAATATTTTAAAGAGTCATAAAACAATCGACCCAACGATGTTAGCAATAAATTTAAGTTTCATTCCACCAAAGCACTGTGATTTTTTTAAGAAAGCGATAAATTCTATTAAGTTTGACAAGGCTCTTGTCTTTTCCCTAGAACCACAAACAAAAGTAAGTTTGGAAAAAAACCCAAACGTCTTTATTATATTATCGTCGTTGGGTCAAATGTGTACCAGATGGCGATTTCTATGAAATGTGGAAAAAATTAACAAAACCCAAGATCGTCCCACTGCGTGAAGTAAATTTATCAGTTCGCACGTGTGTAGAAATTACCACTTAAAATACCATCAAACTGGTGCAACATTTCTGGGAAAAAATCTAAGATAACGTCCAATATTAGCATCCCTTTACGAACTGTCAGCGAACACTCCATCATATGATGATCACATGTAATGATTATTACAGTCGCCCTTTTGATTTTACGAGTTTTTATTGAAGAGAAAAATCTTGGAAAATCAACACAAAACTTTTATTCCTACTAAACATGTCCTTTGAAATGTTAAGTCTTAGTTACAGTCGCCCTTTTGATTTTACGAGTTTTTTATTGAAGAGAAAAATCTTGGAAAATCAACACAAAACTTTTATTCCTACTAAACATGTTCCTTGAAATGTTAAGTTAACCGTACCTAGAACTCTCCACAACACTTAGTTTTACACTGACAAGAATATTGTGTTTAACAATAAATTGACAGATGGACGGAGTTACCGTAATCGTAACTTCTTTATTCCTAGAATATACCGACAGACGAACGGACATTGTCTTTAGTTAAGACCATCTTAGATCAATGAATTAATAAATGTAAACCTATAGAGGCGAGGGATTCGAACCACACATTCCTATCCTGCTTTCAATTCTACATACTCCGGTGTAATGTACTAATTCGGTGATTGAACCAGGTCGCTAATTGTCATCATTATCATATATCGTCACAAACATAATTTTATTACTGACCCGATACCTCACATGTACATGCCTTTATTCAATAACTATTTTGACCATAAACTATCCTAAGTAGTGGGAGTTCATAGATCAAAATTAGCCTTAAAATTAATAAGTAAATTATCATCTCCATCGGCTGACAAACACCTTCCACCTGCTCCTTATTCATAATCGTTTTCTACTTTGTGATACTGTGCGCTGGCGGCAAAACACAAATTACAAGGGCAATGCAGATGCGCTCTCAAAGGTGCCGACAAATACAAAAGACTGCGCTTTTCGACAGAGCGGAAACAATTACTTTCTTACTGTTACTAAAACCTTATTGTCTAATATTTACGAAGTTATTTAACTAATACAAACAACAAACCTTACGAATAATAAAACAATTACCTACTTTGTGCTCACGGTGGGAACATCGAATTTCCCACGTAGCACTACAGTGCCACCAGATGCATCTCTAAAATAGCGGCGTTTGCTAACACTGATTGCCTCGTTCCTAGAGACAAAAATAAATTAATGATTGAAAGGTAAAGGTTAGAAACAAATCCCGAATAAACTAAAACCGATCAAGAGCGCGGAAAAACTATTCCTGGTTCTTTTATATACGTTCCTATCAAAATAGGATTTAATGACGTATATCCTGGTCACGCGACACCACTGTAACGAATCTACCTCCCGACCGCCTAACACCCTACAAGCATGTTACCCCTCTTCGCGTGTAAAGCCTAGAGATAAAGCCTACTGGATTTTGTCGCCCTTACCGCGTTACTACCCTTACGGTTAAACGTCACCCCATGGCCAATAATAATGTGATCGTCTTGTAAAACGTGGACCCTACGTCATGATTGGTTACACTTAACATAATAAAATCCGCATTTAAATAAATTATCGCGACGTAAGTACGATTAAACAGTGCGCAATATAGAGAAATATGCACAGTACATAAAGAAAGTAACATAGGAAATGGAAATAAAGTAAATGACTATAACTAGGTACTTAGCTTCGAGTGTAGTAGCTGGAACCTGGAACTGGAACCTCCCGACGATGTAGCCGTCTCTCCGTGTGTGAGAGAGAGGTGTCTCGCTCGCGTGCACACCACGCACCGCGAACAACACAGCGTGCACACTTATTCTATGTAAAACATTAGGTAAAGCACTCGACGCTATGTCGGTTTAATATATTTTATAGGTGAATAGTAAATATATATTGTTTAAAATATTATATCAGTCATGCAGTTTAAAGTCTTCCGCTGGTTTCTCTGTTACCTGTGGGGAGTGAAGGAAGGGGAATTGATTGAATGTTCTAGAACGTGCGTTCTAGAGAAGGTTGGACCCTAACGAGTATTGAAAACAGCCTCCCAACACACCTTACAGCTGTCCCTCAGATAAGGGCTAAAACCTTATCTCTCCAGCTAATTCCGGGCAAGACCTAACTATCCGACCTACTAGCCCATTCACACACACTCAAACCGTCTCACTCTACCTCATACAACCTAAGTCGTCTAGCTAGACTTTCGGGGGCATCTAATTCTAATCCCTAGGTACATCTTAGAAGAAGATGTGAAGTGTTGTGCTAATTACTTCATAAAATGGCCGAAATCGTCGCTAATCGAATCCCTTCGGATCGGACAGCTAGAATCCAGACATTTTAGAAGAAATTAGAAGTATACCTAAGCTAGTGCATGTTTGAGAATTTACTAATCATCGAAGTTAAAGATGCTCGCTTTGACTTAGCAATCAAAGCGGAAGTTTCCGGAAAGACCCGCTATATATTTCCGTCAACGATTATGATTTCAGCACAATCATTGATAGAATAGGGATAGGTTGTCGATCCACTGTGTGGTAGAAGTTACTAGCCCGCGGTTAAGCCCGACAACTAGCAATCCACGAACGTCTTCTCAAAAGTTCAACCCACAGACCCTAGAAACACCTAAATAAATCAGGTCTAAGGCGTGTGAGATAACGATTAGAAGAGATGTATAGTTAAATGATTTCAGTTCAATCTCTTATAACAACTTGACACTTCCTTCAATAGGTAGTATAAATAATTAAATGGTAAAAGGCAAGAGAATTGAAGTTGAAACCTGAATGGTCCCTATGATTCCCTCCTACGATTCGTGATCGCCTATCTCAAATTATTAGGATGACATTTCAATATCATACCTTTTAGAATAAAAGTTACTTGGGAGTGGGATTCTAACCACACACATCAAACATACAAACATATTACTACTATCGAATATACTATGAGAATATCAGGGTCAAGCGCCGAGCTCTGCAACATGTCTCTCCATCGAAGTCTATATAAATTTCGAACATACTCATCAAAGGTCAAAGAAAATGATTATTCACAAAAATAGTAAGACACACTTAACTCTCAGCTTCGTAGATACCGTTGAAACCTGCTCGCCCTTAGATCGTCAATCAAATAAAGTCTTTGTCAATGTGTATAATAATATAAGTACTTATGCAAATATTATAAATAGAAAAATGTATGCTTAACAAGATAAATTTTACACAGATTTATCAATAAAAACGTTTGGAATAAAACACTGTCAGTGTAGTACGCCCTTACACTGGTTTCGCTATTTTACACTCCCGCACAAGTGTGGTCACGTCCTACGTTCACGTCTCAAGACTTTTGTAACGCCCGGAAAAGTCCTAGAAATCCCGAATGACCTACTACGCGCCGAGGTCCGGTCTCTTTCACGGATCCAGCCGAACTCCCCTGCCATCCCCTGTTTTCGTCTCTCGAATGCCCGTGCGCAAACCCTCTACCCTACTCTCTCAACCAATCGCAGTGCCGGGATTTCACATTGCCAAGTATCCCACGCCCCCACAACATTTCGCTATCGCCTGTATAGTGCGACCCGACGGGTTTGTACCTAACTTAAGTCCGCTAATGATAATCATTATCGTGGTGTAATTTTAGCATAAATCCGAGTACATGAAAGGCAAAAGTCAATCTCCTAATTGATACACCAATATTCTACATGTTTTACCTTTGATTACATGCCTGATAAGTTCTTTATTGTACAAAACATACGATACTGGTGATAAACTATTCAGCAAATAAATATTATTCAGTGTCCTGAATAAAACGATGCCTCATTATCTGGGTTCGAACCAGATTATATTTTCACAACAATCCGAAGTTTCTCTTAACCGCCATAGTGAAATAACATCGAAGTTACTTCGGCTTTACACGACTTACTTACTCACTCTAAAATTACACATACGACGAGACTCGGCGTTGACAACTGTTCAATAAATTCTTCTGGATTCATCAATACCTAATTAACTCATCGTTTTATGGCCTCGAATTACATAACGCACACGTAACATCAATTAATTGTCCATAAATTATTAAGACGAACATTTCGTATGACAAAGTACAATACTTCCTTCCCTCCTTGTCCAGATAAACCCTTTTGTTTTCAATAGAAATACGTTTTTAGAAAGCTATGTCCTATTGTTAACACATTTCTTCCAACCAGTTCACAAAATATTTTAAAGAGTCATAAAACAATCGACCCAACGATGTTAGCAATAAATTTAAGTTTCATTCCACCAAAGCACTGTGATTTTTTTAAGAAAGCGATAAATTCTATTAAGTTTGACAAGGCTCTTGTCTTTTCCCTAGAACCACAAACAAAAGTAAGTTTGGAAAAAAACCCAAACGTCTTTATTATATTATCGTCGTTGGGTCAAATGTGTACCAGATGGCGATTTCTATGAAATGTGGAAAAAATTAACAAAACCCAAGATCGTCCCACTGCGTGAAGTAAATTTATCAGTTCGCACGTGTGTAGAAATTACCACTTAAAATACCATCAAACTGGTGCAACATTTCTGGGAAAAAATCTAAGATAACGTCCAATATTAGCATCCCTTTACGAACTGTCAGCGAACACTCCATCATATGATGATCACATGTAATGATTATTACAGTCGCCCTTTTGATTTTACGAGTTTTTATTGAAGAGAAAAATCTTGGAAAATCAACACAAAACTTTTATTCCTACTAAACATGTCCTTTGAAATGTTAAGTCTTAGTTACAATATGCATTAGTTATTCCGTTAGTTAGTGATTCGGTGAAAGCTCCTGTGTCAATGTTTGTGCGGTACACCTGTACTGAATACTAGATTGAGTATTTGGCTAAATTGCCTATTTGGTACAGTGAGGAACCGAATGAGCTGAGCCTTGGCCAAACGGATCGATATGCTACATACCGACAGATACATAGTAAGATCATCACATCATCGTAAGAACATAGGCCGAACAATATAACAATGCAGAACAATAGAAGTGGGAGCGAGAGGGTTAAATACTGACTAAACGTGTGAACGAATGTGCCTCTGCTACCCCGTATGGGAAAAGGCGTGACGCTATGTTATCGGGTACGTAGCATAATATAATACCTAAAGACAAAAGATCTAAGTTCATAAGACCTATGTTCAGAATACCGAAGATCAAAATACCGAATGACTGTTTGACCGAAAGTTCGAAATCCCTAAAGTTCTATTGACCGAATGATTGAAATCCCTAAGTTCTAAATCCCGAAGTACGAAATCCCGAAAGTATGAATGGCCGTAAGGTTGTTCACCAAAAGTTGTTTTACCGAATTGGTTACTTTAGGTCACTTATATATATTCGGCTTTGCGAAACTGCATGGGGTCGGTCGCCCCGCTCCGCTCCGCTTCGCTCGGCTCCGGGTGGTCATAAAGTTGTGACCTAACACAACCTATCTTTAGTATTGGCACAGAAAGTGCAACCAATTACTTTTTTTGAAACTCGGTACAATGGACTTCGTCATTTTGTACTTTCGGTATTTCGCGCTTTCGGATGCATTGCTGTTGTGTAATGTTTTGAGGAAATAAATGTCACGGCTGGGATTCGAACCCGGAAACCGGGGCTTCTCGAGACACCTACGCATACATAATTGTTATACGAGATAGGTAACTGGTAGCTTAATTTGAATAATTTGTCGATTGAAATGTTTTTTGTATTATTCTTTGATGTTAAGAGTAAGTTCTACCTATACAAAAAAATCTTAAGGTAGCTCTTAAACTTATTACATAGATCTACTAAAGACAAGGAAGTAGGCAAATAAATCTATTTGATAGCCGATACTGTAGACAACAAACTCAACTAAAATTCTCTAAGAAAAAATGCTATGGTTAGTTTCGACGGCTTTCCGATTAAAAAAGCTTTGTTTTAAAATATTGTTATTCGCGATGTGTGTTAAATAGACATTACCTTGTATCATCACATCTTACAGCACAGCCAGCCAATACATAAATCACAATAATTATCATCTTCATTCTCACTAAATTCTTACACTAAACAACCTCAAAACTAATTTAGTTTTTCGCGGCTAAGAAAAACAACTGTCAAGAAAGCGCGCGGTTTTCACTTATAAAATTTTCGCCGCGTTTTGTTACCACAAAATTCCCGCGCTGCTGGTAATTTCAACGCGTGATATCCACTTGACGTGTGGTTTGATTATGGACAAAACACCGTGACTCGATTCAAAATAAATACTTGTTAGCCCAAGTCTCGTGCTAGAGCACATTTATAAGCAGATAAAGGCTTGAAACGTGCAAAATTCCCATGTTTATTTTAAATCGAACGTGGTTTTAAGTTTTTCATTAGATAGATAGATAGATAGATAAATTCATTTATTCACTGAAAAGGTACACACACAGACACATAATAAAAAGAAATACAAAATAGAATAAAACCTGGAAGAACATAACACAAAACAATTTACAAATAAATAGTTTACATAATAGTAACATTAGTTTCAACCTCACAACGCATGGACTTAGGTATGTATGTACTAAGATACCGTCCATGGTATCTTTGGCGAATTTTTATGGTGTTTGCAGTTATTTATTAGTCTCAGCTTATAGTTTACGTTTTAAATAACTGTCGTGGTTTCCTACTGATCTCAAAAGGTGACATTGACGAAATTATTGTGGTAACAGATGATAGAAGCCATAACCCAAAAACTAAACGTAATTCACTCATTAGTGCTATTATAGTGAAATCAAAATGAAAACTGAAATCTGAATTCTAATTAGTGAGCTAAATAAATAAACTGTTTAGTTTAGCTTGAACGCGAGTTGACGTTGAAATTGAGTAATCTTTGACTACTCCATTCATTAGAGTTAATTCACATTCTATAGCTATAGTACTTATTATAGTGGTCTAAGATACGAAGAGAGCTCGACCTTCATCCATCTGTTACTGCGATGAAACTGGGTTTTTATCAAATTTTGTATGCTAGAAAATACTGCGCGACGTGGTTGCCTGGCAAAATCCTGGCAAGGCTATATGATTAAATTGAACGTTTAAAATTTACTGTTGAATATTGCACTCATGAGTTCTAGTTCTTCCATCGCTACGAAATTTGGTAGTATAGTACTCGCGAAGTATTTTCTAGCATACAAAATTTGATAAAAACCAAGTTTTATCGCAGTGACAGATGGGTGAAGGTCGAGCTCTCTCGTATCTTAGAGTATAGTACACGACAGTGTTTGCTTCCTACATTGAGAACGGTAGTATGGTAGGTCATGTCGACATTTCTGTGTAACAGGAGACAAGCCAATCGCTAAACAAGGAGCTCTTTATCTCATTTTGCACGTCTCAAAAACAATGTTGTTTTGAATAAACTGCAACGTTTTCATTGTAGAACAAAGCGCGTGTTTATAGCGACGGACTCCTAAAGTTACACCTTAAGGACCTTATGGACTTTTGTACCTACCTTAAACCGTTTAGCCATACAACTCTTTATTAATCTGTGGCCATAGGGTACTTCCCGTAGGCCTACAATCATGAAATTTGGCATAATGCAAGGTCTTAGAGCACAAGTAAAGGGAAAAATCTGAAAACTGCAAATTTATGTCTTGGTAACAATCTCCAAGTGCGATCGGAACCCTTGGTCCGCGAGTCCTGCTCGCACTTGGCCGTTCATTTTTATCTGCACAATAAAATGGTATACATGTAGCACATTCATATTCATGTTTTAGCAAGCTGACATAGTTACACAGGATACGGCTAATCTGAAGCAACCTTTACCCAAATTGATTAAATTGTAATAACTAGTTATTTAATGTAACATAGTTGTATAAAGCCCCGCGGAATGGTAATGCGCAAAACGTCAAAGATCTGACAGTGTCATGAACATTATATCTATAGGAATAAGAGCTACGTTTTATCAAAATCTTTCAAATGTATGGAACTGTCAGGGTCATTCTTATTCTGCGGGACTTAATTTCTTGCTCACCCGTGCTACGCGATAGAATGAGTTAGGCCAACAGTTTACTTGACCATGTTATACTACTACTGGGCCGTGACATACGCGAATCGTATGACAGTGGCTATATCGAGGGCTCAAAATTCCGGTGTTGGGTTGTCAACCGCGGCGAGACGTGCCGCGCCGCCGCCGGCTGCTAACCAACCGTTATTTAGGGCTCTCGTTATAGCTATTGACATGCAATTCGCTTGCAGAATCCGGCACCTGTACTGACCTCTGTGGTATTGCGCTTCGGTGTGTCTCCGAATCGGGTGGCACCGGGTTCGAATCTCGGTTGGAGCGGAAGAGATAACCCCGGGTATTGGATGTTTACTCGTCATCAGGTGATGACGTCACTATCAAAGGAGCCTAGAAAAATAACGACCTTATTCAAGGTGGCTAGTGTTTTCATACAACACTGACTTCCCATTGCCATACGGGCATTGATTTACTATTACAATGTTCTCTAGTAAGCTACTATACTAGACTAGCAGGTACATTTATGTAAACAATGCATATTCCACTGGCAACAAACCAATTAATAAAAAGTTATACTCCGGTTAACTCCGGTTCTGGTTATCATCATCGTCAGCCCACATCGACCCACTGCTGGGCATAGGCCTCTTCTCTATAGCGCCAATCTCCTCGGTCCCGTGCGTGCCAACCGCACCCAGTGGGAACCCGAAAACTTGACAATATTGGTTCTGGTTATACCCGGATTAACTTTACTCTAACTCAAGGAAACAGCCAAGGTTCCATAGTTTGTCACACAGGGGTGTTTTTTGAACTCATAGGGTTCCGTACCCGAAGGGTGCCAAACGGGACCCTATTACTAAGACTCCGCTGTCCGTCTGTCTGTCTGTCTTCTGTCTCTCCGTCTGTGCTGTATCTCATGAACCGTGATAGCTAGACAGTTGAAATTTTCACAGATGATGTATTCACGCTATAACAACAAAATTTATTAAATTATCCTCTCCATCCTAGGTTTGCTGGAAGAGATCTCTTATTAGAGATAAGCTCGCCTTTGTACATGTTTTTTCTAATATTAAGTGTCTGTATTATGTTTTCTGTGCAATAAAGAATAAAGTGTAAAGTGTAAGTGTAACAAATACAAAAAAACTGATTATATAATAAATATTGAAGGGGCTCCCATACAACAGACATGATGTTTTTGCTGTTTTTATAGATAATGGTACGGAACGCTTCGAACGCTCCGACTTGCACTTGGCCGTTTTGTTTGTATATTTCGTTTATATTCAAATCCCATAGTTATGTAACTAATAGCTATGTAACAATTACTTATTATCCAGAAGGTCATTGGCAAATTAATTGTAAACAAATACATTGCTCTGTGCTCATTGATGATGATCAAAGTTCAAATAATGTTGCGATGCTAAAAATGCTACGTTGCATTCTGCAAATGTTATGTAACGAGCAATAAAATAACAGATGTAACTATAAATAGGTACAGTTCTCACCAAGTTTCTGTGGCTCTGTGCGAGCTGACATTTCTCATAACACACACTCACCCCACCTTACGCTAAATGCCCGCCTTCCACTGCGAGCGGAACGGACTCCTGAAAAAGAGTTATTTGCATGCCCGCTTTCCACTAAAAAAGGGTAATGAGCCGAAACGGCGCCAGCGAACTGAGCGAACCGGACTGCATACAAAATAACTTTTTTTCAGTAGAAGCACTCCGCTCGCAGTGGAAGGCGGGCATAAGAGCCAAGGGGAGCCAAAGAATCTTTGTGTAGCATGAACATACATACACGGACATTCAAAACTGCGTCAAATCACGTCCCTCGACGTCCGGGGTCTATGAATGCAGAGTTTTTCAGATAACTTCATCCTTAAATCATACTGCAATTAAAATTCTAATTTTGAATCATGTGAAGGAAAATCACTGAACATCACCATGTTGTGAAGTTACTGTGTCTGTGGAATGATTCTCGCGCATTCGATATACGATATCTACCCCTATATCGAGTGATTTTGTATAGGAATCTGTCAATATAGGTCTCGATATATATCGAATAATATCGAAGGCGCGATAATCATGCCACTGTGGTTCCCACGACACATTCTGGTTCGCCTAGTGTGGAGTGGAGCCAGAAGCAATGTATGTGCCTGTATCTAGAGATAAACTAAGTTTACTTGCATTGCATTAGACGTTACGTCATCAAACATTGGCGGTCGCAATCAACATTTATGATAAAAAGCAGACGCAAATTCATTGTTTACAAAAAAGTTCGTTGTCCGAGCCCGGAACATATAATTCACATTTCTCTGTTTATTTTCGTTCCGAATTTGATAGAGTTAACGTAAACTTAAAACGCGAATTTCCATATGCGGGCAACAAAACCATCTAAATATAACAACCTCGGAAGAACTTATAAAAACAGAAGGATTTGAAAACATCGGCCAATGAACTGATGAAACGTATACGGATGTAGAAGAAAGGTCCTATTAAGCGATACTGATGATATTGTAAACATGTACCTACGTAGTTACCTTGATAGGAAACGCTTGATATTTTAGTGAATCTCTGATGGTTCTTAGCCACGTTTTATTAAAATTGGTTCAGAAATTCAAAAGTTATCAGCCTCACAAGGAAACACTTTAGGCATAGACTTAAAATTTTATTTACTTGTGTCGGAATAGTAAAAACAAAACATAGTACTTAGTTATTCCTACAAGCCTTGTAGATGGCAGACGCCGATGAATTACAGAATAGTATTTGGTTGATACAACTAGCTTTATCAAATAGAGAGTCTCTTAACTTAATTTAAACAATTTGAAGCCTTATTAATTATCATACTTAATTACGTGGTTTAATAAAGAAACTAATCGAATGAAACAAACAAAACCATGCTTTCTCAGTTGCACATTATTGCTGCCTTTAGTGTACAAGTGAAAAAGCATGATTTTAGATGCTTTACTTCGATTCTTTCTTCAAATGACTCGCTCATTTATCGATGGCTCCAAGCGCAGCCCTGACATCACCAAACCTCTCATCATCATACTTCCTATAATCCCAACCAAAGCTCCTCTGGGTACCGTGTCTGTTGAAGCTTGGAGTCGACGCCATCGATCCTCCGAATTTCGACGGCGTTGATGGCAGCGACTCATTGTCTGGTATCGACGAGTCCTGGCTTAGTGATGCGTCTGGTGATAGAGTCAGATTCCTGGAGATGTCTTCGAACTCTTTGAGTTGTAAGGCACTGCATAGCGGCGTCTCCACTTGTTCCACCGTGTGGAGGTTTTCCTCGTCGATTACATATGCTTCGTTTTTCTTTGAATAGCTGGAAATTACATAATGTGTTGTATTAGATTAGTACGTCCGTCCGTTCAAAGCCCATGGCCCGCGATTTTCAATCTACCCATATCGTGATCAAGTTCAAAATCGATGAAAAAACATAACAAAAAAATATCTGGGTCCTTTAGTCCATTGAACGAGCTAGTAGCTAGCAAGCCAAGTAATAAGAACATTATGAGAACTACCCCATGGCTAGCAAGTCGAGTAACAAGAACCCTAAAATAACTCATAGAGTGGCGTAAGCCGCCTCGAAAATCCATGGCCAGCAACTCGAGTAAAGATAACTTTACAAGAACTCATAGGGCGGCGCAATCCGCCCCGAAAATATCACATGATCAGTATTTCGGACACCCGCCACCCCGCTACCGTGAAGTACCGGTTATATGCCTTATTATGTGCCGTGTATAACATACACTCTATATTTCTGGCTTAGCTACCTGGCTACTTCTGGCCACCACAGTGCAACTCACTTTAGAACATTCTTGAAGCGGTATCCCCAGATGATCTCTTTAGACAGGTAAGAGGTTCTGCTCTGTGTCACTGTTCCCATATTCTTGGAAGAGCCCGTCAGGCAGACGACTATCTCGAATCTGAAATAAATAATAATGTACCTGCAGTTCCAACGATCACCCTTTCAGTCGAGAGATTGTCATTCTCCTGACCGAAAAGGAAAAAAAAATACATAAAATTAGGGGAAATTAAGTTCTCATCCCCTTGCAATAGACATTAATTGACGTCTTGGTACCCACTGTCAAAGTCAAAGGACTCTTTTGTCCAGAAGCCACTGGGCCGGCTGTTGGCTTGCGGTGACAGGTGGGACGCTTTTTGCGTTACAAACGCAAGAGTAGCCACGTGTGATCACGTGTCAGTTTTCAACCGACTTCAAAAAAAGGAGGAGGTTCTCAATTCGACCCGTATGTTTTTTTTTCTATGTTTGTTACGCGATAACTCCGCCAATTATGAACCGATTTGAACAAATCTTTTTTAGGGCGTATAGGTAATACCTCAAGGGTGGTCCCATTGACACCAGGTCAGGATCTGATGATGGGATCCTGGAGAAATCGAGCGAACTCTTCAAATATTATAGGCAGACCTATAGTGATTTTTGTGTTTTTCATAATAACTCGTTTAAATGCACATAGCATAATATTGTGATGCGGAACTGCTGATGAAGACCACATATGGCCACCAGATCTGCTCAATACTAGGTACAAATACAATGCGTGGCTGACGGGCAGGCAACGCATAGCCTAAACCGGTGGACCTAGAGTCATGAAACTTTGTACAGGGGTTCCTTAGTCGCGTGGGGTAGCACTGATATAGGATTTGACAAAATTAATTCCCCAAGGGGGGGGGGATAAGGGGTTACAGTTAGTATTAAACTCAATCTAATCAAATAGGGTTTGTGGAAGTCGGTTTTTTCTAAAGTTTACTTTTTGTTTCAATTATTTATAAACATAACACTGTGCCCACTTTTAGCCAGTCATTCAATACTCCATTTTGCGTGACAGGGGACTAGCCCATCGCCGCAGCTATGGAGCAATGAAGGTTTCCTCACGATGTTTTCCGTCACCGTTAGAGCGTCCGTATAACGTCTTAAGATAAAGATAAGATAAGTTTTGTTTATGTAGTTGAATTTTAAAAATGTCGTAAAATTTTCGTGTCGTGATAACAGAACTACTATTATTGGTATGAATAGTTCACCTGTAATCCATCATATTCTCAGCTGACAAGTCATACAGCGGACTTTTCGGGCCGATGACATGGACGACCGTGATTGGCCACAGTAGAAACGCGTTGGCCTGCTTGAGTTGCAGTTGGTGGATGTAGTTCTGTACTGTCTCACCTTCCAGAGTCCTACATAGAAATACATTATTATTATTACAAGCTCACTACGTCCCACTGCGGGGCAAAGGTCTCTCTCATCCTCTTCCACTCTTTTCGATATCACATAATTATTATGTTAGCCGATACTATGGACTTAACAGTCCATGGCCGATACTGAGCGGTCTCCCTCCATACCTTATCCCATAAAACAGTCGAACCTGGTTAACTGAGATCCTGTAGACAGGTTTCCCGTTTACCCAGTTTCCCTAATAAGTAAAGTAAAGTAAATGTAGCCCACTAATGTCCCCACCGAGGGGCACAGACCTTTACCCGAATAAGAGTAACATTAGACACAATAACAACAGTTTTTCCCGTATGGGCTGACAAATTCTGGATTGCGGCAATTGGTGGCAATAAATGACACCACCAAAATATACCAACTCCACACGCTCTAGCGCCACCAGTGTGGGAAATGGCAAATACACAGTTCTAACCACCTTACACAAGGGGGGGGCAATTCTCTAAAAAAACCAAGGCTATCAGAATCTTTTCAGAGAAATTATCTTGTTAACTGGTAACGCACCTGATAGGTTTGAGCATGTACGCAGTGATGGTGCTTCCAATGAGATGCACATTCAGAAGATCCCACACGCGGAACTGAAGACATAGCTCGCCGTCTCGGAGACAGACCTAAACATAAGCATGAATATTTATATGCAGGCTAGCCCTAGAAACAGCGACATCATAAAGTAAGTACCTACGCTTTCCAACGACCTTGTGGCTTGCGGTGACAGGTGTGCTTCGGTTTGTTGCATTATTGGCACCTTATAGTGCCGCGGAGAGCGGGAGGATAGAGGTAGAGTCCTTGGGTACAAGATAATACAAATACAAGTGCCAAGAAATCGGGTCCTGTCAGTAATACGACAGCTACAACAACAATCCGATGTCTTGCTGTTACTACATTGCCAGGAGTGGCATAGATAAGTGCACCAATCAAAACAACCATGAACTGCCATGCATTTCAGTTTTAAGTTGGTAATGCAAGTACTAGTATTTTACTTACCACAGCTTTATGGCTGAATCCCACGGAACTGACGTGGCGGTTTGGCCTGATCAGCTTGGTGAACAGCAAACTGGTCAGACCACCAGACAAGGCCGTCCCAGCAACTATCTGAAATATAGATGCTTCAGTTAAGATTTTTCTCGCATTGAATGATATTTCGAGACCTAGAAACGCAATAGGCCCTTCTTTTGCATGATTTTCTTTTATTTAGAATTGATTTTCAAACAAAACCCTTTTAGAGTAACCCAGGTAATATTTTGATGGTATTACCTCCAACACCATTATAATGATGGCTTCAGGACACTCTTCGTTGGGGAACCGGGAGCCGTAACCGATGGTCATCTGAGAAAAAAACATAACAAATTATATTACAGACACATAATTCTGGCCAAAAGTTTGCCTAGGAAACCCTCTGTCGGGGGAACCAGAGACAATGTCATACACATAAACATCCAAGACCTGGGGATACTTACTTTCTCCCAAGCCTAGATTTGAACCCGGGACCTCTGGCTTTGGGGTTTGGGAGTCAAAGCCTCGAGCCGCACGCAACGTGCTATTCAACATGATATTCAAGATATAGCGGGATATTTAGCAGAAACAAATGATAATAATAATTCTAGTATTTCAATCCCAGTGCTGAAATTGTAACAATAAAATCGGACGTTCCGTATTTCGGATGACGCTGTAGGTTCCATCTGCAATCGCTATTTGGCAGTAAGTAGTCATAAATCACCTCCATCAACCCACACTTTGCCAGCATGATGGAGTATGGCCCAATCTTACTCATATTGTGGTTGGCTTGTACCGCTCGATGGGGACATTAATAGACAACCACATCATCATCATCATCATCATCGGCATTTTGTTTGTGCCAATCGAAGTCTCGCAATACACGAAATGTCATTGACCCTTCTGGCTGCTGGTCGTCCGGGCATTTTTTTTATTTGTCCCACCTGAGTCTCAACAGCCATCATCAACAGTCCAGCGAAGGAGGAAGTGCCAGTCACACAGTGCTCCTTCCCGTCTCCAATGTCGTCCTGGTAAGACATGGTGACAGTATACCAGATGGCAGCGAAGAACAACCAGAACAGAAAGTGGGCTACCACCATGAAGAGGATCAGGAACCGCCACTTGCTATTGATCTGGAAATGGAGAGAAAGGTTGGTAATAACATAACATTTAGAACACATACATTGCTTCAAGACCTGAGAACTAGAAACAGCGACGACATAAACATGTAAACATCCAAGACCTTGAGAGTTTTTTTTCTTCCTGGATTTCCCAGCCAGGATTCTAATCCGGGAACTCTCGCTTGGGAAGCACGGTCTAGATGGCACCCATTGTGAAAGAATGGATGAAAAGGGGTTGACCAAACAATTTTTTTGTATGAATTGATTGGGACCGTTTGAAAGGGGCGCCAATTTCTTGTGAAAGCCAGATTGACGATTTGTAAAGGGTCAAATAAGAAGCGCCCGGAGAGATTGTATGAAGAGACTTATACATTTTGAGGAAGCGAGAGACGTATGCAAGGATCTCAGTAAGTGGAGGTCTTTAGTATCTGCCTACCCCATTTCTCTCCTGCAGGGAAAAGGCGTGACTCTATGCATGTTAATGTGGATTTGAACTGCGTTCGACGTGGTAAGACTTATGTACTAGGAAATCTGGTCACTCCAGCAGTAACTACAATACGTAAAATGTTCATGATGAAACTTACGACAGTGTTAACAATGTCCCTCATGTACTTGATGGACTTCCTGGGAATGTGGTTCCTGACTGGGACATTCTCTTCCCCGTCCTTGAACACAACTCTTCTTGAGCGCTTCGGACGACCTCTTCTGAGCCTGCATTTTAGAGTTTATTTAATCACTGTGACTATATTGCCTGCTAAAGAATCTAACACTACGGGCCTCAATCTCAGATCTGAGATTAGCTGGGTCAATAGAGTAATGAACGAAGCTCGCCTTTGTACACGATTTTTCTATAAGATATCTGTTTCTCATCATGTTAGTACAATAAAGAAATTACGAATAAATTACGAATTACGAACGAAGAAGTTTTGCTGCTCGCCTGTTGCTCCCGGAAATTCATCTTGACCATAAACAAGAAGAAAACAAATTACTTGGGACATTTACTCAGACACAAACGATACTGAATTGTTCTGGTCATCGTGAAAGGCATGGTAGAGGGGAAAGGACGCGCTGGTAGAAGGAGGAAGTCGTGGCTCCGCAACATCAGGGAATGGACAGGAGAGGCATAGAACAGATGATATGCTTGGCAAAAAAAGAGGGGATTATGGAGGGCTGACGCTGACCGTTGTTGGTTTAAGTTTAGGGGACTGCCTGATTTCATCAAAAGTTAGGGGATGCTTAGCTCTAATTCTTAGTTGTCTAGGGATTGTTTCGGTGGCCACCCTCTTAAATTTAAGTCGTCGCCTAGTAGCTTAAATGTCCCTTAAACTAGGTCAACGAGAGGTCAACGCAAAAAACTGCTAGGTGGCCCCTGAAAAGGTAATAAAGTGTCGCCTAAATAAAGGGATTGTTGTTGAAACCGGCCATGTATCCCTCAATGGGACATTGATGGGCTATATTTATGTTAAAAGTAAAAGATTATCTTTTTCTTTATTTCTTCGACCTAGTTCGATTTTGTATCGTTGGATTTGTGTGACCAAAAAATTCTAGGAACCTAAAAAGATTAAATATCTTATCTTTAACGTCGGGTTTCCGATAACTGCTTTTATCACAACAAATGCAAGGTTTTCTATATGATTTGTCTTTTGAGTAATGCGATTATTATTTTTTTCAGCCAAACCCCGTACCCGCAGTATTCATTTCATCTATATTTTATTGCACAAAAACATAAAAAACACGTAACATTTACAGAAAGGTATGTACAAAGGCGAGCTTATCTCTAAAAAGAGATTTCTTCCAGCAAACCTAGGCATGACAGGAAAAAAAACAGATACAGAGAGGGAAGTCAGTGCACAATAAATGACTAAATAAATATACTTCAAACATAATATAATAAGTATACCAAATTACTAAATAAATACAAAATATGCAAATAAATACACCTAACTACATATATACATAATTAACATAAATACGTACATACAATATCTATCACGAAAGAGACAGGAAGTGCTCTTTTACCCGGTTTTTATATGTGAAAAGAGTGGGACTGGTGGGACTGTCTCTTATGGTGGAAGGAAGTGCGTTCCACAGTCGGATTGCCTGCAACCTGAAAGAGTGCTCATATGCCGAAGTGTTATGCCTTGGAGTGGCTAAGATTGAGACTGTGTGAGATTTTCGAAGCCGAAGGCCTGACAAGAGATGCTCAAAGCGGTCTCGAAGGTAGTTCGGATTTTTCAATATGTTGAAAAGATAATGAAGAATATGGGAGTCTCTGCGACGACGAATCGGAACTCACCCCAACTCTCTGCGATATTGAGAAACATGGTCGAATTTGCGCAGCCCGAAGATAAACCGAATCCCGAGATTTTGAAGTCGCTCGAGTTTGTTCAGTAGATCTTCGTTCGCACTCGCCCAACAGACATCGGCGATTAGTGGCAGGAGAATGGACTGAGCCAGGGTGATTTTGGTCTGCCGCGGCAAGAAGTACTGCAGACGCCTGAGGGAGTGGAATGACGCAAAAACCCGTCTGCTGACCGCTGACATGTGGGGACCAGGACAGGTGGTTGTCAAAAATAACCCCAAGGTTTTTCACCTTATCAGAGTATTCATTGTGATACCATTATATGAAACCAGGACAATGGGTTTTTGTAAAAGGGAAAGCGTATGCCTGGTTCCTATAATCATGGCTTGTGACTTGTTCGGGTTTACCAACAGTCCGTATGAGGAGGCCCAGTTTTTCACATTATTCAAGGTCAGCATTCGTGAAAATCATCTTTATTCGATTGCTCATAAAAAGCTAGCGGCTCACATCTGTATCTCTTGCTGATTCCTTTTAATGTCATTGATGGAATGTTAAAAGAAAGTTGGTGCAGATCCTTCAAAATACTTAACTATCAATTGAAAGAAATCGGGAAAATACTGGTAGATGTCAGAAATACAGGTTGTTCGACAGCATTCCAGTTTTGATGGTTACATCGCTTCGCTCGCGGACCAAACTAACAATAGTGACAAAAGGTGTGCGGGCGAGAGGGGTGAAGCATCCAATAAGCAGCGTTTTATTTGCTCAGTCTACGCATTCTGTTATAGTTTATTTTACTTTTAAGAATGTGGTTACACTTACCTATGAGTAGTGCCTTTCTTTTTTCTTCTAGTATACGGGGTAGTTCGTTCATATCCAGAAGAAATATTAGTCTGTGGAGCTTCATAAAAACTCTCATCTACTTCGATCGTCTCATAAATATTGTCAGTTGGAGATGAACTACTAACTATTGGTCTTGTAGTAGCATTCGAGACATGTATGGTTGTGCTTGGCAAAGAATATTTGGGAGTGTCACTTTCGTTTGTTTCAACATCAATTTTCATGACAAGTCCTTTAGTTCCTTGGGCTTCGTCATCGTCACTAGATTCTGAATCATTTGCTTCAAATACATCATCACTTTCTTTTGTTTCATTAGTCGTGAATACAGGAAATGTGATTTCTTTACCCTCCACATACGTTTGGGAAATCCTGTATTGTTTCTTCAACTCTTCATTGATGTAAACATCAGTGTTTATAATATTTGGTATTTCTATCGATGATCTGCCGGAGCCATTATCCCTGATGGCTTCAGAGTAGCTAGAAGACCTAGTTAAAACCCTAGACCTGCTAGATCTTCTGCTGTCTGCTTCATATTGAAGTTCCAGATTTCTGGATCGTATGCTACTTCTTCTACTTTCATGTTCTTGTGTAACCTCTAAGGCCCTAGATCTTAGACTCCCTCTGCGCTCCAATCCAAGAGTCAATTCCAGAACTCTTTTTATACTTCCCCTTCGCCTTTCTTGCTCTTCAAGCTCTTGGGCCCTTGATCGAATACTGGCTCTACGGTTGTCATTATCAGAGTTCATTGTGATTTTATTTATTTACAAATCACTCATGTATTTATCTCTACGAAAGTAGGTTCATACGAGTCAAAGTACTCTATAGAATCGAATTGATATTTACCTCCAAGTCCACTGAATTTACATCACAATACACACTTACAACTGTTTCTACAACTATACCTGCTGATACTACAATAACATTTATTTACATTGCTGTTGGAATTATCTCAGCTTTGTTTCCTTTTACTGACAAACTGTCTGTCTCCTAAGGCGTATGTTTTGCAACTACGCTGTATACCTTCAAGACTTGAGTCGTGATAACGTATATTCCTTTTGTTATCATTCTGTCAGATAAGGCCACTCATGCGGTTGTCTGTTTAAACTTATTTGCGACTATTGCGACCTAGACATGTCAGGTGCTTTGATTTAGCATTAAGGGTAATAAATAACTAAATAATATGCTCTATTGAAATAAAAGGCATGAAATTATATGGAACTTTTAATAATACTGAGTATAGGACAAACGCACAGATAGGTAAGCTAAGTTTCACAATACTTCCGATTATAATAAGACCTCATGTCACCTTTCGTTTAGAATATAAATAGCCACAGCTTTTCGATCAGGGTCCATAAATTTAGATAATCTCTATCTACAATTTTAAGACTATAGCGGACATTGTACTTATTGCCACCGCCTTACAAATCGAAAATGAAATTTCTCGGTCAAAAGATCAGCAAGGATAGCTAACACGTACCTGCGTCAATGTTCTTCCTGAAGGACGCTAAGATATAACAGCGAGGATAGCTATGGCTTAATCTCGTTAACGTTCTTCCTGAAGGACGCTAAGATACGACAGCGAGGATAGCTACGGCTTAATCTCGTTAATGTTCTTCCTGAAGGACGAAGATCTTTGCAGATGGAACGAGGATATCCTGTCACTGAAGCTGCTTGGAGTGCCAGGACAGGCTGGCGATGACTCCTGACCACTGCTCTGTCTGGATCTGCAAGTTGGAATTAGTTAGAATTGGCTGTTGGAAAATGTACTCATGAATGACTGACTCTAAAGGGGATTGAACATTTTTGTACAGAGAGTGTAGCATCAGTCATTGTTTTTTTTTAAATTACGTACTTGTGTTGTGTAAGATTGGTACAAAGGTAAGTAAGTAAAGTAAAGCTGCAGGCTTCAAACTTGACTAAGAATGTGCTCTACTTTACCAGTTTACTGCAAAAACCGCACCAAAATCGGTCCAGTAGTATTCAAGGAAAATCATAACGGACACATATACACACATACACAAAAACGCATCCTCCGTTCCGTCTATCGTGGGTAAACATTGTGTTTCAGATTAGGTGCCGGTTACTATCGCGGCTCGGTGGTAGCAGTCGTAAAGCTAAGTAAGAAGTTCTAATCGGGCAACTTGAAACTCTCGACAATAGGTTTGGCCTTTAGGCACTGCCGGCGCAGTGGAATATGGCTCGGTTTACTCTAATATGGGCATAGGCCACTTCGCGGGGACGTTATCAGAGGTTTATTTGTATATTCTGCTTACCCATAAAGTTGACTGGCGCTACGAGCTGCGGTCGGGATGGGCTCCACCAGATCAAGTTTCTTATGCTCGATCAGATACTTTTGCTTTCTGTTGTCATACCTGAAAATTATAATTGAAACAAAAAGTAAACTTTAGAAAAAACCGACTTCCACAAACCCTATTTGATTAGATTGAGTTTAATACAAACTATAACCCCTTATCCCCCCCCCCCTTGGGGAATTAATTTTGTCAAATCTCATATCAGTGCTACCCCACGCTACTAAGGAACCCCTGTACAAAGTTTCATGGCTCTAGGTCCACCGGTTTAGGCTATGCGTTGCCTGCCCGTCAGGCACGCATTGTATTTGTACCTAGTATTGAGCAGATCTGGTGGCCATATGTGGTCTTCATGAGCAGTTCCGCATCACAATATTATGCTTACCATGTGCATTTGCACGAGTTATTATGAAAAACACAAAAATCACTATAGGTCTGCCTATAATATTTGAAGAGTTCCCTCGATTTCTCCAGGATCCCATCATCAGATCCTGACCTGGTGTCAATGGGACCAATGGGAAGGTAAACCCTTTCAAACAAAAAAAAATATATACGCGTGTAGCACCGTACACGTGTTAGAAGTAAAACTTCTGTAGCTAGATCATTAAGTGGTACCTATACTATACACCTATACCTACCTATACTAAAAGAGATTTAAATTTCCAATTTTGAGATCCAATCTCTGCTTCAAGTTACTTTTATGTTTCAGACGTCCGATTATTTGAAATTATTTTATACTTGTACTTACTTTTAATACGTCATGTCATTTATTTCCCACCATTCCTTATCTACAATTTGTCGCGCTCGTGGTGATATACTTAACTCATTCAATAGTGTCACTACTATTTGCATCTCGCTCAGATTATATACCATCTGACGACGTCACGTCTTAAAACCGTCTCGCTCAAATGTATGCATTGCTTTGCTTGTCTCTGTGCCCAGTCCCTTTATTTAATTGATCGAGTACGTATTTTCAACTATTCCAAGTTAATGTGTACCTGCGGGGCTACCATAAGGCTTGCCACTCACCTCAGTCGCGCAGATAAATGACAAAGAAGATGGCTAAATCAATATATGGACGACTGCCCCAGACATGTACAAAGACTTCTCAACAGCCAATAGCATTTAAATATTCATTCATAAATTTAATTTACTGCGTCTGTATTTAGTTTGTAGAACTTGTAGAAAAAAATATTAAATATAGGTAAATAAGAGTTGTTACTCAATACTCCGGGATTCCAATATGATTCCGTGACCTTTGCCGTCGCTAGAAATAAGCACCATTTTGCAATAACATGCAACATAACGCCATCTAGCCACTCCTCTGGAAACCTCCTGTTTTCAACAGTTTTGCTAGTTGGCAATTATGTTGCATGTTATTTTTAACGATGGCAAAAGTCACTAATCAATGGCGGAATCATAGAGTATGAAGTGACAACTCTTAATTATTTAATCATTTCCTTCAAGTTCTACAAACTAACTAAAGACGCAGTAATTTATGAGAGAATATTTAAATGCTATTAATTGGCTGTTGAGAAGTCTTTGTACATGTCTGGGGCAGTCATTTTGCCAAATTGCCAACTCCTTTCGCGTCTCAATGATGTTTCTCCATAAAATAGCGCGCATTCATTATGATATGACATTAAATTGTGACAAAATGCGTGGCTGGGGTGACTGGCGTGCCTTATGCTACCCCCGCTAACCTATACATACCTACTTTGCTAGGATTTTTTAGGGTTACTTCATCGCGAAGCGATGACGTAACTCTTATTTAATTTTATTCTTGACATTTCCTTAGTCCGCCATACGACATACCTCGATTTTGATGTTTTACTTCAACATTATTGACTGGCATAAAGCATTAACTTTAAAATTACAAAAGCTTATTAAAATCAAAATCGTATAATTTCAACAGTTATAACAACAATTCAACTTTAAAATATGTATTACAAAAATTACATACAAACAAATAAGCGAAACAATAAGCCATTAAACTTATGGCTCTGTAAGCTGTAGACCTCGCTTTGGCCGTTTACTACAGATAAACATTAAATAGGTAGGTATAACACGTACTTAGTAGCTAAACTGCTAATTTGTGACTTGAACTGCACTATATAATAAAAAGTGGCTTTAGAACAGTTCTAGGTACCTACTTATTGTTTTCAAGAAGTCTTAAGCCTGCACCGAGCTTTTTATTCACAATAACACGTTTTTATAACCCTTGTTTGAAGTGATAAACAGTTAAATTAAATTTTTTCCAAATATATTAGTACTATTGGGGATATATCTCAGCCGGTATATACGATGGAAACACGATTTGATTAAGTTGGCTCGATAGAATTAATTCGCAAAGTTATCTCTAAAAAATAAAATAAACCCTTAGTACGGCCTGAATAATTACGGAAAGTTGTCAGTTTTGAATAATAACAAACTACTACATGTTTTCTATAACGTATACACTTTACATTTTCAAAATGTGGGTTTGTTTATCAATACGAAGGAAATACCTAAATTCATGCGCGTTCCGGCCATCCTAAACCCGACCTGCCTCTCCTCCCCCATATCCGCTTTAGTAGTGCTTCAGCTGTCGGACGGGGAGCTTGTGTCGCTTCCACTGAGACGCCCGGATTTGAAAACGTACGAAGAGTTTTGTCAAAAATCACTTCATTCGAGATGGGGAACAAAGTAAATAAATCAAAGGAAAGAAGGGGTTGGCGAAAAAAGAACGCTAAACGCTTGCATGAGGAAATGAAGTAAGTGTAACTCGTATACCTACCTACCTACTTGCATATATATAAATAATTTGGACAAGTGCGAGTCGCACTCGTACTCGCTCAGAGGGTTCCGTACCACCACACAATACGGGTACGGAATCCTAAAAATATTGTGGTAAATAACACTGTAAATTATCTGTTTTCAATAAAGAAATTCATATGAAACAAGGCTTAGTTATAGGGTCCCGTTTGGCACCCTTCGGCACGGAACCCTAAACGACAATTTAATTTATCCTTCTAGAGCACGACGCTTACAGCTTACAGGCCGAGAATTTTGAAGACAAACAGAATGTACCTGTTGCTTCGTAAGTATACTCAATACCTACCTACCTACTTGTAGTTTGTGGTTTGTTTGACTAAATTAATTCCACTAATATTTTTCACATTTTTTCTCACATTCCATTCTCTGTCATTCTTTTTCTTTTATAGGGTAAATGTACCAGTTGTTGACATTTCACTGCAAAATAATTATGAACCATCTGCTGACGGGGTGAGAGAAAGACAACTAATACAGAACTTTGAAGACAAAGAGAATACTGTTGCTTCGTAAGTATAATCCTCCTACCTTCCGATTATACCTACTTATTAAAAGTGGTTTGCACTTACCTATCTACCTACTTACGATATTTGAACAAATATTTATACTGGAAAATTATTTATCTTTTTCTATTTTTAGGGTAAATGTACCAGCTGTTGGCACTTCACTACAAAACAAAGAGTCATCGGATAAACTGTAAGCGTAGAAATAGTAGGGTGTATAGGAAAACATTATAATAAATTAAGTATGAATGACCACTATATCTATTTTTCGATTTACAGGGTAAATTCCTTGGATGACACCGATTCTAAAATTTATCACACTCTGGAATCGTAAGTTCAAAAAATAATTATTTTTATGAAATAAGTCTTACAAATTTCATCCGAACACCAATTTTGTCGATAAATAAAGTAATTACAATTAAATAAAATATTCTGTTTTATTACAGGGTACCAATTACGTGGAAACAAAATTCTTGTCTTCCAGTGGATGGAGAAATAGACAATGAAATTACTTACTTACTACTTAAAGGAACAGGTAAAAATATCCAGATGATGAAAAATTAAACGCTAAAAATTTAGACACGGTCGCGCTGTAGGCTTTAAAGTCAAAACATGTTTTGTGTGGTAATTTTTCATGTGTTCCTTGCCATAAGACCAAATTACCTGTGCCTGTAGACAAGTGACATCGCTAAGGATAGCGAGTCGAAACGATAACTTTTTATGTATGCGATTTGATATTTGGAATCACTAAGGTGACGTCACCTAGCGATGTCACTTGTCTAGGCCCCCTGATCATGCAACATCACTCAGTCTTGATTGTCATTCAGAATTTATTTTGAAGAATAAATCATTTGAATTTTAAATTAAAGGGTCGATAACTGGGACTCTCACCTTATTTAGCCGTTATGTTATTTTACGTTATTAAGTTCACTTTATGAGTTTCTATTGCACTAATTACTGTTACTTAGAATATTATCATAAAAGGTAATAATAAGGTATTATTCAATTTATAATTATCAGGGATCGGATCGAAGGTGTGAATTTACCTAAAGTTTGTAGTCGGACATGACAAGGAGCAGTTACAACCACTTGAGTTGAGTTGAAAAAATGACTGCACCTTTCAATTACAATCTGTATGAATGTTTTATTTACCTCGCTTGAATGATGTAAAGTACATTACTCAGTAAATTTTACGAAAAATTTAAAAATAAAAAAGTTATATTTTTTTGGGAATGAGCAGTTTGAAAATGTTTATAGTTCGGTGTTTCAAATGTAAGGAACATGTAAAACTAATAAAAACAAAAATTAACTGGTTAGACAAAAACCCGAAATTTAACAGGTTAAATTCAAACCGGTTCAACTCAAGTGGTTGTAACTGCTCCTTGTTATGTCCGACTACAAACTTTAGGTAAATTCACACCTTCGTTCGTTCCGATCCCTGATAATTATGGTCTACCTCCACCAAGCGGACGGCACGGCATATCGGACTAAATCGGATTTTACAATCTTGAAACGAAAATAAATCTTGCATGCAGTGTTTAGATAGTTTAGAGCCCTCGCCCACGACGACTTTTTGCAGCGCTGCAGACGCGCGGCTGTCGCGCGTTCGCATCGATACAGTCGCGAAGCGGTCGCTAGCTGTGTACCCTCGCCCACGTAACCAAAACTCAGTCGCGATGCTAACGCGCGTTAGTAGCGATGCTGTCGCGCGTTTGCATCGCTACAGTCGCGATGCTGCCGCGCGTTAGCATCGCTTCTGAAACGCGTAGCAAATGCGACTAACGCGCGTAAGTAGCGATGCTGCCGCGCGTTTACGAAACGCGCGTCTGCAGCGCTGCAAAAAGTCGTCGTGGGCGAGGGCTCTTAGAGTCTATATTGCCAAATCAATAACAGCCGCCGCCGCCGCACGCGCCCGCCGATATGCTGCTGTTATTGATTTGGATGCAGTGTTTAGAGTCTATAATAGACTGTAAACACTGCATGCAAGATTTATTTTCGTTACAAAATTGTAAAATCCGATTCCGTCCGATGCCGTGCCGTCCGCTTGGTGGAGATAGACCATTACACCTCAATATTTTTTATAGAAAAAATATCATGTTCCTATATTCCATAATAAATAAAATTGTGTAAAATCTGGAAAAAGGTTTCTAACCGTAAATATTTGTAATAAAACTATTTGAAATCGATTTTTTGTTTTATTTTGTAAATAGGTATTGGTAATAGATAGGTATAGTAGAACCCACGAGTCCTGTAGTTTGATCATGATCATAGAGTGGGCTTTTTAGATAGCAACAAAGTCGAAGTTGTCAAAACTGTCAAAATCCAATAAAGGTGAACTCAGACCCATCGGTGCCGAGCGATTAGTGTAAGATGTGATAGTCAAGTGTGCGTTCTCCTTAATTCAGGTCGTAAACATACAGTTGCCATGACGAGACGAGACTTTTTTTGAATTTGCCGGCTTTTCAAACGACGACGCTACTCGTGGGTTCTACTATACCAACCAACCAACTCGCGAGTGACGACACGGGGTGGCGGCGCAGGGCTCGTCACGCGCGGCGGCGGCGGCGCAGGGCTCTTGCTAGCCTTTCGCATGCTTTCGCTCTTGCCGCCGCCGCCGCCGGTTTGCCTCACGCACACATACACGAAGCGCAAGAATACCCAAAATCGATTAGCGCTAGAAGCTCGGTGCACTCTTAATGCAGCCATCCATCACATCGGAATTTGCTTCTAAACTAAATATCACATTTGGATGATTCTAAGTGACTTTATGCGATTACTAGCTGCCCGTTGCGCGACTACGCAGCGCGTTTTAGGTACCTATTCCATAGTTACCGGCCACAAAACGATTCGTTCATCATTTTAGAAATCTATATCGACCCGTGTGACATTGATGAAACTCTTTTCTTACAAACTGTATGGATCGCATCGCACAACTGTCAAACATAAGTTCCGGTTCCAACAAAGAGGTTGAACGAGGTAGTTTTTGGTCACGTCACTGGTTTTGGCCATACCGGAAATCAAGAACTCGTGGAAGAATGCTTAAAATAATTTTTATTTGTTAGCGTTAAGGTTTTTCTCTCACTAATTAACATTCTTTATTGTACGAATGTATTATTATCTTATCTGATTAGTTAAAAACCGTATTGAAAATAGTTGCGGTTTTAAAAGTCTTCAGCCGACCCTGACGTCACCGATTCCAATTTCCGTTACATTTCTTAGCCACTCGTGATAGCACCCGGCTAGTAGTAATTGAAAAGCAAATATATGAATAACCCACAGTTGAGAGGTTAAATAAATTTTACCCCCGTGCCCCAAGAAGTTTTACTTCAAAAATAATTTTCCAAATCGGTCCATCCGTTTAGGCGCTATCGAGGCACATACATACATACGAGGAACAGCGCCGGCTATGATGAAATAACAACTAAGGTTTTAAAATACGTGGTTCTTATAATCTCCCCCATCCTGAGTCATATAATTAATAAATGCATGGAACACGGCATGTTTCCAAATGAACTTAAAATCTCGGTAGTAAAACCTCTATTTAAAAAGGAAGATAAACAGAATATGAATTTCTATCGGCCTATTGCATTGATACCCATTTTTGCCAAAATATTTGAAAAGGTGATGTACAGAAATATTTATGAATACTTTGAAAATCAGAATCTATTCGCACCAGAACAAAAAGGGTTCCGGAAAAACAAAACCATAAATATGGCTGTTTATGATTTTCTTAGTAACATTATTACTAACGTAGATATTAGAAATCCTGTGGTAACGATATTCATGGACATGAGTAAGGCCTTTGACTTTGTAAGCCATGACATCCTAATAAGTAAATTATTAAATTATGGTATTAGGGGTAACGCAATAGAACTAATAAAATCATACCTAAATAAGAGACAACAAATGACGCAGATAAATAGGATTTGCACTAAAACAAAACTGGAAAAAACATATATATCTAAAGCTAGAGAGATAGAGCGTGGAGTACCACAAGGTAGTGTGATGGGTCCATTGCTCTTTTTAGCATACATTAACGACTTACCAAATATTATAAACCACTCTATGGTGTTATTTGCAGACGACAGCACGGTCATTATACCATGTGCAGATCCAAATGAATTTGAATACGAAATTAACAACACTCTAAATAAAATTATTAATTGGCTCAATCAAAATAATCTAGTTGTTAACATTAATAAAACAAAAATAATGAGTTTTCAAAATAATAATAATACAATTAAAAATTTCAACATAAACTATTCAGGTGAAACTATTGAACAAACTAAGGTAACAAAGTTTTTGGGAATTCATATTGACTATAATCTTAAGTGGAAAACACAGGTGGAAACAGTGTGCAAAAAACTATATACGTTTGCATATGCCCTATACAAGTTATCAAAAACTGTAAAGGAGTAAGCGGTATTAATGGCATACAATGGTTATGTGGACTCGACACTAAGATTTGGCATCATCTTTTGGGGTAACGCAGTAGACAAAGGTTCTGTTTTAATTGCACAAAAAAGATGTGTCAAATTAGCTATAACAGCTTTGGGTTAGAGATGAGAACGGTTAGGCGGTAGTGTCGTGACATTTGTAACGGTATTATAAGCCGGAGACAAGAATAAAGTAGGCAAAGCAGCAACAGACAGAGAGGAACTAACTTTAGAATTGACTGGTCGTGTATAACAAGACTATCTGATAAGTGAAAAGTTACTAAATATTGTAGCGTGTTGTGCAAAATGAACACTAAAAAGAATAAGAACAAAAATCGTCCTAATAAACCACAGAACCCGAATCCACCGCAAAAATTGGAAAATGAAACCATGAAACCTGAACCTGTTCCTGAAAATGTAGATAAACTAGATAGTTCTTTGAAGTCTGAAGAGCGAGTACCAGAAATTATTAGTGAAGTGGTGAATGTGCCAGAATCTGATGTTAAAGAAGAGACTGGCAATGACAGTCCAAAGAAGCCTAAAAGGAATAGAGGTAAGAAGAAAAAAGGTGAAGTAGAAGAAAGTGATATAATAGAGAAGACTCCTGAATTTGCTATTGAAACGAAGTCAAGTGAAGTGAAAGAAGAGGCGAAGCCTGTAGAATCTGGTAGAATTGCCAAAGTTGACGAAGAAGCTTTACCCATGGCACCAGCAGCCCGTAAGAAAAAAGGTAAAAACAAGTCTACCACTCAACAGGCTGAGAAAACCATAGAAGACACCGTTGAAAAAAAAGAAGAGAAGATTGAATCGAAAGATGTTGCTATTGACCATATTGAAACTAGCGAACAAGAACCAAAAGCCTCGAAGAAGAAAAATAAAAAGAACAAAAAAAGAAATGATTCTGAGAAGTCTGACAAGGCAGAAGAATTGTCATGTACTTCAGCATTTCAGAAAATTCTGTCTAAAACAGATGGTGACTTAAAAGATCCATTGGTAATGGATACCAAGACTGAAGATGTGAAAGAAAGTGATAGTAGTTTTTCGGAGCCTACTGTGAAGGAAGTGGAAAAATCTTCTAAGAATATCGCGTCTCAGAAAAGAAAAGATGAAGTACAGACTATAACTGAAGTTGTAGTACCTCAAGAAAATGTTGATTTACCTGAACCTGCAATCGTGCCAGAACCATCAAAGAATAAAAAGAAAAACAAGAAAGATATTAAACATACTCAGCCACCAGACCTAAATATTGAATCCGTGCCTCCAGCATCTCATGAAGGAAAAATTAAAGAAACTCCTGACTCTCCTATATCTCCTGGCGTAACAAAAGAAAAAAGCGAATCTATCATTTCTCCAAAGTTGCTTGTTGACACTAACATTATAGACATACCAACGGATCCAAGTCCAAAACCGAAACCTAATATTGCCAAGCCCGTCGAAAAGAAAAGCAAAGGAAAATCAGCTTATCAAGATACAATAACTCAATTTGAAAATCCTACTACACTAGAAGCTTTGAAAACAAAATTCGTTTCAGAACCAAAACAAATAGAAGAAACTTTGGACACATCTGAAGTTTGTTCAAGCCCAGACTGCACAAAGCCGACAGAACATACCAAATCTCGAAAGAAAAAAGGCAAAGGAAAACTTATTATTGCAGAAGTTGAAATTATTCCAGATTTATCCGACATACCTGAAGACATTACCCCAAAGGAAATAAAAGAGCTTGAAATAATGGCACTAACGGAATCAAACACACCTGAAAAACCACCCAACATCCAGGATATCAAAGAATCGGAAATGGACAAAGATGCCGATACTCTTTCTACGGAAAAACAATCAGATACAGTTAGTGTAACTGAAATAGAATCACGTAAAAAACGAAAAAAGTCGCCTAAGCCCTCTGGTAAATGTGAGAAAGACAAGGCTGCAATTGAAAAAGATCTTATTGAACCAGAACGCTCGGCAACGGAAGTTGTTGCTCAAATAGAAGTCATTAAATCTATAACTCCACCTCCTAAAACTGATATCATAAAAATGCCTGAACAAGAAACAAAACAACCACAAGATGCATCTCCAAAACCTTCAACAAAACTACAAGAGACAGACATTTTAATAAAAGATTTCACAACACCAGCACTATTATCACAGACATCACAAGGTACTGATGCTATTTCTACTCCAGCGAAATTAAATAACCCGAAAGTAGATTTAGATACTTTGAAAAAATCTATCACTGAATCAGTAAAACAAATTGAAAATATTGCGATTTCTAAAATAGAACCAAGAAAACAGCGAAATAAATCTCCAAAACCTCCAACTACAACAGAAACACCCATAGTTGAAGAGACTTACAAAGCTACAATTGCATCAGAACCTAGACAGATGCCTGCTACCAGACTTGATATCGGTAAAGATATTTTTGACAAATCTAAAGCAGTTGAAAGCATAAAGATTCTCGAACATGAAACTAAAAAGCAGCGAAAGAAATCACCTAAGCCATCCACCAAAACAAGTGTACCAGTTGATGATAAAAAAGATTATATTGAAATCAGCCCACCAACTCCGAGAACAGAAGACATGCCGAAACTAATTCCTATTGAACCTGAACTTGACTTACCTCAAAATCTAGAAATAATTCAAGATACTACAGCAAAAGAGCCGGATAGCATCAAGGTTCCCGACCCGGAACAGGGGAAGAAACGTAAGAAATCACCCAAGCCCACCAAAAAACCTGATGAAATGTCCGATAAAACAAAGCTTACTGAAGAAACTTATGAACCTAAACCCATTTCCCTGGCTGATATTTTAAAACTAGAATCCAAAACTACAAGTACTGTCACAGAAATAAAGCACCCAGATTTGATAGAATACCCACGATCAGAAAGTGCCGGAACCATTGACAATAACAACAACACTTTTATTCAAGAAGTTCTTCCACCTGAATCAAATCTTACTGTTCCAATTGTTTTACCGGACACACCATTCATCCAAGGAACAACTAAATCTCCTTTGGTTTCACCAGACATAATTTCTTCTGGAGTTCGAGTATCGGATATAAAGTCAAGTACTGAACTAACTAAAGACGTGACTGAGAAACACGATTTGAAATCAAAAGTAATGGAAGTCAATCAAGACATGGAGGATTTAAGAATGTCAATTGAAAGGTCGCTAGCTGAATTGACCGCTTTGGAAAAGAAGGACGAGGAATTTGAAAAAAAGTATGCAGTAGGTCAATTGGCAAGTGAAGATTTAAACAACGAAGATTTAATCACACAACTACAAGAACTTGAAAAAGTCAAAGAACAAGGTAAAGATATCATTCAAGTAGAAACGAAAGCTGTTGAAATTGAAACAGATAAAATAAAAGATGAAGATATAAAGTTAGATACGACAGAACTTGCTGAAGCTCCAGTGTGCCCAGCTCGGAAAGATAACAAAGGTAAAAGCAAATCTAAAAAGAAGGGTGGCAATCAATCACACCAGCCACAGACTGTTTCTTCCACGGACGCTACTTCTACTACATCTGAGACTGAAAAAAAGGACAAAATATCACAGGAAGGTAACAAGGAAGAAAAGAGTGAATTAGAAGACCAATCAAAATCATCAAATGAGCAGAAAGGTAAACAGCAATCTTCAAGTACTGCCAATGAAGATAAAATACCAAAAAATCCTGTCGATACAGAAAAAGATATTAACATGGATTTTGATCCAATTGAAAACTTTGAAGACGCACTAACATCAAGCGTTGATGATGTGAACAAATCATTTGAAGTCATCGCCAAAGAAGCCACTGACGATAAGGACAACCCAGAGATTAACATAACAGAACCAGACGAAGAAGATGAAAAAGGCAAAGAAAAACCAAAAAACGAGAACCCACTGTCGCAGCCAAAAAACTTGCTAGGCCACCCCGACATTCCTGTGCCATCGAATAAAACCGACTATAAAAAGGAGAGGAATAAACCACCAAACACAAGACAAGCTAAAGTGAAAATAAAAGACTCAGTTGACATCGATAAAAGCTTAAAACAATCAAAAGAATCCCAGACAGAAAACAGGAAACTCATCAAAAACAAAAACGCTAATGAGACTGTAACCTGCGTTACTAGCGAAAACGATGAATATGTCTATAAATACAGCTTTAGAAAAGTGTTTCTGTCAAGCAATTGCCACAATTGTAAGAAGGATTTGAAAGCTACACGGATTACTTGCAGCTTCTGCAGCCTGATCTTCTACTGCACCCAAAAGCATAGAGATGAGGACTGGCCACAGCATCAGGGCTTTTGTTTTGCTGTCTCCACTATTGTGCATTTGAAAGGTAAGTGTGTCATACAGCTGTATTCAGAGTCATTCAATGATCATTAATCCCCAGAGACTACGTATATATATCCAATTGACTGCGCCTGCGGGGGAATGCGGCAAACGTTTGTTGTATTCAACAAACGTTGGCATACGCAACCTATGAACGAAGACGGGCCGCCAGACAGTTTCGCAGCGGGCTGACCAATCACAGCTCTCTTACCTCGTCCCCCGCCGCTTGTAAATTGGTGAGTTGCGTTTCAAAGGAAAATGTATCTATGCGCTCTCCACTGGATAAGTGCTCCCTGTTAATCCGATTCCAAGTTCAAATTCACCAAAAAAATTGTGTACAGAAATCCAGCAGATAACCTTGAATTTACCTAAAACGTCGTTACCTTAGTTATCCTTAATGAATCGTTAATGACTTGTAATTATGATCATTTGCAATAATCTATCCATGATTTTCACATTACAGGAAGTTCGATTTGACAGTTGCGCTATGGAACTTACTTTTGTTTGACCCTATCTAAAAGATTGACGATAGGTTTTTGAAAACGGCCGTTAGAATGAAGGCAGATAATATGTAGGATCTGTGACGCTTGGCTAAGGCCCGCGCAACAGAAACAGAAACTTCATCCCCGAAACGGGAGAAAAATAAAAGAAAATAATAATAATAATAATCATTTATTTCCAGACATAATAGTCCAATATAAACACATGAATGCCTACGCACACCGGGACGGGATGGCAAGGGATTTCAATTTTTACCAATGGAAATTCAAACGTATCGATATAGAAATACGACATAAATTGATTTGGCTTAAAATAATGCCGAAGCATCAAGCATAAAAGTAAAATAGAAATAAAATGACAATGATAAGATAGTGTTAAAATTCCAAAATAAATGTCAACTTTTAAACCAAATTTGACATCGCCAGATCATATCATTGCAACTGAAGTTTGCCATGGCCCCCATGCCCCCTCCCCCCCGTATCCGCCAATGATAAAATCAATCATACTTCAGGCCTCAAACATATCTACGCCTCAGCGGCCAACATCACCGGCCAGGACTACCGTCTGCTGCGAATGCAGATGATCGTGTCATGCGAGAAGGTGCTCAAGAGGAAGCTGACTCCGTGTGAGCAGGAGATGCTGCTTTACCCGAGGATCTGCGCAGAGTCGACATGTAGGGAGTGGCGGCAGGCGAGGCTGCAAGACTGTGCTGGATGCGGGCAGGTGTTCAACCTTCGGGGTCTACTCTACCATGAAGATTCCCATGGATGTCTTTAATAGGCTTTATATAATATCTCCACAAATTGGTTACCTACATCATAATCATCCATTCCCTTCCAAGGGAATCCATGTATATTCAGTTTCTTCAGTAGATGCAGTAATAGATGAATTATTTAAACACACTGTATAGTCAGTATCTTCTATTGGTACAGTAATAGATGAGTTAATTAAAAGGACACGACTGTGTTGCACTGATGACGTTTGGATCGAGACTGGTTTGCAGCGCCGCCGCCGCCGTGTTAGAATCCTTGTGAATGTGTGCGTGAACAGGCTCGCCCCCCAGTTTATTGCTGATCATCCTCAGCATCATCCAGGAGAGGAACTATCTTCCTGATAGAACGTCGAAGAATTCCTCGTGATGTCTTGATATCTACAACTCGACTGGCCTCATCAGATCCAGGATAAAGGCAGTGTATTCTTCCTAGTGGCCATTTGAGTGGTGGTGTCTGTTCATCCTTAATCAGTACGAGTTGGCCAGGTTTTAAATCATCTTGCCGGACACGCCATTTTGTGCGTTGATGCAGCTCAGCAATATATTCACGGCTCCATCTGGACCAGAAGTGTTGACGTGCTTGTTCTATTCTTGCGTATCTGTGTAGCCTATTCGGATTGGCTTCTTGAAAGTCTGGAGCCGGCAGACTAGTAAGGGGTCTTCCAATTAAGAAGTGTCCGGGGGTAAGCGGGGATAAATCATCAGGATTCGAAGACAATGGTATTAACGGACGCGAATTCATTACAGCTTCAATTTGCGCGAATAATGTAGTTAGCTCTTCAAATGTCAAATGACTATTGCCTACGACCTTTTTCATGTGATTTTTAGCAACCTTTACACCTGCCTCCCAAAGCCCGCCAAAGTTCGGAGCATAAGCGGGTGAGAACCGGAATTTTATACCCTCATTTGCAAAAAAGTTTGAAACTATATCATTATCAACATTTCGTTTTAATTCATGGCTTGCACCTACGAAATTAGACCCATTATCACAATAAATCTGATTGGGCCTTCCTCTTCTCGATATAAATCTTCTTAAAGCTAAAATAAATGCCTCTGTAGTGAGGTCACTAACCAATTCAAGATGCGTTGCTTTCGTTTTGAAACAAACAAATATGCATAAATATGCCTTAACCAATCTAGCGCCTCGACCTTTCTTTGTACTTATCATAATAGGGCCGGCGTAATCTATTCCTACAACTTCAAACGGAAAGCCAGGTACTATGCGCTGTAAGGGCAAATCACCCATTATCTGGGCCGCAGCCCTTCCCTGCATCCTTCTACACATCACGCATTGCTTATAAATCTTCCTAGCTAACGTTCTGCCCGCAATAGGCCAGTAACTCTCACGAATAGAAGCAAGAAGAAGCTGTGGCCCCGCGTGGAGAAGACGTCTGTGCTCATGCTCAAATAACAACTTAGTAAAGGGATGGTTTGCACTCAAAATCATTGGGTGCTTTTTAGAATAACTATACTCCGAATTATTTAGTCTTCCTCCAACGAGCATAGCACCCTGGCTATCCAAGAATGGACTTAAACTTAGCAACGTCGATTTTAAATTAACTTTCTTATTTTTAACTAAATTATCAATGTCTGACTCAAAACATTCTTGCTGCGATAATATAGCTAACTTTAGTTCAGCCTCATTTAACTCATCTGCAGTTAATGGACCCTTTTGCCTTGTATCTAAATATTTACAGTTTCTTATGAACCTGAGAACATACGCATACGTTCTTTTCAAAGTAGTTAGCTTAGAAAATCTTTTAAATTCTATAACTTCAACATTATCGGCTTGTACAATGAAAACCTTTAGTTCTGGTAACTCTTGGCTACTCTGTGTTTGAACTGGCCATCCACTTTCAAGATCCTTCAAGAATGCAGGTCCTTCCCACCAGAGGGCGTTGTGTTCTACTTGATCCGGAAATAAACCTCTTGATGCTAAATCCGCCGGATTCTGGGAAGAAGGTACGTACATCCATGAGCTGTTACTTAATTTTTCAGTAATTTCTTTTATTTTTGTAACTCTGTGAACAACAAATGTTTTAAGTTTTGATTGCTCCATTTTAAGCCATCCTAATACAATTTTTGAGTCAGACCAGTAAACTATTCTATTAATAGCACACCTCAAAGCCTTAACGACATTATTACATAATTTACTTGCCAATACAGCTCCGCATAACTCTAGTTTAGGTATCGTAATCGGTTTGAGAGGTGCTACCTTAGTCTTTGCACACAAAAGTTTCACATGAATCCTTCCGCCCTTATCAATTGATCTTATATATATGCAGCTCGCATAGGCCTTTAATGAGGCGTCAGAATATGTGTGAATCTCTATATGAATGGGGTCATTACATATAACATGACGCGGTATTTGCAATGATAACAATGTACTTAAGGTATTTACCAACCTTTGCCATGTCACACGCATGTCAGTGGGGATTTCATCGTCCCAATTTAACCCTTGCACCCATAGTTGCTGCAATAACATCTTAAACATAATTGTACATACACTTAATAACCCCAATGGGTCAAATATCTTTGAAGAATCTGATAAAATTGTGCGCTTTGTTAATTTACTTTCTTTTTTCTTGCTATCAGGATTGTAACTTATCAATAAATTATCCGTACACGGATTCCATTTCATCCCTAGTATTTTACACTCTGTATTTAATTGGACCTTATCTTGTATTTCATACGTTTCCTTTTCTTTTAATAAACTTGTACAGTTAGTTCTTATTTTTGGTAATTTTAAGCATGCTGAAGCTAGAACACTTTCTACTGAATTTTGTATGTACTTCAGTTCGTCTTCAGAGTCGCATCCAGTCAGTACATCATCACAATAAAAATCATGCTCAATAATTTCTTTTATCTTTGGATCTGCGCACTCTGAAGCCAGCTGAAGCAAACAGCGCGTGCTGAGAAAGGGGGCGGATGAGGTACCGTATGTTACAGTATTTAATTGCAAATACCTCACTCGCTCCCACTCATTTTCACGCCACAATATCGTTTGTAAATATCGTTGCGATTGATCGACTAAAACTTGTCTGTAAAACTTTTCAATATCTCCGGTTAAAACCAGTTTATGTTGTCGAAATCGCAACAATATTGACATAATATCATCCTGCACCGTGGGTCCAACCATCAAAATATCATTGAGTGACAAACCCGATTCAGTTTTGGCCGATGCATCAAATACAACGCGACATTTAGTTTTTTCGCTGTTCTCACGCAATACAGGGTGATGCGGCAACAAATTACAGGTTTCCGGTTTGTCGATCAGTGTTAGATGACCCAAGGTATGATATTCGTTTATAAATTCAACATATTGTTGTTTTATGTGAGGCTGCTTCTCGAAACGCCTTTCCAAATTATTGAACCGACTTCTAGAAACCTTATAGGAATCGCCTAGCTCTTCTGGCTCGTTTTTGAAAGGCAGACTCACACAAAACCTACCTTCTTCAGTTCTATACGTATTTGCTACAAAGTGTGCTTCGCATTGTTCTTCTTCAGTGGTGTAAATTTTGTTTTCAGAGGGCAACTCTTCCAGTTCCCAAAATTTCTTCAATGTGCTGTGTACATCCTGACTAAAATTACAGTATATCTTGTTAGTCGGAATCATGACTGGACCTACAACCAACCATCCCAGCTGTGAATTTTGCAAAATAGGTTGATTGTGTCCTAAACCTAGCCTTTCAGGACTAATAATATCCCAAAACAGGTCTGCGCCGATTAAAATATCTACAGTTGCAGGATAATTGAAATTAGTGTCGGCCAGCTTTAGATTTTGTGGGATATTAATGTCGCTAGTGTCAATTTCAGTGCTTGGTAAATTTCCAGTAATAGAAGGTATAACCAAAGCATAAACTTGTTTAGTGAATGAATTGTTGCAGGATACGAGCTCAAATTTACAGTTTTCTAGTGCATTTATTGTTATATTATTTATACCTGCAACAGTTAGCGAGCGCACTGCTTGGCCTCGAATGCTGAGCCTGTCCTTCAATGACTTGGTTATGAACGAGGACTGACTGCCACAGTCAAGCAGAGCGCGGGCCTCTATTGATTGCTTAGTTTCAGAGTTTACAATTTTTACCATTGCAGTAGACAGTAATACTTGATTTGCCACAGCAGTCGTCATCGAAACAAGATTCGCATTTGTGCTTTCAGCCTTTGGAGTTTGGTAATTTTTATGTAACATACTGTTATGTCTTCTGTGGCAAATCCTGCATGGTCCCATCCTGCACTGATGAGCAAAATGACCTGGACGGAAACAGTTTATGCACAGCCTTTTCTTACTTATTTCTGCGTTTCTTTGATCAACTGTCATTTCATTAAAGGCCTTGCATTGATAGATCCGATGCTCATCATTGCAAATAGGACAGCTAAACTTCTTTGTTTCAGAAGCAGCGGCGACAAATGTTTTTTGATACTTATCTAATCTCTTTACTTGTCTTTCCACATTTTCAGGTTTTTCAACTTTATTTTCAGCTAATGTTTCTAAAATATCAGCCCTGCTTCTTATGAACGTGTAAAACTCATCTAATCTTGGCAACTTCTGAGTACTATTTCTATATTCTTCCCATTTTTTGTTTGTCTCCGCATCTAACTTTGATGAAAACATAAATATGATTAAGGTGTCCCAATTATCAGTGGGTTCATCAAGGTTATTTAGTGCTCTGAGGTTTCTTGAAATATGATCAACGAGAGATCTCAGGGCAGCGTGCGACTCCTTTGCAATTGGCTCAATATTACATAAATCCTTTAAATGACTATTTACAAGTTGTCTCTTATTATCGAACCTTTCAAGTATCAACTTCCATGCAATCGAATAATTTTTAGCAGACGTTTCTAGCGAGTTGATGACTTGCGCAGCGCTGCCTTCTAAAGAGGCGCGTAAGTAATGATATTTATTTATCTCACTTAACCTTTTGTTTTCGTGAATCAGCGATACAAAAGTATCTTTAAACTCGAGCCACTTGCTATAGTTGCCGTCAAAAATGGGAAGTTTTATAGTAGGCAGTTTGACCCCCCCAAAATGATCTGAAGGGTCATGGGCTGAGTTAGCATTCCGTTGAGCATCACTCGAGCCTTGTTCTGAAACAGCGTCATCAAAGGCCGCTTGATGAGACTCATACAACTCTTGGGATAAACTAATAGCCGAGTAAAATTGATTTTCCATTTCATCTCTTTCATTTTGCTGCTCAGCGGTTGCTTCATCACATAGTTCAATGCTTGTCTGAATGGAGTCAAACTCCTCAAATATATTTTTTATCTTGTCTAATCTTAGTTTCAGTTCAGCTAATTGTTGCTTGCTTACTTGCCTTTTGTAGTTTTGTAAATCAGCTAAATATTTCTTATAGACAGTTAATCTACCTTTTATTAAACCTCTCCTATGAATCAAAACCTTGATATCTTCAGACATTTTTGCAAATGAGTATGAGGTAAGTATTTTACAAGTATGATCTTATCAAACGCTATTGAATCAAATTGTCAACTTGGACAATGGAACTTTTTACGCAAATAAAGGTTCAGCACTCACCCGCCCAGCTGTTGTTTACCTCCGTATCACCGCGCAGCACACAGAGGTAGGTGTCACGCGTTGATTTTGAGAAAACGCGTGATCGTTTCTATGCACCTGGCGTGAACTCGGCGACACGAAGGTAGGTATCCTAGCGCGGGGCGAGCCCCGACGGCCAGCTGAAATGTTCGGCCAAATCCTTTTAAACTATGTGTAAAATTGCCACTTTTACAGGTCCTTGCTATTTACGAAAGGTAGGATTAGTCAAGCGAATAAATTGAAGCAAGCAATTGGCAGTGCAACTTACTCAATAGCTTATTATTTTGTTCGTACAGCAAAATTTATGTGAATAGGTATGTAATAAGTACAGAATATAAGCGAATTGCTTGCTCCCACAGACAAAATAGACAGGTAATATACAGTAAAAGATGCTTTGTAAGGTTTGTGGGAACAGTGACAGGCTATGTTTCACCTAAATAGCTATGTTTAAGCTAGCATACTAAATATATGTATATAAAGTAAAAGATGCGTTATTCAGATAGGTAAGATAACAGTTTAACTTGTTTACCAATTTGACAGTTATTTCTTATGATTTTCAGAAAAGATGCGTGCTAATAGGCAATATTCAGGATGCTTGATACCTATTAGCTAGTTCACTATGTTAAAATATAACAGTAAAAGATGTATTTTGCAAATAGGCAATATGACAGCTTAACTTGATACCTAAATGCCAGTTAATTATGGTTAATTTTGAGCCTCAACGTTATCAGCGCAAACTGAAACTTGAATGATTTATCACTTCGACGGCAAAATAAGCAAAACAAAGTTCATGAAAAGAGGGATGGATAAAAAATGGAATGGATCACTTCACTTCCCTTATTCCAGTGTGTTGAGATCGCCTTTGTTATCGCACTCAAATGTGAATCGCCATTCGCCGCGTGCGTGGCGCGTTGACCTCTCCGTGTTACGTAACCGCGCAGTTGATATTCGCTGCAGATCTTCCGCCTCGCAGAATGTTCCCAAAGATACGGTCGCCAAAAAACTTTGTATATTCAGTTTCTTCAGTAGATGCAGTAATAGATGAATTATTTAAACACACTGTATAGTCAGTATCTTCTATTGGTACAGTAATAGATGAGTTAATTAAAAGGACACGACTGTGTTGCACTGATGACGTTTGGATCGAGACTGGTTTGCAGCGCCGCCGCCGCCGTGTTAGAATCCTTGTGAATGTGTGCGTGAACAATCCATACCCGAAGGGTGCCAAACGGGACCCTATTACTAAGACTCTGCTGTCCGTCTGTCTCTCTGTCCGTCTGTCCGTCTGTCTCTCTGTCCGTCTGTCTCTCTGTCCGTCTGTCTCTCTGTCCGTTTGTCTCTCTGTCCGTCTGTCTGTCTGTCCGTCTGTCTGTCTGTCCGTCTTTCTCTCTGTCCGTCTGTCCGTCAGCGGGCTCTATCGCATGAACCGTAATAGATAGAAAGTTGAAACACAGAATGTGTATGTCAGTTGCCGCTACAGCAACAAATACTGAACTACACGAAATATTGAAAAAATTAAGGTGTTCCCGTCCCCATACAAGGAACGTGATATTTTATAAGATATACTATTTTGGTACGATTGTGCGGAACCCTCCGTGTGAGAGTCCGACTCGCACTTTGGCGATTATTTGAGGAATACTGTACTCGTCTTGCCAGCTATAGAAATAGAAATATATTTATTTGACAAATAAACAGGGATATTAGAAAAAAATAGTACAGTTTACGGTTGAGGTTTAAATGTCAAAATGGTTTGAGCTCAGCATGTGTTACGTGTAGCAGTGAGCTGCAAGGTTTTCAGCTCACACCATTTCCTAAAACTAGAAACATAAAACTAAACGTATAATCTGAGTAAAAGTAAAAGTTAGTTAAGGTGTCCCCATACAAGAAACGGGATTTTTAGGGTTCCGTACCCGAAGGGTGCCAAACGGGACCCTATTATTGAGACTTCGCTGTCTGTCCGTCCGTACGTCCGTCCGTCCGTCCGTCCGTCCGTCCGTCCATCCGTCTGTCTGTCACCAGGCTGTATCTCATGAACCGTGGTAGCTAGACAGTTGAAATTTTCACAGATGATGTATTTCTGTTGCCGCTATAACAGCAAATACTAAAAATCAAAAGAAATTTAATATTAAGGGGGGCTTCCATACAACAAACGTGATTTTTTTGCCCATTTTTGCTCGATATTGATAATGGTAGCAGGTAGACGCTTAAAATGTTCACAATATATTGAGTATATTATTACTTTAAAAATAAATAATTAAATTAAAATTAAATTAATGTTTAGGGGGGGCTCCCATACTTTTTTTTTTGCGTTTTTTATAGATAATGGTACGGAACCCTTCGTGCGCGACTCCAACTCGCACTTGGCCGGTTATTTTTTTATTTTATACTGTTTTGGTACGATTGTGCGGAACCCTCCGTGTGAGAGTCCGACTCACACTTGGCCGATTTGAAGAATACTGTACTCGTCTTGCCAGCTACGTGACAGGGGCATTCGCCCCGCCCATAAACACGAATCTTGCAAAATTGGTGTAAACAGCTGCTGTATGTCTAATATTCTTACCTCCTCCCAAGATATCCTTCTGCGTGGATCACCCCGACCACCTTCCCAAGAGCCACGCGCGATGGTGCAAGTCCTACTGCCTCTACCAGAAGCTGGTGGTGTACCAGATGACCCAGGGGCGGTTGGAGCCGAAGCTGCCTGGGCGGCTGATGACGGGCCAGCGGATGAGTGATAACATCAACAGGCTGCTAGCTGACATGTATGAGGAGAAGATTGGTGGGTGCTCGCTGATACAAATACTAAAATATTATACAGGTCTTGTCTCAAAAGTTCTCGATAAGTTAAAGTCAAAGTCAAAGTCATTTTTAGGGTACCGTACCCGAAGGGTGCCAAACGGGACCCTATTACTGAGACTTCGCTGTCCGTCTGTCCGTCTGTCCGTCCGTCCGTCCGTCCGTCCGTCCGTCCGTCCGTCCTGTCTGTCACCGGGTCCGTCTGCACGAACCGTAATAGCTAGAAAGCTGAAATTTTCACAGAATGTGTATATCTGTTGCCGCACCAACCACAAATACTGAAATACGAGAGATATTGCAAATTAAAGGGGGCCCCGATACAAGAGACGTGTTTAGATACACTTACGCATTTCAAAATGGAGATCTTGACTGAAACTGTTTATTTATTGTCATAGCAACCATGTCATAGACACATATATTACACATTTAAATATGATAGCATATTTCGCGTCAACCCACATGGTTGTGGTTAGCCGGTGCGGTATGATGTAGACTCTCAATCCGGAGGTCGTCGGTTCAAATCTCGTGAAGGCATAAACTTTTTAAATTTTCTTTTTGTTTATTTTTTTATTGTTTTGAGTGCTTTTGATTTGTTGTACGATGGTACGGTACCCTTCGTGTGCGATACCGACCCGCACTTAACAGTTTTTTTTATTGACCATAAAATCATACAGATTGCTTAGTCAACGTCAATATAATATTAATATTTTTGTATACTACCGCCCGTTCGGAAGTTGTGGGCTTAGGGATGGAGCAAAGAAGGGCAAGAAACGCCCCGTACCTCTTTTAAAATATGTGAGGGCCTTAAAATATAATTTTATGTATTTCTACCTAATTCTAAGGAAATACACCGAAGAGAGGCGTACTGTACTGACTCAGTCCATCGCCCCTCTTTGGATTTCTGTGCGCCGAGATGGTAAAGACCACGCAGTTTTGACATCTAAATATTATTTTACACTGTAATAAGACTTCTTTAATAGACCGTTTTTTGACATAGTTTATGAAACTCCTTTCTCTTAAGTGACAGATGCTTCTGGGCCGGGAGTCGCGCACAGGAATCGCATGGCAGTAGCTATAGTGAGGGCGCAAATTGCCGTCGACGGTGCCGAGACGCGCTGCGCCGGCGGCGGCTACTAACCATCCGGAATTGTGTGCCCTTGCTATAGATTGCCATGTGATTCTTTACGCGACTTACGGCCCTGTTATTTTAACCGACATCCCAAAGGTTTACAATTCGTCCGGATGTGTTTTTTTAATTATTTTTTTATGTATGTGCCCCGATAGCGCCTAGACGGATGGACCGATTTGGAAAATTATTTTTTTGTTTGAAAGGGTTTAACTTCCCATTGGTCCCATTGACACCAGGTCAGGATCTGATCGAGGGAACTCTTTAGATATTATAAGCAGACCTATAGTGATTTTTGTGTTTTTCATAATAACTCGTGCAAATGCACATGGTAAGCATAATATTGTGATGCGGAACTGATGATGAAGACCACATATGGCCACCAGAACTGCTCAATACTAGGTACAAATACAATACATGGCTGACGGGCAGGCAACGCATAGCCTAAACCGGTGGACCTAGAGCCATGAAACTTTGTATAGAGGTTCCTTTAGTAGCGTGGGGTAGCACTGAGATGGGATTTGACAAAATTAAGTCCCCAAGGGGGAGAGGGGAGATAAGGGGTTACAGTTTGTATTAAACTCAATCTAATCAAATAGGGTTTGTGGAAGTCGTATTATACATTATGTATATGATTTATCTGCTCAATAGGGCTTATCGAGAACATTTGAGAAAGGGCCTAATACAGCAAAGCGTAATCAGAGAAGCTACAAAAGAATTTTCCTTGTGAATTTCAGACATGAGCGACATGCAATATGCAGCTCTAACGCAGCTGGCCACGGCTCCTCTAACTGCAGCCTATTGCTACCAGATGTACGAGGATGCCATGAGGACTGTCATGGCCAACGGAGTACACAAGGTGAGGATGATATCAGGATATAGGAGCGGATATAGGATTACATTTTGGGGCATTCTAGGTTCAGAAATTTCCCGTGGCAAGCAAGTCGGGTAATGAGTACTTCATAACTCGAAAGGGCAGAGACAGCCGCCCCATGTCACATGGCTAGTATGCCGAAAATATTTCTGTTTCTTCTGAGAATGTAACTAGTCGCACCGCAAACCATTGCACTGTCGGTACGGTACGGTCGGTACGGTACGGTCGAGCCATTTCAGAGTTTAAGGCTGGATTTTACCAACATAAAGTTATACGGAAAATGACTTGCCCGGGGATAACTTGTGAAATCATAGACACCTAGGTGAGATGATCTGATCTAGGTGTCACTGGTGTCTATGAAAAAGTTACAAGTTATCCCCGGGATAGTTATTACTAAGGCACCGCTGTCCGTCTGTCCGTCCGTCCGTCCGTCCGTCCGTCCGTCCGTCCGTCAGCGGGTCCTAGAGCACGAACCGTAATAGCTAGAAAGTTGAAATTTTCACAGAATGTGTATATCTGTTGGCACAGGACCGGGAAGATTGGCGCTATAGAGAAGAGGCCTATGCCCAGCAGTGGGTCGACGTGGGCTGAGGATGATGATGATGATGATGTATATCTCTTGCCGCAACAACTACAAATACAGAAATTCGAGAGATATTACAAATTAAAGGGGGTCTCCATACAAAGACGTGTTTTTAATTTTCTTGTTGTTTTTGTTTTGTTGTTTTGAGTGCTTAAGTTGTGTTGTACGATGGTACGGTACCCTTCTTGCGCGATTATTCAAGGACTCGACATGTCTCTTATGAAATATGAATGACTCCTTTGGCTTTTCGGCGACGCCTATTTTATTTAGAAACTGCGTTTCAGAAGAGCACATTCACAATCCACGTAGTAGGAGCCGAACTGCAGTTCGAGGCTGACTCTCTGAACAAATGGGAAGTTTTCTTTCTCCATCTGAAGCCATATGTCCAGGAGTTGAGGGTGGTCCTGGTGGGGCCTGAGCTGAACCCTTCCAATCTTCCGTTAGACCTTCTTGGAAAGATCAAGTGAGTTCTGTCTACTCCTGGGCTTGTGTTTGATGATCAAATCGGTCAAAGGCCTATGGAAGGTCTGTTACGGAAGACAAATATTTGGTTGATGGTGGTAGATATTTATGTGTCTGTAGTCATGTTCAACGGAAACAGAGGCAGCTATTTAGAGCTCAGGTTGGGTGTAGTAGATGGCCCAAGATAGGACAAATGGAAAGTACTTATTGTTTTTTAAAGAGGGCAAGAAAACCGTGGGTCGACCGACAGGCAGATGGGTCGCTGACATTACCAATGTCGCAGGAAAAACTGAATTCCATTGGCACAGGACCGGAAAAAGAGGAGGCTTAAGCGGGCTACACACGTCATGATATCGGTGGCGATCTAGGGTGTAAAAAGTTGATAAACTGAAGCCGCCTGCTGTGTGCGCTAGGAGTGGTGTACTCACACACAGCAGGCGGCTCCAGTTTATTAACTTTTTACACCCTAGATCGCTACCGATATCATGTCGTGTGTAGCCCGCTTTATTCCTACCCTGCAGTGGGCGAAAACAAGCTGCCGATGGTGATTTCTTTGTATTTAGATGACTGTATGATACTATTTACAGTTGATGTTGCTTATCTTTTCCTTTCTTCATCTTCAGACTCTGTGCCACCTGTCGCTTGGACAAGCGCAGGCTGCTCTTCAGTTTCCGAGATAGACAGATGTTTCACGAGTACTGTGCAAGTGATGACTTCCTGAAACCCGATATAGGTAAAGACAAGGTGTAAATGAATTAACACGAAATGAGAAACTACTTTGTTAGGGACATCATTCTGAGCAAATTTTACTATGAAACCGATTTGATCAGAGTAACTTTATTTTTCACTTCTCCAAACAAATCAGCTGACCCACTTAGGCCAAAATGTACTGGGAAGAGAGTTGCTCAGAATGATGTCCCTAACAAAGTAGTTTCTCATTTTGCGTTAATTCATTTACATCTTGTATAAACGGATCCAACTTTTAATTAATCATTATACTCAGCCTAAATCACCAATCCGTACGGTTCTGCGCCAACAGCATTCGTTGAGATTCTGTGGACTTGATGATATCGTCATGCCATGGGAAATTTCCGGGGAATCTGACGCTGCCCTATGAGGTTCTCGTAACGCAACTTACTGAACATGGGAAATTTCTGAGGCGGCTGACACCGCCCTATGAGTTCTTCTGGAGTTTTCGTTGTTCGACGTTCTAGCTATGCGAAATTTTCGGCCGCCCTATGATTTCTTTCAAGGTTCACGTTACTCGACTTGCTAGCCATAGGAAACCCAAACAAGCTGCCAATGTTGACGATGACGTCGTAAGCTTGGTTGAATATTTTTAAATGTGATTATGGGAATTGCATTTGCAGTGTGCGCCTTCAACCCATCAATCAACAGGTCATCAATGTACGACAATCAAAATTGGACTTCAACGGTAAATGCTGTCTTGAAACTAAAAGTGCCATTGGTCATAACTTCATACACGATGAATGAACTGCAGAGGGACCTATCAACTATCAAGACTGTAGCGAAAGAAGATTTCAACACAATTTCTGAGGCTAAATTCAACCCTTTTGCAAGCGTAAGACCGGATAGGAATTTTATAACTGACGACGAAATGCCTTTGTTATTCAAAAACTATTGCTATATGGTAGTTATTGCAGCTTTTTGAGTCTTTACAGATTATGTGCCTGATTCAAGCAGTCCTGATGAATACGACTGAACAGATAAATATTAAACATTGCGTATCAAGAGTCGAGACTTCTTAAAATAGACCATAAGTACATATATATAGTTTGTTTTGTTATCCTTAATGATGTATCGTATTATTGAAAACATTGTTTTATTGTATGCAATGTGTTTAACCGTGTTGTGTTTTCCTTATTTTTAAGAGTATAAACTGATTAATATTATTGATTTTCCCATTTTTGTAAAGCGAAGGTCGTCAAAATAAAAGTATATGATAAAATAATACTTGTTTTATTTAAGTAATTTATTCTGTATAATTATTTTTATAATATTAAGATTAAAAATATCACAGACACAGCAACTAAGTATCTAAAGATTCTGTTTGATTATCTTCCTAATACAGATAGATACTCGAGAACAACTTTTATCGATAAATGGTAATTTATCTCATAGCATACTTCTCTTCTTCAATCCATAGTTTAAGAGACTGTAACATAGTATGTTAAACAATAAACGAGAACTTTTAATCGCCATCACCAAAGCACTGGTTGTAGATATCACACAAACATTTGGAAAGAGAATAGAAGTAGAAAAAGAAACATATGAAACTCTTGGTTTTGCTGATACCGCTGATAGTATGTGCAGAGTTGAACACCTAAAGGAAATAAATGAATATGTAAAAGGCACACAAAGGTAAGAAGAATAAAGACCATGGAAGATAAAATAAAGTTGAAAATTGTTTATCCAACAATACCTGATGATAAAGTGAATTGATACTTAAAGAGATGAATGGAAATGTTGATGAAGTTGAATTATTATTATTATTAAACACATGTCTGAAGAAGGATGCTCAAATTAGCGATTAAGAATGAAATATGTGCATGCTGCATTAAGTGAGTCAAATGAAGCAACTTAATTAAGAAAAGCGGGTGTGAAAATATGCGGCTGTCTTATAAGCTTTAATTTAAAGACGATTTTTCTATCCCCAGATAAATAGACAGATAGCTTTGTTTTACCTACATTCACGAATTCTGTCAAATTATTACCCAGAAAATCTGACTAAACGTTAAGTGAGGATTGAAAAATCGGCCGTAATTGAAATAAGATAACTTTGTTATCGCCTGTTTCAAGAACTCCCGATAAGCAATGTGTGATAGATTTTCTGACATTTTATTTGCCGCCTTCTCAAGACTTCTTAAAACAGGCCTTTAGTCTATAAAAGGCAAGACATTACAGGTTAGAGATTTAGTACCTTTCAAGTTACCATAATTATTATTTTTATATATCTATTGTATAGTAACCTGATCACTTGCTGAAGGAAATACCGATGATTCAGCTATTTCATTTGAATCCAACGTTTCGTTATTTTCTTCCATAGTTTTAAGTTTTTTTTTGTTTCTTGTACTTTTATTATCATTTGGCAATTTTGTACTTCCTGTTTTTGGATGTTTCGTTGTGTATTCTTCTGTGTCTTTTATTTCATTATCATTAGATTCCGTTGTTAATGTAGTTGATATATCATCTGTGCTTTTAAAATTATCGTTTTCTGACGTACTATGAAATTTATCTGTTTGTTCATAATTTTGATAGTATGCTGTACTTTCGTCATTTGAGTTTGATGTTGTTGGTGAAATTGTGGTGACATCCGTTGTAGTTTCTTCATTTGCTTCACCGTTTTTACCACCATGTCTTAATGTCTCATGATAACTATTTGTCGACTCTGTACTTTTATGTATTAGAATATCTTTGGTCTGACTTTTGATTTCATTTGTTACAATATTAGTGAACTCTTGTGTTGTGATATTGAGTACTTCTGATGATGTTACATATTCCTTTTCTTTGGAATTGCTGTTCACTGTAGTACTTAGGTCTAAAATTCGATTATAGTTCTCTGTAGTACTTAAGTCTATGTGTTGGTTGTTGTTCTCGATGCTACTTGGGTCAAAGTTTTGGTTGTTAGTTTCTGTAGTACTTAAGTCTAAGTTTCGGTTGTTGTTCTCTGTAGTACTTAAGTCTGCGTTTTGGTCACTTTCAGTAAGCAATTCATTTTCGTGTTTCGAGTTGATTATGGTCGATAAAGCTTCTTTAAATTCTGTTGTAGTTTCTTGTGTGTCAACGTTTTTATGTTTATTCATCATGTTCAATATAGGACTTTCAGTTTTTAGCTTATTATCTGTAGCAGATGCATCGGTCTTATCATTACTTTTAATTTCATCGTTTACTGGTATTATTTTAGATTTGCCAGTAGTATTAGCATTTATTTCACTATTATTATAATGTTCATCAACGTTATATTTAATATCTTGAGAATAGTTTGCTGGCAGCTCCCAACAGTTTTCCGGATCTAAATGAAGACTTTTACTACAATTTCTGACTGTCTCTTTGATACTATTTAAAGTGGCTTGACTGAATTCAGGTTTGACTGTACTCACATCTGTATCATTCCATTCGTAATTTTCTTCAAAATCTAACTTGGTTTCTTTCTTTGTGTACTTAGCTATCGCGGGACCAAGAGTTGTATTAAGGTATGAGAGTAAGTTATTGCATTTATCCACAGAGTTGACGTCATTCGAACTTCCCCAAATGATAAAGCCTGCTACGCCAGTCTTGTGGAATGTCTGTAAAGATGCTTTTAGGTCTCTCTGGAAATATAGAAAGGGTAGGTTATTTTCAAGATAGGTATATAGGTTTTAATACATACATTTATCATTGGACTTAATTGTTGGCGGATATACGTGTCTAGGATAAACAGTAGTAATTTGTCATATTTTGTTGAATTGCATCCAATTGAGTATTTTGGATTTTGTCCAAGTGGTGGTTTATTGTCACTCGATGATTTGTTTCGATGTAACGAGACATCTACTTTTTTTTTGACGTGACAACGTCTTATAAATTGGTTTGCCGGGTGACACTTCAAGAAACTGCGTTACGCTCCGCTCACGTTATGCGCTCACAATGAGAGCGAGTGAGAGGCACGCGTCCCTTCCACTCGGGCATGGTTAGCCCGCCTAAGAGCGAGAGAGACAGACATAAAAAGTTGTCACGTAAAACTTTCGCCCGTATACCGACTTTACAGGCAACCAATTTTTTTTACGTAGCCTGTAATGTGTCCCACTGCTGGGCAAAGGCCAGACTATTAAATGTCTTGGTTTAAATGAGCATCTGCATTAGGTTTTTTGACGTGACAACGTCTTATAAATTGGTTTGCCGGGTGACACTTCAAGAAACTGCGTTACGCTCCGCTCACGTTATGCGCTCACAATAAGAGCGAGTGAGAGGCACGCGTCCCTTCCACTCGGACATGGTTAGCCCGCCTAAGAGCGAGAGAGACAGACATAAAAAGTGAAAGGCACGCGTACTCAAAGTCGTTGTCACGTAAAACTTTCGCCCGTATACCGACTTTACAGGCAACCAATTTTTTTAGATAAAGCGTTACATCGACTATTAATGGCTTCCTAGAAATAAGGCATCGTCAAACAAAACATCGATCAACAGTGTTCGATGAAATGAAAGATCATATTACTTTCTAACACCCGTATGCATTCTTGAAGTCATTTGCTTTGCATCTCCTTGACTTGTTTTTAAAATAATAATTACAATTCTTTCTTACATGAAGAAGCCTCTAGGTAGATAGAAACGTACCTTGAATTTGAGGTGCGGCATCACACTCGACTAAAATCGTCAAGTCGACGCAATTTTTTACAAATTAACATATTGAGTAAGGTAGAGGACTTATTGAGGTAGAGTCGAGGTTGAGGAAACGAGTAAATCATCCGGGTGTAAGTCTCATAGGTAACCCATCCGTCAGTGTCATGTATGTTTGTGAATAATTGTTGGATTTCTCACCTCAGTCAAATATCCCCCGTCGCGATACCGGAACCAGAAGTAAGGCAGTATCTCGCTCCCCCTCTTGTTCACCCTCTGTGCCTCTGCCACTCTACCTCGGATAAATGCCGTCAACTGGTATGTCTCGAGCGATACTGAGCTGTACACAGAAGGGTATAAGGCACTGCTTTCTGACCACAGCCAGTATGTTCTGTAAAAAAACAAACAACACTCAAATGGTAACTCAAAAAAACCGCATGGAAATCCTTGACCACCAGGGCGCCATGGACAGACACACATTCAGAATATTTCAGACATAGACAGACAGACGCTTCAAACTTATTACACCTCTCTATTTTCGTCGGGTGTCAAGACACACGGCTGTGTACATAGCCTAGTATGGACCCTTGTGGAACACCACAATTTTGAAAGTTGTTCATAATTATGCCCTACAAAATGTACCACTATGTGGAATACCAAAGGTCTACAAACCTGTCATTTTCCTCTGTCACACCATTAGCACATTTCTCCATGGCCCTCCCGTCCCGTGTGACGGGGTTCCCGTTGAAGCAGTAAGGGAAGCCGTAGTAGCCCCACCGTGCGAGCGGCCTCATCTGCTTGGCTATCGAGATGGTGGTCTGCATAAACCTTCGGGACGCCTCCTCGAAGCGGGATTTGGCCTAGAATTCGGTATTGTCCTAATGTAAGTAAAGTAAATGAAGGCCATTAATGTACTAAAAATCAAGCTTAGATTTCACATACTCAATACCTATAATGACACCCAAATAAGAAAGAGTGGGGCTTCCTGGTACCTACACGTATTTCTTACTTAAAAGGAAGCTCCAATCAACTTGTAATCTAAAACTAAGTTTGTTACTGAAATAAAGCTTTTGTATTAGTAAGTTTCAGTAGGCTTTTGCCAAGCAATGAGACCTCAAATGGCTACATAAAGAAGTTACAGGAATTGTTTTACGCAAAGGTGAGCTTATCTCCTCTTACCTCAGATTTGATCCAATCCTCCAGCCAATAGGTGTGCCTTTTCCGCTCAATCTCGTACGAAACGTCCTTGTATGGCACGAGGACGCCAAAGTTCTGTCTAAATATCGGCCGCCATGATTCAAAGTCGATTATTCCTACACCTGGAATGTACAAAGAGGAATAAGTATTTAAATATTTATCAGAACAGAATGCACACACACATATCAGTTTCATAATAGGCTTGTGGCCAAGGTAATCCAATAAATCTAGGAACAAGTCTTAAGTTGAAGCATTAAGTACAAAATGGATTGACATTCTCAGAATGTATATTTCCAGCAGATATATTTTATTAAGAGACCGGCGACCGCGTGCATTTCCCATACAAACGTAATACAATAACCGGCCAAGTGCGAGTCGGACTCGCGTACGAAGGGTTCCGTACCATTATCTATAAAAAACCGAAAAAAAATAATTGTATAGGAGCCCCCCCTAAATATTAGTTTTTTTAAATAAATAATATACACATACTCAATATATTGTGAACATTTTAAGCGTCTACCTGCTACCATTATCAATATCGAGCAAAAATGAGCAAAAAAATCACGTTTGTTGTATGGGAGCCCCCCTTAATATTAAGTTTCTTTTGATTTTTAGTATTTGTTGTTATAGCGGCAACAGAAATATATCATCTGTGAAAATTTCAACTGTCTAGCTACTACGGTTCATGAGATACAGCCTGGTGACAGACAGACGGACGGACGGACGGACAGACGGACGGACGGACGGACGGACGGACGGACGGACAGACAGCAAAGTCTCAGTAATAGGGTCCCGTTTGGCACCCTTCGGGTACGGAACCCTAAAAATGATTTGAATTTGAGAACTAGTCAAAGCATTTAGACTGTTAATCGGATTAATACAGTGTTTACGCAGCTTCCTGGTCGTATACCAAGGTTCTTATTCAAATTACTTAAAAATATTTTTACGTAATTTGAATAAGAACTCAAGTCTGTGATCTCTTAAAGTTGTGAAAAAATTAATCTTATAGGTCAACGTAATCAAAAGATACCGCATGTCTTAATTTTGCAGAAATTGCTTGATATTCGCTAGGGAATCAACACCTAGAGTACTTCCCGTTGACCTAGCATCATGAAATTTGGCACGAAGCAAGGTCTTATAGCACAAGTAAAGGGAAAAATCTGAAAACTGCAAATTTCTGTCTTTCTAAAAAAATATTCAATTTGGTTTACATGGATGCCTTCACACTTTAGTTTTTTATGTGGAAACCTAATTACACGTGTTACGCTCTCCAACTGTCATCGGAACCCTTGGTGCGCGAGTCCTACTCGCACTTGGCCGGTTATTTTTTATAGATAATGGTACGGAAACCTTCGTGCGCGAGGCCGACTCGCACTTGGCCGGTTTTTATTTAGTGTTAAGGCTTAATAGAGCTTAAAAAGATTGATCAAAGTCATGGTGTATTGAACAACGAGTGGGTGTCGGGTGTGAGTGATGATGTCATACAGCAGCAAGGCAATGTCAGTATAGTCTCGTTGTGGTATTTAGATTGCGATGTCAATTTAATGATCACACGCCATAATGTTTCATAGGAGAGTAGACCGAAATAATTGAAACAAAAAGCAAACTTTAGAAAAAACCGACTTCCACAAACCCTATTTGATTAGATTGAGTTTAATACAAACTGTAACCCCTTACCCCCCCCCCCCCCCCTTGGGGAATTAATGTACAAAGTTTCATGGCTCTAGGTCCACCGGTTTAGGCTATGCGTTGCCTGCCCGCCAGCCACGCATTGTATTTGTACCTAGTATTGAGCAGATCTGGTGGCCATATGTGGTCTTCATGAGCAGTTCCGCATCACAATATTATGCTTACCATGTGCATTTGCACGAGTTATTATGAAAAACACAAAAATCACTATAGGTCTGCCTATAATATTTGAAGAGTTCCCTCGATTTCTCCAGGATCCCATCATCAGATCCTGACCTGGTGTCAATGGGACCAATGGGAAGGTAAACCCTTTCAAACAAAAAAATAATTTTCCAAATCGGTCCATCCGTCTAGGCGCTATCGGGGAACATACATAAAAAATAAAAAAAAATAAAAAACAAATATCCGGACGAATTGTAAACCTCCTCCTTTGGGAAGTCGTTTATAAAAGTGGGTGGATAGAACAAGCTGCAGAAAAGACGAAGAAGAAGAAGATGGAAAAAACATCACATAGCGTCACGCCTTTCCCCATACCGGGTGGCAGAGGCACCACTGTAAACACTTTCATCCAGTGATTCAATACTCCATTTTACGTGACAGGGGGCTAGCCCATCGCCGCAGCTATGGAGTAATGAAGGTTTCCTCACGATGTTTTCCATCACCGTTAGAGTGTCCGATGACTTATCTCATTGGTACACATGGTCAGCGCCGGGATTCGAACCTGTACCTGCTGCGTGAGAAGCATGAAACCCACTATACCACGAAGCACTAAAATGACGTGAAAGCCACAACGTTATACCTACTTAAAATGATTAAACTTCATCAATGAACGTGTCATTACATTAACGAGAGTGACTCACAGCGAATAAATCTTTGCTTACCAACAATTAGAGCACACGGAACAATGTGTAGCAAAGCAAGACTAGCAAGGTCGCATTGAAGATCGATGCATGGAAAAGTTTCCTACAGTCCAATCTATAGGTCTGTGAATGAAGTCGTGTTTACAAATAACATAGTTAAAGATGCGTCTTAAAAAGTAGCATAGCAACTGATTGGGAATGGTTTTTTTTTCATGTTGCCTGACTGACGAAGTAAACCCAGTAAACCCATCTACATACGATTCGAACTCGTACACTGACGGTTCAATAGCAGTTTTTTTAACGACGATTTACGGTTTTTTATTTTTGATTCCTTACTTGTGCTTTGTGCCTTGCGTGGTTCTAGGTCAAAGGTAAATTCAGAATCCCCATCGAATTTCTCATCCGGTATGCTCAGTCCTCCTGAATGTGTCCATGTGTCTCTGAATGTACCCCTCCTACAGAACTTCTCCCTTTTTAGAGATAAAGCTCGCCATTGTACACTTTATATCATACTGTTATTTTGTTAACTTTTTTTTGTGTGCAATAAACAAAATGATGAATTATGAACTGCCTCTTTCCAAAACTATTGCTAACGTATGTATAATAGATGTTATACAGGGTGTAACAGAAAGGGGTGTACAAGCCGAAAGAAGATTGTTAGGGACATCATTCTGAACAACTTTCACTATGGGGTCAACTTGATCAGAGCAACTTTATTTTTATTAAGTCAGTACATTTCGGGCCTAGCGCTCAGCTGATCTGTACAGTGGAGTGAAAATAAAGTTGCTGTGATCAAGTCGGTCCCATGGTGAAAGTTGTTCAGAATGATGTCCCTAACAACCCTCTTTCGGCTTGTACACCCCTTTATGTTACACCCTGTATAAGACTCACCATCGAACTTCTCATCCGGAATGCTCAGTCCTAGAACATTCCTGAATGTGTCCATGTGTCTTTGAACGTCGCCTTCCTGCGGCACGCCTCCGTTTCTGAATCTCAGTTTGCCGCTCGACTCGTTTCTCAGTAGAGCGGGGAACAAGCCGGGGTCGTAGAGAATGGCTATTTTGTCGCCGCGAAAATCGTCGTTCTTGTTTTGGATTATGCCTGGAACAAGGAAAATGTTGTCAGGTAATGTGGTCAGCGACCTAGGTCGCGTTCGTGATATCGCCGTCAGCGCCATAATCGACGACAGCGTCTAAAGTCTTCACAAAATAAAAGGCCCGTTTTGACAGTTCACGCCCATGAAGTTTTAACCCCTAATGCGTAGGTAATAAAAGCCAACTGTTGCGTACAAGCAAAGCGTAGTTGCACCTAGGCAAACAGCTTCTAATACCTACGCGTTAGGGGTTAAAACTTCATGGTCGTGAACTGTCAAAACGGGCCTTTTATTTTGTGAAGACTTTATGATGCACCATCGTTGTGTATCGCCAAAACTGGCTCGGAACGGCTTCGTAGAAGCTGTAATCGATTTTGGCGTGACTCGGAACAGGGGGCTAGTCGGATGGTCTACCATTCTAGGCCTCTGCTTGCATTCTGCCATTATCATACTATCAGCACAGAATAAGTAATAGTACTAGCTATCAGCCACACATTAACGTCACACCTTTTTACAAAAGCATTGGCATTACTGTGCCCTTTAAACTTAAAACATCTTTAAACATTTATACATATACACGCACCAGGGAGCACTTATCCAGTGGAGAGCGCATAGATACATTTTCCTTTGAAACACAACTCACCAATTTACGGGCGGCGGCGGGGGACGAGGTAAGAGAGCTGTGATTGGTCAGCCGCTGCGAAACTGTCTGGCGGCCCGTCGTCGTAGGTACATAGGTTGCGTATGCGAACGTTTGTTGAATACAAAAAACGTCTGGCGAGCCGCATTCCCCCGCAGGCGCAGTCAATTGATTATAGTCTCTGACACGCACATACATTGCTTCTAACCCCACACTAGGATACCCTGTGTCGTCGGAACCAGGAACACTACACATTATATCAAAGAACTAGCGATTTAACGAAACTATCATAGCATCACCGTTATTCCCATACGGGGAGAAAAAATATGCCTACTTATAGGCAGTTATTGAACACCCCATTTTCGCATGACAGGGGCTGGTCAGTCGTCGCAGTTTTGGACTAATGAAGGTTTTATTCTTCTTAATGTTGAATAACTGGCTCAGAGTGGGCCCGTCGTGCCTCTGCCACCCCGTATGGGCAAAGGCGTGACGCCATGTTGTCTCTTCTAGACTCGCCAATCTCTGTCCTTACCGTACTTCTCAAAAAGGTTCTCGAAGGGTATCTTCTTGGAGCGACACTGCATCGTCGGGACATTCCAGAACACCTGGAAGGGCTTCTGTGGGAGCTCCTTCGGCAACTCCTGTTCTGGCATCTCTATCACGAAGTAGTTACTGAAACAGTTAGTGAAGTAAAGTAGGCCTATTAATGTCCCCACCGAGGGGCACAGGCCTTTACACCTATACGAGCAAGATTGAGATCAAAGATGTTTTTTTTTTGTGGAATTTGGAGTTATGAGTATATGTATAGTTGGCCGGCCGCAGCGCCTATTTTGTTTGGAGACTGACTGACAACTAATACAGCATTTTACGCCCTTGAAGCAATAACTGCACTATTGATACGTTGAAAGATCACGATCCTTTCTTGTGTTTTTTCATAGGTTTTGAACTTTATCTTAATGTGGGTAGGTTTCAAATCGCGGGCAGTCGACTTTGGACTGGCGAGCTACCTAGTAGTAGTATTCGTGTTTCATTAAGAGACTCGGCCTCCTCACGATACCGAAACAGATGGTACCCATACATGGTTACAATGTACAATGCTTCCGGCCCCACACTAGGAGAACAGCGATGTTAGTGTGGGGTCTGTGATGTAGGTACCAAAGATTGGTTTTGTTTGACTTTCTTCCGAGAACTCGAGTTACCCAGAAGTTAAACAATGCCCCTTGATGTTACGAAATAATGTTTCCGATTAATAAACGGTCAAGTGCGAGCAGGAATCGCATCAAGGGTTCCGATCACACTTGAAGAGCGTAACACGTGTAAGTAGGTTTCGACATAAAATACTAAAGTATAATGTCATCCATGTAAACCAAATTTAATATTTTTGTAGAAAGACAGAAATGTGCAGTTTTCAGTTTTTTCCCTTTACTTGATAGAATAAGGCTTGCGCCAAATTTCATGATTGTATTGTAGGTCTACGGGAAGTACCCTATAGGTTTTGGGTCCATTGCGATTACTATGAAAATCCATCAATTTTACAGCATTAACGGTCGTATCGTTCGATTGCGTTGACCTAGAAGGTTGATTTTTCACAGCTTTATGCGACCATTGATATTTTCTGCTTGAGACGTCCACGCGTTCTTTATATAAAGGTTGTGACACACGGACAGACGCACAGATGGACAGACGCACAGATGGACAGACGGACGGATGGACAACAAAGTGATCCTAAGCGTCCCGTCCCGTCTTTAGGGTTCCCTACCCGAAGGGTCCCAAACGGGAACCTATATTTTTTTTCATATACTTTATTGCACAAAATAATACATTTTACAATGGAAAGTGGACAAAACAACACAAAGGCGAGCTTATCTCTATTAAGAGATTTCTTTCAGCAAACCTAGGACCTACTACTAAGGCTCCGCTGTCCGTCTGTCTGTCCGTCTGTCACCATCCATGTATCTCATGAACCGTGATAGCTAGACAGTTGAAATTGCACAGATGATGTATTTCTGTTGCCGCTATAACAACAAATACAAAAAATATATTAAAACAAATATTAAAGGGGGCTCCCATACAACAGACATAATTTCTTTGCCGTTTTTGTAGATAATGGTACGGAACCCTTCGTGCGCGAGTCCGACTCGCACTTGGCCGGTTTTTTCCTTTTAAGGATCGGAACCCTGAAAATGAAACATCATCATCAAATTTCTACAGACATTCTAACCGTGATGGAAAACATCGTGAGGAAACCTTCATCACTCCATACCTGCGGCTATTGGCTAGCCCCCTGTCACTCATATGGAGTTCGGGTGGCCGTATGGGGAAAGGCGTGACGCTATGCGTTGTGTATGTGTGTGTGTGTGTGTGTGGAACATCTAATCATGGTCTAAAACACATTTAAAATACAATCTAGACTAATTTGTTATGATATAGTGGATCGTTAACCGCATTGTTTGTCTATCTAGCACATTTTAGTTCGTTGACTTTTGTATGAATTCAGTGTCAAGGCTAAACTTGTTGTAGCATCTTTATTATTTTGTATGAATGTCGTAGTCTTCACACACACCTTAACATTGTCAATTTCATAAAATGGATACAAAGGAAGCATTTTTATTCAGTTTAGCGCTATTTTTTGTCATTTACATTCAAACTAACACGAACGAAGGCTTATCGGTTGTTTTGCTGCACTCGCTCTATTTAGTTGTCTATTGTATCATTATTTCGCGTTAAATAATTTTTCGTTCAACGATAACTGAGATGCTACGGAAGCTTCTTTAGTTCGAGGCCATTTTCGCTTGGTGCAGTACCATCGAAAAATTGCAAAGATCACGAGATGACGCTAAGATAGATAGGATTTATTCTAAGATTAGCGCCACCTAGAAGTACGTTAACTGAAACCATGGCGATTAAAGTACAAATCTTACTCCTCACACCATCTCTTTTTACGAAGGGTTACTAATTCTAATTTGTATGGGATGAGCACCCTGTGGTTCAATGAAACTATAACTAATTCGACCATTGAACAAATGACCAATTTTATAATATGGCTACGACATGAATATATCTTATCAAAGCGATAATAAACTGGCTGCTGCTGGGTTCCCAGAACCCAGACCCACAAAATGATCACCATATAGACAGATATTAATAATAATAATAATTTAATAAGCTTTATTCAATTAAAGTGTTACATAGATGACAACAGACGTATCAAGCCGAGCCTTAATTAATAGAGCTCCGTGAATCCTGACGACGATGGCCCCCTGTCACACAAAGCTAACAAAAAACAGTTTTTTTGTAATTATTTTCTAAACTTATTTTTTGCATTTTACACCCTGCATAATATTTATTAGGCTGCCGTCGTCGCCTAGCAACCAATCGCCACTCAACACACACCAACACAAATACCCCAGTTCGTATGTAAATATTGTCATATGCATTAGTTATTCCGTTAGTTAGTGATTCGGTGAAAGCTCCTGTGTCAATGTTTGTGCGGTACACCTGTACTGAATACTAGATTGAGTATTTGGCTAAATTGCCTATTTGGTACAGTGAGGAACCGAATGAGCTGAGCCTTGGCCAAACGGATCGATATGCTACATACCGACAGATACATAGTAAGATCATCACATCATCGTAAGAACATAGGCCGAACAATATAACAATGCAGAACAATAGAAGTGGGAGCGAGAGGGTTAAATACTGACTAAACGTGTGAACGAATGTGCCTCTGCTACCCCGTATGGGAAAAGGCGTGACGCTATGTTATCGGGTACGTAGCATAATATAATACCTAAAGACAAAAGATCTAAGTTCATAAGACCTATGTTCAGAATACCGAAGATCAAAATACCGAATGACTGTTTGACCGAAAGTTCGAAATCCCTAAAGTTCTATTGACCGAATGATTGAAATCCCTAAGTTCTAAATCCCGAAGTACGAAATCCCGAAAGTATGAATGGCCGTAAGGTTGTTCACCAAAAGTTGTTTTACCGAATTGGTTACTTTAGGTCACTTATATATATTCGGCTTTGCGAAACTGCATGGGGTCGGTCGCCCCGCTCCGCTCCGCTTCGCTCGGCTCCGGGTGGTCATAAAGTTGTGACCTAACACAACCTATCTTTAGTATTGGCACAGAAAGTGCAACCAATTACTTTTTTTGAAACTCGGTACAATGGACTTCGTCATTTTGTACTTTCGGTATTTCGCGCTTTCGGATGCATTGCTGTTGTGTAATGTTTTGAGGAAATAAATGTCACGGCTGGGATTCGAACCCGGAAACCGGGGCTTCTCGAGACACCTACGCATACATAATTGTTATACGAGATAGGTAACTGGTAGCTTAATTTGAATAATTTGTCGATTGAAATGTTTTTTGTATTATTCTTTGATGTTAAGAGTAAGTTCTACCTATACAAAAAAATCTTAAGGTAGCTCTTAAACTTATTACATAGATCTACTAAAGACAAGGAAGTAGGCAAATAAATCTATTTGATAGCCGATACTGTAGACAACAAACTCAACTAAAATTCTCTAAGAAAAAATGCTATGGTTAGTTTCGACGGCTTTCCGATTAAAAAAGCTTTGTTTTAAAATATTGTTATTCGCGATGTGTGTTAAATAGACATTACCTTGTATCATCACATCTTACAGCACAGCCAGCCAATACATAAATCACAATAATTATCATCTTCATTCTCACTAAATTCTTACACTAAACAACCTCAAAACTAATTTAGTTTTTCGCGGCTAAGAAAAACAACTGTCAAGAAAGCGCGCGGTTTTCACTTATAAAATTTTCGCCGCGTTTTGTTACCACAAAATTCCCGCGCTGCTGGTAATTTCAACGCGTGATATCCACTTGACGTGTGGTTTGATTATGGACAAAACACCGTGACTCGATTCAAAATAAATACTTGTTAGCCCAAGTCTCGTGCTAGAGCACATTTATAAGCAGATAAAGGCTTGAAACGTGCAAAATTCCCATGTTTATTTTAAATCGAACGTGGTTTTAAGTTTTTCATTAGATAGATAGATAGATAGATAAATTCATTTATTCACTGAAAAGGTACACACACAGACACATAATAAAAAGAAATACAAAATAGAATAAAACCTGGAAGAACATAACACAAAACAATTTACAAATAAATAGTTTACATAATAGTAACATTAGTTTCAACCTCACAACGCATGGACTTAGGTATGTATGTACTAAGATACCGTCCATGGTATCTTTGGCGAATTTTTATGGTGTTTGCAGTTATTTATTAGTCTCAGCTTATAGTTTACGTTTTAAATAACTGTCGTGGTTTCCTACTGATCTCAAAAGGTGACATTGACGAAATTATTGTGGTAACAGATGATAGAAGCCATAACCCAAAAACTAAACGTAATTCACTCATTAGTGCTATTATAGTGAAATCAAAATGAAAACTGAAATCTGAATTCTAATTAGTGAGCTAAATAAATAAACTGTTTAGTTTAGCTTGAACGCGAGTTGACGTTGAAATTGAGTAATCTTTGACTACTCCATTCATTAGAGTTAATTCACATTCTATAGCTATAGTACTTATTATAGTGGTCTAAGATACGAAGAGAGCTCGACCTTCATCCATCTGTTACTGCGATGAAACTGGGTTTTTATCAAATTTTGTATGCTAGAAAATACTGCGCGACGTGGTTGCCTGGCAAAATCCTGGCAAGGCTATATGATTAAATTGAACGTTTAAAATTTACTGTTGAATATTGCACTCATGAGTTCTAGTTCTTCCATCGCTACGAAATTTGGTAGTATAGTACTCGCGAAGTATTTTCTAGCATACAAAATTTGATAAAAACCAAGTTTTATCGCAGTGACAGATGGGTGAAGGTCGAGCTCTCTCGTATCTTAGAGTATAGTACACGACAGTGTTTGCTTCCTACATTGAGAACGGTAGTATGGTAGGTCATGTCGACATTTCTGTGTAACAGGAGACAAGCCAATCGCTAAACAAGGAGCTCTTTATCTCATTTTGCACGTCTCAAAAACAATGTTGTTTTGAATAAACTGCAACGTTTTCATTGTAGAACAAAGCGCGTGTTTATAGCGACGGACTCCTAAAGTTACACCTTAAGGACCTTATGGACTTTTGTACCTACCTTAAACCGTTTAGCCATACAACTCTTTATTAATCTGTGGCCATAGGGTACTTCCCGTAGGCCTACAATCATGAAATTTGGCATAATGCAAGGTCTTAGAGCACAAGTAAAGGGAAAAATCTGAAAACTGCAAATTTATGTCTTGGTAACAATCTCCAAGTGCGATCGGAACCCTTGGTCCGCGAGTCCTGCTCGCACTTGGCCGTTCATTTTTATCTGCACAATAAAATGGTATACATGTAGCACATTCATATTCATGTTTTAGCAAGCTGACATAGTTACACAGGATACGGCTAATCTGAAGCAACCTTTACCCAAATTGATTAAATTGTAATAACTAGTTATTTAATGTAACATAGTTGTATAAAGCCCCGCGGAATGGTAATGCGCAAAACGTCAAAGATCTGACAGTGTCATGAACATTATATCTATAGGAATAAGAGCTACGTTTTATCAAAATCTTTCAAATGTATGGAACTGTCAGGGTCATTCTTATTCTGCGGGACTTAATTTCTTGCTCACCCGTGCTACGCGATAGAATGAGTTAGGCCAACAGTTTACTTGACCATGTTATACTACTACTGGGCCGTGACATACGCGAATCGTATGACAGTGGCTATATCGAGGGCTCAAAATTCCGGTGTTGGGTTGTCAACCGCGGCGAGACGTGCCGCGCCGCCGCCGGCTGCTAACCAACCGTTATTTAGGGCTCTCGTTATAGCTATTGACATGCAATTCGCTTGCAGAATCCGGCACCTGTACTGACCTCTGTGGTATTGCGCTTCGGTGTGTCTCCGAATCGGGTGGCACCGGGTTCGAATCTCGGTTGGAGCGGAAGAGATAACCCCGGGTATTGGATGTTTACTCGTCATCAGGTGATGACGTCACTATCAAAGGAGCCTAGAAAAATAACGACCTTATTCAAGGTGGCTAGTGTTTTCATACAACACTGACTTCCCATTGCCATACGGGCATTGATTTACTATTACAATGTTCTCTAGTAAGCTACTATACTAGACTAGCAGGTACATTTATGTAAACAATGCATATTCCACTGGCAACAAACCAATTAATAAAAAGTTATACTCCGGTTAACTCCGGTTCTGGTTATCATCATCGTCAGCCCACATCGACCCACTGCTGGGCATAGGCCTCTTCTCTATAGCGCCAATCTCCTCGGTCCCGTGCGTGCCAACCGCACCCAGTGGGAACCCGAAAACTTGACAATATTGGTTCTGGTTATACCCGGATTAACTTTACTCTAACTCAAGGAAACAGCCAAGGTTCCATAGTTTGTCACACAGGGGTGTTTTTTGAACTCATAGGGTTCCGTACCCGAAGGGTGCCAAACGGGACCCTATTACTAAGACTCCGCTGTCCGTCTGTCTGTCTGTCTTCTGTCTCTCCGTCTGTGCTGTATCTCATGAACCGTGATAGCTAGACAGTTGAAATTTTCACAGATGATGTATTCACGCTATAACAACAAAATTTATTAAATTATCCTCTCCATCCTAGGTTTGCTGGAAGAGATCTCTTATTAGAGATAAGCTCGCCTTTGTACATGTTTTTTCTAATATTAAGTGTCTGTATTATGTTTTCTGTGCAATAAAGAATAAAGTGTAAAGTGTAAGTGTAACAAATACAAAAAAACTGATTATATAATAAATATTGAAGGGGCTCCCATACAACAGACATGATGTTTTTGCTGTTTTTATAGATAATGGTACGGAACGCTTCGAACGCTCCGACTTGCACTTGGCCGTTTTGTTTGTATATTTCGTTTATATTCAAATCCCATAGTTATGTAACTAATAGCTATGTAACAATTACTTATTATCCAGAAGGTCATTGGCAAATTAATTGTAAACAAATACATTGCTCTGTGCTCATTGATGATGATCAAAGTTCAAATAATGTTGCGATGCTAAAAATGCTACGTTGCATTCTGCAAATGTTATGTAACGAGCAATAAAATAACAGATGTAACTATAAATAGGTACAGTTCTCACCAAGTTTCTGTGGCTCTGTGCGAGCTGACATTTCTCATAACACACACTCACCCCACCTTACGCTAAATGCCCGCCTTCCACTGCGAGCGGAACGGACTCCTGAAAAAGAGTTATTTGCATGCCCGCTTTCCACTAAAAAAGGGTAATGAGCCGAAACGGCGCCAGCGAACTGAGCGAACCGGACTGCATACAAAATAACTTTTTTTCAGTAGAAGCACTCCGCTCGCAGTGGAAGGCGGGCATAAGAGCCAAGGGGAGCCAAAGAATCTTTGTGTAGCATGAACATACATACACGGACATTCAAAACTGCGTCAAATCACGTCCCTCGACGTCCGGGGTCTATGAATGCAGAGTTTTTCAGATAACTTCATCCTTAAATCATACTGCAATTAAAATTCTAATTTTGAATCATGTGAAGGAAAATCACTGAACATCACCATGTTGTGAAGTTACTGTGTCTGTGGAATGATTCTCGCGCATTCGATATACGATATCTACCCCTATATCGAGTGATTTTGTATAGGAATCTGTCAATATAGGTCTCGATATATATCGAATAATATCGAAGGCGCGATAATCATGCCACTGTGGTTCCCACGACACATTCTGGTTCGCCTAGTGTGGAGTGGAGCCAGAAGCAATGTATGTGCCTGTATCTAGAGATAAACTAAGTTTACTTGCATTGCATTAGACGTTACGTCATCAAACATTGGCGGTCGCAATCAACATTTATGATAAAAAGCAGACGCAAATTCATTGTTTACAAAAAAGTTCGTTGTCCGAGCCCGGAACATATAATTCACATTTCTCTGTTTATTTTCGTTCCGAATTTGATAGAGTTAACGTAAACTTAAAACGCGAATTTCCATATGCGGGCAACAAAACCATCTAAATATAACAACCTCGGAAGAACTTATAAAAACAGAAGGATTTGAAAACATCGGCCAATGAACTGATGAAACGTATACGGATGTAGAAGAAAGGTCCTATTAAGCGATACTGATGATATTGTAAACATGTACCTACGTAGTTACCTTGATAGGAAACGCTTGATATTTTAGTGAATCTCTGATGGTTCTTAGCCACGTTTTATTAAAATTGGTTCAGAAATTCAAAAGTTATCAGCCTCACAAGGAAACACTTTAGGCATAGACTTAAAATTTTATTTACTTGTGTCGGAATAGTAAAAACAAAACATAGTACTTAGTTATTCCTACAAGCCTTGTAGATGGCAGACGCCGATGAATTACAGAATAGTATTTGGTTGATACAACTAGCTTTATCAAATAGAGAGTCTCTTAACTTAATTTAAACAATTTGAAGCCTTATTAATTATCATACTTAATTACGTGGTTTAATAAAGAAACTAATCGAATGAAACAAACAAAACCATGCTTTCTCAGTTGCACATTATTGCTGCCTTTAGTGTACAAGTGAAAAAGCATGATTTTAGATGCTTTACTTCGATTCTTTCTTCAAATGACTCGCTCATTTATCGATGGCTCCAAGCGCAGCCCTGACATCACCAAACCTCTCATCATCATACTTCCTATAATCCCAACCAAAGCTCCTCTGGGTACCGTGTCTGTTGAAGCTTGGAGTCGACGCCATCGATCCTCCGAATTTCGACGGCGTTGATGGCAGCGACTCATTGTCTGGTATCGACGAGTCCTGGCTTAGTGATGCGTCTGGTGATAGAGTCAGATTCCTGGAGATGTCTTCGAACTCTTTGAGTTGTAAGGCACTGCATAGCGGCGTCTCCACTTGTTCCACCGTGTGGAGGTTTTCCTCGTCGATTACATATGCTTCGTTTTTCTTTGAATAGCTGGAAATTACATAATGTGTTGTATTAGATTAGTACGTCCGTCCGTTCAAAGCCCATGGCCCGCGATTTTCAATCTACCCATATCGTGATCAAGTTCAAAATCGATGAAAAAACATAACAAAAAAATATCTGGGTCCTTTAGTCCATTGAACGAGCTAGTAGCTAGCAAGCCAAGTAATAAGAACATTATGAGAACTACCCCATGGCTAGCAAGTCGAGTAACAAGAACCCTAAAATAACTCATAGAGTGGCGTAAGCCGCCTCGAAAATCCATGGCCAGCAACTCGAGTAAAGATAACTTTACAAGAACTCATAGGGCGGCGCAATCCGCCCCGAAAATATCACATGATCAGTATTTCGGACACCCGCCACCCCGCTACCGTGAAGTACCGGTTATATGCCTTATTATGTGCCGTGTATAACATACACTCTATATTTCTGGCTTAGCTACCTGGCTACTTCTGGCCACCACAGTGCAACTCACTTTAGAACATTCTTGAAGCGGTATCCCCAGATGATCTCTTTAGACAGGTAAGAGGTTCTGCTCTGTGTCACTGTTCCCATATTCTTGGAAGAGCCCGTCAGGCAGACGACTATCTCGAATCTGAAATAAATAATAATGTACCTGCAGTTCCAACGATCACCCTTTCAGTCGAGAGATTGTCATTCTCCTGACCGAAAAGGAAAAAAAAATACATAAAATTAGGGGAAATTAAGTTCTCATCCCCTTGCAATAGACATTAATTGACGTCTTGGTACCCACTGTCAAAGTCAAAGGACTCTTTTGTCCAGAAGCCACTGGGCCGGCTGTTGGCTTGCGGTGACAGGTGGGACGCTTTTTGCGTTACAAACGCAAGAGTAGCCACGTGTGATCACGTGTCAGTTTTCAACCGACTTCAAAAAAAGGAGGAGGTTCTCAATTCGACCCGTATGTTTTTTTTTCTATGTTTGTTACGCGATAACTCCGCCAATTATGAACCGATTTGAACAAATCTTTTTTAGGGCGTATAGGTAATACCTCAAGGGTGGTCCCATTGACACCAGGTCAGGATCTGATGATGGGATCCTGGAGAAATCGAGCGAACTCTTCAAATATTATAGGCAGACCTATAGTGATTTTTGTGTTTTTCATAATAACTCGTTTAAATGCACATAGCATAATATTGTGATGCGGAACTGCTGATGAAGACCACATATGGCCACCAGATCTGCTCAATACTAGGTACAAATACAATGCGTGGCTGACGGGCAGGCAACGCATAGCCTAAACCGGTGGACCTAGAGTCATGAAACTTTGTACAGGGGTTCCTTAGTCGCGTGGGGTAGCACTGATATAGGATTTGACAAAATTAATTCCCCAAGGGGGGGGGGATAAGGGGTTACAGTTAGTATTAAACTCAATCTAATCAAATAGGGTTTGTGGAAGTCGGTTTTTTCTAAAGTTTACTTTTTGTTTCAATTATTTATAAACATAACACTGTGCCCACTTTTAGCCAGTCATTCAATACTCCATTTTGCGTGACAGGGGACTAGCCCATCGCCGCAGCTATGGAGCAATGAAGGTTTCCTCACGATGTTTTCCGTCACCGTTAGAGCGTCCGTATAACGTCTTAAGATAAAGATAAGATAAGTTTTGTTTATGTAGTTGAATTTTAAAAATGTCGTAAAATTTTCGTGTCGTGATAACAGAACTACTATTATTGGTATGAATAGTTCACCTGTAATCCATCATATTCTCAGCTGACAAGTCATACAGCGGACTTTTCGGGCCGATGACATGGACGACCGTGATTGGCCACAGTAGAAACGCGTTGGCCTGCTTGAGTTGCAGTTGGTGGATGTAGTTCTGTACTGTCTCACCTTCCAGAGTCCTACATAGAAATACATTATTATTATTACAAGCTCACTACGTCCCACTGCGGGGCAAAGGTCTCTCTCATCCTCTTCCACTCTTTTCGATATCACATAATTATTATGTTAGCCGATACTATGGACTTAACAGTCCATGGCCGATACTGAGCGGTCTCCCTCCATACCTTATCCCATAAAACAGTCGAACCTGGTTAACTGAGATCCTGTAGACAGGTTTCCCGTTTACCCAGTTTCCCTAATAAGTAAAGTAAAGTAAATGTAGCCCACTAATGTCCCCACCGAGGGGCACAGACCTTTACCCGAATAAGAGTAACATTAGACACAATAACAACAGTTTTTCCCGTATGGGCTGACAAATTCTGGATTGCGGCAATTGGTGGCAATAAATGACACCACCAAAATATACCAACTCCACACGCTCTAGCGCCACCAGTGTGGGAAATGGCAAATACACAGTTCTAACCACCTTACACAAGGGGGGGGCAATTCTCTAAAAAAACCAAGGCTATCAGAATCTTTTCAGAGAAATTATCTTGTTAACTGGTAACGCACCTGATAGGTTTGAGCATGTACGCAGTGATGGTGCTTCCAATGAGATGCACATTCAGAAGATCCCACACGCGGAACTGAAGACATAGCTCGCCGTCTCGGAGACAGACCTAAACATAAGCATGAATATTTATATGCAGGCTAGCCCTAGAAACAGCGACATCATAAAGTAAGTACCTACGCTTTCCAACGACCTTGTGGCTTGCGGTGACAGGTGTGCTTCGGTTTGTTGCATTATTGGCACCTTATAGTGCCGCGGAGAGCGGGAGGATAGAGGTAGAGTCCTTGGGTACAAGATAATACAAATACAAGTGCCAAGAAATCGGGTCCTGTCAGTAATACGACAGCTACAACAACAATCCGATGTCTTGCTGTTACTACATTGCCAGGAGTGGCATAGATAAGTGCACCAATCAAAACAACCATGAACTGCCATGCATTTCAGTTTTAAGTTGGTAATGCAAGTACTAGTATTTTACTTACCACAGCTTTATGGCTGAATCCCACGGAACTGACGTGGCGGTTTGGCCTGATCAGCTTGGTGAACAGCAAACTGGTCAGACCACCAGACAAGGCCGTCCCAGCAACTATCTGAAATATAGATGCTTCAGTTAAGATTTTTGTCGCATTGAATGATATTTCGAGACCTAGAAACGCAATAGGCCCTTCTTTTGCATGATTTTCTTTTATTTAGAATTGATTTTCAAACAAAACCCTTTTAGAGTAACCCAGGTAATATTTTGATGGTATTACCTCCAACACCATTATAATGATGGCTTCAGGACACTCTTCGTTGGGGAACCGGGAGCCGTAACCGATGGTCATCTGAGAAAAAAACATAACAAATTATATTACAGACACATAATTCTGGCCAAAAGTTTGCCTAGGAAACCCTCTGTCGGGGGAACCAGAGACAATGTCATACACATAAACATCCAAGACCTGGGGATACTTACTTTCTCCCAAGCCTAGATTTGAACCCGGGACCTCTGGCTTTGGGGTTTGGGAGTCAAAGCCTCGAGCCGCACGCAACGTGCTATTCAACATGATATTCAAGATATAGCGGGATATTTAGCAGAAACAAATGATAATAATAATTCTAGTATTTCAATCCCAGTGCTGAAATTGTAACAATAAAATCGGACGTTCCGTATTTCGGATGACGCTGTAGGTTCCATCTGCAATCGCTATTTGGCAGTAAGTAGTCATAAATCACCTCCATCAACCCACACTTTGCCAGCATGATGGAGTATGGCCCAATCTTACTCATATTGTGGTTGGCTTGTACCGCTCGATGGGGACATTAATAGACAACCACATCATCATCATCATCATCATCGGCATTTTGTTTGTGCCAATCGAAGTCTCGCAATACACGAAATGTCATTGACCCTTCTGGCTGCTGGTCGTCCGGGCATTTTTTTTATTTGTCCCACCTGAGTCTCAACAGCCATCATCAACAGTCCAGCGAAGGAGGAAGTGCCAGTCACACAGTGCTCCTTCCCGTCTCCAATGTCGTCCTGGTAAGACATGGTGACAGTATACCAGATGGCAGCGAAGAACAACCAGAACAGAAAGTGGGCTACCACCATGAAGAGGATCAGGAACCGCCACTTGCTATTGATCTGGAAATGGAGAGAAAGGTTGGTAATAACATAACATTTAGAACACATACATTGCTTCAAGACCTGAGAACTAGAAACAGCGACGACATAAACATGTAAACATCCAAGACCTTGAGAGTTTTTTTTCTTCCTGGATTTCCCAGCCAGGATTCTAATCCGGGAACTCTCGCTTGGGAAGCACGGTCTAGATGGCACCCATTGTGAAAGAATGGATGAAAAGGGGTTGACCAAACAATTTTTTTGTATGAATTGATTGGGACCGTTTGAAAGGGGCGCCAATTTCTTGTGAAAGCCAGATTGACGATTTGTAAAGGGTCAAATAAGAAGCGCCCGGAGAGATTGTATGAAGAGACTTATACATTTTGAGGAAGCGAGAGACGTATGCAAGGATCTCAGTAAGTGGAGGTCTTTAGTATCTGCCTACCCCATTTCTCTCCTGCAGGGAAAAGGCGTGACTCTATGCATGTTAATGTGGATTTGAACTGCGTTCGACGTGGTAAGACTTATGTACTAGGAAATCTGGTCACTCCAGCAGTAACTACAATACGTAAAATGTTCATGATGAAACTTACGACAGTGTTAACAATGTCCCTCATGTACTTGATGGACTTCCTGGGAATGTGGTTCCTGACTGGGACATTCTCTTCCCCGTCCTTGAACACAACTCTTCTTGAGCGCTTCGGACGACCTCTTCTGAGCCTGCATTTTAGAGTTTATTTAATCACTGTGACTATATTGCCTGCTAAAGAATCTAACACTACGGGCCTCAATCTCAGATCTGAGATTAGCTGGGTCAATAGAGTAATGAACGAAGCTCGCCTTTGTACACGATTTTTCTATAAGATATCTGTTTCTCATCATGTTAGTACAATAAAGAAATTACGAATAAATTACGAATTACGAACGAAGAAGTTTTGCTGCTCGCCTGTTGCTCCCGGAAATTCATCTTGACCATAAACAAGAAGAAAACAAATTACTTGGGACATTTACTCAGACACAAACGATACTGAATTGTTCTGGTCATCGTGAAAGGCATGGTAGAGGGGAAAGGACGCGCTGGTAGAAGGAGGAAGTCGTGGCTCCGCAACATCAGGGAATGGACAGGAGAGGCATAGAACAGATGATATGCTTGGCAAAAAAAGAGGGGATTATGGAGGGCTGACGCTGACCGTTGTTGGTTTAAGTTTAGGGGACTGCCTGATTTCATCAAAAGTTAGGGGATGCTTAGCTCTAATTCTTAGTTGTCTAGGGATTGTTTCGGTGGCCACCCTCTTAAATTTAAGTCGTCGCCTAGTAGCTTAAATGTCCCTTAAACTAGGTCAACGAGAGGTCAACGCAAAAAACTGCTAGGTGGCCCCTGAAAAGGTAATAAAGTGTCGCCTAAATAAAGGGATTGTTGTTGAAACCGGCCATGTATCCCTCAATGGGACATTGATGGGCTATATTTATGTTAAAAGTAAAAGATTATCTTTTTCTTTATTTCTTCGACCTAGTTCGATTTTGTATCGTTGGATTTGTGTGACCAAAAAATTCTAGGAACCTAAAAAGATTAAATATCTTATCTTTAACGTCGGGTTTCCGATAACTGCTTTTATCACAACAAATGCAAGGTTTTCTATATGATTTGTCTTTTGAGTAATGCGATTATTATTTTTTTCAGCCAAACCCCGTACCCGCAGTATTCATTTCATCTATATTTTATTGCACAAAAACATAAAAAACACGTAACATTTACAGAAAGGTATGTACAAAGGCGAGCTTATCTCTAAAAAGAGATTTCTTCCAGCAAACCTAGGCATGACAGGAAAAAAAACAGATACAGAGAGGGAAGTCAGTGCACAATAAATGACTAAATAAATATACTTCAAACATAATATAATAAGTATACCAAATTACTAAATAAATACAAAATATGCAAATAAATACACCTAACTACATATATACATAATTAACATAAATACGTACATACAATATCTATCACGAAAGAGACAGGAAGTGCTCTTTTACCCGGTTTTTATATGTGAAAAGAGTGGGACTGGTGGGACTGTCTCTTATGGTGGAAGGAAGTGCGTTCCACAGTCGGATTGCCTGCAACCTGAAAGAGTGCTCATATGCCGAAGTGTTATGCCTTGGAGTGGCTAAGATTGAGACTGTGTGAGATTTTCGAAGCCGAAGGCCTGACAAGAGATGCTCAAAGCGGTCTCGAAGGTAGTTCGGATTTTTCAATATGTTGAAAAGATAATGAAGAATATGGGAGTCTCTGCGACGACGAATCGGAACTCACCCCAACTCTCTGCGATATTGAGAAACATGGTCGAATTTGCGCAGCCCGAAGATAAACCGAATCCCGAGATTTTGAAGTCGCTCGAGTTTGTTCAGTAGATCTTCGTTCGCACTCGCCCAACAGACATCGGCGATTAGTGGCAGGAGAATGGACTGAGCCAGGGTGATTTTGGTCTGCCGCGGCAAGAAGTACTGCAGACGCCTGAGGGAGTGGAATGACGCAAAAACCCGTCTGCTGACCGCTGACATGTGGGGACCAGGACAGGTGGTTGTCAAAAATAACCCCAAGGTTTTTCACCTTATCAGAGTATTCATTGTGATACCATTATATGAAACCAGGACAATGGGTTTTTGTAAAAGGGAAAGCGTATGCCTGGTTCCTATAATCATGGCTTGTGACTTGTTCGGGTTTACCAACAGTCCGTATGAGGAGGCCCAGTTTTTCACATTATTCAAGGTCAGCATTCGTGAAAATCATCTTTATTCGATTGCTCATAAAAAGCTAGCGGCTCACATCTGTATCTCTTGCTGATTCCTTTTAATGTCATTGATGGAATGTTAAAAGAAAGTTGGTGCAGATCCTTCAAAATACTTAACTATCAATTGAAAGAAATCGGGAAAATACTGGTAGATGTCAGAAATACAGGTTGTTCGACAGCATTCCAGTTTTGATGGTTACATCGCTTCGCTCGCGGACCAAACTAACAATAGTGACAAAAGGTGTGCGGGCGAGAGGGGTGAAGCATCCAATAAGCAGCGTTTTATTTGCTCAGTCTACGCATTCTGTTATAGTTTATTTTACTTTTAAGAATGTGGTTACACTTACCTATGAGTAGTGCCTTTCTTTTTTCTTCTAGTATACGGGGTAGTTCGTTCATATCCAGAAGAAATATTAGTCTGTGGAGCTTCATAAAAACTCTCATCTACTTCGATCGTCTCATAAATATTGTCAGTTGGAGATGAACTACTAACTATTGGTCTTGTAGTAGCATTCGAGACATGTATGGTTGTGCTTGGCAAAGAATATTTGGGAGTGTCACTTTCGTTTGTTTCAACATCAATTTTCATGACAAGTCCTTTAGTTCCTTGGGCTTCGTCATCGTCACTAGATTCTGAATCATTTGCTTCAAATACATCATCACTTTCTTTTGTTTCATTAGTCGTGAATACAGGAAATGTGATTTCTTTACCCTCCACATACGTTTGGGAAATCCTGTATTGTTTCTTCAACTCTTCATTGATGTAAACATCAGTGTTTATAATATTTGGTATTTCTATCGATGATCTGCCGGAGCCATTATCCCTGATGGCTTCAGAGTAGCTAGAAGACCTAGTTAAAACCCTAGACCTGCTAGATCTTCTGCTGTCTGCTTCATATTGAAGTTCCAGATTTCTGGATCGTATGCTACTTCTTCTACTTTCATGTTCTTGTGTAACCTCTAAGGCCCTAGATCTTAGACTCCCTCTGCGCTCCAATCCAAGAGTCAATTCCAGAACTCTTTTTATACTTCCCCTTCGCCTTTCTTGCTCTTCAAGCTCTTGGGCCCTTGATCGAATACTGGCTCTACGGTTGTCATTATCAGAGTTCATTGTGATTTTATTTATTTACAAATCACTCATGTATTTATCTCTACGAAAGTAGGTTCATACGAGTCAAAGTACTCTATAGAATCGAATTGATATTTACCTCCAAGTCCACTGAATTTACATCACAATACACACTTACAACTGTTTCTACAACTATACCTGCTGATACTACAATAACATTTATTTACATTGCTGTTGGAATTATCTCAGCTTTGTTTCCTTTTACTGACAAACTGTCTGTCTCCTAAGGCGTATGTTTTGCAACTACGCTGTATACCTTCAAGACTTGAGTCGTGATAACGTATATTCCTTTTGTTATCATTCTGTCAGATAAGGCCACTCATGCGGTTGTCTGTTTAAACTTATTTGCGACTATTGCGACCTAGACATGTCAGGTGCTTTGATTTAGCATTAAGGGTAATAAATAACTAAATAATATGCTCTATTGAAATAAAAGGCATGAAATTATATGGAACTTTTAATAATACTGAGTATAGGACAAACGCACAGATAGGTAAGCTAAGTTTCACAATACTTCCGATTATAATAAGACCTCATGTCACCTTTCGTTTAGAATATAAATAGCCACAGCTTTTCGATCAGGGTCCATAAATTTAGATAATCTCTATCTACAATTTTAAGACTATAGCGGACATTGTACTTATTGCCACCGCCTTACAAATCGAAAATGAAATTTCTCGGTCAAAAGATCAGCAAGGATAGCTAACACGTACCTGCGTCAATGTTCTTCCTGAAGGACGCTAAGATATAACAGCGAGGATAGCTATGGCTTAATCTCGTTAACGTTCTTCCTGAAGGACGCTAAGATACGACAGCGAGGATAGCTACGGCTTAATCTCGTTAATGTTCTTCCTGAAGGACGAAGATCTTTGCAGATGGAACGAGGATATCCTGTCACTGAAGCTGCTTGGAGTGCCAGGACAGGCTGGCGATGACTCCTGACCACTGCTCTGTCTGGATCTGCAAGTTGGAATTAGTTAGAATTGGCTGTTGGAAAATGTACTCATGAATGACTGACTCTAAAGGGGATTGAACATTTTTGTACAGAGAGTGTAGCATCAGTCATTGTTTTTTTTTAAATTACGTACTTGTGTTGTGTAAGATTGGTACAAAGGTAAGTAAGTAAAGTAAAGCTGCAGGCTTCAAACTTGACTAAGAATGTGCTCTACTTTACCAGTTTACTGCAAAAACCGCACCAAAATCGGTCCAGTAGTATTCAAGGAAAATCATAACGGACACATATACACACATACACAAAAACGCATCCTCCGTTCCGTCTATCGTGGGTAAACATTGTGTTTCAGATTAGGTGCCGGTTACTATCGCGGCTCGGTGGTAGCAGTCGTAAAGCTAAGTAAGAAGTTCTAATCGGGCAACTTGAAACTCTCGACAATAGGTTTGGCCTTTAGGCACTGCCGGCGCAGTGGAATATGGCTCGGTTTACTCTAATATGGGCATAGGCCACTTCGCGGGGACGTTATCAGAGGTTTATTTGTATATTCTGCTTACCCATAAAGTTGACTGGCGCTACGAGCTGCGGTCGGGATGGGCTCCACCAGATCAAGTTTCTTATGCTCGATCAGATACTTTTGCTTTCTGTTGTCATACCTGAAAATTATAATTGAAACAAAAAGTAAACTTTAGAAAAAACCGACTTCCACAAACCCTATTTGATTAGATTGAGTTTAATACAAACTATAACCCCTTATCCCCCCCCCCCCTTGGGGAATTAATTTTGTCAAATCTCATATCAGTGCTACCCCACGCTACTAAGGAACCCCTGTACAAAGTTTCATGGCTCTAGGTCCACCGGTTTAGGCTATGCGTTGCCTGCCCGTCAGGCACGCATTGTATTTGTACCTAGTATTGAGCAGATCTGGTGGCCATATGTGGTCTTCATGAGCAGTTCCGCATCACAATATTATGCTTACCATGTGCATTTGCACGAGTTATTATGAAAAACACAAAAATCACTATAGGTCTGCCTATAATATTTGAAGAGTTCCCTCGATTTCTCCAGGATCCCATCATCAGATCCTGACCTGGTGTCAATGGGACCAATGGGAAGGTAAACCCTTTCAAAAAAAAAAAATATATACGCGTGTAGCACCGTACACGTGTTAGAAGTAAAACTTCTGTAGCTAGATCATTAAGTGGTACCTATACTATACACCTATACCTACCTATACTAAAAGAGATTTAAATTTCCAATTTTGAGATCCAATCTCTGCTTCAAGTTACTTTTATGTTTCAGACGTCCGATTATTTGAAATTATTTTATACTTGTACTTACTTTTAATACGTCATGTCATTTATTTCCCACCATTCCTTATCTACAATTTGTCGCGCTCGTGGTGATATACTTAACTCATTCAATAGTGTCACTACTATTTGCATCTCGCTCAGATTATATACCATCTGACGACGTCACGTCTTAAAACCGTCTCGCTCAAATGTATGCATTGCTTTGCTTGTCTCTGTGCCCAGTCCCTTTATTTAATTGATCGAGTACGTATTTTCAACTATTCCAAGTTAATGTGTACCTGCGGGGCTACCATAAGGCTTGCCACTCACCTCAGTCGCGCAGATAAATGACAAAGAAGATGGCTAAATCAATATATGGACGACTGCCCCAGACATGTACAAAGACTTCTCAACAGCCAATAGCATTTAAATATTCATTCATAAATTTAATTTACTGCGTCTGTATTTAGTTTGTAGAACTTGTAGAAAAAAATATTAAATATAGGTAAATAAGAGTTGTTACTCAATACTCCGGGATTCCAATATGATTCCGTGACCTTTGCCGTCGCTAGAAATAAGCACCATTTTGCAATAACATGCAACATAACGCCATCTAGCCACTCCTCTGGAAACCTCCTGTTTTCAACAGTTTTGCTAGTTGGCAATTATGTTGCATGTTATTTTTAACGATGGCAAAAGTCACTAATCAATGGCGGAATCATAGAGTATGAAGTGACAACTCTTAATTATTTAATCATTTCCTTCAAGTTCTACAAACTAACTAAAGACGCAGTAATTTATGAGAGAATATTTAAATGCTATTAATTGGCTGTTGAGAAGTCTTTGTACATGTCTGGGGCAGTCATTTTGCCAAATTGCCAACTCCTTTCGCGTCTCAATGATGTTTCTCCATAAAATAGCGCGCATTCATTATGATATGACATTAAATTGTGACAAAATGCGTGGCTGGGGTGACTGGCGTGCCTTATGCTACCCCCGCTAACCTATACATACCTACTTTGCTAGGATTTTTTAGGGTTACTTCATCGCGAAGCGATGACGTAACTCTTATTTAATTTTATTCTTGACATTTCCTTAGTCCGCCATACGACATACCTCGATTTTGATGTTTTACTTCAACATTATTGACTGGCATAAAGCATTAACTTTAAAATTACAAAAGCTTATTAAAATCAAAATCGTATAATTTCAACAGTTATAACAACAATTCAACTTTAAAATATGTATTACAAAAATTACATACAAACAAATAAGCGAAACAATAAGCCATTAAACTTATGGCTCTGTAAGCTGTAGACCTCGCTTTGGCCGTTTACTACAGATAAACATTAAATAGGTAGGTATAACACGTACTTAGTAGCTAAACTGCTAATTTGTGACTTGAACTGCACTATATAATAAAAAGTGGCTTTAGAACAGTTCTAGGTACCTACTTATTGTTTTCAAGAAGTCTTAAGCCTGCACCGAGCTTTTTATTCACAATAACACGTTTTTATAACCCTTGTTTGAAGTGATAAACAGTTAAATTAAATTTTTTCCAAATATATTAGTACTATTGGGGATATATCTCAGCCGGTATATACGATGGAAACACGATTTGATTAAGTTGGCTCGATAGAATTAATTCGCAAAGTTATCTCTAAAAAATAAAATAAACCCTTAGTACGGCCTGAATAATTACGGAAAGTTGTCAGTTTTGAATAATAACAAACTACTACATGTTTTCTATAACGTATACACTTTACATTTTCAAAATGTGGGTTTGTTTATCAATACGAAGGAAATACCTAAATTCATGCGCGTTCCGGCCATCCTAAACCCGACCTGCCTCTCCTCCCCCATATCCGCTTTAGTAGTGCTTCAGCTGTCGGACGGGGAGCTTGTGTCGCTTCCACTGAGACGCCCGGATTTGAAAACGTACGAAGAGTTTTGTCAAAAATCACTTCATTCGAGATGGGGAACAAAGTAAATAAATCAAAGGAAAGAAGGGGTTGGCGAAAAAAGAACGCTAAACGCTTGCATGAGGAAATGAAGTAAGTGTAACTCGTATACCTACCTACCTACTTGCATATATATAAATAATTTGGACAAGTGCGAGTCGCACTCGTACTCGCTCAGAGGGTTCCGTACCACCACACAATACGGGTACGGAATCCTAAAAATATTGTGGTAAATAACACTGTAAATTATCTGTTTTCAATAAAGAAATTCATATGAAACAAGGCTTAGTTATAGGGTCCCGTTTGGCACCCTTCGGCACGGAACCCTAAACGACAATTTAATTTATCCTTCTAGAGCACGACGCTTACAGCTTACAGGCCGAGAATTTTGAAGACAAACAGAATGTACCTGTTGCTTCGTAAGTATACTCAATACCTACCTACCTACTTGTAGTTTGTGGTTTGTTTGACTAAATTAATTCCACTAATATTTTTCACATTTTTTCTCACATTCCATTCTCTGTCATTCTTTTTCTTTTATAGGGTAAATGTACCAGTTGTTGACATTTCACTGCAAAATAATTATGAACCATCTGCTGACGGGATGAGAGAAAGACAACTAATACAGAACTTTGAAGACAAAGAGAATACTGTTGCTTCGTAAGTATAATCCTCCTACCTTCCGATTATACCTACTTATTAAAAGTGGTTTGCACTTACCTATCTACCTACTTACGATATTTGAACAAATATTTATACTGGAAAATTATTTATCTTTTTCTATTTTTAGGGTAAATGTACCAGCTGTTGGCACTTCACTACAAAACAAAGAGTCATCGGATAAACTGTAAGCGTAGAAATAGTAGGGTGTATAGGAAAACATTATAATAAATTAAGTATGAATGACCACTATATCTATTTTTCGATTTACAGGGTAAATTCCTTGGATGACACCGATTCTAAAATTTATCACACTCTGGAATCGTAAGTTCAAAAAATAATTATTTTTATGAAATAAGTCTTACAAATTTCATCCGAACACCAATTTTGTCGATAAATAAAGTAATTACAATTAAATAAAATATTCTGTTTTATTACAGGGTACCAATTACGTGGAAACAAAATTCTTGTCTTCCAGTGGATGGAGAAATAGACAATGAAATTACTTACTTACTACTTAAAGGAACAGGTAAAAATATCCAGATGATGAAAAATTAAACGCTAAAAATTTAGACACGGTCGCGCTGTAGGCTTTAAAGTCAAAACATGTTTTGTGTGGTAATTTTTCATGTGTTCCTTGCCATAAGACCAAATTACCTGTGCCTGTAGACAAGTGACATCGCTAAGGATAGCGAGTCGAAACGATAACTTTTTATGTATGCGATTTGATATTTGGAATCACTAAGGTGACGTCACCTAGCGATGTCACTTGTCTAGGCCCCCTGATCATGCAACATCACTCAGTCTTGATTGTCATTCAGAATTTATTTTGAAGAATAAATCATTTGAATTTTAAATTAAAGGGTCGATAACTGGGACTCTCACCTTATTTAGCCGTTATGTTATTTTACGTTATTAAGTTCACTTTATGAGTTTCTATTGCACTAATTACTGTTACTTAGAATATTATCATAAAAGGTAATAATAAGGTATTATTCAATTTATAATTATCAGGGATCGGATCGAAGGTGTGAATTTACCTAAAGTTTGTAGTCGGACATGACAAGGAGCAGTTACAACCACTTGAGTTGAGTTGAAAAAATGACTGCACCTTTCAATTACAATCTGTATGAATGTTTTATTTACCTCGCTTGAATGATGTAAAGTACATTACTCAGTAAATTTTACGAAAAATTTAAAAATAAAAAAGTTATATTTTTTTGGGAATGAGCAGTTTGAAAATGTTTATAGTTCGGTGTTTCAAATGTAAGGAACATGTAAAACTAATAAAAACAAAAATTAACTGGTTAGACAAAAACCCGAAATTTAACAGGTTAAATTCAAACCGGTTCAACTCAAGTGGTTGTAACTGCTCCTTGTTATGTCCGACTACAAACTTTAGGTAAATTCACACCTTCGTTCGTTCCGATCCCTGATAATTATGGTCTACCTCCACCAAGCGGACGGCACGGCATATCGGACTAAATCGGATTTTACAATCTTGAAACGAAAATAAATCTTGCATGCAGTGTTTAGATAGTTTAGAGCCCTCGCCCACGACGACTTTTTGCAGCGCTGCAGACGCGCGGCTGTCGCGCGTTCGCATCGATACAGTCGCGAAGCGGTCGCTAGCTGTGTACCCTCGCCCACGTAACCAAAACTCAGTCGCGATGCTAACGCGCGTTAGTAGCGATGCTGTCGCGCGTTTGCATCGCTACAGTCGCGATGCTGCCGCGCGTTAGCATCGCTTCTGAAACGCGTAGCAAATGCGACTAACGCGCGTAAGTAGCGATGCTGCCGCGCGTTTACGAAACGCGCGTCTGCAGCGCTGCAAAAAGTCGTCGTGGGCGAGGGCTCTTAGAGTCTATATTGCCAAATCAATAACAGCCGCCGCCGCCGCACGCGCCCGCCGATATGCTGCTGTTATTGATTTGGATGCAGTGTTTAGAGTCTATAATAGACTGTAAACACTGCATGCAAGATTTATTTTCGTTACAAAATTGTAAAATCCGATTCCGTCCGATGCCGTGCCGTCCGCTTGGTGGAGATAGACCATTACACCTCAATATTTTTTATAGAAAAAATATCATGTTCCTATATTCCATAATAAATAAAATTGTGTAAAATCTGGAAAAAGGTTTCTAACCGTAAATATTTGTAATAAAACTATTTGAAATCGATTTTTTGTTTTATTTTGTAAATAGGTATTGGTAATAGATAGGTATAGTAGAACCCACGAGTCCTGTAGTTTGATCATGATCATAGAGTGGGCTTTTTAGATAGCAACAAAGTCGAAGTTGTCAAAACTGTCAAAATCCAATAAAGGTGAACTCAGACCCATCGGTGCCGAGCGATTAGTGTAAGATGTGATAGTCAAGTGTGCGTTCTCCTTAATTCAGGTCGTAAACATACAGTTGCCATGACGAGACGAGACTTTTTTTGAATTTGCCGGCTTTTCAAACGACGACGCTACTCGTGGGTTCTACTATACCAACCAACCAACTCGCGAGTGACGACACGGGGTGGCGGCGCAGGGCTCGTCACGCGCGGCGGCGGCGGCGCAGGGCTCTTGCTAGCCTTTCGCATGCTTTCGCTCTTGCCGCCGCCGCCGCCGGTTTGCCTCACGCACACATACACGAAGCGCAAGAATACCCAAAATCGATTAGCGCTAGAAGCTCGGTGCACTCTTAATGCAGCCATCCATCACATCGGAATTTGCTTCTAAACTAAATATCACATTTGGATGATTCTAAGTGACTTTATGCGATTACTAGCTGCCCGTTGCGCGACTACGCAGCGCGTTTTAGGTACCTATTCCATAGTTACCGGCCACAAAACGATTCGTTCATCATTTTAGAAATCTATATCGACCCGTGTGACATTGATGAAACTCTTTTCTTACAAACTGTATGGATCGCATCGCACAACTGTCAAACATAAGTTCCGGTTCCAACAAAGAGGTTGAACGAGGTAGTTTTTGGTCACGTCACTGGTTTTGGCCATACCGGAAATCAAGAACTCGTGGAAGAATGCTTAAAATAATTTTTATTTGTTAGCGTTAAGGTTTTTCTCTCACTAATTAACATTCTTTATTGTACGAATGTATTATTATCTTATCTGATTAGTTAAAAACCGTATTGAAAATAGTTGCGGTTTTAAAAGTCTTCAGCCGACCCTGACGTCACCGATTCCAATTTCCGTTACATTTCTTAGCCACTCGTGATAGCACCCGGCTAGTAGTAATTGAAAAGCAAATATATGAATAACCCACAGTTGAGAGGTTAAATAAATTTTACCCCCGTGCCCCAAGAAGTTTTACTTCAAAAATAATTTTCCAAATCGGTCCATCCGTTTAGGCGCTATCGAGGCACATACATACATACGAGGAACAGCGCCGGCTATGATGAAATAACAACTAAGGTTTTAAAATACGTGGTTCTTATAATCTCCCCCATCCTGAGTCATATAATTAATAAATGCATGGAACACGGCATGTTTCCAAATGAACTTAAAATCTCGGTAGTAAAACCTCTATTTAAAAAGGAAGATAAACAGAATATGAATTTCTATCGGCCTATTGCATTGATACCCATTTTTGCCAAAATATTTGAAAAGGTGATGTACAGAAATATTTATGAATACTTTGAAAATCAGAATCTATTCGCACCAGAACAAAAAGGGTTCCGGAAAAACAAAACCATAAATATGGCTGTTTATGATTTTCTTAGTAACATTATTACTAACGTAGATATTAGAAATCCTGTGGTAACGATATTCATGGACATGAGTAAGGCCTTTGACTTTGTAAGCCATGACATCCTAATAAGTAAATTATTAAATTATGGTATTAGGGGTAACGCAATAGAACTAATAAAATCATACCTAAATAAGAGACAACAAATGACGCAGATAAATAGGATTTGCACTAAAACAAAACTGGAAAAAACATATATATCTAAAGCTAGAGAGATAGAGCGTGGAGTACCACAAGGTAGTGTGATGGGTCCATTGCTCTTTTTAGCATACATTAACGACTTACCAAATATTATAAACCACTCTATGGTGTTATTTGCAGACGACAGCACGGTCATTATACCATGTGCAGATCCAAATGAATTTGAATACGAAATTAACAACACTCTAAATAAAATTATTAATTGGCTCAATCAAAATAATCTAGTTGTTAACATTAATAAAACAAAAATAATGAGTTTTCAAAATAATAATAATACAATTAAAAATTTCAACATAAACTATTCAGGTGAAACTATTGAACAAACTAAGGTAACAAAGTTTTTGGGAATTCATATTGACTATAATCTTAAGTGGAAAACACAGGTGGAAACAGTGTGCAAACAAAAAAAATACGCGTGTAGCACCGTACACGTGTTAGAAGTAAAACTTCTGTAGCTAGATCATTAAGTGGTACCTATACTATACACCTATACCTACCTATACTAAAAGAGATTTAAATTTCCAATTTTGAGATCCAATCTCTGCTTCAAGTTACTTTTAAGTTTCAGACGTCCGATTATTTGAAATTATTTTATACTTGTACACTTACTTTTAATCCGTCATGTCATTTATTTCCCACCATTCCTTATCTACAATTTGTCGCGCTCGTGGTGATATACTTAACTCATTCAATAGTGTCACTACTATTTGCATCTCGCTCAGATTATATACCATCTGACGTCACGTCTTTAAGCCGTCTCGCTCAAATGTATGCATTGCTTTGCTTGTCTCTGTGCCCAGTCCCTTTATTTAATTGATCGAGTACGTATTTTCAACTATTCCAAGTTAATGTGTACCTGCGGGGCTACCATAAGGCTTGCCACTCACCTCAGTCGCGCAGATAAATGACAAAGAAGATGGCTAAATCAATATATGGACGACTGCCCCAGACATGTACAAAGACTTCTCAACAGCCAATAGCATTTAAATATTCATTCATAAATTTAATTTACTGCGTCTGTATTTAGTTTGTAGAACTTGAAGAAAAAAATATTAAATATAGGTAAATAAGAGTTGTTACTCAATACTCCGTGATTCCAATATGATTCCGTGACCTTTGCCGTCGCTAGAAATAAGTACCATTTTGCAATAACATGCAACATAACGCCATCTAGCCACTCCTCTGGAAACCTCCTGTTTTCAACAGTTTGCTAGTTGGCAATTATGTTGCATGTTATTTTTAACGATGGCAAAAGTCACTAATCAATGGCGGAATCATAGAGTATGAAGTGACAACTCATAATTATTTAATCATTTCCTTCAAGTTCTACAAACTAACTAAAGACGCAGTAATTTATGAGAGAATATTTAAATGCTATTAATTGGCTGTTGAGAAGTCTTTGTACATGTCTGGGGCAGTCATTTTGCCAAATTGCCAACTCCTTTCGCGTCTCAATGATGTTTCTCCATAAAATAGCGCGCATTCATTATGATATGACATTAAATTGTGACAAAATGCGTGGCTGGGGTGACTGGCGTGCCTTATGCTACCCCCGCTAACCTATACATACCTACTTTGCTAGGATTTTTTAGGGTTACTTCATCGCGAAGCGATGACGTAACTCTTATTTAATTTTATTCTTGACATTTCCTTAGTCCGCCATACGACATACCTCGATTTTTATATTTTACTTCAACATTATTGACTGGCATGAAGCATTAACTTTAAAATTACAAAAGCTTATTAAAATCAAAATCGTATAATTTCAACAGTTATAACAACAATTCAACTTTAAAATATGTATTACAAAAATTACATACAAACAAATAAGCGAAACAATAAGCCATTAAACTTATGGCTCTGTAAACTGTAGACCTCGCTTTGGCCGTTTACTACAGATAAATATTAAATAGGTAGGTATAACACGTACTTAGTAGCTAAACTGCTAATTTGTGACTTGAACTGCACTATATAATAAAAAGTGGCTTTAGAACAGTTCTAGGTACCTACTTATTGTTTTCAAGAAGTCTTAATGCAGCCATCCATCACATCGGAATTTGCTTGAAAACTAGATATCACATTTGGATGATTCTAAGTGACTTTATGCGATTACTAGCTGCCCGTTGCGCGACTACGCAGCGCGTTTTAGGTACCTATTCCATAGTTACCGGCCACAAAACGATTCGTTCATCATTTTAGAAATCCATATCGACCCGTATGTGACATTGATGAAACTCTTTTCTTACAAACTGTATGGATCGCATCGCACAGCTGTCAAACATAAGTTCCGGTTCCAACAAAGAGGTTGAACGAAGTAGTTTTTGGTCACGTCACTGGTTTTGTTTGCCAGTGTTTGCCCCAGCCAGCGGCGGCGGCGCCATCTTGGCCATACCGGAAATCAAGAACTCGTGGAAGAATGCTTAAAATAATTTTTATTTGTTAACGTTTCATCAGGTTTTTCTCTCACTAATTAACATTCTTTATTGTACGAATGTATTATTATCTTATCTGATTAGTTAAAAACCGTATTGAAAATAGTTGCGGTTTTAAAAGTCTTCAGCCGACCCTGACGTCACCGATTCCAATTTCCGTTACATTTCTTAGCCACTCGTGATAGCACCCGGCTAGTAGCAAGTGAAAAGCAAATATATGAATAACCCACAGTTGAGAGGTTAAATAAATTTTACCCCCGTGCCCCAAGAAGTTTTACTTCAAAAACTATATACGTTTGCATATGCCCTATACAAGTTATCAAAAACTGTAAAGGAGTAAGCGGTATTAATGGCATACAATGGTTATGTGGACTCGACACTAAGATTTGGCATCATCTTTTGGGGTAACGCAGTAGACAAAGGTTCTGTTTTAATTGCACAAAAAAGATGTGTCAGGGCCATATGTGGTCTTGGTCGGAGGGATAGCGCTAAGCAACAATTTAAGAGGCTCAATATACTAACAGTCCCATCCTTATATATACTTGAGGTAGCAATGTTTGTAAAGTCAAACACACATCTGTTCACTAAATATCAAAGCAAACGACATCCCAACAAAATTTGTATGCCGCAACACCAAACAGCTTTATTTAAAAATAGTATTTTTGGCATGGCACCCAAAATCTTTAATAACTTACCGGATAGAATTCGTAATATAGACAACACATTTCAATTTAAAAGAGAACTGCGAAAGCTACTGATTGATAAAATATACTACTCCATATCTGAATACTTATTGGATAAAAACTTGTGACTTAAGGTGCTTAGGTTGATTCTGGGCACGCCATTTAATCAATGACGTTAAACATATTATCTGATTTCGAAAACTAAAAAAATGTGTAAATACTAACTACATAAATGTGTAAAATATTTGTATGCCTCATGGCTCAACATAGAGAGACATAATATTAATAATACCACCTAAATGTAAACCAACTACCTATGTTCCACAAATAAATGATTTGATTTGATTTGATTTGACATAAAAAATAATAAAAAAAAAACAAACATCCGGACGAATTGTAAACCTCCTCCTTTGGGAAGTCGGTTAAAAAGGCTAATGATCAATGATAATCAACTCTTCGTATCTACACAGATTATTAAAGACACATCGGTAGCGGGGCGGACGTCGAATACAAGAAACTCTAGGCCTCAACCAGAGTGAGGCGCTTGCGCGGTGGCGAAACAAAATGTCAAAGATTTATGTAGATACAGGTATAGTTAAACCATTTCACGAAGAAGATTTTATTTTGGTTGATGTTAAGCCTTGCACATGTGCATTGTGTCAGTGTGCATATTCACCGCTCCAGAGACTACGCACACTGACACGATGTGCATGTGCACGGCTAACACAACCAAAGTCAAACCTTCATCGTGAAATGGTTTAACTGTAAGTAGGTTACCTACTTCCATCGTTTTTGAGCGAATACATTGTGCATATACGTATAGATAACGGAGGAGGGAAGAGGTGAAGATATCTCTAGGTAAACTCGTACCATGTATTAGGTTTTAATCTAAAGTACCAACTGAATTTGAGGTATTTTTCGTGACCCTGTAGTTACCTGACCACAGGAGGAAATCGGTATCCCCACAGGATCTCCTTAGGTAAGTACGAAGTTTGGCTTTGAGTGAAGGTTCCCATTGACGCGGACGCGCCCTTCAGGCTAACTGTGATCTCGTAGCTGAAAAGTAAACTAAATATCAAACATTAGTAAGGTTAACCCCCATTCAGTAATTTCTTCGCCTAAATCAGAAAAATCTGTCTGAGCAAAGTGGTGAGTCCGTTTCCTTCGATTAAGGTTGACATGTAAGAACTCTACAAAAACTAACTATCCAACGAAATTCAAACAGTTTGTAACCACGTAATTTTTACATCCTATTATGGGATAAGGAATGGAGGGATACCGCTAAGGATCAGATAGAGGGGGAGAGAAGCCTTTGCCCAGCAAGCAGTGGGGCATAGTAGGCTGGTAATAATAATTATAATAATTGGCTGTGTTGATATTTCTGATCATGTATGTTTTATAAGTAGATCATTGAAGAAGAGCATCGCTTAAAAGAACACTATCTGTCTCTACCTTAATATATTTAAGTTTACATTATTTATGTATTTTATATATATATATATATTTTTTTTTTTTAAATATTATGTTTGGTTTTTATGTATGTATGTACTTATTAGTAAGTAGTCTATTAATTTAATATTTATCGTTGTGCACATATGTAGGTCTATCTTTTGTTAATTAATCCTGTCCATCCTAGGTTTGCTGGAAGAGATCTCTTATTAGAGATAAGCTCGCCTTTGTACATGTTTTTTTCATTATTAAGTGTCTGTATTCTGTTTTTGTGCAATAAAGTATAAAGTAAGAGCAATAAGTTCACCTGTAGTTAGCAGCATTATGTGGTGTCATATGGTACAGGGGGCTGTTTTGGTCTATCACATGGACCAGGGTCAGGGGCCATAGGAGGAACTGTCTCTGTTGGAGCTCAAGCGAACGAGCGTAGTATCTGATCACTTCGCCTTCTTTGGTTCTGTAAACATAGTAACTAAAGTGAACACATTTACACTAGGATATCCTGTGTATATATGGAACCAGAAACAAAACATTTTAAAATGTTGTGTCTTTTGCAGCAAGAAAAGGCAAAAGCAGTATTTTGAGCACACACTAGAATACCCTGTATATAGTCGGGACCAGAAAGAGTGACGTCACAAAAAAATACATTCGAACCCTTGTGAGAATCTGGACCGTTACACCACAAAGGTCGAAAGTAGTGATTAATACCTCTACTGAAAAATCCCGTCTGGTACAACGCAGCGTTCACGCTGCAGTGCTTTGACGATCCGAATTACAGAAAATCCCGTGGGACACAACGGCACATCGCGGCCCAGCCCAATTCCATATCGCCTTTTTCTTCTGTTGGAAAACTCGCGATGTGCTTCCGATAGGCTTTCCATTTAGAGAATTGTCACAGGCAATAGTTATAGTGAGGACGTCAAAATCCGGTTCGTTTCTAGCCGGGGTGGGCGGGCGGCGGCACATCTCGGCACAGTCGACTAGTCAAACCCCACGCTTTTGAACTCCCCTATAGTTATGCCCATGCGACTCGTGTATAGAATCACGGGCCTGATCAGCTGATCACCTGTGTGTCTTGACGAAGTGTGCGCTGAAGTCGGAGCTGATGATGTGGTCATAGTTGAGGTCCCAGGCGCGCATCATCAGGCAGAGCTTGCCGTCTCGCACGCTGATCTAGAGGAAATGGAAGAGTTTCAGTTGAAAATTTTCAAAACAATCAAAACAAAATATAGAATCCTCGAACATTTTCCAATTGTAACACGCCTCTTCCCACAGTGGTTGGCAAGGCACAATTGTGCTCACTTTTAGCCAGTGAATATTCCTAGATGGCTAGTTTTTCTGGATGTTTTCCATCGCCGTTTGAACACCGTATGGAGTAATGAAGATTTATGACTTATGCCATTGATAAGCACCGACATTGAAACCGTCTCTTTTGCGTGAGAGACAAACGGGAAACCACTACTGACTAGACAAAAGAGCTTTCAAAATTCAGTTTGTTTGTCCTAAAATTGACAATGCTCTACAATAATAATACCGCCATATTTATACAGTAGGTAATCAATTATATGTGCCTATGACTATATTGTTCAGTGTTTTTCGTTAAGACCTTGTGTCGGTATTCGATCAGGATGTTCGATGAATGCCGAAAGCCTACGAAATATTACTAACTGTCCTTCTCGACACGTGTTTTTATCTGAAGATTGAGAGGTGCAGGGATGCGCAACGGCCCCTTGGAGAAGAAAGAAAAGAATAAGAAGAAAAAGAATAAGAAGAAGAAGAAGAAGAAGTGATTGAAACTCACCACCGCCTTCTTGCTGAAGCCAACGCCGTCTCTCGACAGTTTCTCAGGTCGGGTGAGCTTGGCATACACGACGCAAGTTAGTACACCTGACAGACCCGTGCCCAGGATTAACTGGAACAATAACACGATTATTATAATTAAACATCCATGTTGACGCAGAGGAAATTAACAGGATAAAGACAAATGTGTATGTGCGATCCTCGCACCATTATAATGGTAATCGATGGTTACGATGTCTGTGATTGCTATGCCCAAAGGGCAAAATGACATTGTAAGATTACCTACATGTACATTTATGGCAATAAATATACTAATACTAATACTAATACGAGCCACCTACCGTGGATTGAAACGCAGTAACGCAACGCGTGTGTAGGGTTTTCGCAAGACGCCGTGAGAGGGCGTATCAGTATAAACAAAAGAACGTTAGTTGGAAAAATGGGACCCACAAATATTCTAATTAGACTTTATTGACACTGTTTTGTGGCTCCGTGAGCGAAATTACGTGGAAATCTGTTGTGTCGTGCGCCTGAACAGCTAAAACTACTAAAACAAGAACAATTGGAGAACTGGCCGGTCTTCTGGTTTCCGTGAAGCGGGAAATTGGTAAGTTTCTCATTTGTTACTGTTGTTTTGAGGCAAGGATCGCAATTCTGGTTACCGCAGAGCAGCTACCAATATATTTCTATATCTACTTTATATACAGTCCACATTTCGAAATTTATTCTTCTACCGTGTCTTCGTAATTCACAGGGTAAATATTTATATTTAAGAAATAAGAGATAAGACATAACATATTTATTGATATTCTTTTTTCAATCACATGTCATTCATTTATTTATAAAAATGGGTCTACCTACTTCCTATGTAAATAAGCTATTCAGTTTTCAGTAGATGTACAAAAAAAAAATAGTAAATTTTTCATAAAATGGTGATCATAATAACAATAATAATAATGAATGCAATCTGAGTTAAGCGCGTGGTCATACAAAATCATATAGCAACAATTACTAAAAAAATTATAAGTACCTGCATGATGAAGAGGAATATAGACTCTGGACATTCTTCGTCGATAGTTCGGTCGCCAAAACCGATGGTGGTCTGAAATAAACGGTCAAGTGCGAGAAGGACTCGCGCACCAAGGGTTCAGATCACACTTAGAAAGCGTAACACGTGTAATTAGGTTTCCACATAATAAAAATTAAAGTATGATGTCATCCATGTAAACCAAATTGAATATTTTTGTAGAAAGACAGAAATTTGCAGTTTTCAGATTTTTTTGTGCTATAGGATCTTGCATTACGCCAAATTTCATAATTGGAGGCCTACGGGAAGTACCCTATATGTTTTGGGTCCATTGCGATTACTATGAAAATCCAACAATTTTACAGCATAAACAGTCGTAGCGTTCGATTGCTTCGACCTAGTAGATTGTTTTTTTTTTACAGTGTTATGCGATCACAGACCTTAACAATATGAATTTAATAAAGTGTTACTTTAGTACAGGGTGTAACAGAAAGGGGTGTGCAAGCCGAAAGAGGGTTGTCAGGGACATAATTCTGAACAACTTTCACTATGAGACCGACTTGATCAGAGCAACTTTATTTTATTAACTTAGTACATTCGGGCCTAGCGCTCAGCTGATCTGATGGTGGAGTGAAAAATAAAGTTGCAGCCTTATTGCTCGCTGAGATGCGGAGTAAGATTGAGGCATACTCCATCACGCTGGCACAGTTTAGGGTGGATTACGGGATTTAAAGACTAGGTACCCACGGAATAGAAAAAACTAGTTCTGACAGTAATCCGCATACGCCTCGATTACTGTCAGAACTTTCTGTAACACCCTGTATAGCTGAGACTACAGCAACAGACATGAACAATGATGATAAATTAAAGAAATTTCTCAATTGGCTTCAAATTGTAAGAAAAGTATCTTGATGAGTTAATAGCGGGTTGGTATACGTGGGGTCCGGATTCGAATCCCGTGGACGGAAGTTCACCAAATTGATGCGTGGGCAACTAATAATAGATTGAAGTTGCCGAAGATAAGGAAAAACTTTTAAAGTCATTGATAGTGATGACTGACGAAGTCTTCAGGATGCACAATAATTTCAAACGCATGATATTTACAAAACTTATGGCAATAGTGTGACCCCTGTAACCCTGTGACCCTGTGACGATGACAATGACGACGATGATGACGATGTCGATGACGATGAAAGTAATGATGATTGCACTGACCTGAGCCTCCACGGAAGCCAGGAAGATAGTGACGAAGTCTTTCCCACCGGTCACACAGGTTCTCTTCGGCGGGTCCGGCTCAAAGTCGTAGTGAGCCAGGGCTGTGATATACCTGTAAAGGAAAATGCAACAGTAGCATTATGTACCTGTGTGATCAATTACGAAAGCTTACTTCAACGTTTAGTCTAGTAGACAGATATCCATGAAATGTAGATAAAAGTTAAAAGTATGTAGCAGCAGTACATAATGGCGAATCTATCTATCTATCTATCCAGCCTTCAGCACTCATTATTCGTTAAGCCATTTATATTTGGCTGAGTTTTTTTTTTAAATATAGCCTTTGGTGTTTCCCCTTTTGTAGTCCACACCTCCTATCGTTTGTCCTCTATTGTCTGTCAGGGAAAAACATCTTCAGGTCCTTTTGCCATATGCTCAAAAACCATCTCTCTGGTTGGTCTTATTCTGTAGCTATAGGAGAAAAAAGGAGGGAAAAAGTGAAAACGATTACATCAATAAAGATATTACCAGAACACAGCAAACACCAGCCAGATCGAGAAATGCAGAACGATGGTGCCGCTTACAATCCAACGCCATCTTAGGTTTATCTATGAGGAAAAATATAATTAAAATCATCGATGTTTTTGGATTTACTCCTGTCTCCATTGAGGAAAGTGTAAGCCTCTTCTCGTTTCTATAGCAAATTTGTCGAACTAGACAAGTGGGAGGTGGTCATCTTTTAATAGGCCAAGGACCAATCGCGAAGCACCTTTGCCTATGAAGCTCCTCCCATTTGTCAAATACGCATTGAGAGTCTAATGGGTGAGAATCGACCTCCTGGATGGATAGATACCGCTAAGTTTGACGAGAACTGCCGTGTGATTCTGTAAACCTCACTTTAGAGTCCGAATCTGAATCAGCAGTGAGATTTTTGATTGGTATTCTAAAAACTTGTTTGATAATTTGAATTTACACTAAAGCGCTACATTTGCGAGCGTGGCAGCGCGTTGAGCTAAATTGAACGTCAGTATTTGACACAAACAATATGAGATGACGTCAGAAGGGTTCGATAAGAGTCACTTCGACGCCCACTTTGTACTCGAATCCGATTCAAAGTGCCAAACAAATGCGAAGTGAGAGTGATAGCGAAGAGAGATGCGGGTTGTTGTTGATAGACTCGACAAGCTAATTCAGCGTTATGGCATATGGATAGCCAGATTTTACTTGATTTTGTATTTTGAGTATAGATATTGAGATGAATCTTCTTGGGATTTCGATAGGAGGGATTCCATTAGGGTTAGGGAGTATGGGAAAAAACCGTGACGCTGTGATAAATTACACTTACCAAAGTGTGAAAAGTATCATTCAGCAGGCGTATCTTCTCGTAAGGCACATTGGAGATGAGTGCCACGTTCTCTATGCCGTTCTTGGAGACGAGACGCTTGGGGTAGTCTGACGCGTAACCGCGCATCGGAGGCACTCTGTTGTGCGCCTGAGGAGCTCTGTTGAAGTATTTTTGAAGTAAAACTTCTTGGGGCACGGGGGTAAAATTTATTTAACCTCTCAACTGTGGGTTATTCATATATTTGCTTTTCACTTGCTACTAGCCGGGTGCTATCACGAGTGGCTAAGAAATGTAACGGAAATTGGAATCGGTGACGTCAGGGTCGGCTGAAGACTTTTAAAACCGCAACTATTTTCAATACGGTTTTTAACTAATCAGATAAGATAATAATACATTCGTACAATAAAGAATGTTAATTAGTGAGAGAAAAACCTGATGAAACGTTAACAAATAAAAATTATTTTAAGCATTCTTCCACGAGTTCTTGATTTCCGGTATGGCCAAGATGGCGCCGCCGCCGCTGGCTGGGGCAAACACTGGCAAACAAAACCAGTGACGTGACCAAAAACTACTTCGTTCAACCTCTTTGTTGGAACCGGAACTTATGTTTGACAGCTGTGCGATGCGATCCATACAGTTTGTAAGAAAAGAGTTTCATCAATGTCACATACGGGTCGATATGGATTTCTAAAATGATGAACGAATCGTTTTGTGGCCGGTAACTATGGAATAGGTACCTAAAACGCGCTGCGTAGTCGCGCAACGGGCAGCTAGTAATCGCATAAAGTCACTTAGAATCATCCAAATGTGATATCTAGTTTTCAAGCAAATTCCGATGTGATGGATGGCTGCATTAAGACTTCTTGAAAACAATAAGTAGGTACCTAGAACTGTTCTAAAGCCACTTTTTATTATATAGTGCAGTTCAAGTCACAAATTAGCAGTTTAGCTACTAAGTACGTGTTATACCTACCTATTTAATATTTATCTGTAGTAAACGGCCAAAGCGAGGTCTACAGTTTACAGAGCCATAAGTTTAATGGCTTATTGTTTCGCTTATTTGTTTGTATGTAATTTTTGTAATACATATTTTAAAGTTGAATTGTTGTTATAACTGTTGAAATTATACGATTTTGATTTTAATAAGCTTTTGTAATTTTAAAGTTAATGCTTCATGCCAGTCAATAATGTTGAAGTAAAATATAAAAATCGAGGTATGTCGTATGGCGGACTAAGGAAATGTCAAGAATAAAATTAAATAAGAGTTACGTCATCGCTTCGCGATGAAGTAACCCTAAAAAATCCTAGCAAAGTAGGTATGTATAGGTTAGCGGGGGTAGCATAAGGCACGCCAGTCACCCCAGCCACGCATTTTGTCACAATTTAATGTCATATCATAATGAATGCGCGCTATTTTATGGAGAAACATCATTGAGACGCGAAAGGAGTTGGCAATTTGGCAAAATGACTGCCCCAGACATGTACAAAGACTTCTCAACAGCCAATTAATAGCATTTAAATATTCTCTCATAAATTACTGCGTCTTTAGTTAGTTTGTAGAACTTGAAGGAAATGATTAAATAATTATGAGTTGTCACTTCATACTCTATGATTCCGCCATTGATTAGTGACTTTTGCCATCGTTAAAAATAACATGCAACATAATTGCCAACTAGCAAACTGTTGAAAACAGGAGGTTTCCAGAGGAGTGGCTAGATGGCGTTATGTTGCATGTTATTGCAAAATGATACTTATTTCTAGCGACGGCAAAGGTCACGGAATCATATTGGAATCACGGAGTATTGAGTAACAACTCTTATTTACCTATATTTAATATTTTTTTTCTTCAAGTTCTACAAACTAAATACAGACGCAGTAAATTAAATTTATGAATGAATATTTAAATGCTATTGGCTGTTGAGAAGTCTTTGTACATGTCTGGGGCAGTCGTCCATATATTGATTTAGCCATCTTCTTTGTCATTTATCTGCGCGACTGAGGTGAGTGGCAAGCCTTATGGTAGCCCCGCAGGTACACATTAACTTGGAATAGTTGAAAATACGTACTCGATCAATTAAATAAAGGGACTGGGCACAGAGACAAGCAAAGCAATGCATACATTTGAGCGAGACGGCTTAAAGACGTGACGTCAGATGGTATATAATCTGAGCGAGATGCAAATAGTAGTGACACTATTGAATGAGTTAAGTATATCACCACGAGCGCGACAAATTGTAGATAAGGAATGGTGGGAAATAAATGACATGACGGATTAAAAGTAAGTGTACAAGTATAAAATAATTTCAAATAATCGGACGTCTGAAACTTAAAAGTAACTTGAAGCAGAGATTGGATCTCAAAATTGGAAATTTAAATCTCTTTTAGTATAGGTAGGTATAGGTGTATAGTATAGGTACCACTTAATGATCTAGCTACAGAAGTTTTACTTCTAACACGTGTACGGTGCTACACGCGTATTTTTTTTGTTTAAGGAGCTCCTTTCCAACGATCTTAGGGTTTGCCAGGCAGTAGGCCAGGCTTTTGACACCTCCGTTGCAATAATTTGCGTAGAACCCCTGCAAATGGCCCTCACGCGCCAAAATATCGTTGACAGACCGCACATATGTATATCGCTTTTGGCTCAACTCTAGAATACTCTGTGTCGTGGGAACCAGACACAGCGACGTCCCACACATACTATAAACACGTCCCCCGACACAACACTATGTACCTGTTTATAAGATACATACAATGGAGGCGATACAAACATACTAACTAAACTAATTAAAAATGAAAACTGTGGCCACCGCGCAAGAGCTGTCGGATTTGAAAGTTGTCAGTTTAGTGCCTATAGTTCCTCTAGTTTAGTGGTTTCGACACCTCCCAAATAGCCCCCAATGTGTGCCTGTTTATAAGTGTTTATATGAATGTGCATGGTTATACTTATTTTCAGTTAGGGGAGAGATATGTAGGAAAATAATGAATAAATAGGTAAACCAGTTCAGAAAAATACGGGTGGAGTTCCTAACGCAGCATTTTTGTTCTACACTTAGGTACCTACTCAGTTAATTATCCCCCTTATTGATACAAATACAAATACAAAATCTTTATTTAACTGTGGGTTTAAATATACAAGTTGCTTGTGGACCCCACACTAGATTTTACTCCTGGAGTACTTTTTTGATAAAAAAATACTCCAGGAGTAAAGTTAATACGGGAGCAACTACGGGACAGAGTAAGACAGCTGTCATCATGCTCGTGCGCATGCACAAGTAGATCAACTTTAGTCCCGGAGCACTTTTTTATTAATAAGGGGGTGATATTGCACCATCGGCATAGTTCAAAGGCAGAAGCGAGTAAGCGTAAATGTCAGTCTAATTTGATGACAGCATAATATTCGTTATGCCATTTCCCATACTGTCAGCACCCAGTGGTGGAAAAGGAGCGATTTTGCCCAAGTTAATCCAGATATTCAACTCAACACAGCTCTATCTCAACTTTGATAGTCATTAAATATCTAATGTATATTTTCTATGGACAAGCACAATCGATCCGAGGTGGGTGCTAACTCGCTTTATGTATTTTAGCCCCTACAGAGAAGGTGTAAAGACTGTCAAAGCATCTTGCGTCTTACCCGTTGACTTTCTTCGTAGTATTCTCTCCAGGTTTCTTCCCGGTCCTTGGGAGAGTGTTTCTATATTCTTCGACCACCTCATATCTGTGCCCGTTCAGACTATTATTACTTCGTGTTATTATAATCTTGGGCAGTTGCATTGAGAGTTTTCTCAACCTTGGAGGTTTGGCTTCATTTTCTTCCCCTATTTTAGTTTTTTTGGGTTTCATTTCGATTAGTTCTTCGGGATTGTTTTCTTTTGCTTGAAGTTCATTTTCGATTTTGTAATCAGCTTGACTTTCATAAATAAAAGATTCACTCCTTTCATCCATAGTATCTTTTTTATCGTATTCGAGAGTTTCAATTTCTTCGTAATCAGTAGCAGAGTCTTCTTTAGAAGTAATTTCTTCTTTCTTACCAAATTCACAAAGAACAGTAGACTCTGTATGTTCTTTTCGTATACTCTTTAAGTAGTTGATACATTCATCGTAAAGTTCATCAATTTCATCGTAATCCTCGACTTTGTTCAACAGCTTTTCCGCCTCCATTATAGTAATAGTTTTATTAAAAATTTAAGTAACATTTATCCCATAAGACGGCCGATTAAAATCCTTTTCGATCTTCCTAAAATCTTGCTTGGTGCTAAAACTATGTAATCGAGAAAAGTTCACTTTGATTTCAAAACTTCAAGTCAAGTCAACCAATCAAAAAATTCCAAAACTGCACAACACCAAAACTATATTTTTTTAACACGCCATCACTACTCTTAGTTTTCAAAAGTCTTTCATTTAGCCTATATGGTGGCAAAGGCTTCACTGGTTCGTGCCCACACTAATTACACCATGTAAAGTCCTTTTGACTTTCCACCGACATAATGGCTTGTCTCGTTATCTATGTAATCTCCGTTATCTCGGTTATCTGTTGTTTAATTGGCAAACACGAGAGCTCGTGAGAAGAGCGACTGAGAACTGGCCTTGCCAGATGATTGGCTGGGACATTCTGAGACGCGACAGTTTGCCTAAAGACTTAACACGTATGGCCCCTGAACACAGTGGGCGATACAGGCACACAGAACGGGACATTGGTAATAGCTCGTAAAGTGACCCGTTCTGCGTGCCATCATGGGCCGTTCTGCGTGCCATCATGGGCCATTGTGTAAAGGGGCCTTTAAACTTACATGCTGTTGCCAAATCATACACTTGGTCAGTTCTTGTGGCCAATAAGTTAAATATGATGTTTTAGGCAGATGGCCCAAGATCGTAACAAATGGAAATCTATACTGAGAGCCCGCGAGTGTACCCGCCTGCGGAGGCGGTGACAGGATGGGATGATGATGTTTCCTATAAGATTTTTTTAAGGTAGGCGGTAAGTGAAGAATGGTGTATAGCGAAGCACTACAAGTTTTCATGAATTTCAACCATTTCTGACCATTTTATAAAATATTTGCCCAGATCATGAAATTATTAGCTACATCATGCAACAATAATGATGACCTTCCTTCTCCCTTTTATTTACTCTTTACTATTTTTAGCACTGCCCCCCTGTTATTGCAAGTAAATGCATCATCATTGCGCTATACCTTGTACGGCACTTAAAATCCTGATATTTCTGTGTCTCGTATAAATTACCATAGACATTTAAGCGGCAGCGTTCTGGGCACTTTATTCCCGGCCCGAAAAACAATACAATAATTTTGCCTTAGCATGTTAAGAATCCATTGTTAAACTATCTAGTGTAGAATAGCCGTTCATAATGATATGTAAACATACTCTTGGAACATCTAGTTGTTACATGATAGATACCGATTTGTCACCATTTCACTTGCCTCTCATGTGCCAACTGTGTGATTTATTCGTTTAATTGTCTATTTATAAGTGAGTACGAGTCAAATATGAGACGCACAATATTGGTTTTAGTTTCATTTGTGCAAAATGTTGGCCACCTTTTACTTTCTGTATGTTTCGTGATATTTCTATCACTGATGGATGACACAGGCTAGGGACGTGCGTGACACATTCTATACTATAAATATACTATCTAAGCATATACAACTCATATAATATGAATAAAATTTAAAGTATTTATTTAATGTGTCTATTTATTATGATTATTTGTAAACTTGGTAGACAGAAAACATTTATTTTTTACATAATTTTATTTTTCATCATACAATAACAATTCAAGAAGTGTATACAGAGCTTATTTTTGACGGGAATGATTGTATATTACAGAAAAACATATTATTATTATTTCTTACCAACAATACTTGTACCTATATGTACTTACTACTACATTATAATTTTGACATAATATGCACGTATGCTATGCATATTGTTATAAATACCTATACTTAGTTCAATAAAAATATATTTCTGCAATATGAATGAATAGGCCTTTGCTCATCTGACAATGTTTATGTCTACAAATAATTATCTCCTTTTATGATACACTATGCTTATGCTGATATTTTAAAAATTTGATTTGATCTAATAAACGAAGTTTTAGTTCAATTTTAACTCTGACAAAAAACACCGAGAATGCATACGTGTATTGAATAATGCATACCTTGAAAACTAAATGGAAAATGTGTTCAGCATCTGATAAATTATTTATTTATATTACCAAATCTATATATCTGAGCACTTTGATATGTTTTATCTTTAGCGGCAACCAATTTAATTTAATTAGGTACAGATTTCTCACTAAATTGCAATCTATCAATATGTAGTATTTATTTATTATATTTGTGATTATAAAACCTTCTCGCTCCGACGTATATTGTTCTCCATTCTAAGTTTGTTCGGCCTATATGCTTATGAGAGTGCACCGATTAAGGTTATAGACTATATGCAGTTTGACTAAAGCATTTTTTTCCTTAATTTCTAAAAGAACCTAGTTAATAAATTATTTACGGCCTATTATCTGTATTTATTACACACAACAGGAGAAAACACAAAAAATACAGAGAAGATAATCTAGATGTACAAAGGCAAGTATCTGTCTGTATATCTATGCATTTGACAGAAATTGTATCTGTTAAAAGTTAAATAATGATCTGTCTGTTCAGCGAATAATTAAAATATCGAGCAAATATAAATATATCACTAAGTATTAGGACACAGTGTAACATTTGGCAATAGAAATTGACCTGCATATCTTTTTATTTGGCTTTGCATTACAATTTGGGGTAGAAGCTTTTTACATATTATATATGTTACGGCTAATGTTAGAAATAATATCTATTAGTTTTCTATTGTATGGCGCAAAGGTGGGTTAGGGTAGGTGAAGGCCCTTTATCTTTCGTGTTAGGTTGGCATTGTAAGAATAAATTAAACGTAAATAGACACCTAACATTAGCCGGCTAAACTTAGGTGTTGCCGCTCTCCTAACATTAGCCGTCACTTATAAACTTATGAATTTACATAATAATATGTATTTTGTAGTTAGTATACTAATAATAGTTCATTCTAGATGAATAGCCTGTTCCAAACGGCCCCGATAATCTTAATCTGACAGATTATTGTGTAATTTAATATACAAAACTTATGATTTATCATCTGTCCAATAGAGATTACCGACTTGGAACAGGGAATTTAACGTATTCCACTGCATTATTAACAAATATAGTGCTTAGATGATGTTTTAATCACCTAAAAGTCGATCTCCTTAACTAATAAAAAGTTCTGCAGGGTGTTTAACTCTGTCCCGCTTCGCCAGCCGCATACACCTTTCAGTTTTTTTGATTAGTTAACTTAACATCAGGTTAATTTAATAATGCTAATTAAAGCTATAGTGCAAATAAATTTGGTCAGTTATTGTTCATTATGTAAATTTACACACAACGCATATACAGATGAGTAATCAATCACTATACAGGTGCCCCGGGTTATCACTTACAGGTAACCCAATATTCAGGATTACTAGGTTATTACCAAGTAAATCCGCAAAATTACTGGGTTATTACCCAGCTGTGAGTTATCGAACGGGGCATTACCCATCTGTATACAGGTATTATCTAATGATGACTTAACAAGCGTTTGTATTGCATTGTTTAATTGAAGTTTCAACAGTAATGTTGTGACTTATGTAGTTACCGTAATAGGCTTGTGGCCTGTCAAGTCAAAATAGATACTTTTGAACTGTCAAAACGGAACTTTTGTTCCTGAGTTCTATGAAATAACAACAGAATGACGTCATGTAAAAGTGCCATCAAATGCTGTCTTTTTTTGCACTAAATTGAATATCTGCTGGAAATATACAATTCTGAGAATGTCAAGCCATTTTGTACATAATGCTTCAACTTAAGACTTGTTCCTAGATTTATTCGATTACCTTGGCCACAAGCCTATTGTAGCACAAGAAAATGCAGTTTATTATTATTGTAAGTAACATTTTAAGTAGTTAACAATAAACAGGGAGTAGACAAATATAAGGTATTAACAGGTCAGAAATATAACTATTAAATTCACAACCATTGCATGAAGTTTGCTTAAAACCCCGATATCAATTCAAGGAAAACAAAATAAGAAAATAAAAATAAAAACATTTATGAAATATTTATTTAACAAATAACATTCTATAAACAGGAACTAATGATAAACAAACAAAGTAATGATTAACCTACTTTACTACGTATTTATCATGAAAAAGAAATCACATACCTTTGCGAAAAAAGTAACAACTTCTTATTATTATAAATATCCAAAAAATGCAGATTTAGTTAGAATATGACATTTCTACTTCTTTTAAATAAAATAATTTGTATTTTAAGAATATTAAACTGTATAAATGAAGACACCCAGAGTGCTTATTTTAGTTGACCACAGGTATTCATATGTCACAAACCAAAAACTTAATAAATATCTTTTGGTTGGATGTTGGTGTTTCTGAAACAAAGCAAAGTAAAGATTAATAAAAAAAAGATAATTAAAAACATAGGTTATACATTAAGTGGTGCAGTATGAATCCATCTTATTCGTATTCGGGTAAAGGCATGTTCCTTACGTGGGTACTATCTAATGGGCCAAATTACGATAGGAGTTAGGTTAGGTTAGGCCTTTCGATAAACTATTAGGTGCAAGGTATATGAACGATAAACTATTAGGTGCAAGGTATATGAACGATAAACTATTAGGTGCAAGGTATATGAACGATAAACTATTAGGTGCAAGGTATATGAACGATAAACTATTAGGTGCAAGGTATATGAACGATAAACTATTTTGTGCAAGGTATATGAACGATAAACTATTAGGTGCAAGGTATATGAACGATAAACTATTAGGTGCAAGGTATATGAACGGGACATTGGGCCTATTAGACTACGCTGTCGGCAGGCCCCAGTCTGACTCACTGTCTCTTTCTAGTCGTTCCATCAGAGTGAGACGTCTATACAAATCGTGCCCTGCCGACAGCGTAATGTAATAAGCTAGCTATGCAGCTGTATATTTCTGTCCTAACCGCCACGCCACCCATTTAAAGCGCTTATTACATTACGCTGTCGGGTGGGCACGATATGTATGACGTCTCACTCTGATGGAACGACTCGAAAGAGACAGTGAGTCAGACAGGGCCCTGCCGACAGCGTAGTCTAATAGGCCCATGACACTGCACAACTTATTATAAGATATCTTAAATAAATCTACATACAGCGTTAGTAAAGCGGCTTGTTAGACACAGAAGCGGTTGTGTCGGCTACACGTCAGTCGTAAACCTGCAATGTGAAATTGAAGAGGATCACATTTTTTTTAAATAGCCTAACGTCCGGTTTCTGAGACGCTGATCAAAGGTTACGATTAGCTAACAGAAAGATTAACTAATTTCAGCAAATCACGTGCCGCCATCAGCCAATCGGGTGCCGCCATTTTGAATTACCCACCGATTAGTTAATCTTGACCTGTGATCAGCGTCTCAGAAACTGGGGGTAAGTGGTGTCCCACTGCTGGGCAAAGGCCTCACCGGTTCGAGCCCACACATTTCTAGCTATGCTCTAGCACATGTATACTTTGTCAAGAAATGCTAGACAAAAAAAGGCAACACATGTGACATATTAGGGCACTTCTTGACAAAGTATAGTTAAGCGTCAGTAAAATAGCTTCACTCCTTTGCCCTTACGGGTTGGCAGAGGCACAAAATACAGTTTAAGCTAAACAATTCGTTAACTCCCATCCACCCCGGTGTGGCTTCGCCAAAAATATTGGCACGGCCTATAACGCGGAAGAACTAAGTGCCATCAACCCCGGCTTGAGGTATTGGGGGTGTTTGAACCAAATGAAGAAACAAGTGCGTTTAGAAAAATGTCAATCACAAGAGACCTATTTTTTTGCGTGACGAACTTTATTATTTCATGGCCATAGGTGTCCCACCGCTGGGTAAAGGCATCCTCAAGTTTCAGCCACGATTCCCTATCCTGGGCTAGATCTGTCCAACCAGAAACTTATCAAGGTCACTCGTAACATTAACATTTTACGTACAGGCACATACATTGCTTCTGACCCCACACTAGGATACCCTGTGTCATGTCATGGGAACCAGAAACAGCGACATCACAAACATGTTAACATCCAAGACCTGTTTTTTTTTGTTTTTCTTTATCCCCAGCCGGGAATCGAACCCAGGACCTCTCGCATGGTAGGGAAAACCACAACTGCTGCGCCTCAGAGGTCGTCATCATCCCGCCATCTCCGCCTTGGTCAAGAATAGTCTAGATCTATGCTGCTTAGAATTAGACATTCAAACATATGCGATATTAACCCTTAGAACCACAACCTTACGTACCTATGTTGCCTGCCACCAGGCAGCGCGCCAATATCGTCATCTGACTCCAGGTCATAAAGCTCAGCGTCTCTTGTGTAGCTCTGGTTAGCAAAACCGCCCATATCCACTGAAAATAAGGATGATTTTCATGTTTCATTTCACCTGGTGATGGGGTTGCGCGCTGAGACGCAAAATTGAGTTTTAAATATATGGCTTAAAGAGGGCACAATTGTATGTATCTCTGCCACGTATAGGAAAAGGCATTACGCTATGTGTAGCTCCTGCTTTGCGTTACTGATCAGTTTCTTTACAGTAGCTGAAGTGTGCATGGATAACATTTATACCTCTTAAGGGATTACATTTTTTAAATTACTTTTCTCCTTAACTAATTAAGTTTTCAAGCGTGTGGAATTGGCTTCTTGGCTTTACTGTCATGTAGCTCCACCAATCAATCACGCCAATTAGCTTACCTCTAGTAGAGTCTTCGTACTTGATGAACTCGTCATTGTAGAGTGGGGGGAGGGTCTGGTGGGGGGTGGGGTAGAGGTCCAAGTTCTTCTTCTTCTCGTTGCTGATGATGCTGTCGGTGTCGTTGAAGGCCGGCATCCTGGAGACGAGATGGTGAAAGTTAGGTTTGTCAAAAATATGCTGAAATATATTATTGTAAAATATATTATTTTTTGCAATAAAGTATATGAAAAATAATAATAATAATAGGCCTGTTGAAAAATCGGTCAAGTGCTGTAGGACTCGCACGAAGGAAGGGTTCTAGACTGTTTCAAGAAAGAAGAAGAGGCTTCCTAGGATGAAACACGTTTTGTTTTTTTTTGACACCAGAACCATATCGTCGCTGCAACAGCTGCGGGTTACAAGAGGCTTGCTCGCCCTCTTTTTCCTCATTACGACATGTCGGTAAAATGTCCTGAATCCAAAAGTTTTGACGAATCTAGATTGTTTCAATTTTGATTGAATTTCATTGAATTTTATAATGTTTCAAGGTTCAAGGTTCAATTTTTTTTATTGACCATAAAATCATACAGATTACTTAGTCAACGTCAATATAATATTAATATTTTTGTATACTACCGCCCGTTCGGAAGTTGTGGATGAAACAAAGAAGGGCTTGAAACTCCCCCGTACCTCTTTTAAAATGTCAGAGCCTTAAAAATACAATGTTACACCGAGGAGAGACGTACTGACTCAGTCCATCGCCCCTCTTTGGATTTCTGTGCGCTGAGATGGTAAAGACCATGCAGTTTTGTCATCTAAATATTCTTTTACACTGTAATAAGACTTGTTCAATAAGCCGTTTTGACATAGTTTTTGAACCTCCTTTCTGGTAGGTCCGTTGCTTCATTAGGTATTTTATTATAAAAACTAACACATACTCCCATAAAAGAGTGAGCAACCTTACTGAGTCTGAACGCGGGCATAGCAATCTTATTTCTAGTGCTAATACTATGATTATGACCTAAAGTCTTAAGTTAGTTTCAATTTGGGCGTATGTATTGTATTCTGTGTAAGCATCCAGAAGTTACCTGGTATACTCATCGTAGCAGGTCCACCTCCAAAGCGCTAATGCCAGCATACCAGCAGAGATGGCGACGCCCAGACCAATCACCAGCCAGACCATTAGGGTGGTGCCATCATTGGGGACTGCGAACTCCTGGAAACCACATCATCATCATCATCATCATCTGAAATTCCATCTAGTCTGGCCCTAGTTTTGAGGATCGTAATGTCACTATTACCACCCTTATGACTAGGTAATACAGTTCCAAACCTATGGAAATACAGAACATAATAATGTGTTATTTTAAGAACGTTGGACGCTTCTGTAATTTTTGACAACAATTTCTTGAGTTAGGTTAAGTCGAGGATAAATCGAGTGGAGGAAATTACTACGCATTCGGATGTAAATGTCCATGAACCTAGCATCATTTTCTTCCTTTCTTTCCAGGATTCGATCCCGGGACTTCTTGATTGTGAGATAGACAACAATTATGATTATGATTAGAACCACAACGACAATGACACAGAGGTACAGATGGGTAATGATAACCCAGTATCCTGGTTTGTAACCCAATAATTTCCCTGTATGACTGTAATTTAGAGAACTGACCGAATTACTGGGCTATAACCCAGGATTACAGGGTAATTATCCAGCAACTCCTCTGAGTTACAAGGTTATCATCAAGATTACTCATCTGTGGATTATAACTCAGGTTATCCACCTGTGAGTTATAACCCGAGGCATACCTATCTAAACATCGGTCATCGTTGTAAGTGTTGTAACTACTCATGTGCCGTTGCCGACAATATTGCCATGTGTCCGGCAATATTGCCATACAATGTATGGGGGCAATTTTGCCGGTAATATTCCACTTTAAATTATATTCCCACAAATGGCAATATTGTCTGCAACGCCACATCAATAGTTATAATTGTAACGCAAAGCTTACTCACCGTAACACCCAACCTCCTAAGCCTGGAAGCAAACGGGTCACTATCCACATAGCTCCTCCACATCCGCTCCAGCTGCAACTCCGTCAGTCCAGGTGTGACGTCAGTATCCAGCTGGACCCCGAAGCGCACTCCTGCGCAGCTCTCGAAGCCGGGCCAGGCAATATGGCAGACCTGCACCATTGTGATGTGGGTGGCGTCACCGCTGGAAATGGGGGACAGAATTTGTGAACAACTTTTTTACATGTCAAATAACCCTTCGTAAATGGTCCTTGTAAATGGTCCTTGTAAATGGTCGAAACTGGCAGATAACAAGAGTCCTGCTACATAGTCAAAATAGATAGTTACTTTTTAGGACTGTCAAAACGGTACTTTTGTTCCTGAGCTCTATGAAAAAGCACTACGTGACGTCATGTAGCGTGTACCATCAAATGCTGTCTTTTTTGCATAAAATTGTCCTTTTAACCAACTTATAAAAAGGAGGGGTTATTTTTTTTTTATGTGTGTTACCTTGAAATTATTTGTTACACTATTTCAAAAACTCATCGTCTCGTCCCATTTTTTGAAAATCAGGAGGCAGTTTTATTGTACACACTAATGAGAAGATCAAAACATAGCGTCATCACGCCTGTCACCAGACGGACGGGGTCGCAGAGGGATAATTATGCCCACTTTTAGCCAGTTATTCCACACTCCATTTTGCGTGACAGGGGGCTAGTCCATCGCCGCAACTATGAAGGTTTCCTCACGATGTTTTCCATCACCGTTTTTCAACTACTATTTCAGTACACAGCAATAACTTATTGATGTCTTTCCAACGCCCGAATTGTGCTACTGTTGAATAGAGTCCTGTGACATGATTCTCGCGCATTCGATATACGATATCTACACCTATATCGGGTGATTTTGTATGGGAATCTGTCAATATAGGTCTTGATATCCGTATATCGAAGGCGCGAGAATCATGCCACTGAGCAGTCACCCACCAGTTTTCGACACAAACACCTAGCTCACCCTATCTTTTTCATCATGCATCCTCATGGCTTTTTTGCCATAATAATGACAACAAATAATATAATGGTAGCTGTGGCAAACAGGAAAAAATAACTAACTTCGATTTAGTCCATAAGTTTGTTAGTCTTCACGCCCAACAAATTCAGGAAATTACAATGTAAGCTGAATTTATTCCTAGAACCACGAGTAACAATGATTCTCCGTGTTGCCGCGGATATAGCAGGCTGAGCGTTCAGTCACAAAGTCGATATTAATCCCACTTCTTTGTCTTCTTATCAATATTAATCATTTAGATACAGGCAGCCCCTTATCAGGAAAGCAGGTGATGTAGTATCAGTATCGTTGCTTGTAAAACAGATATTGAAATCGAAAATACTGCTAACAAACCGACCGTCGTTGCGGATTTGCATTGCGTTTGGTATTGTCATAGTCTGACCGGTGTATGGGACAGAATAAAGGGCCAGGGCTGTTATTTAGTAAAGTCGTAAGAAAATTTACATACGAGCTGACATTATTATTATTTATTATTTACATCACGTGGTAAATCCATGACATTTTCAAACGGTATTCAATTTCTCAGCATTTCTGAAAATCTGGTCTCAGAGCTTGAAAACCTCTAAAACTCGTACGGAATTCCGCTACAAAATAACCACCCAGGGCCATAATGATACTGGATGACAAAAACAACTATCTTTGACATAGAACTTGACCCGATAAGAGCTTTGCTGGCATGATAGACTTTTGTCTCAGACTATATCAAGACGCGGAGACGATGACTTACTCACATTAAAGACTGTATTTCTAACCCTGGTCTTTGTGCATATAGATCATACAGATTAAGAGTTATCAGGGGGACAAACGAAGCTCGGGATGGGTCCTGTAATACGTATAACATTTGGCAAGTGTGTCGCGAGCTCAGCTTGACACACTGCCGTTCGTCCATCATCTATTAAGCACCTATCTAAAGATCATCATTGTTATTCTGTTGTCATTCTCTACATCGACACGCTCACTCGCCACCACCGAGGAGGCCTTCACTCAGCAGTGGGTCAATGTGGGCTGATATGATGACGAAACATAATGATTGAGAATCACTATAGTCTATTCCTGATAAGAATGCAGTAAAATCTAACGGGACCTTGGAAGGCAGCATTGGGCAAAAATTACGAAGTTCATAAATTGAGCGTAAAGAAGATAAATGTACGCAATCAATTTACTCAAGCACTGATCTTTCGCCAAATAAAATAAACAATTTCAGACGCCAGTTATGTATGTCAGCCTATTACAGATGTGCAGCATAACAATACGCTAACAGCAAATCTAGGCCATCAGTCAACTAACTTTTGCACCAATTCATTTGCCAAGACATTTGCCTGCATTCACTCCTGGCAGCCAGCCAACTCTTACACAAAGGAAACAGATATAACCTGGACAATTTCACAAGCACCTTGCTGGAATGATATTGCCCTTAGCTGTATCTACTGAAACCGGAGACGTCCAAAATAGACGAGTGAAGGAAACAAAGCGTTTCATTTACTTCAAATTGTTGTTATCATTTCTGAAGTTAGGCTGCTTAAGGATGAGTTTATTTTTGGTGTAAATTATGCGTCTGTCTTCGCGTTGGCTCATAAAGGAACTGCTTCGTTCGATTTTAGTAGACACATCGAGTACTCGGCCGAGAGCACTGTCTCGCCTGTTTACTCGGCAAGTGTTGTGATCAAGGCAAAGCAAGGGTTTTAAGTTTTTGATTCTTATTTAACTTGAAATCTTGCGATGGGCCACTCTCTTAGCACAAAATCACGTATTGAAAATTTGGCTACGCAAAATTTTCCTTGGTTTTTGTTATACAACAATTTCATAGCCAGTTTTCTAATAAATATTTTAAGTTAAAGTTATCAATAGTTTAATTTTCTTCTTAGAAACTGACGTGTATGTATAAAGTGGAATCTAAAAGGAAAGATCGTCGTCGTCGATATACTATGTTGTTGTTTTATTTGTTGTTTTTGTTATACTTCCTCTAAGCCAGGTTCTAAGCTAGCAATGTAGGCATAAAGTATTAACTGCCTATGTAACATCGTCTATGTAAATCAATATAAAGTGTTTTACAATATTATTCAAGTTATCAGATAAAAGCAGCAATGAAATGACAGACATTGTGAAAATGATAAGCATTCCCCGCCGTTAGACATGTACCAATATTATATTCATTTGATGATAAAATTAATTACTTCAATGAAATCTATTTACTTAGGTGTATAAAAAAAACACTATTAGATAGATTGCAAAATTATTTCGTGTGTAGCAGTTCCCCTAACTGAGTTTATGTTAGTTCCCATAAACAGAAGTAGAAAAATAAACAAATAATAAAAAAAAAACCAGATGACTTTTAGGCAAAATACAAATAAATATAATAATATCTATATTTTTTGCCAAAAACCATAGTTCTGGATTTGTCTAAGTTATCCTATCATTTGTTTTCAAAATTCTACCGCCTACAAACTTTTACACTATAATTATATCTATGGTTAATACTTATTTCTTTAAAATGTTCCTACTTATTAGATTTTTTAAAATAGTTAACTTACCTTTACTTAACAGGAACATCTTCCGAATCAGATTTGCAATATTACACTATCACTACATGAGATGGATCGGAGTTTCTTTTACTATAACTTTATAACATTTTATATACATTTATTCAAAGCTAGACACAACAATGGTTTATCTTTAGAGCTCATTTAATTTTACTAGAAGTATACAATTTATTTGACACAAAATTTACTATTATTATCTTTGTTTTACACCATTTCAGTTTCCGATATGTGCTTTTTTATTCTTTTAGTCCTGATTTTCGATAAGTATCGGTACCACAGCATATTCATCCGGAAATGGAATGAAAAAAACTGTGTCTCCAAATCTCATACGAGCTTTTCTTCTATAAATTTCTCAGGGTTTGTCAACACTGTCACTGTTTTGTCTGATTTCACTACACTATTCAATTTCACTTCTTTTACATTGTTGTTTGTTACGTTTTCAGATTTTTCTGTAATGTCGATTTTTTCTTTTTGTTTGACATGGTTATTGTTTTCTATTTTTATTTGGTTTAGATCAGATTTCTTTTGTGTTTCTGTATTCCGATTGTTGCCTAAAGAACTATTTTCGTTCGATTTTTGAGGATAGTGATGAAGTATTGCTGTCGTGTCGAAAGTTATTTTACCATGTTTCACAAACTCTGTTTGTTTTTTCTCCTGTTTGCTTGTACTGGGGCCTATTTCTATATCTATCTCACTATAAGGTGTATCTGTTTCCTTTCTTCTTACTACATTACCTCCATTAGGCGTTGTCTTTTCAACGAAGATTCCTTCAAACAAGTCTTTGGTGTCTTCTAATAATTCTAATACTACTTCCTTACTTTTACGTAAGTTTTCCATGTAACTGTTATGTAAGTTCATATCTACTGTATTATTCTGTCTTAGGTTTAATGTTTTTGGCATTATTTTCGTCTCTTCGGCCGGGCTCGTGTATCACAAAGGCTTTTCCTCGATGTCCTTGGTATGGTACATCGAGTTTTGGTGTTTTCCCGCGGAATGGTCCGCGGTCTTCCCTAGCTATGCTTGGGACTGCACCATGGATATGCTGGTCGTTTCAGTCACAATAGTAGTAGCCGGGAAGTCATCAGCTGTCGAGTCATAAAGAGGCAGCTCACAGCACAAAATAAACTTCAAAAACCTTGGCACTTCCACATAAATGGCCGGAGGAATCGGTATCAGCGGTGACGTCGACGCCTTATAATACAAGTAATCTGGGTTATCTCTGTATTTTTCGTCCGCCGATCGTTCGAGCAACGGTATGCCTGATAAAAAGAGGATTATTGCTGTTGTGAACAGCGGCGATAGGATAGCCACCCATTCGACGCCTTGAATCACAGTCAGGGATAGTATGAAGATGCCCCACCAGAGGACCACTTCTCCAAAGTAGTTCGGATGTCTCGACAGTCCCCAAAGACCATCATTGCACCACCTTCCTTGATTTGCAGGCTCTTGTCTGAATGCAAACTTCTGTAAATCCGCATACGTCTCTATCAACAACCCTATGATAAAAACTCCCGCTCCTGCCGAGTCCAAAGTCGTCATAGTCTTTGGTGATTTTGGATAGGAATGGTGCGGTGAATTTATTATAATAACTGGCAGACTGACTACAAATACCCATATAGCTTGAAAGGTGTAATAGACCGCGAATCTCAACGTGTTACTCTTTCTATCTTCGAACTGTTTATCTCTGCCGATGTGATAGATTCTGTACAAGAGGTATCCAGAGAGTCTTACTCCCCAAACACAGACGAAGGCTGTAACCATTAGCTGTCTGCTGTCATAGCTTTTGTGCCCACTCCCGCTTTGACCCAGGAAGAATGTCAGTAAAGCAATTATGATGAAATTGGCGCCTCCAGTGAAGTCTGTGCCTCGATCGCTTTGAAATATAGTAGCGAGAAGAAAGAAGAATATCTGCAACGCGACAGTCACCATCGCGCTTATAGCGAAGTTATTCTTATCAATTAACGGAACCATTGTTTTATTTTAATTTGACACTAGATTTATGAATTGGCGTTGAATACTGCTGTTGATTTGACGCATTGGCGCATTGTTAAATCACTTTAATTAATAACTTCCCACTTCACACCATTTCAAAATAACACTACATTTCTAGGATTGTTTGTTTCGCGTTTGTGTAGTTTTCATGGTTAGTAGTAAGCCTTTCAGTATAATTTTAATAGTTTTGTTGATGTTCGCGTGTTGGGTTGGACTGAGCGTGTTGCGACTTCAGAAATAGCTTTGACGTATTAACTGCGCAAGTCCAAAGCTCTGTTACACGCATGCGCCGACCGTACTTCTTAAATAAGCTTACGTTATAACTCTTCAGTTGTATTTTTGATAGAGGGCGCTGCTTTACCATTAAATTCATAGGTCAATAGAATTACTTAACTTAGATTTGCTTTAGTTTCTTATTCGGTCACATTCCAATTTTAAAATTGTATCATTTGTTTTGGTTTCACGTTTACACAACAAATGTTTTGAAGTAAGAAATTCTACTTACTATTTAGTAAAGTGTGGAAGTAAAATGCTTCTCCTAGTTCTATTGGGGTCAACATTGACGTCATAGTGACATATCGTGGGTCAAAGTGGGTCAGACGTCGAGAGTTTTGATAAAAGTGGACACCTGCAGATGACATACTTCACAAACAAAGCGATGTTTGTTGATTACTTTGTATATTCCCCGACAGTGACATGATACTACTCCATTCCATACAACTTTTCTTCCTTATATTTCCTGTCCTATGTATATGGAGTTAAGTATAATATTGCATTTTCTATGTAAACAATGAGCCTTAACACTGCTGTAACTGAATCCCATATACTTAGTATTGGAAATATGAAGAATAAAAGTTTAAAATATGGAATGGAAATGGAGTAAAATCATCATACATCAAGGCATTGGATTTGACAAACAAAATGTACCTACCTAATGTACCTACCTTACCTAATGTACCTACCTAATGTACCTACCTAATGTACCTACCTAATGTACCTACCTAATGTACCTACCTAATGTACCTACCTAATGTACCTACCTAATGTACCTACCTAATGTACCTACCTAATGTACCTACCTAATGTACCTACCTAATGTACCACACTGTTCTTCTATCAGTGATGGAAAACATCGTGCGGAAACCTTCATTACTCAATAGCGGCGGCGATGGGCTAGCCCCCTGTCACGTAAAATGGAGTATTAAACAGCCTACTTTTGCCTCTGAGCCCGTATGGGAAAAGACCCCGTGCTGTTTATTCATGTAAATTATTTCAGTATAACTTTAGCATTCAAGAACCCCCGCATAAAACCAGTCCTCCAGATTCATCACCAGGTCTCTTCATCAGGTGAAATTAAAAGGCCTCATCACAACGAATCTAATGAGCTCAAACTCGATGGGTTTACTAGTAAGCATCCTAGGGTTCCAGCTCCCACCTAAGATCTTCGCAGTCCATCATCAGATCAGCTCGATGGTACCATTTTCTAAAAAGGTCTTGCCACTAAGAGTCTAATGAGCTCAAACTCGATGGGTTTACTAGTAAGCATCCCAGGGTTCCAGCTCCCACCTTCGAACAGACCAACCACCTAGATGGTACCATAAAAACCAGCTCCAAGAAATCTACTTTAGAATTAAAAAAAAACACATTCATATCAGTTCACCCGTTTACGCTCCACGTGCTGAGAGACAGACAGACAGATAGACAGACACACAGAGAAACTCACGCGTCAAACTCATAACACCCCTTTTGCCTTCGTCGGGCGGGGGTTAAAAAACTAACGACAAAACAAAACAAACAAGTCAAATTTATACGCACTTTTCGCGCACTTGAGCTAACTGTCCGAGCAAAGAGAGGATTTATATTATGGACCTTAGTACTGTGTATGTAAATATCTAATTCATTAATATCTATTCTAAGAATATTTTCGTCACAATGAATGATTAATTCGCAAAGTTGACAGAACAAACAAACGGCGAATAAAGAATTTATGACTCTTTGTGGTTTTGCACATGTCCAATAAATAATCTAAGTATAGATAGGTATATGAAGATAACGTCTCTCTGTGGAAAATTGTAAGGATTTAAAAATGATTTGAGCAAGATATGGTGCCGACATGACATTTCACACGTTTTATTTTTTGGTGGCAAAGGATGTTTTTGTTCTCATAAAATGAAAGCGTCTTGTCTAGGTTTAGACAGAATAAAAGAAAGAAAAGAAACTTAATCAAAGAAAGAAAAGGGGCTGAGCGATGTGCTCCGTAGTCTGTGTTTCTACCCCGCACTCATACATGGCACTATCTCTCCAATCCCACTTGTGTCGGAAGTAGTTGCACCGACCGTGCCCATTTCAATAAAAATATTCCTAAAATACCGAAGAAAATGACTGACATGCCACGCATGCAGATCTACCTTGCGAGCATTCTTCGGAAAATATAAATATAAATAATCGGCCAAGTGCGAGTCAGACTCTCACACGGAGGGTTCTGCACAGTCATACCAAAAAAGTGCAAAAAATAATGTTTGTTACCTTTATTTTTTCAATATTTTCGCTGTAGCGGCAATAGATTACACAATATTACACATTCTGTGAAAATGTTAGCTTTCTAGCTATTACGGTTCGTGCGATGGAGCCCGCTGACGGACAGACAGACAGACGTGGAATAGGGTAATAGGGTCCCGTTTGGCACCCTTCGGGTTCGGAACACTAAAAGGTCAGAAATACTCACATAGTTACATTCCCGATGTCGATTCCATTCGAATTGATGTAAAGAGTTGCCATATCTGCGACTATGAGCCGGAACTCCTCAGTGATATTGCTGAACTCCTCGGTAGTGACTCCTCCAAGGAACACCAGGAGGGTCTCATCAGGGAGGTGGATAATTGGCTCTGGCTCTGGCATTGGCTCTTCTGGCTCGGCCAGGTGTGCTGGGGAAGGCCAAGGATTTTGGTATAATACTCTATTAGGGTATAATGTACCCTATTACAAATAAAATAACTGTGCAACTCACGGGTGGCGTAGCAGAATATAATATGTATACACTTGCTTATCTGGACCCTGAACATTTTTCATGAGTAAAGGTTAATGTTTAATCATAATGTACAAGAAACTAAATTGAAATCGGTCCAGATATTTAAGATATCAGGTTTGCCAGACAGTTTTGATAATATACATGACATGAATGACAATAGCAATAATGATGGTGATGAAATATCATCACGGGACTGATTTGATTTTGATTTTCAGAATTCTTTATTTACTATATTTTTACAATTTTTGAATTAGTAGCAACTATTACCTAGTACACAAAATCATTTTCTGCTAATAATAATGTTTTTTTTTCAGGCTGGAAGGCACCTTTATAAAAACTTGTACATAGATAAAAATAAAATAATAAGACATGTATAGACAAACAAATAAATAATGGTAGGTATGCTTGTTTTATGGCTAAATAGCATTTATGGCATCTTACTCTTAACAACTAAGACTAAATTAAATGGTGTACTACCTACTACCTACCTATCAGGTAAGTTTATTCATCACGGGACTAACCATAACCTAGTTTTAATAATGTGATAAGATGTAATGATCACAATAATTTTAAGGATATGGTTGTTGTTTTTAATGACGGTAATGATAATGATGGTAAATGTTTGTCATTTACCATCTAATGTCAAGGATAATAAGGTGAAGATACTGTGTTATTGTAAGTGGTGTCGATGATAATAATGGAAAGAATGAAGATGATGATGGTGATGTAGAAGATGATGGTGTAAGTGATGCTGATGACAAACTAACAAACAAACTCACAGAGAAGCTTAACAGAGTAGCTGAACCCTCTGCTAAACGCCATTCCGGGTAGGACCTCGAAACGAACGAACAGCCTGTTGACATCCAGGAACCGGTAGCGGCGGACTGACCTAAGTTGATATGAGAATAGCAGACCTTCGTGGCCCGACTCGTCGATGCCTCCTGAGAGTGCAAAATTTGTTTTATAGATTACTATTTTTCACAAGAAATCAACATTTTGTCATTAAAATACAGGCTCTGACGAATAAATAAAGTGCCGGGGCGTTGAAAATACCCTGGACTAATGGTACGGAAGAGCCTTTCTTTGACTTGGCGAGGGCTCTATCATTCGCCCAGATTATAGTCCACAGTTATAAATAATAGAACTAAAATAAAGAAAAAAGAAAAGAAGAGTGGAAGTATTTTCTTTGCTGTTTAGGGCCTCAGCCACTCCAGCTGCAAAAAGGCGTGACGTTTTGTTAAATTTAAAGTATTAAAATACTGAAGATTATACAAAAATACATAGATGTTTGAAATCATACCTGGTTTGACCAACAAGTAATCGCCCATGAATCCATTGACAGACAGGTCTGTGATATTCAGCTCTAAGCCTATTCCATTACCTTCCAGTATCCAATCAATAATGTTATTAGTTGGGTAAGGCTCAGGGTAGTTTGGAGAAGTTATGACCACTGGTACACCGACTTCTAAGTGCATAAGAATAGGAGCTACATTTCTGTCGAAATTTTTGCTGTTTACATCCAAATCTTCCTTGTGGTCAATTGAGAATTGCTTATCGAGGTCCTCTAATTCAGAATTAGTCAAATTATCGAGATTAGGGCTGAGTAATACATGGGCTTCTTTGAGTACATCCAGGAGTTGGTCTACATGATCCACAGCAATTTCATTATCATCTGATTCAATGTCATCGTTATTTTCCATGTCACTGTCGTTTACTATGTCAGCTTTATTTTCGTTGCTGATAGCGTCGTTTAGGTAAGGTACAGCTTCCACGACAATGGCATTCTCATCAACTTCATCTTGGCCATCAGGTTCAATTAAGTCATCGAAATCGTTTTTATAATTTCCGTTAATTTCTTCATTGAGTGACTCATCGTGGATATTTGTTTCATCGTTCATAAGTTGTTCTCTTAGGCCCAGTACATATTCTTCTCTAAATGGCCGTCCGTTTTTCTCTTCATCAACTAAAGCAGAATTTTCTTCAACATTATCTTCTTCAATATTGTCGTTTTCAACTCTTAAATATGAATTTTGTGCAACATTATCGTAGATGGAATTTAATTCATTTATTTTTTCTTCAAGCTCTTTGTCAATATTATCATCATCATTTTCAATACTACTGTCTTCTTCTAATTCAGGCTCGTTTTCTATATTACTTTCTGCATTAAATTCATACTTGTTATCATTCTGTTTATCGTCCTCATTATCATCGTCATTGATAACACCCCAAAATTCGTTGTTTTCTTCAATATCCATAGCTAGGGATTCGTCAGAGTTATTTTCACTATTTTCGATGTTTTCATTATTATCAACGTTTTCATCTTCTTCATTTTCCATGGCCTCGTTTACAAGTGCTGATAATCTGTTTATATCCTCAATTGGATTTTTTATGTCTTCAGTGTCTTTTTCGTTAAGTTCTTTAGATTCCAAACTGTCAACTTCATCTTCATTGACGTCATTATCATTGACTTCTTCAGATTCGAAACTGTTAAGTTCAATTTCATTAAATCCACCATTTATTAAATCATTGTTGTCTTCATTAGTATCAATTTTACTATTGGTATCTTCAAACAAATCTTTGGTTTCTATCACGATCTCCGAAGAAGGTATATAAGAATCTTCAGCGACTTCGAGTTGATTACCATCATTTTCATTAGGTTCGTTATGTTCTTCTTCTAGTATTGGCCGGTTATCTTCAACTTGATAGTCGTTTACATCTAGAGCTTCCGCTTCCTGTGCTTCGTCGGCATAGCCTTGAAACTGTTGAATTTCTTTATCAACTTTTGTATCTGCATCCAATTGGACACTGCCATCTTCAGATCTGTTGGCGTTTTCATCCACAGTCTTTTCTTCATCATTTTTTTCTTCAAACCAACCTTTTAGAGTATCATCAAAGTCATAATCGTCATTTTGTTTATAGTTAAATATTTGATCATTATCAGCCTCTTTGTTAACGTCATATGTCTGTTTGGCGTCTACTTCCGGTTTATTGTAGTCCTCATAATACTCGTAGTGGTTATCTTGAGCTGCAACAATGAAGTTATTTTCAGTAATTAATTCATTTGTTGTGGAATAAGAAGCGATTTGATATTTATCTATAACATGCAAATATGCTCACACAAAATGAAAAAAATAAACCGGCTAAAAGTAGGCTCAATTAGTGCCTCTGCCACTTCGTATGGTAAAGGCGTGACTCTATTTATTATTATTATTATTATCATCCTTTAAATAGGTATGATACTAATTTTATGATAGACGATTGTTGCTATGATACATTTCATCATTTGCGCTGTTTTCGTTTGCGCTATAAATAGCAATAGGGTAAAACCCTGCATACCCCTTTATTAATTAAACACTGTGCAAGGATTATACGTGTGGCGGAATGGGACAGAGGTATAAAGCTGTATAATAATGTCCCGCTATCTACCCGTGTACAATAATGTCCCGCTATCTACCTGTGTACAATACACCCTGCACAATACACCCTGCACAATACACCCTGCACAATACACCCTGCACAGTACACCCTGCACAATACACCCTGCACAATACACCCTGCACAGTACACCCTGCACAATACACCCTGCACAATACACCCTGCACAACTATTTTATTAGTAAATAAAGTGGCTAATCCAATGACGTGTGTATAATATGTCCGTATAATATTTACTTTATTTATATGTATAGTTGTATCATACTTTTTGTGAATTTAAGTATCAGTCAGCCATGAGCTACGTCATGTGCATCTGCTCTACCATAAACATGTTTTTTTTTTATCTTTATTTAAAGAGCTTTAGTGCGTTAACATCGACTATGTCGCTCTATGGAAACATTAACAAACAAAACACACAAAAACGAGAATTATATGATCCAGAAAATTATTGTGATTCTATAATCGAACCAAATTATAAATGTAGAGATGTTGTTCAAAAATTGCTCTGATACAAATTGGTCTCAGAGAAAATTGATCAGAAAGTTGTCCCTACGACCACGACGTTGTTGTAGCGACTCTGTAAAATATTACTAAGACTCTGTTACACCATGTAGGTATCAGAGAATCGAACACATTGTTTTGGAAGGTATTTGTACATTTGTATTATTCTACAAAACGTTGGTTTTTGCAGCTGACTAAATGCGAATTAATTGTTGAATCTGCGTATTACTGAGTAGGTACATTGAACTTAGCGTGTCGTTGTATTTGTCGGAGGCAGTCGAGGCAGTACACAAATCAGCCAACAATAACATTTTAAAATTAAGTTAAACACCGTACACGTTAGAAGTAAATACGTCGTGCTTAGATTTCTTTTACTGTCTGTCGAAACTTTCAAAAAGAGACAGATTCACCAGTTAAGTTTATGTGCCCACCGAGGGGCACAGGCCATTTCGCATTTCGTTGCGATGGATCCATCCAAGACCTTTGTGGCTTAGGTAATTTTTATGTTACTTATAATAAACCTGATAAATGAATGAAAAATACAAATATGGCTCGATCCAAATGATAACAAACGATATTTTATTATATGTATTTGAATTGAGCCATATATATATTTTATATGATTAGTTATTACGTACCTAAAGCCAAGCCGCAAACTGCGACCACGAACAAAAAGACCCACTTTTTCTCCATCTCTCATCGACTGTTCGTCAATTTTTTAATTCACACCCACTCAATAGTATTTATTGTTTTGTTCGTCGCGACTAAACTCAAGATTATCTATAAGACAAGCAAGTTGTGCGATAATTTCGCGCAGACTGAATGACACATTTGTGTTTTCACAAAACTGATAGTACAATTGGGACCGATTACTGAGGCGATAGCGCCATATCGTCATCATTATCGACGACCAATGTGGCGCAGCGGTACTGGCTCTGCCTACCTTGCGAGAGGTCCCGAAAAAATACAGGTATTGGATGTTTACATGTTTATGATGTCGCCGCCTTCGGGTATGGGACGCTGAGACCGAGTTTAAAATTAGAACAACATCTGTTCAGATTTTAAGATGTTAGTTTAGTTCGTTTGTTTTAACGCCTTGAGAATCCGAAGTAATGCTTTATCTATGTTGATGTTTTTCGATACGTATCCTAAATTACTGTCGGTCTTGGATGTTTAAATATATTATTATGTTTTGACGTCGTCGTTGTTTCTCGGTCCTACGACACCGGGTATCCTAGTGTGGGTCTAAAAGCAATGTATTTGTCGTAGCCATGTCGTCGGACTGGCCATATCATGAAATGGCCAACCGCGAAATATCATGGAACGATGAAATCTTTGAGGGCAAACACTGCGGTAGCTTAGGTGAAGACTAAAGGGGCGACCGTAGCGAAGCCCCCGAATAGTCTTCGTGTTAGTTTGACATGTGTAGAATACAAAAAACAACAATTTGTGCTGAATAAAACTGCTTTTAAAAATATGTCTTTTAAATAAAACCAGCCTTATCACGATATGGCCAGTAATGGCTTGGCTTGGCTGGCCATTGATCATCGCCCCCCCCCCCACTGCTGGGTGTGAGCCTCCTCCTTTTTGTGCCAACTTATCCGGTCCTGCGCCGATCGGATCTTGAGTTGTTGATCACTTTAGAACCACCTGTCCGATGGTTCGAATACCTACATCATCGTGTCAACAGGACCTCAAAGGATGTGGTCGGCGCAGGCGGATTAGCGCCTGCCTACAGAGAAAATGCCCAGCAGTGGGTTGATTGATGTGCGCTGAACATGAAGATTATACATATTATCATATCATCGATGATAGGATTACCTACTGATAAAATTATAGTAATAAAAATCGCTAGAGCACGAGAATCATGCAAAGTGATCGTGGACCGTCTGTACTAAGCTAAATTGTAGGTTATATCTTGCCAACTGATAAGCGAACACTTGTTGATTCTCAATAGGTACTAATTATATGTAAACTGTTTTATTGAATTAAGATATAACATGAACGGTCTCAATTCTAGGATAGTACACTCTCTTTGTTAAAACTAAACGAAAGTTGAAAGGGTTAAAGAAAGTAGCTCTTACTCAGTTATATCAAACATTAAACAAACACAATAAAACATTATATTCATATCATCAGACTGCATTAACATCAATTAATATGCTGCGCTTTTTTAAACAGCTGCAAACGAGAAGCAAACAGGTATTTTGTTTTCCTCTGTGAGTTTTAGGCTCAGATTGATTGAATGCGCACTGCATGTAGGCTGAAAGATTGAATTCTGTGCCTGACACTTACACTTAGTTTAGTAGCAAGCAAGAAGGTTGAATAGCAGATGATACATTTAGATTCGACCTTATTTGAAAGAAACTTTTTTGTGTGAATTTTCCGAAGACGCGCCAAAAAGTGTCATGTGATCTGAGGTCGGAGGTCGCAATGGGTTAACTAAATTTTTAATTGTCGTATATTTCGTATATATTTTTTGCACATAAAAGACAAAGAACAGAAAATACAGAGAAGTAATTTACAAAGGCAACCAAAATTTACATTGAAATTTATACCTTATTTTCACTGTCCTAAAGTGAAATTGTCAATCCTATTGCACGGGCACGAGAAAAGCATGAAAACTCGGAAATACGCGATTTTTCAGTTATGAGACCGAGCTCGATCGATTTTTTACTCCAAAAAACCCCTGTATTGCCAATTTCATCGAAAACTACAGCTCCTTTTTCCAGAACTCAAAACATAATATCGTTACCCCGTTACATAGTTAAGTACATACATTAAAAAAAATCCTCGTATTGGCTGCCGCTCGGCTCGGACCAACCGCTTCGCGGACACCAATTAGGGATTTCAGAGTGAAACGATTAAGTACTTACTTCGTAATTTCGTAATTTCTTTATTGTACAAAATGACAGTAAAAACAGCTTGATAGAAAACATATTAGATTACTTATACTGCACCTTATGTTCAATCATGGGTTAATGAAACATTTTGGTTGAAGGAAAACCAAAGACGATTGGAATATAATACTTGTAAAATACAGGGTTATTTATTATAGTGATACTTAGCGATATTAGTTGTGGTTAACGAACGCCATCTATCGAGTAATCTTTAAAACCGTAGAGCAAAGAAAATTACTTGCTCTCTCTCACTCATTCGTTCATGTAATCTTACAGTAGTTCCACAATTTTATCTAGATGGCGCTCAGTGTTAAAAAAAAAAACAAAGTGAAAATTGGCACGGGGTTGAAGAAATTGTACTTATTATTTTTTATATTTGAAGTAAATGGATCATTATTAATAAGATAAAACATCTAAATTGGCTCTTTTAACTGCCCTTTGCATAGACTTGACAAAGGTTTCTTCGAGGTCAACCTTGAGTTGGAGGTTGTGCCCTTGTTCGTTGACCTTCACGAAGTTGTTTCCTTGAAGAGGATTCCCTTCAAGGGAAGTTTGGAAAGTCGTCGTACTTTTTGGGGTTCCATATCCAAAGGGTGCCAAACGAGATTACTACGTAACGGTGGCAGCGACTGTGGCGGCCATGAGCTAGCCCCCTGTTACGCAAAATGAGATATTTTTTAATTAGGCACGACTGTGCCTCAGCCACCTGGTAAGGGAAAAGGCGTGACGCTGTTATGTTGTTAGTACAAATAATGGACACTAAAAACATGCAAATCAATATTTTTTGGCTCTTTTATCATCGAGGGATACCTGTAAAAATTTTTCTCGTACCGGTAAAAATTTCATACGGAACCATGTTTGTTATGCCCATTTTTAACCACTGTCACTCAATACTCAAATTTGGATGACAGCGGACTAGCCCATCGCCGTTACTGTGTAGATGTGAAGTTTTCTTCACGACTGTCATTTCTTAGATGACATGAAGTCGGAATAAGTTTACCCAAACTTATTCCGAAGTATCATTCTCCATCCGGAGGTGGAATGTAAACATAAACATTTACATACAAGCATATACATTGCTTCTGGCCCCACACTAAGATACCCTGTGTCGTGAGAACCAGAAGCAGCGTCATCACAAGCATCCAAGACCTGTTTTTTTTTGTCTTTTTTATCGCCGGCGGGGAATTGAACCCGGGACCTCTAGCATGGTAGGCAGAGCCACAAGCACTGCGCCACAGAGGTCGTCAGGCTGTAATTTCTCAGATTATTAGCTGGCATATTGTTTCCATTCCTCGCCCAAGATCCTGATTTTCACAAAACAGCCCATATTCCATCATTAATACAGGGTGACATTTAATTAGCTGACCATATTTTGAGGAATGATAGTACCATACCCATCATTATGAACAACTTTCCCCAAGAAACATATAGGTAGTCGCAAATGAAAAAAAAAAATTCATCTCCCAGTACATTGCCCCGATCAGCTGATTTCAAGTTACTATGGGAGACCCAAAAATTTTTTTCGTTTGCGACCATTATGTTCCTTGGGAAAAGTTCTTCATAATGATGGTTATTATGATTCCCCAAAATATGGTCAGCTAATTAAATGTCACCCTGTATAACCGACGGTTAAGATAGCCTGTTGGATTATGGCCACTCTGTTTATGGTGTTATAGACGCATGCGCAAAGCTATCGTCGATCTAAATTCACATTCGCATTGACTGATCGAACTTTATACGAATATGTTGAGAAAATGCGGTAAAGTTGGTTTACCGGAAAGTATACACAAGGTATACAAGGTGTCATTCACGGCTGTTCTAGGACAAATTCTGAGCAACTTTTAGTATGAATCCGTTTTAATCTGAACTAATCTATACATTTCTGGCCGAGCTATCAGCTGATTTACTTTTGTTTTGAGAAGAAAAAACATTATAGAGTGGGTATTAGGTAACCCTGAATTATTCAGAGGGATGCTCAAATAAATTGAATTCAAATAACTTTATTTCACATAACTGAGATCCATACATTTTTAAGAATACACACAACACATTATACCTACTCAATAAATTATAAATGCACAAACAAATGCATGGAAATGATATGACAGACATCCGACCGATTCCGACCCCAGTGCCCAGTGCACCGGGCTTTATATTTCCTATGAGATTTCCTATTATAGTTAAAATCAAACTTACTGATATAATAATATTAAATTAGTAAGAACAAGAAAAAATTTGAATAAGAAGAACTTATATGAACTGAATAAACGGCACAATATAAAAGAAAGCTGGTTCAGATCACGTATTTATCCCGTAAGTAAATTGAAATGGAGTTACAGGCCTCATCTGAAGATGTAGTGATGAGGAAGCCATACGAACGGCAGTGCACAGCAGTCGGAAAGGTTAGCAGCGAGTAGGCAGCAGGCTTAGGAAGGCAGGCAGAAGGAAGAAATGTAGACAGGCAGGACAACAGTTTTTAGTCCAATTACTGTTTGATGTCATTTGATGTGAATGTATACCCAGTGACACCGAATTGGACAATCTGTCCTATCTGCAATAATGGCCAGTAGCCTAATCATTCAATGATTTATTAGTCCTAAAATAGCTAAATCTATTGTTCTATTTTTTCATAGATTTTGAACTTTATCTCGGTGTGGGTAGGTTAAAAGTCGCAGGCCGTGGACTTTGGATGGATCTTTCAGTGGTTATGATTGTGACATAAATTATAATTTCCTGCGTTCTCCAAAACGTTTTACGCGCTGTCATCCTCTCAGGCTCAGGTTGCGGCACAGCATGTCACACCAGCTAGCGGTGGTGGTTGCTGATTGAAAAAATGTGGCGGCCATTTGACCATACATTTGACAACATTGACCACCGCCCCGCCCCACCGCTCCGCACCCGTCCCGCCCCTGTGTAAACGATAATGAGACCGTGTCGTAACTGGCCAGCTACAGTAAACTGTAGTAAAAGGTATTGAACAACAATCTTCGAATGTCGATCTGTAATTAACGATGCCTAACAATTACGCTCGTTCTGAGAACAATTTAAATTTTATTGCAGTTAAATCATTGTGAAGGCTGATGAAGATTTAAAAAAAATTATACCAACAAGTAAAAAGTTTCTCCGAATTTTCCGTTAATTAACTTACGACTACAAACAATTATTTTAGATTGAGATGGTTGCGACGTTTTCCGTTAACCCTGTAGAGATCTTAGTAAGTTTGATTAATGTATGGCCATAAATATTAAACTATACCATGTTTTACTATATTAAACACTATCTTATATTTCGCATTGTCGAGATGAATAAGTAACTTTACATAACTCCCAAAAAATTGGTCAGCCAATTAATAGTCGCTCTGTCCATCAATATAAATCCGTCTTCATCAAATCGATCTTTAAAAATGATTTGCGTAAGTGAAAGGCACTCGTCACTCAAATAGTAGGTGTTAGAATAGTTTTATAAGCACCACTCAAAGTAAAAGGTCAGATTTGAGTGTCAAAGTTTAACGCAATTAATTTCGTATTAATCTTCACAAAATTGCAAATCGTATGTTCCTTGGCCTTCATTCACCTCACTCTCGAAGAATTATTTCAGATAAGTGGTTATGACTAACTAGCGTTACATCTAAATACAACCGATTTAAAAAAGCATTGTTTCGGTCAACAACGGAACATACACATCAGTTTATTTTCCTATTGATTCCATTGACATGAAGTCAGCATCTCATGAATGAATGAAAGTTTATCTTAAGAAAATTACAAAAATTACAAGTTCAAGATCTTTGTGATAATATAATTGAAACAAAAAGTAAACTTTAGAAAAAACCGACTTCCACAAACCCTATTTGATTAGATTGAGTTTAATACAAACTGTAACCCCTTATGGGGGGGGGGGGCCCTTGGGGACTTAATTTTGTCAAATCCCATCTCAGTGCTACCCCACGCTACTAAGGAACCTCTGTACAAAGTTTCATGGCTCTAGGTCCACCGGTTTAGGCTATGCGTCGCCTGCCCGTCAGCCACGCATTGTATTTGTACCTAGTATTGAGCAGTTCTGGTGGCCATATGTGGTCTTCATCAGCAGTTCTGTATCACAATATTATGCTTACCATGTGCATTTGCACGAGTTATTATGAAAAACACAAAAATCACTATAGGCCTGCCTATAATATTTGAAGAGTTCCCTCGATTTCTCCAGGATCCCATCATCAGATCCTGACCTGATGTCAATGGGATCAATGGGAAGCTAAACCCTTTCAAACAAAAAAATAATTTTCCAAATCGGTCCATCCGTCTAGGCGCTATCGGGGCACATACATAAAAAAAAAACATCCGGACGAATTGTAAACCTCCTCCTTTGGGAAGTCGGTTAAAAAACAAACTAAGAATCCTCGGACGACCTCACAAATAAATAAGCCAGTTTTTTTTACTTTAAAACTTTAAGTTGTCGTCGAACTTAATTAAAATTGCCAACTCTATAAAGAGTTCATTTTAATTGGTATGTAATATCCAATCAGCGATCATTTGTGTCTCATTTTTTCCAACTCGAGATGTCATGTTCGTATGACGTTGCTCCATGGTATGACGACGTTGAGTGATGACGTCATAAAATAACTGTCTGGTTGTCCTGGGGCCATTTGGGTATTGGGATCCTTCCCCCATAGGGGGTGGCAGAGGCACAACTGTGCCCACTTTTAGCCAGTTAGTCAATACCATTTTGCGTGCTAGCCCTAAGGTTTCCTAACGATGTTTTCCATTACTGTTAGAACTAAAAACTTTAGCCAAATTTATCATAATGGAACACTCAAAGGAAGAAACTGTCTCCCTAGACACAGTATTTTACAGTATTTTACTAGTTAAGAAGACAGGGAACCAATTTGTATGATGTGGATGTAATATCCATTTTGGGAAATAAATAAATTTTACTATTTTTACTATTTTACTAACTAACAATTTATGTTATTATTTTATGTCATGAACGCCTGTCACGATTACTTAGACTACACAGTCTATACTTGTGTTGAATGTGGTAGCCAAATAAATATTGCGTAACTTGGGGCTAGCCCATCGCCGCAACTTTTAAGCTTCATTGTTAAAATCTCCCTAACTAGCGTCGCGCCCGGCTTCGTTTGTCAAATACCACCAGTAAGTACGGCTGTATGTATGCAGCAGCTTGGTATAAATTGTCGGACATACACGCACTGGGTACGAGAAACGCGCGTTACATTTTGGGCTTATAGCAGCGTTCAACGTTTTGTAATCTAGTTCAAGTACAACTTCTAGTGTATTTATTTGTATCTGACCGGGAGTCAAAATATGTTCAGAACTGGCAAAACGCTGATTTGGTTCGTGAGATGCATCTAATGTAAATACCGGCTTTTGATGTCATAATATTGAAGTCAAGTATTTTAATCTTTTCCCGCTCAAATACATAACATACCTTCTATCTAGTATAAGTTTTCTGCATGTCATTCTTGGGTAGTACAATAAAGAAATTACGAATTACGAATACCTTTGCCATTCTATCAATGAAATTCTTTATGCTTAAATTACTAATAACGAAGTCACATAGTACTTATATATCGGTCTGTCTGGTGTAAATATTCGAGTCTGATATTGACAAACGACAAGAATTTTATTCACCTTATAAAAAACTATGAAATAAAAATACTACAATAACGCGTTAACTGGTTCTCTCTCAGAAGCACACCGGTCGAACAACCGAACAATGGAGAACAATAGATAGATTGGATGTGTTGACGAAGGGGTTAAGTAGCAAAACCGTGTCGTTTTTCAATCCCGGTGCGTGATCAACATTAGCATACAATGGTGACAGCGCGCAGCCATAGTGAATACTCCAGATTGCAAGATAGAGACCCTGCACTTTGAGCCCCACCGCTGCCGATCCTAGCAGACCTCATGTGCAGGGTGCTCCGACATAGCGAGCACACCATGATCATAAACATAATAATTATAACGTCACACTTTTTCCCATACGGGGTGGCAGAGCAACACTCCGTTTTGCGTGACAGGGGGCTAGCAATTCTCTTTATAACTTTTCGCTACGAGGTTAATAATTCTACTTTATACCTGAAACAATGCCCGATACGATAACAAACAAATAACAACAGCATAGCGTCACGCCTTCTCCCTTACGAGGTCGCAAAAGCAGTACCTTAGAGGTAGACAATAGTAAGTCCGCTAGAGGTAGACTCTAAGGTACAAATATGAAATTTTCAAAAAAGTAAACTTACTACCTCTAAAGGTACAGAATTGTTGTGCTCATTTTTAGCAGTTATTCGATACAGGGGTTAGCCTGATGCCGCAGCTTCGGAGAGGTGTGAAAGTTTCCTTTGCTTTCTACTACATCCTGTATATTTAGGAAATGTTGTTGAACTGGTATTGCTATAAAAACCCCTAGAATGCATCGATAAAGAATGTATTGAATTGGAAATGGGTTGCTCCCTATCACGCTGGGAAATCGAATCACAAAGGCAATGTGAAGAATAGTTGCTATTTAGCTTGTTCTGGATTTTAAACGAAGACAGGGGATTTCAAGATCACCCTGTATTTGTTATTATTAATAGACACTAGGGATTTTTAACCTTTGCTGCTATTTGTATAAATTAAAATATTATTTATTTAATTTCTTGGCTTTTCTATAAGTAAATTGTATTGCTAAATCATCAACTATCATCTCTTTTTTATAGGGATAAGCTCGCATTTGTACACAATTTTTATGAACTTTTAATTTTATCATGTTATTTGTGTGCAATAAATAAACCAGATATGAATTACGAGTAGGTAGGTAATAGTAATTACCTATAGTAACTTCTAACTGGAAAATTAATCATCTCAAAAAGCGATTTATCAAAATACGACCGTAATAGAAAGAGACCCGTGCCATGAACGACTTGAGTGATAGAACGTTTGTGTCGCCGTACGAAAGTGGGAGTGTCGTGTTGTGGCATAACTGCTCATGTATGAGAAGAACGCTTTGAGAGATGCAGCCGGACGGGCAGACAGACAGACGGACGGACGGACGGATGTAAAGACAGAGGCGGCTTACTTAAGTGTCCTAAGAAGCTAGCAAACAGAAATAAATGGAACAAACCTAATACGTCGTATTTATTTTTACCTGATTGTACTAGATTTTTTTAATTTGTCAATGTGTATAAAAATATATGCATTTTTATGTCATCTCATGTATCTTCGTGTACACTGTGGTGTACACGCTCCGCTACACACGGAATGACGATCGATTTGACGCGTGCGTTATCTCAAATTCCGATCTTCTATTGTATATTTGTTGGTATCTCGATGACTTCGTCGTAATAATATTATTTATTTAAGTATCTGTGGTCGTACTCATACTCGACTCTTGTAGTTGGGAACAAAGGTCTCTAAAAGTTAGAGATCAGATCGCCTTCAACATGCAAGGTGACGTTTACTTAGCGACCATATTACAGGGAATGATAGTTCATTCATATTACTATACATTATGAACAAATTTTCCCAAAAAACGTATGATAAAAATGACCCAGTATACATTGAACCGATCTGCTGATTACAATCATTCAATATTCAATCAATCATTCCCATAAATATGGTCAGCTAATTAAATGTCACCCTGTATGTATATTTTTCCAGATGTGGGTTAAATGGCACTGTTCAACACAGAGCGTGTGGATAAAAACAACACCAACAACGGTAATACCGCGCAGAACATGCAGATGACAGAGTTGGTAAATACATCCAGATAAATAAATCACAAAATCGGTTAAGTGCGGGTCGGTATCGCACACGAAGGGTACCGTACCATCGTACAACAAATCAAAAGCACTCAAAACAATAAAAAAATAAACAAAAAGAAAATTTAAAAAGTTTATGCCTTCACGAGATTTGAACCGACGACCTCCGGATTGAGAGTCTACATCATACCGGCTGAGCTACCACAACCATGTGGGTTGACGCGAAATATGCTATCATATTTAAATGTGTAGTATATGTGTAACAGTTTCAGTCAAGATCTCCATTTTGAAATGCGTAAGTGTATCTAAACACGTCTCTTGTATCGGGGCCCCCTTTAATTTGCAATATCTCTCGTATTTCAGTATTTGTAGTTGGTGCGGCAACAGATATACACATTCTGTGAAAATTTCAGCTTTCTAGCTATTACGGTTCGTGCAGACGGACCCGGTGACAGACAGGACGGACGGACGGACGGACGGACAGACGGACAGCGAAGTCTCAGTAATGGGGTCCCGTTTGGCACCCTTCGGGTACGGTACCCTAAAAAAACAACTGTCACTGGCGTGTAACAAAAGCCGCCAGAGCAATTTGTCGACACCTCCAATTTGGGTGCATGCAAAAATTGTCCTTATCACCACAACGGATCTAGGGGAACAGGGCCGATTTCCGATATCAAGATTGTAGGTGTTACACTGAGACTACGGTGTTTTTGCTACTTACTGAATTCTGGCCGAGAGTGGACTAGTTAGTCGGGATTTAGATAATTAACGGCTGATTGCACAACAATCTCTATTTAGGAACACTTTATTTCCTTTCAGGGGCCACCTAGGTTTAAGGGTTATCTAGGCTTCTAGGGGACCTACTTATTTTTTTAATTTTATTTATTTATTTACTTAGAAGCGGGCCTCCGAAAAAATACTAGACAGACTAAGAAAAGAACTAAGGTTCCCCTAACTGTTGGTGACATCGGGCATTAGAACACTGTGTTAGAACCTTTTATTTTACGGCGTACCTTTTAAAACTGTGAAACGTCACAAACATACGAAAGTGTTCTTACGAGATATTCGAGACTGGATATTGTTTCTCTTCTTCCACAGCCAGGTATGGCCAGGTGGCCATTACTTTGAATTTGCTATCAGATTTGGGAAAAATTGTGACGTAATAATACACAATGTGAGAATTTGTACAGAATTTCATATTTCTGTAACATTGGAAGGTATTAGATGATTTTGACAAAACCAAAGAAAAGACCAACCTAATATTGTTGATTTATTTATCCTTTCCATCCTGGGTTTGCTGGAAGAAATCTCTTGATAGAGATAAGCTCGCCTTTGTACATGTTATTTCCATTTTTAATTGTCATAATGTATTGATTTGTGTGCAGTAAAGTTGAAATATTGAAAAGGTTGGCGCAGAATTGTGAGCAGTGGCGCTATAGAGAAGAGGCTCATACTCCGCAGTAGGTCGATGTAGTAGGCTGAACATTATGACGAATCGGCAAGATAGTCGTAGCCATGCTGTATCAAGATTTGAGGTGTCTGTCGGGGTGTGTGTGTACAGCAAAATGACAAAACTCTACGACATTCTACGAGTGGCAGATTGACAGGTGTTGCTGAAGGCGATGAATAGGGATGGGAAAAGGGGATATCGATGGAATGTTTAAACATTTGTTGTAACTACAGTTGTTGCCTTTATTTCTAAGTACTGGTCATTTGTACTGATCGTCGTCGTGTTCAGATGTCGTCTGACTCAAAAGTCTGTCATGAGCTTAAAAATCGGTTCAAATTGGTCAAAGGTTCCTAACAAGAAAATAAAGGCGACGTACTTAATGTTTAAAACGATTCATGTAAAATATGAATAAGAACATTCTGGGCAACTATCAGTTTGAATCAGACTTGATCAGACCAACTTAATTTTAGATGACGACCTAAAGTCTCCTGCTTATTTAGGGCCACCACACCGGTGGTAGAGGTAGTGCTTGACAAGTGAGAGTGTCCGGTTTCAGAACCCCTTCATTAAAATATCCCAGGTAATGTTTCACGTTTCTAACGTAGCTTTTTCTGGTAGTGGTAAACACCACATAACCTGAATAGACATCCCTCTGATGAGAAATAGCGCAAGCAAGACTTTGGATTAATCGAATCAACTATCGATAGACGAACAGGTACATCACTAGTCAGCAACAGTCGGCTCCGTTTGATCACCGGCAGCTAGTGAGGTGACAGTCTTTCTCTTAATCGGCTTATTGCATATTTCAATTAAAGATAACTTAAATTATTTAATGTAAGCTACTCGATCTTGTATAAGTATTTTGTTTGAGTGCTGCTGCTAGGACAAAGTCATCAAGAGATTGGATAATTGGTGAAAAGTGGACTCAACTGTGGCCTTTGCCACTTCATATGGCACATTACATAGCGTCACACCTTTTTCCATACGGGGTGGCAGAGGCATAACTGTACTGTGTGAAGCTAGCATACGAATTTAGTATTCCGTTTCTAAAGACAGGTAAATACAATAACTCAACTAAAGCATGATAACTTGATAACATTAGCAGAAAATCCTTACAAATTATCTACTAAATATTGCATTAAAAATTGAATCATTTCATATGAATCTGAAAATGACTGTAGCTTCGCTGTAATTGTTGTCTCGCCATATACGGAGTAGTTACCGAGAGCATAATGATGAATGTCTAATTCCGATATCTACTACTATTGATTGATTTGAATATTCTACTTTCTATTGTACATTTGAATCAAACCAGACACCAACACAGCGTCTCGCCATTTCCCGTATCAGATGGCAATGGCACTGATTAGAACATACGAACAAAGATTCGAGAGAAAACTATCGCAAAGCCAAATGATTCTTATTCTTATTCTTATTCTTTATGACATAGAATATAATTTCCTGCGTTCTCGAAAACGTTTTACGATCTCGAAAACGTTCGTGATCGACGCTCTGCGGGTCGATTCTCGCGCGCCTTCGATACGGATATCGAGACTAATATTGACAGATTCCCATACGAAATCACTCGATATAGGTGTAGATATCTTATATAGAATGCGCGAGAATCATGCTCCTGGGGTACGATTCTCACACATTCGATACACGGATATGGACAGCTATATCGAGTAATTCCCATACAAAACAATTGAAATTAATGTAGAGATCCGAATATCGAACGCGCGAGAATCATGCGCCTGCTGTGACCTCTCTCACATACAATATGGCGAGGGAGTGAGGGAGTGAGAGAGGACGAAGACACTTGATGCGAACAGAGGATGATCTAACTCAACTGTAAACTGATAATCCCGAGGAAACCTTGACAATTTTATAAAACAAGTGCAGTGAATGTGAACCGATATGCACGCATCAGCTCCAAGCTGCTTGAGCATCATAAATAATAATAATAATAAACCTTTATAACTCCATAGGTGTGACGATGAGCTAGCCCCCTGTCGCGAAAATACTTAGTTAATTAACTCGCTAAACAGGGTGACTGTGAAACCCCTAGCTATATTTTAAGAGGTTGTTAGGGACATCATTATTATAAACTTTCACTAAAAAACAATTTATTCAGGGCAACTTAATTTTACACTTCCTTGTACATTTGAAAAATAAAGTTGCTCTGATCAAATTGGTTTCATAGTGAAAGTTGCTTTGAATGATGTCCTTAACAAGCCCCTTAAATTATAGGAGTTTCACAGTCACCCTGTGTAAATATTAACACGCATATATAATATCCTACTTTAATTTTTTGCCCTTATATTTATTTAAATTGCACGCTGGCACTCAAACCCTGGTCTTCGAGTACTCGTGCCATTACCAAACGATCCGAGACATCCCATTTTCCATATCTAATACACCCCATTCACTCTGCATTGTTTTCAGAATTATATCAAGTACCTACTTAGTAATCGTTCAACAACGCTGCTCAACAAAACAATAGCGCGTGAAAAATCTTATCGAATTTGTTAAAGAAACTATTATACGCTAATAAAAAGTAGGCTTTGGGTTTTAAATATAAAAGGGGACCGATTAAAAAATATTAATTACAGCAGCGGAACGCAGATCAGAGAGTAAGTTAGCTTATTATTTAAAGAACTATTTTAATAAATTAAATCAAACCCGACTTTGCCGACACAACACAATTTAGCTGACTTGTGTTGCTTTATTCCTGATACCTGGAATGATAAACCAGACCAAAGGTGCCCAATACACAGACTGCACGATATCCTTTGGATCAGGAATGCCGAACGGTTGTCAAAACCAAGTATTGAGTTAACGAAATATCTCGGTACCGAAATAAAATGGTTGAGCGACCGCACTTTATTTTTACACTACATTTATGTTTCGGTACCGAAATATTTTACTAACTTAAATAGTGAATCCAACCGACTTGATTAAAATATTACGCCCCGTCGTCACCAAGCAACCGCAATGCGTGATTTATTTTCCCGTGTGGACTTATTTTTACGTTGACGTTCTATAGGTGGCCATTTGATTGACCAGCAAAAGGTATGCCTACGTGGCGCAAATGCCTGCTTATGAAACTTTAGGTACCGTTATTTTAAAGTACTTTTAAAGGGTCTGATTTGATTGAATTGAATTTGAGATTGAATTTTACTTCACATTTGAATAGCGGTTCGTCCAAACGGTATCAAACAGGTATAGTCTCAATCGGTATCAACCGATTCAGTCCTTGGTCGAATTCTAAATCCTCCACGCCAAGTTTCTTCTGTTTCTCTGTGACCTCTCTATCCCGCAAAGTGCAAAAGTGGGGTAAAAGAGAGAGAGAGAGAGAGAGAGAGAGAGAGAAAGAGAGAGAGAGAAAGAGAGAGAGAGAAAGAGAGAGAGAGAAAGAGAGAGATGACAGCTGGCGCGGAACCGAAAATATCTATCTCAATACCTTCCCTCTCATTAGGGTTTGCTGGAAGAAATCTCTTGTTAGAGATATCTAAGCTCGCCTTTGTACATTGTTATTCTTTCATGTATTTTCTGTATATGTGTTTTGTGGAGTACAACAAAGTTATTACGAAATTATGAAATCTTTGGGAAGTAAAGGTATTTTGTGCTTGTTCCAGAATGAAAGTCCTCTGTATTCTCGCATGCGTCCTCGGGGCGGCGTGGGGCGTCAACTACCCCAACCTCGTGAGGAGGTCTGAGACCGTTCTCAAGCTCGTCAACTCAGCCGTCAACGCCGTGTGAGTACAAGGGCCGGGGCGAAACGACGACGTTTATGGCTTTGCCTGCCATGCGGGAGGTCCCGGGTTCGATTCCCGGCTGGGGATACAGAAAAAAAACCTAGGTCTTGGATGTTTACATGTGATAGTGTTTCTGGTTCCCATTACACAGGGTATCCTAGTGTGGGGCCAGAAGCAATGTGCGTGCCTGTAGTAAATGTTGTAAAATGTTTGTGTCATTGGTACATGGTTAGCATCAGAATCGAAACTGCATCTCCTGCGTGTGCAGCAAACGTCTAGACCACGGAGCTCACTCGGATGTTTGAAATGCCAGAAGCAGTATCTGTGAATCTATAAATCTTATTGTTACATTACAGGGCCGATGAAGTCAAAGACTCCAACCTGAGCGCCGAACAAGTAGAGCTACAAAAGAAATTCTCCCTTGTAGCCTTCTTCTTTTCGGAACTCCTTGTTCAGAACGCAGTCTCTGAAGTTCCGTACAACAGGCTCTATTCAAATCTGCTGACGAGAGTAAATAGAGTGCAGGATAAGCCTGCCTTCTTGCTGGCTCAGCCGGTGTTGCATCTCTTCCAGGAGTTCTTGGTGCACACTAGAAGGGTAAGGAGTATGGGGATGAAAAAATAGTTACTGAAATGAACCTCCTGACGACATACAATATCCCACCTCTACCCGACTACCGACTTCATGTCGTAATGAGGCAAACGCGGTGGAGCAAGCCAACGGGTTAGATTTATGGATCTAACTCGTAGTTAGCGTCGTCGATGACCAGATAGCAAAAAAAATGAGTTGCTTAGAAGATCTTTAAGCAAATGATACATAAAATTTTGTCACACCTTTTACCAAACAGATTGGCAGTGGCACGAATAAATTTTAACGGTGAATAACAAACGTATATTTGCTAGGGTCTACCATACGTCCCACCATCCGTCTACCTGTCCGTAAGTGGAAGAGTCTCAAGAACTGTAGACAGTTGCTATATTTATAGATTTTTCTTTGTCGTGTGCGATGGTACGATGACTTCATCTTTCTATCCCACCCTGTGTGTGTACTAGGTGTTACAAAAAGTTAAATAAGGAGTTGTTCGTACTATCTCCATACCTTTTGGGCCCTCAGTGTTCGAGTCCTCCTCTCACTTAACCAATTTTCATTCCTTCCAGCGCTCCCAGGTCCTGCAACAATATTGCGGTCAGCAGGCGGGCCCACACCTTCAAACAAATCAGACCTTCTGCAGAGGATTTCTAAACCAATACGACGACTACGAACAATCGAAATTCCCAGGACATAAGAAGGCTGCGCAGCTTCATGACGCGGTCCTTGACCATGCCTTCCTTTTTGAGAGAGTAGGCAATCTTCTTGCCAAAGTAAAGGTTTGTAGCCTGAATGTCCCTACCAAAGAGCACAGACTCGTTGACCAACGCAATCTTAGTAATGTAGAGTTTTTACCATGCTGCAAGAGTATGAAGACATTTAAGAAAATAAAGACAAACATGTTGCCTACGTGTTTGTCTGCAATAGTTGTACGAAAGTGGAAAGCGACGAAAATATAGCATTTTTAAGTATACTGCATGACGACGGTTGATGGACCAACCCGGTAACGGAAGCGTGGCCAAGTGGTGTATGTAAACCCAAATTAAGAACACCAGTCTGATAGTTAGATGACATCTCCAAAAAAAAAATGGAAAGGGATAGCACAGAACCATAATAAATGGCGTAGATAAGAGAAGGCTTTTATTCAACTGTGCAGGGTGCTGGATAGATAAGTGTCATTGATCCTTTGTCTTCTGCATTTTTATCTTCTTAACGTTGACTGGTTGAAAATTTGTTTTTCATACTCCTTCCTGTTCTTTACTAAGTTCACAAGCTGTTTTACGGCACTTCCGTCAATGTCATGGTCATTGCCAAACTCCTCAAAGTCAAAGTCAAAGTTAAAGTAAAGTCTTTTTCTTAATTCTACCCTTCCACCTTTCCCACTGGCCTGACCACCAACCTCCAGCTTCTTCTTATTAGAGTGCCTGTCCACTACTGTAGTGGAAAGGCACTCTAAGAAGAAGAACCTTTCTCACTACGATTTAAAAATGGCATCAATCGCATACGTTTCAACTGAGCATCTTTAATACATCAAAAGTCATCTTCATCATCAGGCTGTCATAGAACCCACTATTGAGAGGCATCCTCCTATACACGCCATTCAACCCAAACCTGTGCAACTCGTGTTCACTGTTTTTCTGCTCGCTGGACCATCTGGCAGATAGTCTGCCTGATCTTTGGTTTTATACGAGTACTGTACGTTTCTTTCAGGACTTGGCCCTCAATCAGGTTGTGTCGTTCCTGGCTTCATTCAACAATGATGTGAGCGTAAGAAAAGCTGTTGAGCGTCTCACCTACGCCTTCGTGTTCCTTGAGCGTGCCAACAAGCAGCCTGTGCCCTTGGACCTCGATGAAAAGCTTCTCCATGCGTTTTATCCCGTCCCCGCTTAACTTCAGAAGACTTCATTATGCCCGATTTCACCAACAAGTCCTACATTTTAAGGGTCACTTTATTTTATTTGACCAAACAGTTGTTTCGCTTTGACCTATGTTTAAGGGTCAACTAGGCTGTTAGAGGACCCCCTTTTTAAGAGCTTAGAAACAATCGCTATGCCGCTAATAAAAGCTAAAGGTCCCTTAACTGTTGGTGAGATTGATCATAAGATAACCTACACATAGAATATTGATGCTGGTGCGTTCTGTAACTAATTTACATGCTCGTCAAAGGCTTTCGAGCTTAGGTTAACGTGGAGAAAGACTCAACAGACTCATGGCGGCGAACGCAAGCATGTAAATCTGAATCTGATTCCAGCGTGCTCAAAATTCAGAGCTTAGTACAGAACGCTAAAAGCTAATACTTATCCTAAATCACGCGATGCTCGTTGTGGTTTAGGGTGATATTTCTATGTGTATTTATTCTAAGAGTTTTAATGGATTACGATAAGCCTCCACTGTAACATATTCCCGAACAGTTCCAGATTAAATTATTATTATATTTATACTTGATTTTGAAGGTCTTGTTTGATTTGATTTTGTTAGGTTAGCCATCTTGCAAAGCATAAAACTTCGAGGGCCCGCAAGCACAGCGATTTATTTCCGTGCCAATTTTTTCACGCAATTTTGTAACACATGCAACACTATGGGAGTGACCGCACTGTCGATTTTTTCCCGCAGTTTTCTGCATACAATTTCGCGATTTTTTTTTCGCGAATTTTCTATTCGCGCGGAAAACAATCACTTTGCGTGCGGACCCTTAGGAGACCGGTGACCGCGTGAATTTTTCATACAAACGTAATACAAAAATTATTTGAATTTGAGAACTAGTTCAAAGCATTTAGACTGTTAATCGGAATAATACAGTGTTTACGCAGGTTCCTGGTCGTTCTAACTTAAAAATATTTTTAAATTGGTTGAAGAGGAACCTCGGTATACAGACCAGGAATCTGCGTAAACAGTGTATCAATCCGATTAACAGTCTAAATACGTTAAACTATTTCTCAAAATCAAATCATTTTTGTATTACGTTTGTATGGGAAATTCACGCGGTCACCGGTCCCTTAATTGTTAATGTTGGAGCAACAACAATGGCTAGAATAAATTCGTGGACTTTGACCATTGTAACGTCAATCTTATAAGTCATTTCAATCTGGTCATTGCTTACTTTTTTACACGAAATAATGTACCTAGACCTAGTCAGCACCGGAATTCGAACCTGCATCTCCTGCATGAGAAGCTTGCGAGAAACCCACTAGACCATAAAGCGTTGATTGATGATATTGTGTTGACATATCGACTGACCACGGTAGGAGTTGCAGCTCTGATACAATCTACTATACACCGTCCACATAACTCAGACACCTCTCTATAGTAACTTGTATGACGAGAGGTATCTTAGTTATGTGGTCGTTGTATAGTCCACAAGAATATTCATTGAACATCAATCTCCTTACAGAATCAAAATTGCCGGGTGAACTGTTAATTAATTTATTAGTGTCATCGATTAAAAAGATGGTGTCACGACAAGCAGTCACGTGGACTAGCGACTCACTGGATGTACTTATAGCCAAAATAGCCATCTTTGATTCGTTTTTCCTGCTGAATAAGATACTTCCCAAATCCAGAAGATGTATTAGAAATGTCATCATCATCGGCAGCTTGTTTCCCCCCACTGCTGGGTAAAAGCCTCTTTTTGTGCCAACACATCCGGGCCCGAATTATACTGTACACAAGCATACCACAAGCCTGGCACAAGCTCCAATACGATGCATTTGGTATTCTACTAAAACCGGAATCGCAATTCACAAGCGCCAGCCTGACGCCAACCTACTGTCCCGAAGTAGGCTGGCGTCAGGCTGGCGCTTGTGAATTGCGATTCCGGTTTTAGTAGAATACCAAATGCATCGTATTGAAGCTTGTGCCAGGCTTGTGGTATGCTTGTGTACAGTAGAATTCGGGCCACGGTCCTGTGTGTGCCTATCGAATCCAGGTCTTCCCCGCAATATGCATAATGTTATCGCTCGACCCATCATCTGGCTGCTGCCGGTCGACCCACCTGCTGGTGCCGGTCGACCCACCTGCTGGTGCTGGTCGACCCACTTGCTGGTGCCGGTCGACCCACCTGCTGCTGCCGGTCGACCCACCTGCTGGTGCCGGTCGACCCACCTGCTGGTGCCGGTCGACCCACCTGCTGGTGCCGGTCGACCCACCTGCTGGTGCCGGTCGACCCACGCTTCTTTATCCTTCTTTCGGACAACACTCGCGATACTCCACCTAATAGAATTATGGACATCCCTTTTCTTCAAGTTGAAACTAGGTAAATAGATGTTTTTCATTTAAATTAAAACTAAACAATACAAAAACAAAAACATAAATAAAAGTTAAACTTAGTTTTTAGGTTTTCTTTTAATTTGATCACTTGTTAAGCAACCTCTCCCTAAAAACGATCACCAAATAAAATGATAAAATTTTAAACAATTTTCGTGGACAATATCTGTCTTATCCAGTCGTTGTATTATCAATGGTGAGTCATTAATTTACTTTTGACAAGTTTATGTCTAAACTCGCCCACACTCAGTATCAGAACATTCTAATCGAATGTTGTAGACAAACATACTGTTGAGGCATTTACTGAATTGCCAGAGAAAAAGTGACAACTAACCAAAGTTGCAGGTACCGGAAATCATCTCAAAAGAAAGGACAATACAAGACAACAAAAGTTTATTATCCTGACAGGTAGGTACTCAGCCTATTACTAATAATCAAGCGAATAAAGTAATTCATATATCAAGCGTTTGAGCAGAAACAGCAGATCTTAAGTTACATATTTGTAAATAAAAAAAAGAAAAAAAAAATATATTAAAAGAGTCAAGAGAGAGAGAGAGTTATAGAGAGAGTTTTTTTTAGCAAAATAAAGAAATTACGAATCTATTTTGAAATAGCATATATTCCCCAAAACAAGGTCAGCTAATTAAATGTCACCCTGTATAATGTATATAAACTAACACATTCAGAAATCTGATTGTCATGCACATAAAATAGGAATTGGCTAAGTAATGTAAAACGTACGCTACTGTTTGACAGGATGTCTACATCGCCGCGCCCCGTCTCCGCGCGTTATCATCGATACAGACATAAACACGTTTGCCTGATTAAGCTAGCTAACCGTTACATGGTTTCAACGAAAGTTTTAATGACTACCTAGGTAGGTAACTTTAGTAAATTATTAATCTGTGTAAAGGCACAGAATTATAAGGAGTAGTAAAGATTAAGTCGGGTTAATGAAGTATGGTTAATTAAAATGTAGACGAGTAGTAACAGTTGCGCTTTGGAACTTATGTCGACCCTATCTATCTGCAGATTGAGAATAGATAGGTTATTGAAAACCGCCATAAGTTGTGCTAAATCACGTTCTATCTGTCTGGCCTAAGCAAGAAATACTTACATAATGATCTGATCCCTCAAATAAGTTTATCCTAATGTTTTATTTTTATTTTATTTTATCATTTGGTCCACAAAACGGATTACAATCAAAAACAAACAACAGACATGCACATAATATAGTTCTGGACTGCTCTCTAACGCATGTGAACTCAGATGGCAACATAAGTTAGGCAGAACATCATTAAAAAACTATGCTACGTATAAAAGTAGCATTAAAAAGTTTCAAATAATTAAAAAAAAACACAGTTGCATGATGCATAAAATCAATAGCGAAATATATATATATATATATGAATATGATTATAACAAAAACCCAAATGATTATTAGTTGAATTTAAATACGAATTACATTAGATTGATGATTAATGTGAGGAATTAGGTGATTAAAGGATGATGATCAGTGACTGTTGCCCGGTTTCCTGGGTGCTGACAACAACAACAATTGGTTAAATCAGCCTCAGCCAATTAAGTGGCTCTATTGACCGACTGTGAAATATTTGTTTCGTTGTGCCCACCTATTCGTATAGAGGGCTGGGCCATCGCCATCACAGCTAATAAATAGGAGATTTTATATCACAAGAACTCCTTACTCTAGAATAGAAACAAAATTTTTCCTCGACTGAGTAATTCGTTGCTAAATAATAGTTTGCGTCGTATAATTCCTGGGATCTAACTTTCATGTGTAGGCTATGAATTATGATATGTATTAGGGTTGAGAAATCACTATGTCGTGACTCGTGATATCAACTCGAACGTGAGGAATTATGTGTTTGATTATTTATGGCGTTAATAATGTAAATGAATGCTCGTACTCCACTCGTAAATATGTGCCTGGCCCTGATGGAATATTGTTTGCGTAAAAAAAGGTTAGTTTTTCAGATTTTTATTGTAATATTTCCTCCATGGCACTACTTATGGTTTTTTTTTGGGTCCACCCATAGTAACTTGTAATCAGCTGATCGGGTCATATGTTGAGCCACTTGAGACGTGTGTTTTCGTGGGGAAAGTTCATTATGATGGGGCTCTATCTATCCCCAAAATATGTTCAGCTTTAAATGTCGCCCTGTTTATAAATCTGGCAAACTGTGACGTAAACTTGTGATTCAACTACTTATATGAAACGACTGTCATAATTAAGCCATACGACTAAAAAACTGGCAATATAATATCTTCTTCTTCTTCGAGTGCCATCTCCTATCGGAGGTCGGCTATCATTATGGCTCTCTGTGACCGCGATGTTGCGGCTCGACATATGTCTTCAGTGTTCAAACTGAACCATCCGGTGAGGTTTTGAAGCCAGTTGGTTCTTGGTCGGCCAGGTCTTCGGCGGCCGGGTATTTTTCCTTGCAGGATTAATTGGCGGAAGTGGTACTTGCTACCACGCATTATGTGCCCCATGTACTGCAATTTTCTGATCTTTATATATGGGTTTTTATAATATCATAGCCTCAAATAACTTTGAAGTTTGAAGCACTTTTGTTTAACCTATCTATATTTTAGCTAAGATTTTATTAATGTTCGATATTCATTTGGACACCACTACAAGCGCGTGTGCGAAAATAATATTAAATAGTACAACGCCTGCAAACCCTAGATCCCATACAAGAAATAGCAGCTCAAAAGGCACCCTAAACTCCCCACTATACGTACAACTGGCCACACAGACATCTTCACAGACTAGTTAAGTTCATAGAGTACGTACGACCGGCAAACAGCGCGATCGCATTGCGCGCTAACTTTTTAAAAACGTTTTCCCGCGAAAATTCCGAGACGTCAAAAAAGTGACGTTTTTATTTTTATTTTCGCGTGGACTGTTGGTTTTGAATCCTATACGGACAGAAAACTGCGTTTATTGTTTTGTTTTTCTAAAACGTTTGGTTGTAGTTGTAAGTAGGTATATATACTTACAGTGAAAGTGTGTGACAAGCGGTGTGTTATGTTTATTTGATTTGGGATGGTATGCCAATTTGGTGATTGTGAGTTAGATAATCTCAATAATTAAACGGTGCGAATAAATATTCAAAATTGCGTAAAATAATTACGATGGAAGTCAATCTACCTTCTCTCAAATTCTATGCCTGATTATTTTAATGAGTTCGATGTTTGTAGTAAGTGTGAATTTTAAAAGTGTAAACTTAACTCTAGTATAGAAACTAAAACGAACAACGCAACAGACGATCGTCACGTGTCTTCCTAAACGAGGTGATATGGGCACAGTTTGCTAGAAAGCTAAACCTATCTAAAACTTTACTTTACCTGTGATCCTTTAATTATAAAAGAGAAACAAATAATTTACTATAAAAATACTAAGTAATGAACAGAAATATGGCAAAAAAAAAGTGGGCTCTGCTACCCCGTATAGAAAAAGGCGTGACGCTATGTTATGTTTTGTTTACGTTTATTCTTGATTGATTCATAAAGGTGTTTGATCCAAATGTCATTTATTACTTATGTATGAACTTGATTCACAAAGTCTGATGACGACAAATAGGACAAGCAAGCATGAGGGTCATTAACCCTCAGAATTTATTATTCCTGACTGGATATCGTACAATAAAAGTTGATACCAGTTCCAGGTAGCAAATTGTATGGAAGGATCTGATTTTACAGTTCTAAGTTCCGAGGATCTAAGTTCAAAGGCCAAAACACATTTCATTTGGTACCAGAATTTAACTTATAAACATACTACCTGGGCTCCGATTGACTTTTTTTCTAGTGCCCTAAGCCCCTAAATACATTACGCCGTTTCTCAGGGGGTGGTAATAGCTCAGATGTGCCCCCGTTAAACTTAGTTTAATTATTCGAATTTCTGGATACAAAGAGACTTCTGAAGTCCTTCCAGGGAGATTTTGACCTAAATCAGTTTAGTAATTTTGTGTTGAACTGAATACTAATCACAACATAAAATATCATAGCGTCACACCTTTTCCCATACGGGGTGGCAGAGGCACAAATTGGTTCAACTTTTAGCCAATAACTCAATCTCCACTATGCGTGACAAGGGGCTAGCCCATCGCCGCAGCTGGGAAGGTTTCCGCACGATGTTTTCCGTCACCGATACTTAACACTTTTTAAGAATATTTAGTCTAAAGGACGTTTTACAAGAATCGTAGAACAATATTAGTAAGTTACATAATCTAAAAAGATTAGATGAAAGAAGTTAGGTCTTATATTTTGTAAAAATAGAAATCTGGTATATTCGATGGTCAGTAACAACAGGTTTATGGCTGCACTGGACTAAAATTTTAATATATTAGCATTATTATTTTATTAACATCGACTTACTTACTCTGTCTCTGTAGGTTCTAGTGCCTAATATTATTATTATGCATTGTCACAAGTGAAAATGATATGCCGTAATATAAATGGAATCCATTAATATCCTCATACAGTCAAGGGCCTGGATACGAGTAAAGAATGAGCCATACTCTACCGCGCTGGCTCAGTGCGGGTTGTACGATGGAGCGGTGCCGGGCCTAGCGACCAACCCGACTGTCAGAAGTTATCAACCTGTCCTATTAGGGACTCCGACCAGCTTTACGACTACTACACACTAAACAGCGGTGGCTGTTTGCCGGGACTAAAGTAGAAATAGAAATAGAAATAGAAATTGTTTATTTTGCCTAAAAAAAAAACCAATACTGAGGAAAGCGAATGCGTAAGTAGGTATATAAGGCAAAAAAGGGAACAGTCTCAGCGTATGCTACAAGCTAGCACAGTGCTAGCTTGTAGCGCTGGTTTTCAGACAGTCCCTGACTAAAATTAAGAAAACTAAAACTAACTTGGTAGATACTACCACTAAGACTAAAACTAAAGTAGCTCTTTTTGAATAGATGTGATGAAAAATTAGATAATGTACGGTCGATTCTAGAAAACAAGTGTATTAAAAAGTGAAATCCTACAAATAAGTATAACTATCGTAACAAGTTTAGCTAAATCCGATTCGAACCACTTTTTGTGCTTTCTCTTTCCTTAAATAACAGTTAATATTTATTTGATAGTGTGGTACTTACGCAGGTATAGTTACCGAACACTTTGACATCGCAAAACCGATTTATTTATGGCATGTGCAATGAAAAATATTGCTTATTATATAGGTACGTAATAAGGTGAGGTTAAAAGTAAGTGAAAGATAGAGTAGGTACGATTAGTTGAAAAAATAATAGACAAGAGATAAGTTAAGATAAGATAAGCGTTTAAGATAAGGTTGATTGACTTCTAAATAACCGATTAGGTTTTGGTTAAAGATAACATTTTATATTGTGATGCTACAGTGAAACAAACAAAATGAAATTAAAACATACTGAATAAATCCAGCTTAATTGAAGATATCATGGAATCAACAATAAATAATTACAATCGTGCCCAAATAAAAGACCTGAACACCGACGAAATACCTAGAAATGGCGATATGAAAAAAGAATATCCTGAGGTTGGCGGTACAAAAGAAGAAAACCCTAAAAATGGCGATAAGAAAAATATAAAACTTACAAATGTAGACTTAAAAGAAGATAGACCTGCAAATGGGGACATGAAAGAAGTTTCCCCAAAAAATGGCGGCATAACAATCAGTGTAGATTCTCAAGATGGCGACAAAAGCGGAAACGGACCACAGGAATTTTCGGATAAAAATTGCGGGAACTTCTTGGGCGTCCAAAGAGCTGGGCACCGGATGTCCATAATGGAACAGGAGAGTTTGAAAGAGAGATTCCGTGTGTCCCTTTTGAAGCAATGTTCTTCCATCTTGAATCAGGGCGACCAGAGGTATACTAAGGATACGCTGCACAAGACCTTTCAGGATGATGTGAGTATAGATGTTTTATTTAGTCTAGAAAAATGGTCACAGAAGACATCGAAAAGATGTGAACTGTCAAGTTTCAAGTTTAGAACGTGTGTGTAGATTGATATTTGACTAGGTACCTCGCGTGCTCATAAATCAACTTCTGTAGGTACTCTGTACCGTGCTTTTGTGTACCAACGTCTTAAGTAAGATGGTCGTATCATATCATAGCACCATAACCTGACCATGTGAATGTACCTCATAAATACCTCCGCCGCCGGGAAAGGGAACCAAAACAATTACATACCGCGAAATAATTCCAATTGCCATGTCTGTACTTACATTGTTGTTACATTAACCACCAGCAGAACAAGTGTTGCTGGAACCACCTTTCGAATTAATTTTCTATACGAAATCTGTCATTTATTGAGATGCGGATGCCTCGCGCCATAGCGGGTAGGCAGTGAATGACAGAATTATACTTAGAGTAGGTGGCGAGGTAAGAAGAGAAGAGGCATAGAGGCATACCAAGCAGAAGGCAAATGTAAATGATTGAGTGAATTTGAGTGCCTACAAAAAAACTCAAACTGATCTTCGTTGCTATAAAGGCACAGAAAACTAGACTGCGGATGAGCAATCGATTAGTTTGACGGACAATCAAAGTCATGATGTCCTATCACTGGCTCTTGCTTGGGAAATAATAGAGCAGATATAGCGATAATATTTTATGCAATAATTAGTGTATTCGATTATGAAAAACATTACATACTTACATACTGATACAAATATTGTTTCGTGACACTTTGAACACGCAACAAAAAAGGCATGTATTCTTTAAACCTTCTACTGTTAAAGAGTGGTATAGGAATGAATAACGGTTCCAGCAATAACTGGTCCGAGCATTAACAAGATCAAAGACATAAAGACGCCATCACAAAAAGTGAGCTTTTAAAATCAACTGTCGAAAAGTGCCGCAATTATACTACCAAGGAATTATGAGTACATATTTATTACAGAGTTATGATGCCAAATTACAGATTCTTGCAGTGCGATGGCATTCATATCATTTGTACTACCGTGGCGTGGGTGTGTCACAATTCTTCGTAATAATGAAATGGACATTGTTAAATGTATAACATCTGGTTGATAATGTTACGGATAGCGTAAATTTGCAAGGAAGCAAAAAATAATTAAAAAAATAAAGCAAGGATATAATGAGACGATATTTCAAATCCGACATAAGGTGAGATAACTTTAATTATTTGACATTTCACGTACCTACTTAGAATATAAACTGGCGACGTTAACTTAGAATTTAAAAATTACCGTAACTATACATACATTCCTTAACACTCGGGAAGCAAGTAATTGTACACAGATAAATTACCTTGTTCCGCATTGTGGATAACTTTTATTACAATTCCATTTGGATAAATGAACTGAGAGTGTATACCATACATAAACACATGCTATGTATTAAGTAGTTAGGTACCATACCGAAGATAGTACCTATTAAATTGCCGTCCTTAGTCTCTGTCTGCCCCATTTCTGGACGGAGGGCGTGAGTATATCTTTGTAAATCCAGCCATTATACGGAACCATGATGGATAGTGGTTCATTAGAGTCTAGAGCTTGTCGCGTGTCCGCCATACTGAATAATACATGGACTGATCTCGAGTATGGCCCGATGGCATTTTTTCGACAAACAGAAGGTGATTTCGTAATTTGTTCAGTGTACTATACAAAAGAGACTATAGAAAATATATGATAGAAAGACCACAGGCGAGCTTATCTCTATTATTGAGTTACTTAGATCGACAGCTTTACTTTCATAGCATACTCAGTCATAGCGTCTTTTCCCCTACGGGGTGGCAGAGCCACAACGGCGCCTCATAAATAAATTAGGGGTGCTTTTTTCATGTGTATTTCAGGAAATATTCGGCAAATCGTAATCAATTTCTGGTATATTATTATGTAATTTGACTAAGGTTCACATGAGGTTCACATGTTGGAAAATAAATCCAAAGTCAACCCTTTTTTCCAATATTGTTTCCTAACCGCAGTTAGGAGTAAATAATATTTGATCTTTCTATTAATTGTAATATGTGGGAATTGTTATTACTATACAGCGATTTGAAAATTGAAATGTAGTTCCCTGAAATAAGTAGCTTATTTTTTTATTTATTTTTTTCATTTTTGTGCTTACGTTGAATCAGATTAGGTGCGAGCGCACAATTGCCATCCCACTTGTTCCTATTCCCGAATAATATTCGCAATCATCGCTTCTCACTTCCGCAATCTTCGTTGATCTTGGTTTGTAAATTTTCATTCATCCTCTTATCCAGTTATTCAAAACTCCATTTTGCGTGACACCCCTATCCTGTCACTTCGATTTTTTCACTTAAAAAAAATATGCACGCTTTTTCCCATACTGGGTGGCAGAGGCACAACTGTGCCCACGTTCAGCCAGTGATTCAATACTCCATTATTTTTTTCGCGTCAAATATTTCGAATTCCTTGATACGCTTTTCCGTTTTGTCATGTCTGTACCAATTCTATCATTTGGTCTACTGAAAAATCAGATCAGAAAAAAAAACTATCTCACCGTTTAATTTAGACATTTTTAAATATTAATAAAAAGTCGCATAACAGTCATGGAAGTGTCAGTGACCCAGGATAACACGATCCCTGTCATCTTGACAGTTTGACAGTGAGAAATGACATCTATCGGGAGAAGATTGAGTGGTGTATCGTCGCTGACGTGGATTTGACAGCTAACGATGCTGCGGCAGTATAATTTAAAATCTACGGTCTGTTCGGCCATTTTAAGATTTCGCTCTTGAGCGCTACAATACAATGTTCTAAACTTAAGAATATTATTGTTTTGTAATACTCTGTCTAAGAGCTCCGTGGTCTAGTGGGTTATGCTTGCTTCTCACACAGGAGATGCAGGTTCGAATCCTGGTTCTGACCATGATCATGTACCAATGAGATAATTAATTTATCTTAGGTACATTTATCAGACGTTCCGTGTTTCGGACCGGCTACTATAGCCACACGGTAGTATGTAGTAGTCGTAAAAACCCCTCCGCCAACCCGCACTGAGCCAGCTTGGAGGAATAAGGCTCAATCTTACTCGTATCCGGGTAAGGGCCTGTGCTCCTAGGTGGGGACATTAATGTGCTAAAACTTCAATCTGTCTAATGCTACACAGTGACAGGTTGGACTAACGCTTGATGACCAATGAGGAATGAAAGGTCTGTGTTGATGGCGGGTTCGTTGCATTTAGTTGCGTAGAGCTTGGCGCCCCCTCAGATCAATAAAACTCTCGACTTCCCCCTTATTTATTTATTTATTCGTATGACATCTCCGAGTAGGAACGTCACAGGCATATATCCAAATTTCTTAACCAGTCTACCAGACTTCCCCCTGTAAACGTCACTCATGCATCACTCTTATTGTTTAAAAGTTGGTACCTACCCTTTCTATTTTCCTTTTACCAAAATTACGTGTACGTATGTAGTAGTCCTGTGTTCCAAAGCTCCGGCTGAAAACCAGCGCTGAGCTGAGACCGTCTCAGCTCGGCATTGCTGAGCCGGGTCCTATCAACACTAACCAGCGCTGAGCTGAGGCCGTCTCAGCTCGGCATTGCTGAGCCGGGTCCTATCAGCACTAACCAGCGCTGAGCTGAGACCGTCTCAGCTCGGCATTGCTGAGCCGGGTCCTATCAGCACTAACCAGCGCTGAGCTGAGACCGTCTCAGCTCGGCATTGCTGAGCCGGGTCCTATCAGCACTAACCAGCGCTGAGCTGAGGCCGTCTCAGCTCGGCATTGCTGAGCCGGGTCCTATCAGCACTAACCAGCGCTGAGCTGAGACCGTCTCAGCTCGGCATTGCTGAGCCGGGTCCTATCAGCACTAACCAGCGCTGAGCTGAGACCGTCTCAGCTCGGCATTGCTGAGCCGGGTCCTATCAGCACTAACCAGCGCTGAGCTGAGACCGTCTCAGCTCGGCATTGCTGAGCCGGGTCCTATCAGCACTAACCAGCGCTGAGCTGAGGCCGTCTCAGCTCGGCATTGCTGAGCCGGGTCCTATCAGCACTAACCAGCGCTGAGCTGAGACCGTCTCAGCTCGGCATTGCTGAGCCGGGTCCTATCAGCACTAACCAGCGCTGAGCTGAGACCGTCTCAGCTCGGCATTGCTGAGCCGGGTCCTATCAGCACTAACCAGCGCTGAGCTGAGACCGTCTCAGCTCGGCATTGCTGAGCCGGGTCCTATCAGCACTAACCAGCGCTGAGCTGAGGCCGTCTCAGCTCGGCATTGCTGAGCCGGGTCCTATCAGCACTAACCAGCGCTGAGATGAGGCCGTCTCAGCTCGGCATTGCTGAGCCGGGTCCTATCAGCACTAACCAGCGCTGAGCTGAGACCGTCTCAGCTCGGCATTGCTGAGCCGGGTCCTATTAGCACTAACTATGATGCTGTTATTGTCTGTTCTATATATGTAATGTGTGCTAATAAAGTCAATTTCAATCAGCCAAAAGATCGTTTGAAGACAAGATGCATTTCTATACTTGTAGCGTATACTTATAGCTGTCAATCACAACGATTTAATAAACATTATTGGTCACAGAATAAAAGTGCTCGGCCAATCAGAGCACAGAATACTAACTGCCCACCAGTGCAGCATTACTATACTGACCCAGATCTGAGATCTAAATGCCATTTGCTATACCTAATGTAGATCGTTATTATGTGACCTTTATATGACATTCAACTGTTTTTACGGTGTTATGATGTCCTTTAAATTACACCCTGTAAATGCACCCCTAGAATAGGTACCTACCTATTCTAGGGGTGCATTTACAGGCTGTTACTTAAAGGACATAGGTAACTTTTTGGGTAGTTAAATACGATTCTAATTACAAAACAATTTCTGTGTACGGGCAAAAAGGCAAAACCTGAGAATAACGTTTGTGTGCGTGCCGGCCAAAAAAGTACACTACACTGACGAAACATACTTACACACATCCCAAACTTTGTCGAATTAGAACTGTTCAATAGGATTTATCTAGACTGTTTGGAACATGACCTAAATGTATTGAAAAATAAACTTGTAACTGCTGAACATCAATCTCAAAGGTAAGTTATCATAAATCCTCAACAAAACCGATATCATCAGACAACCTAGCCAACTTGTATCCTCATAAACCTAGCCGACCTGTCGTATCCATAAATCAAATAAACGGTCAAGTGCGAGTCGGAGTCCCACATGGAGGGTTCCGCACCATCAGTATCGTACCAAAAAAGTGCAAAAAAATACGTTTCTTGTATGGGGACACCTTTATTTTGTCAATATTCGTGCAGTTCGGTATTTGTTGGTGTAGCGGCAACAGATATACACGTTCTGTGAAAATTTCAACTTTCTAGATATTACGGTTCATCCGATAGAGCCCGCTTACGGACAGACTTACAGACGGGTGGACGGACAGACAGTGGAGGCTCCCGTCAATAGGGTCCCGTTTGGCACCCTTTGGGTACGGAACCCTAACAAGCGGCATCCTCAGACCTACATGGTTCCCAAGCTTGTCTCTTCTCGTTGAATATATAACGAGATTTCCACAACTTTCATTTTGTAGCGATTAAGCTGAGGACCCTGCGTCTTCTTCGTGCTAACCTTTATAGAGGTAAATTTTGCCAATGTCAAATGTATCTAAAAGTTTTTCAGGTACTTTTTAGAGAACTTGGGAATTAATGTGTTGAGAACGTTTTGTTGATCGTTTCGTTAGCACTAGTATTTCCTTCAGACGGGAGCAACTCCTCTTAGGATCCTAAACGGATTCAAAAAACTGCATGCCCGTCTTAACCCCTTCAGTCTCAGAAGCACACCGCTCGAACGACCGAACAAATGGCGAACTATTGTTAAAGATGTGTCGACAAACCAGTTAAAACAAGTCTTGGTATACCTAAATAAGTAAATAAAACCCATCATGAACTACTGGAATGGGAATGGTTGCCCAAGTGATTGATGTAAGTGGGTGTAAACCGGGCCTCTCTATCACGGACATATGTTTTACAAAAGTTCTGTTTGCAGAGAGAAAGAAAAAATTAGCTGCTGGAAAAAATATGCCACATACATACATATTTTGTGTTATGTTAACATATCATAACATAGCGTCACGCCTTTTCCCGTACGGGGTGGCAGAGGCACTATGTGTTCAATCTTAGCCAGTTATTGAATACTCCAGTTTGCGTGACATGGAGATGGCCATTCTGCGTAACTTGAGATTTGCAAAAGGCAAGGGGAAAATATCGGCATTCTTGGGTGATACGGAGGCATCCAGAGTGCTATCACGTAGTGAGATAACTAGAGACTATGGGTGGTGTACAGAGTATGGCAAGTTCTAGAATAACATTGGGTCGGTAGCTGGGTGGATGTTAAATACACGCGTCGCCGTCGACGGATGAAGCCATCAAATATTACGCCCGCCGCACATGCAAACACTCGCGTGCCTTTGAAACCTATGGCACAGTCAGTCTGTACCGAACTCCGCACTTTCTTTCACGTGTCGACGCAGACACGTACAGTAAGGGGCCTTTGTTTTGGCACGTCGCGTCGGGTCTCGTCTCGTTCGCTCTCTTTCTCTCTCGCTAAGTCAAACGCTGAGTATCCTACTCTTGGCACCTCGGGTCCCGTCCCGACGTGCCAAAACAAAGAACCCGTACCATGAGCGTACAGTCGTCCAAGGATCTTTTCCCATCGTCAGTTCCGTCTGTCACCGCACGCCATAAGATCGCTGGAATGCTGTACAGTGCACGTGGCTCGTGAATCGCAATGCGAGTGATTGCATGTGCGGCGGGCGTAAGAAACTCTAAAAGGTGTAAATTAATTAACGCAAAATGAGAAGCTACTTTGTTAGGGACGTCATTTTGAGCAACTTTCATTATGAAACCGATTTGAAATCCATACAAATCAGCTGAACCACTCAGGCCAAAATGTATGTAAATAAATCATTTTATAACATCCCCGAATGTCTAGAATTTAGCTGACTTGATTCCTTGCTGAAAACTTTCGAGAACTTTTCTTTTAATAAAACATGTACGGAAGAAAACTAACTACCGTTATCAAGCATTTTCGGTTTCTTACTGTGCAAAGGCGAGCTTATTCCCCACTAGGTATCTCTGTTCTTTCTCTGCTCTAGATCAAAAGCACGGTGTCATATAAAAACTCCAAGCTTAATGACTACCACATAACTCACGTACCTCATTTATACCTGCAAATATAGGCTGTATTACAGTGAAATAAGTCCGGTTTTAAAGATGCGCAAATTAGTTTGTAAAAAATCGTCGTGGATGAAACTCCGTTAATTAGGTGTGGCCACGGAACGGTGTGGAACGAGCGGGCTTGTGGGCGGAGAGCGGGAACATTTATATTACTACCCGTTCGCTATAAGTTTGCCGGTGCGTGGAATGCGGTTGCCCTCCCCCAACCGCCAACCGCACCCCTGAGTCGCCCTATCCGCACACCGTTAGCAACGTCATCGCTGACGCGTCGCAGTACTCGCAGTCGGGAGGCGTGATATTTTTATTTATTTATGTGTATTTATTGAAATAAAAAACAAAGATATTGAAATAATGGTTTATTTATAGCAAAGTTAGCATTGGAAAAAATCCATGACCCCTGATCCTAATTAGAATTTGGAATATACACTCGTAGGTAAGCTAACTGGACTAAACTATTTTTATTGTTGTAGATTATTTAATATCGATCGAATGTGTTAAATGTTGCCTAATAAAATGTTTTGTAAATGTGTAATATTTCTGCTAACCCTACCTCTGAGTGACGTCACAAGGTCACCGGCAAACTTATAGCGAACGGGTAGTACGTCCATTTTCAATAATACATGCATACAAAGTTACCTAAGATTTGCCTATTGGTTAGGAATGTTATGCTGTAGATGAGAGCTTGCTAAGTCATTGGTACAAAAAAAAACTGAAATGTATGTCCTATTTTGGATCAGAGACAGTTGGTCACTCTACATACTCTGCAAGCGCAACTGTCTTTTGACTTTGTCATAAATATTGTTAATGGTCTTTGATTTGGACACTTCTTACTCCTCTGATTTGTTTATTTAAAAAAGGTTTTAACATGCATTGTAAGGTGACCAAACATTCAGAATTAATAAGGATAATTAATTAATTAAATTACTAACGTACAGTTGTGATTATTTCAATACCAGCTTTAGCTGAAACCGCAATCATTTACCGCGAGTTAGAAACCATATGTTAGAGTCACGACCCAAAAGTCAACCTGTATTTTGGGTAGCGCCAAATTTTCACAAATGATGTATTTCTGTTGCCGCTATAACAACAAATACTAAATAACCGGCCAAATGCGAGTCGGATTCGCGCAAAAAAAAAAATTGTATGGGAGCCCCCCCTAAATATTAATTTAATTTTAATTTAATTATTTATTTTTTAAGTAAATAATATACTCAATATATTGTGACCATTTTAAGCGTCTACCTGCTACCATTATTAATATCAAGCAAAAATGAGCAAAAAATTCACGTTTGTTGTATGGTAGCTCCCCTTAATATTAAATTTCATTTAATTTTTTGTATTTTTTGTTATAGCGGCAACAGAAATACATCATCTGTGAAAATTTCAACTGTCTAGTTACCACGGTTCATGAGATACAGCCTGGTGACAGACAGACGGACGGACGGACGGATGGACGGACAGCGAAGTCTCAGTAATAGGGTCCCGTTTGGCACCCTTCGGGTACGGAACCCTAACAAAATATTTTAATATTAAGGGGGGCCCATACAACTAACGTGTTTTTTTTTGCGTTTTTGAAGTAAAACTTCTTGGGGCACGGGGGTAAAATTTATTTAACCTCTCAACTGTGGGTTATTCATATATTTGCTTTTCAATTGCTACTAGCCGGGTGCTATCACGAGTGGCTAAGAAATGTAACGGAAATTGGAATCGGTGACGTCAGGGTCGGCTGAAGACTTTTAAAACCGCAACTATTTTCAATACGGTTTTTAACTAATCAGATAAGATAATAATACATTCGTACAATAAATAATGTTGATTAGTGAGAGAAAAACCTGATGAAACGTTAACAAATAAAAATTATTTTAAGCATTCTTCCACGAGTTCTTGATTTCCGGTATGGCCAAGATGGCGCTCACTCTCTTTCGCTAGATGGCGTTAGTAGCCTAATATCTAGCATGACTCAAACTACTTCGTTCAACCTCTTTGTTGGAACCGGAACTTATGTTTGACAGCTGTGCGATGCGATCCATACAGTTTGTAAGAAAAGAGTTTCTTCAATGTCACACGGGTCGATATGGATTTCTAAAACAAGCAAAGCAATGCATACATTTGAGCGAGACGGCCTCAGAACAATAACTAAAGCAATTAATTTCTGGCTCGTCAATTTAGCAATCAATTTAGCAACGTGATAGAAAGAGAAAACAATAGTTATGTTTTGTCTCCTTATTCCGGGATCGTAGTACCTATAAACGTCAGTTGGGCTGCATGGTCTCCGTTACCCCATCAATTTAAAAAGGTTTACAAAATCACAGATTGTAATGCGTTTCCATACATCATCTATTTGACAGTATGCTTGACGTGAAGTTTGGATGTGCATTGATTTGCAGAATCTTGTGGTTTTTTGTATTTATTTTGGATAATTTGAAGTATCGTGTGGTTTTCGTGGCACCTAGACTAAGTGAAATACATCGGCAATAATCGGCATGGCTTGTGTGGTGATTGGATGTAAATCCAATTCCTCCCGAAAAGAAAACGAAACTACATTGATCAGCTTCCATCGGTAAGTCTCAATTTTGTATATAATTAGCAGATTTTTTCCCTAGGGTTTCATTTGTGAGCTACTGGAATTGATAAATAACTATAATACCATTAAAAACTACTGTTTTGAAGTCTAGAAATCATGATTATTGTGAAATTAAAGCATGTAACACGTTTGTTGTTTGTTGTGGGTAATAGGGATGGGCGATTGTCTGTTTCTCAGTGAAAAAGTTATCGATAGGTACCTAGATAATTATATTTTGTTTTATTTCATAATTATCTATTTTAGGTTACCCAACGATAGCTTGATTCAACAAAGATGGAAAGAAGCCGTTTCACGAAGAAATTGGTCTTGGCAAAAATCACGACGAATATGCAGTAAACATTTTGAAGATGACTTTTATAAATAAAGGTTACAAGTACCGTAGATTGAAGCCAAATGCCGTACCTTCTCAAAACTCTTCTTGCTAATGAATATCCAAAATACTCAGATCAGTATGTGTGTGTATAAATCGCGTCTATATGTCAAAGACAAGTATCATACTAAATAAACTTAATTTTCAGGTTGCGACCTCCATGGAAATCGACGATGTTCCTGAGCTGGAACAGTAAACAGTAAGTAAATACTAACGCTCCATTGAGTTCATTTTAGTGACCCATATTTACGTGACAGAAATAGTAGATTGTTACACAAGGGGCGTAAGTGAGCCATTTCGGAACAACATCCAAGCTTACAATTCTTATTTAGCAAGGAACACAGTTATTTAGAAATAGTTTATGTTGTTTCAAATATTGATTTACCCTTTTTTAGGTTGGGGCCAACAGAAAACAGATGAACGAGAACGAGATTGCTGCAACAAGCTATCCCAATCCAGAAACGCAACAGCGCAGTCAAATCCTTCCCTCAAGTGAAACCGAAAGACGAACGATACTGCTGCAACGGCGCATTAATCAATTGGAGCAGATATTAGACAAAAAAATCAGTTTGAGAATGCAATTCGATTTCAATAAAATAATAATATCGACATTTTTATCGCATTTGTCCCTTCCCTCAAGATATTGGCTATTTTGCCACCCTGGTACGATTGACAATTTAGATTGTAGAAATACACTATAGATGTCTCTTTCTACCACACATAAGTTTCGTAAGAGTGACGAGCACGTCTATTCAATATTACTTTATATTCTAGAGCTCCTTCTATGCTTTAGTTATTGTTCTGAGGAGACGGCTTAAAGACGTGACGTCAGATGGTATATAATCTGAGCGAGATGCAAATAGTAGTGACACTATTGAATGAGTTAAGTATATCACCACGAGCGCGACAAATTGTAGATAAGGAATGGTGGGAAATAAATGACATGACGTATTAAAAGTAAGTACAAGTATAAAATAATTTCAAATAATCGGACGTCTGAAACTTAAAAGTAACTTGAAGCAGAGATTGGATCTCAAAATTGGAAATTTAAATCTCTTTTAGTATAGGTAGGTATAGGTGTATAGTATAGGTACCACTTAATGATCTAGCTACAGAAGTTTTACTTCTAACACGTGTACGGTGCTACACGCGATTTTTTTAATAGATAATAGTACGGAACCCTCCGTGCGCGAGTCCGACTCGCACTTGGCCGGTTATTTATGAACCCGCTACAACAACCGCTGCAGTCGCGGCCCACCGACTCCCGAGCATAATTCTCGCCGCTATTTATCGGCCGCGTCTCCCGTCAGTCGGCTCAAATTAACATGAGCCTTTTAAAGCAAAGGAAACAAACTTCCGCTGCTGACTAATTTACCGTTTTTCCATACTTAATCGCTAAACCAACCCGATGTATATGGTCAATAATTACGAATGGAATTCAATTTTGGCCCCCTGTGGTGTCGTGACGTTTTTCTGGTAGTTGGATTGAGGTGTTCTGTTAGGTGCGATGAAGATATAACCTAAAGGTTGGACAAATGGTTCTCGGCGCAGGGCCTTGTGAGAGAAACTTGTGAGACTTTTTTGAGCCAAGTCGGTTTATTTTTACATGGCGCCGATGCTGATGTTTTCAAACACAACGATTGAATGAAAGCGGTTTCACATTAATATTATTTTTCTGGATTTGGAAAGAATTAGAGCGTTTTTGCAATACGTTCGATCCGAATCCGATTTGGATCCGTACGTTCTATGACTGTGATGAAAAAGCATCGTGAGCAATTTTACTATCTTCACCATTGGTACTTTAATTAAATTCCATCTTTCAGACCTTTAAGTCGAACCCCTGTTATCTTAAACAATTTAAATCTATTCCACCTCCAACAGAAATAGTATTCCTTCCACATTCCTCCACTGCTCCAGCTCTAGTCCATTTAGAGCCACCGACCAGTTTATTTCTATAGTGTTGAATGTGGTCCGGGATTTCTATCTAATTAATAGATGTCGCCTGGTGGCCATTGCACTGTCAGTTTTGTTTGTAGTTCGTACACCCATAGCGGTTACTGGGGGCGCTACCACAACCATTTGAGCGGTTGGTTGGCCTGAAATTGGGCTTGATAAGAAAATATCTTTAAAATAGTCTTCGTATCGATAAGCTAAGGCTCATTAAGGTATATTGGGAAGATAGTGGTAGCCGTGGTGATAGATGAAAAATCTAAACTGTATCAGCATGAGACGTTGTGGTAACCCCCCTAAGTGAGTGTCCTGAGCCTGTGGCAGTGGAACATTGCGGGAGGCATGACCTTTGGACAGCTCAAAATCCATACATTTTTGAGATCTGCAATGAAAAATATTCCATAAGTACGCAGCATAGTGTAGCGCCTTTGTTCCCACATTAATATCTTGAGCACATTATACGGACGTTGTAACGGTGATGGAGAACATCGTGAAGAAACCTTGATTACTCCATAGCTGCGGCGATGGGCTGGCCGCCTGTCACGCAAAATGGGGTGTTGAAAACTGGCTAAAAGTGGGCACGATTATTCCTCTGCCACCTCGTTTGGGAAAAGGCGTGACGCTATGTAATATAATGTAACCATACTATACCCACCCTGTATACATGCAAATAACATGGTCTATTATCCACAATGTGTACTCATAAATTAGTAGGCACGATTATGCCTAAAGCCATTATCTGTCACATAATATACACACTAGGGCCTAGGACCATAATTTAACCTCATATGACCTACTTTCTTAAACTGTGATTGGAAAAGTATGAGCCAAGTCGTGTGGTTGTAACGAAACGTTGGACATAACGTAGATATGTCATCTAGATTCTAGGAGTCTACCTCATAAAAAGTTTTGAGTTAAACCTTTCATTAATTTTATCCAGATATTTTTTTCAATGAAGCGCTTAGCCATCTATTAAATTCTCTCAGTTATGTGTGACAGGGGGCTAGCCCTTCATCACAGGCCAAGCTAATAATCTGTAAAGCTGGCATCAGAGACTATGGCATGCATGACATACACAGTGTATGTAGATATGAAAGACTGCTTAGATATAGAATATCCACACTATTCTATCCACTTATAGCGTATAACAGACTGCCTATGATAATAATGTAATGCCAGCTTTTAAGCTACGCCTAGAGGTTCTCAAAGCTCCGATAAGGTCGTGTAAGGGCTACAGACAGCTGCTAATGTGTTGTGATTAAAAACAAGGTCTCATGTCAGTTTTTATCAAAGAAAATCATGTATTATTTTAGTTTGACGTTGGTTGCGGTTGAGTGTTTGTGTGCCTGTGCCGGCCGATCTAGAACTTTTTGTGGAAATAGTAATGTATCATTTTTAGAACCTTATTCCGGAGACAATAACGGTGCAGTGACAATGTCGAGACAAAGGTGGCCAGACGGTATTAATTAATTTGGTGTTTGGATAATTAATTTTGAAGCAATTAACGTTAGAATTTAAGATAATTGTCAATAATTTAGTTTTACATCAACTACAGAGAAACGGTTTATTGAAAAAATTGACAATGTATTTCCTAAAAGCCTTCGTCATCGTGCCATTGTCATTATCATGGTTTTTTTATTGTCTATCGAAATTGGCCCCCCCTCTAATATAAAGTGTTCTTGTTCTGATATAAAGTGTTTATAAATAAAAACAACAAGAAGAGAACTTCTCTGTTGAGTAATACGGGTAAACAAAGCCCGAATGTAGTAAGTACGGTCGCCTGCGCATAAAAGTGTACAAGCAGTATATGCGGGATTCACTCGCTAATATGACCTGCCTGCCTGTATACTTTTAGACGCAGGCGACCGTACGAGCGTCAACCTAGTAACTATTTAAGACGCTCTGTTTGTTTTTAGGTACAGGCAAGAAGGTGAAAACTGACAATTGTCAAATCATTCAATCTAGGAATCTGTCTGAATTTGAAGCATTGTGTACAAAATGGCTTGACAATCTTAGAATTGTATATTTTTAGCCGTTGTATTTTATAAGGCCAATTTTGTGTAAAAAAGACAGCGTTTAATGATGACGTCACTAGGTAAGTATTTCATAGAAATCACGAACAAATTTTCCGTTTTGACAGTTTATTTTGACTAGCAGTAAAATAGCGTATTGTGTGCGTTCACAGCGCGGGAAAATGACACGTGACACACTTCCTTCAAGTCTTAAACGTATGGACAAACGGATTTCTCAGGTCTCGCCATTTTGATTGTACAATATTTAAGTTGCACTTATTTAGGCAGCTCCTTAGATTTGGCTGCAACATACTGGTTTCGACTTTTATAGAAAATTCTAAATTGAAACTTGCAAAAACTCAATGCTTATAAAATATCAGTTAGTTAACGTTTCATCAAGTCGCTTTGACGACTATATCCGTCGTTTTTGGAACCAGTTGCAATAGTTCTAGGGTTCCGTAAGCAGTTTTGGCTGTGCCTAAAAAACCTGGATAAAATTTTAAAGAAAATCTTTTTTATTTTTTTTATTTTTATTTATTGATCTTATAAAATCCACAGCTAATACAGATAAGTAAGACAAGAAAAATAATCTTAACATTAGCCAATAACGGATTTACATTTTTTTGTTTAAATATTATAAGACAGACGTAGATACTTAGCAATACATATATTTACAAACATAAAAATTATAACAAAAGCTAGTTACATCTAGTAACTAGTGTTGATTTAAGTTGATTTAAGTAGGTGGTTTTACAAAATTAAATTGATGAGTTGAGATGTGGTGTGTCGGTTGTGTAAGTGTAGGTTGTATGTGTTGTGTGGTGGTGTGTGTGAAAGTATACCTGCTTAGCCCTACGACGACGGTGGTCTTGGGATCGGGACTGTGTACATTGAATTGCCACTAAGCAGGGTGAGTATTGAGTATAGTTAAGTAGGCTATTCCTGAGGCACGACAATGACATCATCAATGACTTCCTGTACGTTGTCGCTTTGAAAAATGAAAACAAAGAAAATAATTCGTTTTGACTCCAAAGTGATTACAAATTAGTCATGAACATAACTACCTAGCGCTAAAACTGTAGCTAAAGGCGTTTTAATTTATTAAAATCATACACGGAGAGGCTCTGCGCTCGTCGACAAACTGACATTTCTAATTAATTCTCTGAAGTTGTTGGTAATTATTTTAATTCCTATACACACGTTGGTGTAATCACAGTATTTACGCATGCAATAAATAAGAGTTTCGAACGATTACTAACCAGTGGCTCCGATTCCTTTCCAATTTAAATCTCAAACGCTTTGAATTACAGCTTGTGTGAAAAACAAGTTCTGATAGAAAATCATCCTTCAAACAAGATTGTTTTTCTTCTTTGTGTGATTTGAAGCAGAAACCTCTCGGTTGCAGGGAATGCAGAGGCTCAAACCGCGACGTAAAAAATTCTTCAAATGTTTCGGCAACATTTTTGAATGAACGATGAAACTCTGTAATTAGTAATATAAGTATCAGCACTAGGAAGCTGCGTTATTAAACAACATAACATAGCGTCACGCCTTTTCCCATACGGGGTGGCAGAGGCACAATTGTGTCCACTTTCAGCCAGTGATTCAATACTCCATTGCATTATTATGGCGTATTTTTAACTTTACAAAATAAACTGTCTCTACGGAACCCAATATAAAATTCAACACCAGACAGAAGCCGTAACATAAACGTCAAAAAAATCTTCATAATTAAAAACGAGCTCGGCCTAACAAGCCGCGTGGCGTTTAATAGCCACTATTGCTATACTTTTTACGGAAACCTGGAGTTAAGCTCGTTAGCCGCATAGCATGATAGTGATCTACGATCTAGATCTAGATCATTGATGCATTGGCGCGGGATGATGATGGACCAATGATGAGATAGCGCCATATATTTTAAATGGAGCTACATCGTCTAGTAGGTTCCTCACGTACATGGAGGTTCGATCGAATTCGTTACAGAATATTTACCAATGAAATTATTTATTTATTATTAATAGCAAACCGTCTTAAAACATCTATTCATACTTATCAAATATGGAATACTATTTAATGAATGTTTATTGTATTTGACTAGCGCATTGGTTTAGTCTGTAAAGCTATACAGTTTAATTTGAATAATGTAAAAATGTAAATGTAGCCCATTAATGTCCCCACCGAGGGGCACAGGCCTTTACCCGGATCCGAGTAAGATTGAGCCATACTCCACCACGCTGGCTCAGTGCGGGTTGGTGGAGGGGTTTTACGACTACTACATACTACGAAGTAGTGATAGTAGCCGGGACCTACAGCTTAACGTGCCATCCGAAACACGGAGTGTCCGATAATGTACTTAAGACAAATTAATCATCTCATTGGTACATGGTCAGCACCGGGATTCGAACCTGCATCTCCAGCGTGAGAAGCAAGGTGAAACCCACTAGACCACGGAGCACCCAATTTGAATAATAAATAAAATAAAATCACCCGCACTGAGCCAGCGTACTGAGCCAGCGCACTGGGCCAGCGCACTGAGCTAGCGTACTGAGCCAGCGTACTGAGCCAGCGTACTGGAGTATAGCTCGATCTTACTCGTTTCCGAATAAAGGGATGTGCTCTTTGGTGGGGTCATTAATTTCGTAGACAGATATCGTAGCCTCGTTTACGTGTTTGTAGATGACATTCGCATTCCGAGCGGGGAGGATGCAATAGGACTTGTAGATTTGATTTATTAATTTTGTAGTTTGTGAATTATATTTACTGATTGCATGTTAAAATTATTAGATTTACAAATAATCAATTGATTTGAAATATCCAGTTCTAACCGGAATTTGGAAAAAGTTTCACTTTCCTTCAAAACCTGACCTCCACGGAAGACCAGAGTATTATAAAGAGGAAATTACGTATCGTTCATACAAGCTGTATACACTTACAATCAACTTTCAAAATACTAGGCGTTACTCACTTTCAAAATCAATTAATCTACCGACGAAATGTATTAGATTATGCTATTTTAATGGTATGATTAATATATCGGCTAAATTGGTCGGCTGTAAGTAATAGCGTAGAAATAAGCTGTGAATAAATAAGAAGTTTAGACACTTTGATCAACTTTTTTGCTATAGATGGAGGCCTTTTCTAAAGAATAGATAGGCTGATGATGTTTTCTTTAGATAGATTTGTTTTAGAGAGGTTCCAGGTTAGAATCTCGGCTTGCTTGAATGTTCATAATGTGTGTAATAAATAATTCTGGTTCCTGTGACATAGCGTGTAATATATATAATTATATCCATCTTAATGTCGGTCCAGAATTAATGTACGTGCGTGTTGCCCAAAGATAAATGCAGCAGATTACCACATAATTGAGTGTTCGTCACACCAGCGATAAATTAGCACACCGCCAACATGCATCTATCTACGGCAATCATGAGCACCGGGTGCACTACCAACAGCTCTAAGTTCGACGGCAACTCTAACTCGTGTTGTCCTGTTTCTCGTTCGATCTCACGACAATAACCACAGAGCGTCACCTCTTTTCCCATACGGGCTGGCAGAGGTACGATGTGCCCACTTTTACAATACTCTTGCGTGACAGGAGTCAGCTATGGAGTAATTAATGTTTCCTCACGATGTTTTCCATCACTGTTAAAACGTCCATAATTGTCTCATTTGTTGCTGACCACGTGGTCAGCACCGGGCTTCGAACCTGCATCTCCTGCGTGAGGAGCAAGCAAACGTGAAACCCTTTCAGAACCCTAAAAAATCAAGTGACAGCCGCCAGTACAATATTTAAAATGCAACTTTATTTGTGCAAGAGTCTCACCCTGAGTTTCACGAAACAATTTTTTAATTTAAGAAAATGCCTAGCAACTGAAAGAAATGACTATCATATGAGATTCTTGCGATTAGTGACAACTTAAATTTCACAATAGTTTCGTGAAACTCAGGGTCAGGCCCGTAATAAATAACCACTCTCAGATATGAGAGTAATCTCAGCCCTCAGCTATGTCACAGTGTCGGTTTCGCCATACAAAACTATCATTTTGCGCGCCTGAGTTAGCTCTCAGAGCGGTTCGATATAACTGGCCTCAGCTGGCACTCGTCGATCAAATATCCCAAGATTACCCCGCGGCCGGCGGCGGTGGCGGCGGCGGCGCGGCGGCCTGGCGTAAGTGTAAATGATACCAGGCCATTTATTATGACCAGGAGACCGGTTGTTTGAGCTTAGCATGCGTTGTGCACAGCAACTGTATCTACTGTAGACAAGACGCATAATATAGCCATTCCCATACGGGGTGGCAGATGCACAATTTGTGCTCACTTTTAGCCAGTTCTTCAATAACAGCACAGGGTGCTCATCCCATACAAATTAGAATTAGTAGGTAACCCTTCGTTAAAAAGAGATGGCATGCGAAGTAAGGTTTCAGTTAACATACTTCTAGGTGGCGCTAATCTTAGAAAAATCCTATATCTTAGCGCCATCTCGTGGTATTTGCAATTATTCGATGGTGCTGCACCAAACGATAATGGCCTCGAACTAAAGAAGCTTCCGTAGCATCTCAGTTTACGCCGCTGTCATATTTAATTCTAGGTGGTCTATCTGTATAAGTATAATAATATTAATGTATTATTATAATATTATAGTATCTGTGATAATAGTCAATTTTGCAGTAATGAAGGTTTTCGCACGATGTTTTGCATCGCCTTTAGAATGACAGTGCCTGCGATTTGGGAGGCGACACGAACTATACTAACTAAATAAAATGGTGTGTTTGAAAATGGAATCTGTGGCCACCGCGCAAGAGCTGTCGGATTTGAGCGTTGTCAGTTTAGTGCCTTTAATTCCTCTAGATTAGTGGTTTTGACATCTCCCAAATAGCCCCCAGCCAGTGTAATGTTTGTACAGCTTTCCAACAATCATTTGGCGCGAGATGACAGGTGGAACTAACGCTTGATGACCAATGGGTTTGCAAAAGTGGCGCCCCCTGTAACCGTCATTCATCTGCTAAAAGATTGTTGAAAGACTGTACTGACTGTAATGGCTCCACTTCACATAGAAAGATGCGTCTGCGGACTCCAGGCAGATGAATCCGCAGACGAATTTCCACGAGCTGTCCACACATCTGACGACGTCTGTAGGTCGATCAGTCTTTGTTCGTCCTCGACAGACGCAACACGCACTCCCTATCGCAACTCCGATCGAGTAATTATATTCCTTGAACTGAGGCGTCCGCCGACGTGTGGTCACGCGCCGAACGTCCGCGTCGAAACCCTTTGATGCGTGCTAAAAAACCGACAACAAGCTGATTCAAGGCGGAAGCAACTGCGGAAGAATACCTACCACAGACGCGCAAATCAGCCCCAGTTCACATCGCCGGATGCATTGGCAGATGGCGGCTGCAGACGCATCTCTCTGTCAACAGGGGGCAGATAAATAACTTCTATTATATCTCATGGTAGATGATTTGAATCTGCATCTTCTGCACGAGAAGCAAGCAAGCGTGAAACGTGTTATTTTGTTGTTATTGCTTTAATAATTAAGTTCTTAGTATTTGTACGTGTATACCCACTAGACCACGGAGCTTATTTTGATTAATTTGGTCAATGTCGTATGTTTCTGTTTTACCATGTTCATTATCGTATCCCGTTATCTGATTGGTCAGCTCACGACCTTAGCACAAGGGTACAAAATAATCAGCCAATCACACATGCCCTAGTGAACGTAAGGCTAACATAGTAATTGAACATTATCAACATGTGTAGGCTTTGTAAACGTTCTAGACATCTAGGTCTTATGAGATCAGCTAGGCGATGGAAAGGTTATTGATAAGTGTATTTGTTTACAGGGTGTAACTAAAAGGAAGAAATCCCTGAGCCAGCGTGGTGGAGTATGGCTTAATCTTACTAGTATTTTGGGTAAAGCCCAGAGTCCTTCGGTGGGGATAGTAATCGGCTTCTTGTATCCCGTAAAACCCGTACGGAAAACAGCCAAAGTATCAAAATTAAACATGGGTGTTGTTTTTCGCAGTTTCGCTTGTTGTACATTGCCTTTGCCACCAAGTTATCTAGAGAATGGAGCGAGGCGCCACCATCTACGGCAACTGAACAGCAAAGAGTTTCATTGTCTTGAAATACACTACAACAACTATGTACTGACATGAGCCCCAAGCAGGAATATTTGACATGGCGAAAAAGTGGTCGAGTTCAGATTAAATGGACCTTATGACATCGTACATAATATTCAGTGACTTTTTAACCGACTTCCCAAAGGAGGTTTACAATTCGTCCGGATGTTTGTTTTTTATTTTTTATGTATGTGCCTCGATAGCGCCTAAACGGATGGACCGATTTGGAAAATTATTTTTTTGTTTGAAAGGGTTTACCTTCCCATTGGTCCCATTGACACCAGGTCAGGATCTGATGATGGGATCCTGGAGAAATCGAGGGAACTCTTCAAATATTATAGGCAGACCTATAGTGATTTTTGTGTTTTTCATAATAACTCGTGCAAATGCACATGGTAAGCATAATATTGTGATGAGGAACTACTGATGAAGACCACATATGGCCACCAGATCTGCTCAATACTAGGTACAAATACAATGCGTGGCTGACGGGCAGGCAACGCATAGCCTAAACCGGTGGACCTAGAGCCATGAAACTTTGTACAGGGGTTCCTTAGTAGCGTGGGGAAGCACTGATATGGGATTTGACAAAATTAATTCCCCAAGGGGGGGGGGGGGGGGAGGATAAGGGGTTACAGTTTGTATTAAACTCAATCTAATCAAATAGGGTTTGTGGAAGTCGGTTTTTTCTAAAGTTTACTTTTTGTTTCAATCATCAATTCGAATACTTTTTCCTGCCACCTACACTGTAGTTCCGCTTTGGCCGATTTCTAGCTAGATGACGTGATGGCTCTGTAAGTGCAGCTTTTCAACGGTCGCTAGACGAATGACCAATTTGATGAGGAATGAAATGTCTGTGTTGAAAATTAAACGCAACGAACCTGCCACCAACACCGACCTGCCACCAACACCGACCTGTCATTGCATTGGGCATCAGGCGTTAGTTACACTACACCAGACCTGTCATCGCGCGCCAAAAGATAGTTGGAAAGCTGTAAATAGCTAGCATGCTCACATATATCTGATTCTGACTGTACATAAAACTGTTTCAAAACTCATTAACTACTCATCACACGCTCAACCATAATTTTCTCAATCTAACCAAGTTGCAAATTAAAACAGACTAATAATAAATAATAAGCCCTACACCGCCAATAAATAACGAACGCGGAGGAAGTTGGCAGTAGCTGATTATGAAACCTGATTACAGTACTGTGTAGTACAGTCATACAACTGTGAAGGTGCCTGTGGTGGTGGAGGGTTGCGGGAGGGGTGACGATTTCAATACTATAACATGACACATGTAAAGAGCATAGAAAACATAGCTGCGACACTCATTATTACAAGGTTCATAATGACATGTTTCTATGTTGACCCCTTCCTATTTTGATACTTCCCAATTTGACCACTTTCCGTACCTACTTAAATATTTCTCCTCTTGATTCGTTAAGAACTTTTAAAGGCGGCTTGCTTTAGCGACTTAAATTGATTTAGCATCTGTTAAATGTATAAAATATGTCAAAGTTAAATCGGTATATGACGCTTGATCTAGATTTAGGCAACTGCAAGCCGCCCTAAGTCCAGAGAGAGGCTTTATCAAATCTGTCACTTGTAGCCTTGTAGCACTTGAGATAGTTCTCATAGCTGAGAGCGGTATATCATCTCGAGCCTAAGATTACCCCCCGCACCGATACATAACCGCAGAAACTTAAGTTAAGCGCTATACTATAAAGAGTGTTGATCTTAAATAGACGATCAGTTAGATCGTGGGTTTAGTTAAACCTGAGTGATTGGGATGTTGGACTGGTTCGGCCCACCCACTAAGAGACAGATCTTGAATAAAAAGTCGACTATTTCTGCGGACTGAAGTAGGATTTTGATAGATATCGCAAGATGCTTACGTATTTAATAAGTAAGGGGTCCGAACATTGTTGTATGAAGCCTGGGAATGCCTGGGATGCTTGCAATTGAATTGAATTGTATGTGTGCGGCAGCGCCAACTCCATCCTGGCGATCATTGCCGGAAGGTTGGACTGTCCGATCCGCAGACACTGGGAATCTTTACACATGGCCTCGAATAAGAACTGGCAGGGCCCAGTGTCTGGGGTCGGACCTAGTTCCACGTAAGGCTATTCTTGTTTTTTATGTTTGTGTTGTTATATTTTACTTGTAAGTTTATTTATTTACTGTACTGTTATTTCTTATGGACCTAGAAGTCCGAAATATTTTTTTTTTATTAAATTGAATTGCAAGTACCCTTAAATTTCACATTTTCGTGTTCATTTATAAAACATATTGCCATCGATCGAGAAAGGGCTTTACTACAAAAAAAACTTCCGTTCAACGCCTGCTTAAAAACGTATGGGATTAGACGTTTGTTTTGAGGTTAAACTTCGTTTATTATTTTTTGAGGTAAAACTTTACTACTTACTTTATGAATCCCAGAAACTTCTCGATAGACATCGATATAGATGCAAGACAATGTCTGGTATTTGACATTTAGGATCCAAACCCAAACTCAGATCACGGAATGATCTATAGATCAAGGCTTTCATGAATCGGGCCAGATCACAATAGCATGCGAGATCATGATGCATTCCCATTATTTCGTTAATCATAATGAATTACATGCACTATTTCAGCTTGGCGTATACTCATTGGCGAGCTTATAACTGTAAACAAACAGATACCGCGTTAGAACAGGGTTATAATGTGTGCAAGACGCTGAGGAGCGGGCCCGTGTAAATGCTAAGAAAAATCACCTGGCTGGGAAGGAAGAAAAAAAACCCAGTGTTTGATGTTTACATGTTTGTGACGTTGCTGTTTCTGGTTCACATGACATTATATACCCTAGTGTGAGGCCAGGAGCAATCTACGCGCTTGTACATAAAAGTTTTTGTGTAAATGTATGTTACTAGGTGCCAAACCTGCAAAGCCTTTTTTAAGTGCACCTAAATTGCCTACTTGCTCCCGGCTAAAGCTAGTAACCGTTTGAGAGCATCATCAATCATTACCCAATGATATAATTATCAGTTTGAAGTCACGATGCCTTGATTGATGACGTGTAGAGTTAAGACCTGGGGCGAGCGTTTAAAATTCCAAGCTCATTTTGTCGATACAGCATACAGCGTCACTCTTTTTCTTGTACGGGATACTTGTGTGATGGGGAACTTAAACTTTCCGCAGCTTTGGATATGAAGGTTTTATCGCGATGTTTTTTCAATCTCGCGTGTTTATTAAAAAGGGACTGAGCTATGCGTCAGTGTCCCTTTGTTTTTCTACACGAAAGAAGTACAAGAAAATTAATGTCAACGCATAGCTATGTCCCTTATAGTCCATTCATTTTCTGTGTGTCCTTTGATATCACCGCCCCCTTGCTACCTGCCGTCTAATTGTAAAGAGCGCCGGCCGACACTCGTTTAAAGACAGCCGCTCTGCGCAAAGGATACACAGGAAATGAATGGACTTTAGTCCCGGACACATGAAACGTCAACGGAACTGTACCTACTAAATTCGCGCAAAACTGTAAACTCCCAGTCCAAGTTTGGCAACAAACTAAAGTAAAGTATTTTAATCTATTTTATATTCCAATGTTCCAACAGGTTACACATAATATTCGTGAGAATAGAGGCAAAAAATTGGTCTGTTCAGTCACAAGAGAAAATGTGACTCCCAGAGCACACAGCAGCTGTCATAAACATCTGGAAAGATGAAAAGGCCAATGATGATGATGATGATGATGAGAGGCAAAACTAAAATAATGAAGGTGTTGTATTAAAATCAGGCATTTAAATACCATGGGCTAAAAACTTTTCTGTTTCTGCAAGCTGTGAGATTTGCGTGATCTTGTATCATATTTTTGGCACAAAATGCAATGTGATCTTACCTCATTTAGACATCCTACCTTCTCATTTGCACCTTTCGTTCAGTGCCAAAGATATCCAGCGCAGTCTGTACCACCATTGCCCCTATTCTCGTACTGCTGAGGGCATGATCACTTACATTACATCATAGCTATAAACAATGTGTGTACTAACTACACTATAGTTATCATTGTCACGAGCTGAGGTGGGGTCGGTCGGTCCCAATCTCAAGGAGATCTGAAGTGAACATATGAGCATAGTTGGGTACAACTAAATGAACATAGTTCATAGATCGTTATATCTAGGCTTTGCTTCTTCCTTTCACAGTCCCCGTTACTAATTAAAAATTGTGCGGATCGCGGATGGCGGACTTCTGTCCCTGTATACATCTTTTATTATTAAGGGGGATATTAATAAGTATAATTTATTATACAAACAAATAACCCGACTGAATTTTTACATTGTATTCAGGATCCTAATAAGAAGGCGACAGGATAGCCCATTCTCACTTAAAAATACTTCATGAATTTATTTCATTCACTAGATAATCGAGGGCACTACTCCCTCTGCCACCCCGTATGGAAAAGGCGTGACGCTATGTAAACTTCTGTTATCTTGCTCCTGACTGTACAAACTGATTTATAGTCCTATGCGATTTGCAATACACGGCGTTGGGTTCAATTCGTAATCCATACTGACACTAGAATAAGTTAATATGCATGCCGTGCCTACAGACAAATATGACCATAACAACATAATACAATATGGTGCCACACCGTTTCCCATACGGGATGGCAGGGGCACATATTGTGCCCACTTTTAGCAAGTTATTCATTACTCCATTAGCGAATGTTTCAATTGAAACTAGTTATAAAAAATATCGGGAAAAATTCTGCCCCCACATTACGATACTGATAAACAGTGACGTCAGAAACATATAAACATCTAAGACGTTGAGGTTTCTGCTCTTCCCCCCCCAGCCAAGATTTGAACCCAGAAACTCCCCTTCGCGAGACACAGCCTCGAACCATGACGCCAGAGAGGTCGGCAAATAAATATGTACTTTTACGGCCTTAAAATGAGTACTTTTCAAAATTGTCTCACCGACAAAATAATTACCGACATAAAACAATATACGGAGAAATAATTACCTTTAAAACCAAAATGGTGTACCTGCCACAGTAATCATTATAATTTAATGGGCAGATTGACAATATCAACTGGGCCTGTCTTTAATGATTATGTCTTAATCTTGAGAGAAAGGGTTTATTCCTGTGCTGCAAAGAAACACTGAAATCAAAGTTATTGATTGAATTAATAAGTATTATCATTAGATTGGCATCTTGTCTATATAGGCAGTCGAGAAAATTTGACTAGTAATTTCTGTACCATCTTTGACAGCTTTCTGCCCACTACTGAGAGTAAAGCTTCCTCCTCTTTGTGCCAGGTGCCAGCCAACTCATCCGGTCCTGTGCCAATCGAAAATATCTAAGCTTTTACCGCAACATTGGATCATCGATCCATCTGGCTGCCGGTTGACCAACGCTTCTCTTTCCTTCTTTTGGCCAACATGCGGTCAGGAATCTACTCCATCTGCCATCAATCATCATCATTTCTTCGCCAAGTGTTACCGTTTTTTTTAAATAACATTCAGTTTTTAAACTCGATTATACTATCGTTTGATGGAAGTGAAAGACAAATGTGTGTGATGAAACAGGGTCCCAATTTAATTGTTTCTTTAGCTGCCTTTTTACGATTCAATTGAGATCGGAAGCTTGTCATGTCGAAATATCGACGGTTTCGCTTTTATTGCTTTGTATTGTAATTGCTTTGCAATCTGATAATTATGCTGTCCTTGGCCGTAACTATCCCTTTACCACCCCCTTAGGTTCCCCCTAGTTTGTAGTTATATCAATGTATGTTTTATGTGAAATTAAGCAAGTAATGTTTTGAAAATTACACGGTCATCATGGGATTCAAACCTGCTTCTCCTGCAAGAGAAGCATGCGTGAAACCCACTAGACCACAGAGCGGAATAAAAACCCTCCACCAAATTCCCACGACGTAAACCGTCGTTTACTTATCTAGATCAATGTCACACGACGACTGTCGGTAACTCACACGTTTGATATCAAAAGGTATTATTTATAACGTGACAAAGAGATTAGGCTCCGTTCAGAGGTTGCTTCGCCCACGCACGACCCAACGTGTCGGGCAGATTGGATCGCTTAGTTCTTTACCGCCAAGTTTGTTAACTTGGTCTACTCACGAGTTGGCGAAACCTTCTTTATACTATAAATGCCATTCAGCTACAAACTAATTTTGCAAAATCTTGGTTTTGATCCTTATTTGTTTAGATTATCTTCCTACTAGATGGAGAAGCGTTTTTTTATTTAATCATCCATATCTATATCTGTAAGTACTTTATATTAAAAAAAACCGTTTACGAACCAATGATCCAAAGAGTTTGATCGGCAAGTGGAGTTTCAAAATCATGTTCCCAATCAAGAATTGGTTGTAGATTTGGTAAAAAAAATGTACGCGTGTAGGCGTATCACGCTTTCATTTTCGTTCATCAAAACATTTAAGCTATAATATTAAGTATGACTCAATTCTAATGGGTTATAGTCAGTTACGATTACTACGAGGCCGTTATAACGGATATTATATAATCTTCAAAGGTAAAATTACCATAATGGCAACCATTTTTATTTCTGTAGTTTTATATAGACACGATAAAGGGCACGTTTTAGGGATCCGTACCTAAAGGGTAAAATGGGATCCTATTACGACTCCGTTGTCCGTCCGTCCGTCTGTCCGTCTGTCACCAGGCTGTATCTCATAAACCGTGATAGTAAGACAGTTAACATTTTCACAGATGATGAATTTCTATTGCCACTATAACAAATAAGCTGCCAAGTGCCAGTTGGACTCGCGTTGAGAGCGTTTCGTACAATAATAAGGACTAACACCAACAAAATACCCTAAAAGTACCCTAAAATTCAGTTTTTCATGCAAACTTTGCACAACAGGTTTAGTAGGTTAGGAGGTCAAAGTTGTAGATTTCGGAGTTTTTATGGGATGTGCAAACATTTGCTTGCATACCAAATTTCAGATTTTTAGGACTTCGGGAAGTACCCTAGAGGTTTTGATGACCTGCGAATCGGTCATATTATTGAGCACAACTTTTTCAAAATAAGTCTTAAAAATATTATAAAAATACATTAAAAATCCTCACACCATGCGCTTTCATTTGATATATCACACGGCATATTTTGTTTTTTTTTTTTTTTTAATCATTTATTGGCCCCCCAAAAGTGGCATTGCATATTCCATATATTTACATTGCTCCTCTGTCTTTGTGTCACAGATGTTGATATGTCGAGTTTATGTTTTTAACTTCATCGGTCCAATATGTTCTGATACCTAGATAAAGCTTAAAATTGTTAAGTACCTAATTTTGTACAAAATAAAATATGTACCCACTGGGAAGTAACTGTCTCCCATGATACAGGTTTTTCCTACTTTGGGAGGCAGGGACCTTAATCATGTAAACCCTGTTATTTTGAACAATAAATTATTGAATTGAATTGAATTGAATTGATTAAATTGCCTGTGACGGACGGACGGACGTACAGACGCACGAGTGATTCCTTTAAGGGTTTCTCCTTCTGAGATACGAAACCCTAAAAATGCTAAAAACAGAATAAAATAAATATTTGAGGGGGTTCCCATACAACAGAAATATTTTTTTTGCCGTTTTTATAGATAATGGCACGGAACCATTCATGCGCGAGTCCGAGTTGCAATTGGCCAGGTTTTACTCATACCAAGACTGACTATGACTACGCTTTGTCACGCCAAACGGAGTATCGAATATCTGAGCAAAGGTGGGCACAATTGCGCCTGTACCACCCAGTATGGGAAAAAGCGTGACGCTTTGTGTGTTAGACTGTGTAGTAGCCAATTTCACCCCTCATTTAGATCTAAACCGATTTCTTACCCACTCACATAAACAGTGTTAACTATGTCCGTCTACCTAATATAGTCTAATCATTACGTCGAATTGCTCTAAGTGTCTATCTTGTCTCTGATTGCGCTTTTTTTGCTTTTAAACAACTTGTACGGCTTTGCCGACTGCCAGTGTGAAAATGCGAACCGGAAGCCGGGGATCAACAAAATTAGGATTCCTATTTCAAATAAGTTAAACATTCTGGCCGACTGCAGCAGACTTTTGAAAGCATTCTAAATACAGTTAACACATACCATAAATGAGCTGATATAGCAAATAAATGGCATTCTATTCTATTGTATTAAGGACTTGTTTCATAACTTATTTCGATAACATATTTTATACACGTCGACATTGTTTTGTGTTACACACGTCGACATTCCGGGATGACGTCAGCAGTACCAAAAATTACATAACTTTGTATTAATCTAGTAAGGCAGTTATATGTATATCCAGCTATTAAATGAATTACTACATATCATTGCATATACAAACACCATACGTTACATGTCTATAGAAATTAATTTAAGCCCAACACGACCCCCTGGGGTGTACCAAGTCCATTTCTGTTAACCAGTTATATCAAGTCTTATAGTCTTATTTCCAATAGCTTAGGTATTATGATCTAAATAATATGTGAGATTTGGAAAAGCTTATTCTTTAAGTGGGTACTCGGTAATATTTGAATATTAATAATAATAATAATCTTTTTATTTCAGGTATAAAACCCATATTGACAAATACCTTCAAACTAGAGATACATAAAATTTTATGAAACTAACCTAACTTAACTTAAGCCTATATTACACAGAAGAAAGCTTTAGTATAAATTTAAACAACATTCAAGGAGGTTTCATTATGTTGTTATGAGTTTTTTTTAATTTCTCCATGCTTAGCGAATCGGTTGGAGTGTGAAAAGTTGTGAGCTTCTGCCAAGATGTAGCCCGTTGATGTCTTTTGTATAGAACGTACATACTCATAGTACATACCCTTATTACTCGTGAGATTCACAGCGGGCTCTTATTTTACATGAGCTTATAACGATAAGCTCATGTATAAGCCCTGTTGTTATTATGCTATTCTAATTTCAGTTTAAAATTTTAGCTTGTGGTATATGACCATGTTCTGAAAGTAACAAAAATACGAAATCAGGATTATTCGGGATATAGTTTATAATACACAGTCAAGCTACAAGCTACAAACACAGTCAAGCTACAAGATGCTACAAGCTACAAACACAGTCAAGCTACAAACAAACCATCCAAGATAGAAATCCAAAACAATCTGTGTGTTCTCAGAGTTGCCATAAATTGAGTTAAGATCGAGTAACGAGCTTGTCTGCGCACTGACAGACGGAACGAGATTTATACATAGCGAGCCGCGCGGCTCGGTAAGGGCATAAGTATTGCGCCGGCGTATTTGTTTTAATACTGAGCGGAGGAAGAAAGCTATTATCAGATGGTAGCGGAGCAAAACTCTACTGGATGAAAAAGCTTCGTCGGCGGGTCGGAAGTTTGTCGGGAGCCGGAAGTGGGCCAGAAGTGGGGCGGTTGTCAATGTTGTCAAAATGTATTATGTTGTAAAAATAATCACTAACTCTCGTCAGCTTAGGGTGGATTTTACCAACAAAAAGTTACGCGAAAATAACTATTTGTTTGTTTGCTCAACATGGCGGGGGGCGCCCCGCGGATAATTTGTATGACAATACAATACTCTCGAGTAAAAGTTACTCTTTGTTGGTAAAACTCGCTCTAAGTCGTAGTAATTACGACAGTTGTAGTATTTGCGTCATTAGCGTAATAACATCCTAAAAAAACAATAATAAATGCAATCTTTCACAACAATTTCTCTAGTTACAAGTTTTTCAGTTTTTCTAAAGGTGGAGGAAATTGTTTGTTTGTTGAAGTTGAAGGTTATTTTATAAGAAATTGCAAACTCGAACCCAAAGTAGAAAAAAAGACTATTTATGTGTCGAGGATTGGGTAGCATGAAGCCAGAGCAACGTATGTGCCTGTATGTAAATACATGTTTATTTTATCTAATCAAGTAAGTGATACCTACACATTGCTTGCACATACTGCTTGCTCGCATACATTATAATTATAATACTAGTACTATTAAACCAGTCAAAATCCAGAGCACTTGTGCAACTGTAGCATAATAACATTAATCATTCATACCATGAGCTCGGAGATAGTATTATCATATGAATGGGCACTTTGACAAATGACCTATCGCTCGATTTATCCACGACGCACCTTCGAGCGTAATTGAAGCCGGTAAGTTTCGGTAATGCCTGACGTGGGTCGAATTGTGTTACAATGAGAGGTTTTACTGGTACGATTGTGCTTCTGCCAGCCCGGATAGGAAAACACGCGACTCTTAGCATGTTCTGTTTGTATGTTGCAATGAGAGTTCTGTTTGTGTGTTGCAATGAGAGTTCTGTTTGTGTGTTGCAATGAGAGTTCTGTTTGTGTGTTGCAATGAGAGTTCTGTTTGTGTGTTGCAATGAGAGTTCTGTTTGTGTGTTGCAATGAGAGTTCTGTTTGTGTGTTGCAATGAGAGTTCTGTTTGTGTGTTGCAATGAGAGTTCTGTTTGTGTGTTGCAATGAGAGTTCTGTTTGTGTGTTGCAATGAGAGTTCTGTTTGTGTGTTGCAATGAGAGTTCTGTTTGTGTGTTGCAATGAGAGTTCTGTCAGACGGTGAGTTGTACAATACAATACAATAAATCTTTATCTCAGGACATAAAATCCCATAACCATATATACCTTAAAACTAGACATAAATATAAAATATTAACTAGCCTAGCTAGGGATTTTGTTCTTCGGTCTCGCTTCCCTATAGCGTCGGTAGACGATGCCCTCCGGCCAGTAATCTTTGGACAGGAACATTGTCTTGAGGTCCGCTGGCACCCGAAGTTTGAAGGACAGAAGTCCTTGGGTCGTTCTGACTCCAAAAGCTCTATCTGCACTGTCGAAACCTCTGTCTGCTTATGACCGTGCGGCGGATTCCTCTTCAGCCGTTCCGGGATGTGACGCTCAATGTCCTGGCAGGTCATGTTCACCTCGACCCGGGGAAGGTAGATTGGGACCGTGGGAGCGGCAGCTTATCAACTTTTTACACATATTATGCTGAAAGTGGCTTAAACAACACTTTTTAGGTTTCCAAACCTAACATTTTTCATAACTTTTCACATACCGGGTGGCAGAGGCACCACTGTGCCCACTTTCAGCCAGTGATTCAATACTCCATTTTGCGTGACAGGGGGCTAGCCCATCGCCGCTATGGAGAAATTTCTTCGGTTTCTTCACGATGTTTTCCATCACCGTTAGAACGTGCGTATGACGTACATAAGATAAATTACATATCTCATTGGTACATGGTCAGCACCGGGATTCGAACCTGCATCTCCAGCGTGATAAGCAAACAAACATGAAACCCACTAGACCACGGAGACACACACCCGTGAAAATATAAAAAAGCCAACTATTTATCACCACCATATTAGTTTACAAATTACTAGAAATACTTTCAAATGTTGATCGCAATTCAAAAAGGATATAACAAATTAAAGCGGACAGGTGGTTGGCCTTAGACCATAAATACACTATCTCATTGGTCTGAGCATTGAATAAGACATATTGCTATTGGAAGGCTATTGGTCAATAGTTTGTAGGGGTATGGCCTATGAACATTTAGAGGATTCAAGTTTGTTTATTAGAAATTATGATTTTCGAACATAAGAGAGGGTAGACTAAAAATAAAACAACAACATTACTATACTCCATTGATTAGTTACTGTTGACACTTTCAAAGATATTGGTTAGACCGACATAATGTATTGTTCTAATAGTAATGCTAAATAAACCTTCTCATTTTTTCTTATGGAAGATATATTCTACAAACTTAACTGAAACGGGTCTCTAAATCTAAACTAGTATGCAATTAAAATAAACTCCTTTCCATGGTTTTGTGTTCAAAATAGACGAATGTTAAAACTAACAATTTCGTTTCATGTGTGTTTGTGATGCGATTCTGAACCTTATCTCCTTGTTTTAAGGACTTGCTGGAGAGGATCTTTCGTCTTTTCGACGTGGAGAAGCTAGATCATCTGGTGCAAGAAGACTGGATTGAGTATCTGAAGGAAAGACTCACGTAAGTCCAAGTGCATAGGTACTTCTTCTTCTTCTTCTTATCGTATACATACTTATTTTCATACATAACATAGCGTCACGCCGGCTTAAAAAAATCGGTCAAGTGCGAGTCGTAATCGCACAAGAAGGGTACCGTACCATCGTACAACACAACTTAAGCACTCAATAACCCCTGATAAAGAATAAGCAGAAGAAAAGATTAAATGTTAAATTGTAATGTCATACTTTCCTCTTTTTCGAGCTCCGTTGTCTAGTAGGCGTACCCTTGCCTCTCAAGCAAGAAATGCAGGTACGCTAGTACTATGACTTATTCTGTGATGCAGGTTTGAATCCCGGTGCTGACGAAATAATATTTTTTCAGACGCTCCGTATTTCGGACGACACGTCAAGCTGTAGGTCCCGGCTACTATCGCTACTTGGTAGTATGTAGTAGTCGTAATAACCCCTCCACCAATCAACACTGAACTAGCGTGGTTGAGATGGCTCAATCTTACTATACATGTAAAGGCCTGTGCCCTCGGTGGGGACATTAATGGGCTAAATTAACGTTTTTAAACTTTCCTGGTTCTCAGAGAGGAGCGGCAGCTAGACTTCGTGGAACAAGTGGAGAGTGTGGCGTATGTCCTGTGCGGACACGGAGCTATCAGCTTGGACAACTTCCAGAAGATATTCCGGAGTAAAGTGGTAAGTACTGTGAACGCGGTTTGAATGCCGTGTTGTGTATGTGAAGATTATATTGTATTAGTGGAGGAAGGTAAGGGGTTTGTATCTCGAGTAACTTCTTGACCTCCATAGTTATCACATGCTGGCACGTTCAACACATTGACACGTTTCGCTTGGTAATGTCTTTGAGTAATAAGGTATTACCTTATTACCCTTTGAGTAATAAGGTATTACCATCTTATTACTCAAAGGGTTAATGTCTGTAAATTAGCGCGCGCGGCGTGACGTTGCACTGCATGGGCATCAAGAAACGTCTGGCTGTTGCTCTCACGCGCATCACGGCTTGAGTAGAGATGATAAATAAAAAAAAAAGGTTTTCTGTGAATATAAAGTAATCTTTTTAACATTCGTGTGACGTTTCAGTCGAAGGCGTTATTGTGATTATTTATCTATTTTGATTTAAAAAAATACTGTATGGTGAAATTGCATTAGTGTGAGTATTGTGAACGTGCCAGCTCTAAATGACCGATGTAAATATTTGTGTTTCAGGTCACCGACAGGCTTTTTCGAGTGGTAGACCCTAGCAGTGACGGGCACACAACAGCTGACGCCATCATGGAGTTCCTAGCCACAATCAGTAGCAGCAGGTACCTCCTTCAATTCTCTTAGCTCCTGGTACTTTTGGACTCGGACAGTTGTCTGTTGTACCTCTGCCATCTCGCATGGATAAATAAGATGTTAGGGTTTACGGAATATACCTGTGTGCAGTAGCACGAAAAAATAAACATCGAAAAAGTGTCAAGTGTCGAATTAAACTGTCACTGACTATTATGTTTATGTACAATACTACTAATAATGTTTTTAGGGTTCCGTAGAGAAACAAGGAACCCTTATAGTTTCGTCAAGTCTGTCTGTCCGTCCGTCGGTCCGTATGTCACAGCAACTTTATTCCATAACTATTAAGACTACACAATTGAAACATGGTACGTAGATGTATTCTATAAACCGCTTTACGATTTTTATACAAAAACTGAAAAAAATAAAAATCTAAGGGGGGCTCCCCATGCATGAAACGGAAACCAAAAATATTTTTTTTCATCAAACCTACATGTGTGGAGTGTCTATAGATAGGTCTTTAAAAATTAAGTGGAGGTTTTTATAATTATTTTTCCTCAAAGTCAATCTTTAAAGAGACAGACCCATCCAAAGTGGAAAAAATGTGTCCCCCCCTCTAACTTTTAAAGTAAGAAAGTGATAAATCTATAAAAAATATATGCTGTGTATCTCAATACAAACTTTCGATGAAAATTAGTTTGAACAAAATATAATAAGCAGTTTTTAAGATATAAAACATTTATAAAAACTGCAAAGATAACTTTGTGATTCATACAAACACTATGAAAAACAAAGTTACAACACAAACATCCAGTCATATAATTACTTGCTACAACGGAACCCTTTATGGGCGAGCCCGACACTTCTTTTAATGTCTGTGTGCAACAAAGAAATTATGAATTATGAATGTCATAAAGTTAATTCATGTGAACTAAACTCTTCACAAAATAAAAGGCCCGTTTTGACAGTTCACGCCCATGAAGTTTTAACGCCTAATGCGTAGGTAATAAAAGCCAACTGTTGCGTACAAGCAAGCGTACAAGTTGCACCTAGGAAAACCGCTTCTATTACATACCCGTTAGGGGTTAAAACTTCATGGGCGTGCTCTGTCAAAACGGGCCTTTTATTTTGTGAATGGTGTACATAGTTTTTTTTTGATCTGTCAAATATTTGTGCTATAGTCCAGCCCTGACCAAAACAAATCGTGTCAGATCTTGGATATTTATAGTGTGACATACAACGCAATACGAGGTACATAATAGTATGTGTGGCTCCAGAAGCAATGTATGTGTCTGGCTGGTGGTGGTAGTGGTACAAAACAAACCCCACCATCAAACCGCGCTGCGCGTATGCCTTAATCTTACTCATATCTAAGACCTGGGACCCTCGGTAGGGACATTAATGTGCTAGACTCAATCTTTTAAGAGACAGATAAACAGTCAAATATGTTTTTGACACTTTTGCACACAAACACGGTATGATATGAAGTGTACAATGGCGAGCTTGTACGTGAATGTCAAATGCATCAGATCAAACATCAAACAGACAGATAAACACTATCTGAGGATGGAAAGATCGGTACAAAATGGGATTAAGTATTTAATATTGTATTCCAGACCCCGTGCTGGGTTCGACAAGGCCAGTGTGGACCGTCTCGAGCAACTCTTCAGACAAACTGTCGGAGACCAGAAAGAGATCACCCAGGAGCAGTTCAAGAAGATCATGGTCTCCAAGAATGTAAGTGCCACTCAAAGTTTACTCAAGTGTAACGTTCTAGATTGAAATTGAAATTGAAAAATACTTTATTAGCACACATTACGATATAGAACAGACAATAACAGCGTCATAGTTAGTGCTAATAGGACCCGGCTCAGCAATGCCGAGCTGAGACGGTCTCAGCTCAGCGCTGGTTTTCAGCCGGACCTTCGGAACACAGGACTACCACAGTAGATAGTGACATAAAGAGATACAGAAGATTCTTATAACCTCGTAACGCCCAGACAACTTGCAGACCTTGTTCCGGGCCGGGTCGCGTGAGGAATCGCATGGCAATAGCTGTAGCGATGGCTCAAACAGCCGGTCTTGGCTTGTGGTCGACGGTGCCGAGACACGTTGCGCCGACTACAAAAAAAAAAACGGAATTTTGCGCCCTCGCTAGTCACACTGGCATGCCATTCGACGCGCTACGCATGCTACGCGAATCACGGCCCAGGATTGTGATTTATTATACCTACCAAGAATAGTATAGAATTGAAGATTAGACGTTTATTGCATTAAAATCTTACAGGCTACGCATACATACATCCCACAAAACCAAATGTTAGTATGGATGGTTTGTCTGTGGGTCGGGAGTCGCACTTCATAATTAACTTAAATTAAGGATCTAGTATGCTATACAAAGCTAAGTAGGAACAAGTTTAGTAAACTGGCCAAGTGCGAGTCGGACTCACGCGCCAATGGCTCCTTATACATCTTCTTTGTGAAGAAACTACGATATTACGATTTTTGGATATTTCCATGATATAAGACCTTGCTTCGCCAAACATGATTCTTGATCAACGGGAAGTACCTACCCTTTATTAGGTATGATATATTATTTCCAAAATGTGTTTCTTATATTTCCACAGCCATTCTTCACGGACCGCGTGTTCCAGATCTTCGACGAGGATAATTCTGGATCCATCTCCCTCCAGGAGTTCCTGGCGGCAGCGCAGCAAGACCCTGAGGAGAAGATGAAGTTCCTATTCAAGGTCTACGATATTGATGGTCCGTGGCTGCTAATTTCGCTTCTATCAGTCCTTAGTCCAGCGTTCATTACTCCATAGCTGCGGCGATGAGATAGCCCCCTGTCACGCAAAATGGAGTATTGGATAAATGGCTAAAGATGTGCTCACTTTGTGCCTTTGCCACCCCGTATAGGATAAAAGCGTGACGCTATGATATTAGTGTGTGTGTGGATACAGTTATGGAAATCATCTTGAAGAAACCATCATAACCCAAAATCTCGATATTAACCTGTGCCTTTGTAAAGCCGTGTCCGCTGCGACATGTAAAGCCGTGTCCGCTGCGACATGTAAAGCCGTGTCCGCTGCGACATGTAAAGCCGTGTCCGCTGCGACATGTAAAGCCGTGTCCGCTGCGGCATGTAAAGCCGTGTCCGCTGCGGCATGTAAAGCCGTGTCCGCTGCGACATGTAAAGCCGTGTCCGCTGCGACATGTAAAGCCGTGTCCGCTGCGACATGTAAAGCCGTGTCCGCTGCGGCATGTAAAGCCGTGTCCGCTGCGGCATGTAAAGCCGTGTCCGCTGAAGCATGTAAAGCCGTGTCCGCTGCGGCATGTAAAGCCGTGTCCGCTGCGACATGTAAAGCCGTGTCCGCTGCGACATGTAAAGCCGTGTCCGCTGCGACATATAAAGCCGTGTCCGCTGCGACATGTAAAGCCGTGTCCGCTGCGACATGTAAAGCCGTGTCCGCTGCGGCATGTAAAGCCGTGTCCGCTGCGGCATGTAAAGCCGTGTCCGCTGCGACATGTAAAGCCGTGTCCGCTGCGACATATAAAGCCGTGTCCGCTGCGACATGTAAAGCCGTGTCCGCTGCGACATGTAAAGCCGTGTCCGCTGCGACATGTAAAGCCGTGTCCGCTGCGGCATGTAAAGCCGTGTCCGCTGCGGCATGTAAAGCCGTGTCCGCTGCGACATGTAAAGCCGTGTCCGCTGCGACATGTAAAGCCGTGTCCGCTGCGACATGTAAAGCCGTGTCCGCTGCGACATGTAAAGCCGTGTCCGCTGCGACATGTAAAGCCGTGTCCGCTGCGACATGTAAAGCCGTGTCCGCTGCGACATGTTTTCGTGTTTTCTAACATCCTAAAATTGTTTTGCTAACCGATTAGGGGCGTGGCCTACAAGCAAAACAAAAAGCCCGTTTTGACAGTTCACGCCCATGAAGTTGTAACGCCTAATGCGTAGGTAATAAAAGCCAACTGTTGCGTACAAGCAAAGCGTACAAGTTGCACCTTAAAACCGCTTGTATTACCTACGCGTTAGGGGTTAAAACTTCATGGGCGTGAACTGTCAAAACGGGCTTTTTATTTTGTGAAGACTGTTGGGTGTTAGAAAACACGAAAACATGTCGCAGCGGACACGGCTTTACACCTTATAGGAAAAACCATGCCTCTGTCGAAGGGGGTTATGATTACCATATTTTATCCTACTAATAGGTACCTGGAAAAATGTTGATTTGTTTATTAAACGGTCATTTATCGCCGCCATTAACCTCCATCCAGAATAAGGTTTCACAGGTTTGAAAGGTCTACACGAAAAATGGCGCTGCCGAGTGAAGCTCCTTGGATCTATCAAAATGATTCAACATCTTCCATGGTCATTTATTCTCTTAGGGATTCTAACTTGATTATTTTCCAGGCGACGGCCTTATTCAACACCGGGAGCTACGCCACGTGATGCGAGCATGCATGGAAGAGAACGGCATGCAGTTCAGTGAAGACCAGCTGTTAGACCTGACGTCCGCCATGTTGGAAGACGCTGACGCGGAGGAGAGGGGCGCTATTACGTACGAGGCGTTGAGGCATCAGCTGCAGAAACATGGGGGGTTGCTGGAGAATCTGACTATCAGGTATTGGAAAAACCTACCTTACCTGACCTACAGAACTACCAAGTTATCTGTGAACTGTAAAAATTCAGAACTACGACCGCCATCTCTAAAATGCCACTCTATGCTCGGACGCAATTCCCAAATATGGTGACTAGAAAGCCAATAGCGACGCTCGTAACTTCACTGTTAGGTTGAAAGATCTGTAAGATAACCTTACCTAACCTAACCTAAACTTTCCCTTTTTCTTCTTCTTTTGGGATCCTCTTTGAAGAGCATTCATAGGACCACTATTATCAGTTTTGAATACCGTCTGATGAGTAAAAGAAAATCCGCGACTTGTTTGTGAATTATACTTTGCGTTTTCTAGATCCCACTTGGACACAGTGTATATAAAAAGGCCATTATATTTTTATATACCTACTTAAATTTAAAACTTCCTTATTCTTTCCAGCATAGACCGTTGGCTGATACCACCAAAACCAGAAGTCGAATCCAAGAACTTCTTCCAGAAACTTCGGAGGTGGAAACCGCATCAGTTCTCCAAAAAGTACATCAAGAACAACTACGTGTTTGTGGGTTATCTGGTCGTGTTTGTGCTGGTCAACTTTGGCCTGTTCGTGTCGAGAGCGATAGAGTATAGGGAGTCGAATGGGTTCGTCATTATCGCCAGGGCTTGTGGTAAGTGGATAGTTTATTTGCCTAAACGCCATTTTTATGCCGGTATTTCCAAAGCTTTTATTGTTTGGCTGAATGCTACTACCAGCAGAGCCTACGAAGAGCCATGGAAATTTTTATAGGACAAAAATCCCTCTTCATTCGGCAACCTCAAACTTTTAATATCAGATCCCTCCCGGATCTCAAAAGTATATAAATTTGGACGCTTCACAAGTGGAAATGTAAATGTATGTCTTATAAGATGATTCTCCCAGCTTACACAGGCATGCCAGAAAGACACTAGAATGGGTAATTTCCCAGAGGCATGCCAGATAGACGCTAAAAAGGATTTCCCAGTAACTTTACCTTAAGCTTAAGACCCAATGTCATTTTTTTTGCATCAGCACCTTGCCAAACAAACATGTCCATATTGAAACACTTCCGTCCATACGAAATATTTGTAAATTAAGCGCTTAATATTTGTAAATATTAAGGAGGTACTAAGGATTAGTACGCAATTAATTAAACATTCAAAAATGCCGTCCTCCACAGGCCAATGCCTCAACTTCACCTGCGCCTGGGTGCTCGTCCTCATGCTACGCCACGTGATCACGTGGGCGCGCGCGCGCGGCGCCGGCGCCGTGTTTCCGCTCGACCACCACGTCTACTTGCACAAGTTGACCGGAGTACTGATATCCGTGTACAGCGTGGTCCATACCGTGATGCACGCGTGCAACTTCAGTAAGCAAGCTTCCTTCTTCCTTCTTCCTTCTTCCTTTTTCCTTCTTCCTGCTTCCTGCTTCCTTCTTCCTTCTTTCTTCTTTCTTCTTTCTTCTTCCTTCTTTTTTCCTTCCTCCTTCCGTCTTCCTTCTTCCTTCTTCTGTATTTCTTCTTCCTTATTACTTCTTTCTTCTACCTTCTTCCTTTTTCCTTCATCCTTCTTCATTTGATCTTCTAACTTCGCTTCGCGATCCCACTTTCACCATATATTTTTTCATCAGGCCTCATAGTAGTCAACGACCCGGTGGTCAACGCGAACAACTACACGGTGACGGAGTGGCTGCTCACAGAGAAGCCGGGTCTGTTCGGCCTGGTACCGGGCTGTGCTAACCCGACAGGCGTGGCTTTGGCTTTCTCGCTGGTCCTGATGGTGTTCTGCAGCCGGCCTGGTGTGAGGCGGGAAGGGAGTTTTGAGGTACCTCACTTAAGTACGTTTATTTTGGCTTCATAATTCATAATTCTTTATTGCACGGAAAACGATGTGATACCTACATCCGACGAGATGCTTTGAAAACGTGTCCGATGCATATTCTGTTGAATAGGTATATAAGGTTTGAAGGACACTTATAGGTATACTGTCAATGACAATTAGGACTTAGGACATTCAATAATTCAATCAACATAATTATTGTCATTCGGCCAAAGCCGTACACATTTATTTGTAACACTCTTTCATCGTTTCTCTTTCAATTTACTATACCTATTTATACACGACTGCCACCAGTTATGTTCTGCTATATCCAGGTGTTCTACTGGAGCCATCTTCTCTACGTCCCGTTCTGGCTGCTCCTCCTTTTCCACGGCCCCAACTTCTGGAAGTGGTTCATTGCACCGGGTCTGGTGTATCTGGCTGAGAGGATCATGAGGCTTGCTTGGATGAGGTAAGTTCTCCGAAATATGCCTCGTGGCTTTTTTGCTGTTTTAATAATATTTTGGGATTGAGATTGGTCTATGTCCGACAGTGGGTCAATGTGAACTGAGCATAGTGAGGGGGATTCGAAAATCGAAGTTCTTATTTCTAGGGTATCCTTCACCGTTAGATCGTGTAAATAAAATACTTGCGTAAAACCAGTGTGTAAAACCAGTGTCGTTTGCAACTTTAGGTTTCTTGAGTAAAGCTGTTAATAATTATGTACTGTTATTTTCCAAAATATGGCCAGCTTATTAAATATCACCATGTACAGATTACTATAGACTGTTCATTCAAGCCGCGAGATATATTCAATTAACTGAGAACCTCTAACAGTAAAGATAATGCATACATCTTTGGATTGCAAATACACATTTGCGTTAAAACCTTTGGCCCGGTATTCGTATTCCCATTTCCATGACAGAAGGCTCGCCCATCGCCGCAACTGTAATCATACTTCGACCATGCATTTCTTCACCTCAGATCCGAGCGCGGCAAGACCTACATCTCTTCTGGCATCCTCCTCCCCTCCCGGGTCACTCATCTCGTGGTCCGTCGACCTCCCCAGTTCGAATTCCACGCGGGAGACTATGTGTTCCTGAATGTGCCCGCCATAGCACGTGCTGAATGGCACCCGTTTACTATTAGCAGCGCGCCCGAGCAACAAGGTGAGATAGCTGGGAAGAATCGATGGATTGATGTCTTGGTGAATTGATAAATTGATGACTATCAATGGTGACTGGCAGGGCTTGGGCAGAAGGTTTGCCCATTGGCCGTCTCCGCTCTGCCTAGGGCAGTGCTTCCTAACTTCTTCAATCTTGTCACTCTCGCTCTTGATAATCATCTTGAAACCCCAGCAAAAATGTTCTTAGCCCCACAGAGCCCCACAGTAACTGCCCTCAGGTTAAGAACCCAGGTTCACTTAAACAAATCTAACATAGCGTCACTCTTTTGCACATACAGTAACTTCTTCGTCACAACTCGCTTGTCCACAGACCACATCTGGTTTCATATCCGCGGAGTCGGCGAGTGGACAAACCGCCTCTACAAATACTTCGAAGGGGAGCAAGCCAAACTACACGCGGGGGAGATTCCCGCCATTACTGACTGTGGACATGAGTGAGTTTATCATCATCGTCATCATTACCAACATCAACATTAACACCATCATCATTATCATCATCATCATCAACGCTGAGTGTAAAACCAGTTTTTTATACGTTTTAAACAGTCAGGATAGAGACATCCCTTTCTCAGCCATATAATACAATTTTAATTGAACTTTATTTTACTAGTGACAGAAAATAAAAAAGCTTTTTAACAAAATAGTGACAAAATTATATCCAGGTTTAGCTATTAATTCAATGTTTTATCAAACTTCACAGGAAATCGAACCGTACTACATCCAGTCATAGCCCGAAAAGCATCAAAAGTAAGAGATCGGTGGACTTTTCTCCTTCTCCTACTGTCTATGACAATGAAGGATTCACGCTTGATGAAGAGAAGCCAAATGGAGACACTCAAAGTATGGACACACATTTGACATACCTACCTACATTTGATTCGTTTAAGTTTATGTCCCCAAGTGTGTTACGCGTTTTCGAAATCATTACTACGCATGGTACACCATATTTCTGTTTTCTTAAATAATGTGCATGGAGGCCATCCCCACCGCTGTTTCTAAAAGACATATGAATGACGAAATATTGGTTAAAAATTTAATGAAAACTTTTATAAGTTATCATATTTTAGGTCTTTCCAAGATCACGGAGAAGAAGTCAAACCTACTGACAGTTCCACTGAAGATGCCACTAGAGAAGTCTCTCTCGATGCCGGACATGCAGAACCGAGTGAAGAAGAAGCAAAGGCTAATCGCGTAAGTTTCTATTTTATTATACATAACGAGTATGAGAGGGTAGTCAAATAAGTAATGTAAATATCCATAGAGCTAAAGAGTTTGTTCTTACGGCGAAGGATCATTGTGGGAGAGTTGATTTCATTTTATACCTTCTACGTAACTGACCTCGTGCTGAAGTCTTGAGTTGTACAGATATCACATATCGCCACAAAAACGCTCCTGAAATGCTCTACAACCGTAAAAACCTGCTCAGTTCAGCGCGATTGATGAAAATGACTGTTTGCTACTTGCCATAAAAATAATAAAGAAAGTTAATCCTTTCCAGCCTTAGAGACTACATGCGCTCCGAATCAGAGTCAAGCTTCGACGAGTGTTCCCTCCGCCGCTCCCGCCTCCGAGCCCTAGGCCTGGCGTACCGCAGTCCGCAGCACAAGGAGCTGGCACACAGCTTCAGATACATGCGAACTAAGCCGACGATTATAGCGTTCAAGACGCCCAGTATGGACGTTTGTGAGAAATCTAGCTTGATCACTGCTGGTGAGTTGTAAAATGAAATGAAATAAAATGAAATTACGCCCATACAACATTACAAATTAGTATTAGCACACATTAAAAAAACATTAGGTAGGTACACAAATACACACAAATAACACGCACACAGCATGGATTATCCATAACTCAGCGCCCTGGCCGATGGCACACATACATAATATGGCCGCACATTCGGTCTGCCCATACTTTCAATCGTGAATGTTTTTGTGGGATTCTCTTTTACCACAAACAATATTATATACATTAATATTATGCTTTGCCCATACCGACCCATAGCTGGGAATAAACATCTTCTACAGACCGCCAATCTTCACGGTGCCAATCACATTCAGCGATATTCCGTCGTAAATCCTCATAATTTTCCTATATTTTTTAACGATAATTTCGCTTGTGTAATGTGTAATTTGAAATAAAATACTATGTAGATTGCAGGTAATCAGCCATTATTTTCTGTATTAGCTCGGCGACGCCTTTCAAAGACTATATCGCCGGATAAGGACGTTGAATCAGCGAAAAGTAACTTCTTCCTACAAAATGATGCCAACGGGTCAACGATGGACTCTGATGCCTTTGCTAACTTTCCTGTTGGCAAACCCTTGGAGGTAATTCAACAATTCTATTCATTCTACGAAATATATAACAGGGATGAAAAAAATCGTGAAGAAATCTTCACACCTTCATAGCTGCAGCAATGGGGTAACTTAGACTTAGCCTCTGTCTTCCACCAGATCTACATTGACGGTCCATACGGCGCTCCCTCGTCCCACATCTTCCGAGCTCAGCACGCAGCGCTCATAGCAGCTGGTATCGGAGTTACACCTTTTGCATCAATACTCCAATGTATCATGCATCGGTATTGGAACACCAGGTGAGAATCGCATAGTCTGCCTGTTGATGACATTCTTGTTTTGTTATTCCGTTCCAAATTTTGATATTGGTATCAATTAGAAATGTAATTGCTATTTTAATTTCTTGTTTGTGTTTATTGTACTTTCTGTACTTTTTTCAGAAACGTCTGTCCAAGGTGTCAGCATACCTGGGCGTCTGATGCCATGCAGAACATGAACTTGAGAAAGGTGAAAAAAAAAACTTTGGAGGAGCTGAAATATGAATTCTCGAGTCTCGGTATAACTCGACTTGATCTCGAGTTTCTTTCATAGGCCTTGACCAGAGTTAGGGGCTTGCGCGGTGGCGGAAGCCGGCGTGAAATATTGATCATAAGAAACCGCTGCTTGCGTCCATACTGAAGTGACACTGCGGTTGTGGCTGAAGTGCAGCCTCGCCGCCGTGCCCGCAGCGGCCAAACACACAGCGCATTCACTCTGGACAAGGCCTTAGTCATGATCTCGTTGTGTCAATAGCATCTACTTTTATTTATCCCTACTTTGATTCCTGAACTAAATAATTTCAGGTGGACTTCTTTTGGCTAAATCGCGAGCAACGATCCTTTGAATGGTTCGTGTCACTGCTGTCACAATTGGAAATCGAACAAGCTGAACTTGGCGGAGCTATGGAAAGGTATTTAAAAGGCATTTATGTGAGAGGGTCATGTTTGTGTGAGAAACTTGGCTAGGCAGGAAGACGGACGGTGTCAACAGACAGGACGCGCCTAGTGGGCAGACCATTATGTACCCTATGACCCTATGCCCTATGGCAACATCCGACATCATAAAATCGACGGCACTTTCGTCAAGAGACTTATACCCAGAATTGGTTCGATGTTGATGACTATGATGATAATGATGATGATGATGTATTTTTATATCCGCAGGTTCCTGGAGATGCACATGTACATCACGTCAGCTCTGCAGAGGAGCGACATGAAAGCAGTGGGCCTGCAGCTCGCTTTAGACTTGCTACATGAAAAGGTATTTAAACTATTAACTATGACGATGACGGGGGAGAGAGGCCTTTGCCCAGCAGTGGGACATGGTGGGCTCGTAATAATAATAATAATAATAATAATAATAATAATGACGATGACGACGACGATGACATTAATAACCTTACTAGCTCCCTCGTTGTTCATTGTTCGTATTCAGAATACAGAGATGTCCAACGATCTTATGGCGCGCGGTGACAGATGGAACCGCGCGCCATAAGATCTTTATGATGATGATTGACGATGACTAATAAGGAGTATAAAGCCTGTATTGATGATAGGTTGGTTGCATTAGGTTGCGTATAGCTAGTGACCCCTGTAAACGTCACACATCAGCCAAAATATCTCTGATCAAAATATCGTTGGAAAAAATCGAGTACAAACATAATTATCTTGTTATTATCCAGCAGCAACCTTCTGAATGGTATAGTCACTATACCATACTGTAGTGAACTAAATACTATAGTGAATAATGTTCATACTTGGTCCAAATATATTTCCTTTGTGTTAAATTTATAGGGTGATATTTAATTAGCTGACCATATTTTGGGGAATGATAGTACCCATCATTATGAAGAACTTTCCCCAAGAAACATATAGTCGCAAATAAATTTTTTTTTTCATCCCTCTGTGCATTTCCCCGATCAGCTGATTTCAAGTTACTAGGGAGACCCAAATTTTTTTTTTCGTTTGCGACCATAAATATGTTCCCTGGGGAAAATTCTTCATAATGATGCTTACTATCATTCCCCAAAACATGGTCAGGTAATAAATGTCACCCTGCATTTTCTTAGACAGGTACCTACTCTTTCGAGTTTTATGGTTTTGTACTGTTATAGGGAAAACGTGATCTGATTACTGGCCTGAAGACGCGCACTAACGCCGGGAGACCGAACTGGGATAAAGTGTTCCAACAACTACAGCAGCAGAATAAGGGCAAGGTAATGTCACCTCGGGGAACCTAACGTTGACTACACGACACACCGACCAATCAAGCTATTGGAAATAAACTAAACAGTTATTGGTCACTCAGGATACACACACATTCATGATTAAATCACAAAAGAGTCACAAACTGGTATAGTCTATTCGTGATAAGAATGCAGTGAAATTTTAATTTAAATCTGTTAACACACACTCACAGGACAGGACACAACCTTCGCGTTCGAAAGTTTGCCTTCAACTGGTCACTGAGAACTTGGCTTGATAATTGGAAACGATCTGATTAGTTACGGGGCGTGGCTAGGCCGCCAGACAGTGATGACTTTACTGCATTCTTATCACGAATAGACATATGAGTGACTCAAAGTGACTTCTTTAGAACTCGCATCACTGATCAATCAGTTTATTTTCAGTATATTAACATAAATAAGGACTACATTACCAGTAAAAGGAAGCGACTTTATTTTTCATGGCTTTACCATACCATTCATATTATGAGATTTTTTTCCATCAAGCCTATGTAGTGTCATGTCCTGTCCAGTGGGTAGGAAGGACTATAATAGTTTGATGATTATTATTGTCTATTATTTCAATTATTTATTTTTTCAGGTGACGGTATTCTACTGCGGCCCTCCGCAGTTGGCAAGAATTTTAAGGGTCAAATGTGACCAATTTGGCTTCGAGTTTAGGAAAGAGGTGTTTTAACTTAACCCATTTATTTCATAATGAAAAATTTAAGTGGATCATAGTCGTAGGTCCAAAATAAAAATATGGTATAGATACTCTAAAATAAATGCTTTATGGAAAACTTTATGGTTGAACATGAGCAAAAAATTATGTGAAATATCTTTAATGTTATTTATCATATTAAATTTTAAAAGAATTAATGTCGTACTTTGAATAGGTTATTTTGATGGTTATTAAGTAGATTGTAGACATTTTACGTCTCCGTATAATTAAATAATATGATTTTTTACCATCCTACTTAGATTTAATTATTTAGCGTTAAGCGTAACTTATTTCTTGTAATTATCATATAGTACCCTGTGCCTAAGTGCCATTTACATAAAGCTAAGCATAATGTGATTATTAGTATAGGTTGTTATTGTTAAATAAAAAAATGTTATTACTTCATCCATGTAATTTATAAGAATATATACGAACGAAAATACATTATAATTTAAGTCCCAAATAGATTAGAGGTTTTATGATTAAGCTAGAGCTGTTTGATTAATTATAAAATTATTCCTTGACTTAATATAATGATATTACTTTATAAAGCTCCAGGAGCCCTCGTTTTGATTCGCCATTCATTTACACGCCTCATACGAAGTGAGTACAATGTCTCCAACTATTTTATTATTATTAAGGTTTCCTAGTTGTTTTGGACATATATTTGATAAGATACGAAATTATTCCCTGCTCTCAAAGTGTTGCCTTGTTATCCAGAAATAAAGGCTACCGTTTTTACATATTATGTATTTCATATTCTTTAAGGTTTACCTAAGCTGTGTAGTTATTGTCCGAATGACCGAATGACCGATTGAACGAATGTTATTTTATTACCATAGTTATTCGTAATGTTGAGTATCTTCACGTTCGTTGTTGGTCAGCTATATGGACGTCGGTGATACGGGATGACGCCATACATTTGTGTTCTGTGTTTAGTGCGCGCCCTAGTCACGAAAAACCGAAGGTGTTGTAGTATAGACGCCCAAGCATACTCTGTTAAAATAAATATGTGACCGTCCGATATATTTTTTCACCAAATATTACTATGATGATGATATTATTTAAATCTACTTGTATAGAGTAAATTTTTGTACTTAATTGCAACATAACTGCCTTTGAAACGGACTACTGTATATTTAGTTGAAGACCCTATTCCAAGCAGTATCGATAAGCCCTATTGAACACATAAATGAGTTATTTTTTGTAAAATGACACACGATTCTGTTACAGCTTATTGAGGCCGTTTGGGTCTTGTCAAATATTTATTTTCAAAAACACAAAAACTCTTCCATATTTCCGTATATAAATTGTTCTATATCAAATCAAATTGCTATTATTATTATCTATAAAGTCATTTGCTATTTAAACCACTTAATTAAAACAACAATAACAATAAGATAAAATGAACAAAAACATTTAAAAACGCTATTCAAAAAGCTATTTGAAATGATCGCAATATTCATCTAATCCAACTCTCCGGCATACCATACTACAGGATGAGTCATTCGCGTCTATTTTCATTCGGATGAAAACATCGCGAGAACGCGCGCGGCGATGGCGATATCCACAGAAACGTGAACGTTATTGAGAAACATTTTGGAATCGGGGCAAGATACCTTCTATCTATTGACCATTTTACGTTTTTGGTAAGTGTTTTCTTTATACTGTGCTTAATTTTACAGCTATGAAAATTAGTAAAAATATTTTGAAAATAAATTATAGAGTTGGAATAAAAATACACTGTTAAGCTGGACGGGCACGGACCGACCCGCAACGCAGGCATGCAACGGATATTGATTGCTGTCTATGTATTCCTATAGAGCCGCGTCCACCCTCCCTTCCGCCTGAATTATAGACAATGCGAATTAACAGACAACAGACAAAATCCGTCGCCTACTGCGTTGCAGCTGCAGCCTTGCTGGCCGCTCAGTGGCCGTCCAGCTTAAAACTATCTAATGATTGAAGGGTCGGCAGACTAAAGTACATCAGTCGAAAAAGTGAACTTTACAGGAGAAGGAAAAAACTGAATAAAAAACATGTATGTGTTGTTTGTATATTTTAAGCATGTAATGTTTGTATAGTTTCGGCAAAATTAAAGTATACAAACAACACACACATAGTTTTTGAAGTAAAACTTCTTGGGGCACGGGGGTAAAATTTATTTAACCTCTCAACTGTGGGTTATTCATATATTTGCTTTTCACTTGCTACTAGCCGGGTGCTATCACGAGTGGCTAAGAAATGTAACGGAAATTGGAATCGGTGACGTCAGGGTCGGCTGAAGACTTTTAAAACCGCAACTATTTTCAATACGGTTTTTAACTAATCAGATAAGATAATAATACATTCGTACAATAAAGAATGTTAATTAGTGAGAGAAAAACCTGATGAAACGTTAACAATTAAAAATTATTTTAAGCATTCTTCCACGAGTTCTTGATTTCCGGTATGGCCAAGATGGCGCCGCCGCCGCTGGCTGGGGCAAACACTGGCAAACAAAACCAGTGACGTGACCAAAAACTACTTCGTTCAACCTCTTTGTTGGAACCGGAACTTATGTTTGACAGCTGTGCGATGCGATCCATACAGTTTGTAAGAAAAGAGTTTCATCAATGTCACATACGGGTCGATATGGATTTCTAAAATGATGAACGAATCGTTTTGTGGCCGGTAACTATGGAATAGGTACCTAAAACGCGCTGCGTAGTCGCGCAACGGGCAGCTAGTAATCGCATAAAGTCACTTAGAATCATCCAAATGTGATATTTAGTTTTCAAGCAAATTCCGATGTGATGGATGGCTGCATTAAGACTTCTTGAAAACAATAAGTAGGTACCTAGAACTGTTCAAAGCCACTTTTTATTATATAGTGCAGTTCAAGTCACAAATTAGCAGTTTAGCTACTAAGTACGTGTTATACCTACCTATTTAATGTTTATCTGTAGTAAACGGCCAAAGCGAGGTCTACAGTTTACAGAGCCATAAGTTTAATGGCTTATTGTTTCGCTTATTTGTTTGTATGTAATTTTTGTAATACATATTTTAAAGTTGAATTGTTGTTATAACTGTTGAAATTATACGATTTTGATTTTAATAAGCTTTTGTAATTTTAAAGTTAATGCTTCATGCCAGTCAATAATGTTGAAGTAAAATATAAAAATCGAGGTATGTCGTATGGCGGACTAAGGAAATGTCAAGAATATAATTGAAACAAAAAGTAAACTTTAGAAAAAACCGACTTCCACAAACCCTATTTGATTAGATTGAGTTTAATACAAAATGTAACCCATTATCCCCCCCCCCCCCCCTTGGGGAATTAATTTTGTCAAATCCCATATCAGTGCTACCCCACGCTACCAAGGAACCCCTGTACAAAGTTTCATGGCTCTAGGTCCACCGGTTTAGGCTATGCGTTGCCTGCCCGTCAGCCACGCATTGTATTTGTACCTAGTATTGAGCAGATCTGGTGGCCATATGTGGTCTTCATCAGCAGTTCCGCATCACAATATTATGCTTACCATGTGCATTTGCACGAGTTATTATGAAAAACACAAAAATCACTATAGGTCTGCCTATAATATTTGAAGAGTTCCCTCGATTTCTCCAGGATCCCATCATCAGATCCTGACCTGGTGTCAATGGGACCAATGGGAAGGTAAACCCTTTCAAACAAAAAAATCATTTTCCAAATTGGTCCACCCGTTTAGGCGCTATCGGGGAACATACATAAAAAAAAAAAAAAAAAACAAACATCCGGACGAATTGTAAACCTCCTTCTTTGGGAAGTCGGTTAAAAATTAAATAAGAGTTACGTCATCGCTTCACGATGAAGTAACCCTAAAAAATCCTAGCAAAGTAGGTATGTATAGGTTAGCGGGGGTAGCATAAGGCACGCCAGTCACCCCAGCCACGCATTTTGTCACAATTTAATGTCATATCATAATGAATGCGCGCTATTTTATGGAGAAACATCATTGAGACGCGGGAGTTGGCAATTTGGCAAAATGACTGCCCCAGACATGTACAAAGACTTCTCAACAGCCAATTAATAGCGTTTAAATATTCTCTCATAAATTACTGCGTCTTTAGTTAGTTTGTAGAACTTGAAGGAAATGATTAAATAATTATGAGTTGTCACTTCATACTCTATGATTCCGCCATTGATTAGTGACTTTTGCCATCGTTAAAAATAACATGCAACATAATTGCCAACTAGCAAAACTGTTGAAAACAGGAGGTTTCCAGAGGAGTGGCTAGATGGCGTTATGTTGCATGTTATTGCAAAATGGTGCTTATTTCTAGCGACGGCAAAGGTCACGGAATCATATTGGAATCACGGAGTATTGAGTAACAACTCTTATTTACCTATATTTAATAAATTTTTTCTTCAAGTTCTACAAACTAAATACAGACGCAGTAAATTAAATTTATGAATGAATATTTAAATGCTATTGGCTGTTGAGAAGTCTTTGTACATGTCTGGGGCAGTCGTCCATATATTGATTTAGCCATCTTCTTTGTCATTTATCTGCGCGACTGAGGTGAGTGGCAAGCCTTATGGTAGCCCCGCAGGTACACATTAACTTGGAATAGTTGAAAATACGTACTCGATCAATTAAATAAAGGGACTGGGCACAGAGACAAGCAAAGCAATGCATACATTTGAGCGAGACGGCTTAAAGACGTGACGTCAGATGGTATATAATCTGAGCGAGATGCAAATAGTAGTGACACTATTGAATGAGTTAAGTATATCACCACGAGCGCGACAAATTGTAGATAAGGAATGGTGGGAAATAAATGACATGACGTATTAAAAGTAAGTACAAGTATAAAATAATTTCAAATAATCGGACGTCTGAAACTTAAAAGTAACTTGAAGCAGAGATTGGATCTCAAAATTGGAAATTTAAATCTCTTTTAGTATAGGTAGGTATAGGTGTATAGTATAGGTACCACTTAATGATCTAGCTACAGAAGTTTTACTTCTAACACGTGTACGGTGCTACACGCGTATTTTTTTTAAATCAGTTTTTTTCTTTTCCTGTAAAGTTCACTTTTTTGACTTACGTACTTTAGTCTGCCGACCCTTCAATTATGAAGCGGGATGCCACGGCATTATTTGAAACCATTATCAATTTATGTCTTATTTCTATATCGATATGTTTAAATGTCCATTGGTAATTTTTTTAAATACATGCCAATTCCATCCATTAAAATGTAAAAAAATAAAAACTTGCGATGCCGTCCCGGTCTGCGTAGGCCTTTACATGGAGACCCAGGTGTTACAGTGCTACCATCTTATTTGTATAATAAGCGATGGCGCCACCATCTACTCCAAGTCTAGAACTGAACAGCATACACTATGCATACAAACTGAAAGTGGAGTGACGTTTTCATAGTCGCTTTGGCCATTCTACAGATAAGAATAAGATGGTGGTTCCGTACAAGAACTAAAAAAGAAATAACTCCTACTTTTTGAACACGAAATGCAGTTTTCAAAACTAAAGCTTTATTTCTAACCGACTTCAAAAAAAGGAGGGGTTATCAATTCGGTTGTATGTTTTTTTATACATTTTTGAAATGTTTGTTACACCGAAACTGGTACTATTTATGAACCGATTTCCAAAATTCTTTGTTCAAAAGGGAAGCTAAATAGATTGGTCCCATTTTTTTAAAATCAGTAATCTGTCCTGTAGTTAGGTTATTACGTGAAAAAACCTGTGAAGTTTAATTTGTTTTTACCTGGATGACATTACACATCCAGCTTCTTCGGTGTTTTAGTCATTGTTACGAGATAAACTCTGCCTGTTCGGATCGTATATTCATTAATATTATGTAATACATGGTAATACGTACTTACGGAATTCATTGTCAGGAACTAGATTTCGTAGGCTCGTTTTCGGGTATATATACGACATTTGTATATTGAGCGGAGAGGACCAAAGTGATAGGTCATGAAGTCAGTTTTTTTTTTATTTTTAACTTGGTGAATTTTTATTTACCTTTATCCCCAGACCTCGGAACCCTCACCATCATCACCATGCACGAGAACCTGGTGCAAGGTTACTGGGTGGCGCTCGGGATGATCGTGGGCGGCCTCATCTTCATCAGCTGCGTCTCCACCGTCATGTTCATCATACGTCTGTTGAGGCGCGTTCGGCGACCTAAGCCAACAGGGCAAGGCGTTGCAAAGGCTGAGGGAACAAAGCAGCAAATTGTTGGTTAGTTGATAAGTTCAAATTGTCAGACAAATGCGAAGTGAGAGTGAGTGACAGAGAAGGGAGTTGCGAGTTGTTGTCCGAAATGTACAGAATCGACGTACTGGATGTGTGTGTGGGTGTCCGTTTCTATGTAGCAATTATATGCATACCGTAGGACATGCATAGACATACCGTAGGACATGCATAGACATACCGTAGGACATGCATAGACATACCGTAGGACATGCATAGACATACCGTAGGACATGCATAGACATACCGTAGGACATGCATAGCTACTCAGTGACTGTAGTCATAAAGCTGTGTCAGATAACTTCTGAAAACAACTCATGAAACATAATCGTTTAGTTCACATTGAAGGAAAGTGGCTAGACACAATTGTTACCTCTTCAACACAATTCGGTGCAACATTAATGGGGCTATATTAAATTTTTTTTTTTTTTCAGCACCCGTCATGGTTATGATGGCCCCACCGACAGTTCACAGCCCCAACACATCTATCGGAGTCGACCCGTACCCCGCGGGACTGTCATCAGAACCCATAGGGATTTCCTACACTACGTTAGGAGCAGCTCCTGCAGCTGTTAACCCGCACCAAACAGGAGTACAACTGGATCCTACAGGGCTACCCTACGCTAGGTTAGCAACGGACCCACAAGTTACTTCCACCACAGGACCTAATCCTGTAGGAATATTACGGGAACCGATAGCCTTCGCCAGATTTGCAACGGACCCCAACGGTGTTGACCTATACCCTTCAGATGGCGCCCACGTAACATTTTCAACGGACCTAACGGGAGCTACTCCGTACACCACAAAGAAGGTTGAGGACCCAACAGGGATTGCCCACGCAAGGTTAGCGACGGACCCTACGGGAACGCAACAGAATAATGCAATGGATGTATTCGATCCAAATACAGCTAGAGTTACTGGATTTGTGGTCCTCTGATCTATCAATAATCTATCTACAATGGGCATTGATCAGGGAGGCATCGATTGTCGTAAAGTGAAAACCATTTAGAGGAATAGGGATACTGATTACTATAAGGGGTTTAAATAAATAAAATTAAAACTGATTATTAATATTTATCGCAAAAACTGTTAATTTCATTTTCTTTCAAATACGTCATCGTTGGCTCTAATGCGGTAGTTCCATTGCCTACAAATATTAAAAAAAAATACATTTGTCAACAACAACAACTGTCAAAAGTGTCAAACAGAGAAATAAATAACCGCTGAAAATAACCTTCGCATCGCAACAAATAAACATCCGAATAATACTAAAATAATCATGGGATCTAGAGAGTGCTTCGTTCCAAACTACAAAAACAATTCGAAAAATAGCCCAACTAAACTGTTTGTACGCATTCGAGAAGATTTGCGTCAAAAATGGTGTCGTCAAGCTAAGGCGGAATATTTCAAGGTGTACACACAGTATTGCTGTGAAGATCACTTGGAAGTAAGGATTCTTTAGTCTCTTTGTTAAATACTTACTTAAATACATACATTAACGGATCAATAAACTCAATTCAATTCTTGGTTATTGGCAATTTTAGAAATTAAAATGTTATAACTCGTTACCGACATCGGATAACAACGACTTATTATTTAAATATTAACTCTTGTTGACATTTGTCAAACGTCAACGTATTTTTACTTTTTAAAAGCATGATTGAATGCAAAGGAACTTACCTAATTATGCCAGTGGTGACGTCATACTTACAAAATTCAGAAATTTTAATTAATTAATAAAAAAATAATGACATCAAAAAATTAAAAAATATTCAAATTAGTTTCTTATATTTGTCTATATTTTCGATTTATAGAATAAAAAAAATGGGTGTTACGATGCCCATTACATAATAATATACAATTATACATTTAAATGTACTTTATTTATTCTAATGATAAGAAACGTTAAAAATGGTGTTTGAAATATGTATTTAGCACAATCTAATGGTTCTCTTTCTTACTTTTTCTGTACTTAAACTACGCTATCTGGAACTATTTTGTGACCAAAATCACCACTATAATTTCATAAAATAAATAAAATCTAATGTTTTTCCTTTTTATTCGTAAGTACTTAAACTAACACTTAAACCTACATCAGCTAACTATTCACTGGCGTTCGTACAGATAAGTCTATGGTCAGCAATGGGCGTATAGTATAAGCAAGGCAGTAGTAACAATTTCCCAATCTCCTATGCTTCTGCCTTCCGCCTTCAGATCGATATAAAGTAAAATAAAAGGGTCACTTTGAGGACTCTCACAGGAGACGACTATCTCATTTTGAGAAAGTGTAGAGAATTCGGAAGTACGCATGTGCGGGTCATGAAAGGCGCCAGAGCGTCGCGCGACATCTCCCATCAATCGAAGGGCTGACACAAGATGTAACCAAAATCAACCTTCAGTAAATGTCCTATAATCTGGCCGCTGAGAGAATCCAACTTTCACTCTATCTCACTCCCACTTGTGAGATAATTAGAGTGAAAGTAGCGCGGCACAGACAGGGACATCTACATGTCTCAGGATTGCATTCTCTCGACGCGACAACTTGTGTCATTTACCATATGTTATCGGTACCTAAGTAATATTTCATACATATGTTATCGGTACCTAAGTAATATTTCATACATATGTTATCGGTACCTAAGTAATATTTCATACATATTTAAATAACGCGCCTTTTCTCATACGGAACTAGAGAAAAAATTATGCTCACATTTAGCATTTAGCTAGTTATTAAATTTTGTGTGACAGGGGGCAAGTCTATTGTTGCACAACAAATCACAAAAATACAAAGAAGACAACTACATACGTAGCATAAATTACAGGTTAAGACGGCGTGTCAGGCAAAAACAGCCTAAAGCAAAACACAAATCACTCGGAATTATGAGTATTATTGTACGTTTATTCGCTAGCTTGTTTATCACGAGTCTTCAGCGAGACTTCGCTTTCCCATAAATGAAATTTTATTAATTTTGCTCTATAGAAAAGTCTCCTGAAGTTGCCAGAAAATCTGTCTGTCGCAATGTTTATTTTTTACAATTTCGCACCGCATCTGAATTTGTGTTCCTGTTATTTATCTAACCATTATAGAAATGCAGTATGTTCCTCAGTTAGGCTTGCTTAGCTTGGCTTTCTTTTTTTTTAAATTTATTCTAAAAATAAGAAGGATGAAATTCTAAGTTCTGATTGCCGCGGAAAGTGGATCAAAAGAGCGTTCGAAGATTCCGTTACAAACATACATACTTACAAACAAGTGAAGCTAATAAAAAGCGTGTTATGTACACAGGCAAGCTTATCTCTCTTTGGTAAGTAATATTTACACAGTTTCTTGACTCGAGAGACAGCCCTAGCAATATTAGGCGCCTGAGCGTCGCTTCGTCGTCGTCGACTTGTTGCCTTCACTCGCAGGGTTGTCATGATTACTCGAAAATATTGAGTTTATTTCGAAATTGAGTGGGAAAAGCAAATATAAATCAATGCATTTTAAATACATACATATGTATGTATGTATTAAAAAATACATACATTTATGCTTACGTCTTTTTCCCGGAAGAGGGGGACAGATATTTCGTAATTTCTTCATTGTACTCCACAAAACAGATCTACAGAAAATACATGAAAGAATAACGATGTACAAAGGCGAACTTATCTCTAGCAAGAGATTTTTTCCAACAAACCTTAATGAGAGAAGAGATGAGAGAGATGATGAGATTATAGACCTCCCCTTGATATGATCGCATACACATCTCGATACAGCTGCCTGTGTATTTTCATGAGTCATGACATGACTCATGAAATGAGTCTCTTCATAGGTGTAACATTTTAGTTTCAGCAAAAAAATACATTTATGTAAATAAACATTAATGAATAAATGTAGCCCATAAAAGTCCCACCAGGGGACACTGGTCTTTACCAAGATAGGAGCAAAAATTAGCTGGTTCAGTGCAGGTAGAGGGTCGGTTTAATGGCCTACTCGACTGTCGAAAGTAACCAGCTACCCTTAAACACCCCCGTCCTGTAAAAAATATAGGTCAAAATGCATCGCCAAAATTAACCTTACGCCATAGAATTAGAGTTCAAATACAATGAAAAAACATTGAGCATTCTGGAATGCTCCCGGAAACAGACAGATTAAGGACCTCTGACACAGTCTCAGTCTTTAATTACGAAATAGTTATTGTTTATAAACATACATTCGTTTATAAAAGCGAAATAATGTCTTTCGGCACAGTCGGAAAAAAACATAAGCATGTAAAAGTCACAAGTAAGGTTGTAAAGAAAGTTGAAAAGATTTTGACTCGTCATCGAGAATCCCTAATAGCACAACATCGTCCTTACGAGACGAAGGGGCTTCTAGACAGAATCCGATCCATACATCTATCACCGACCAAACAACCAACATACATATCTGTAGAAAAATTACTGAAAATGTAGAAAAAAATACTCAAAAAAATATATATAAAGTCCACTAAAATATAAATTACTAAAAACGTTTACTAAAATTGTATATTTTACTACAGTAAAAATGAAATAATAATGAAGAATGAATTGTACTACATTGTGAAATTAAATATGCTACAAGAATACCTACTAAATAAGATAGAAAATTCAAAGGAAGAGCATTATAAAGTATGAATCGTCATCGAACAATGACGATCATGACTGGGATTTAAAAATGGGAAGAAAAAGAATCAAAGAAAGGAGAGAAGAAAGTGACTAAATAGTTATTATACAATATCGTTTGAAGGTAAGCATGAGTACTTAAATTATTTAATTTGATTAGGTACTTAAATTTTAGAATAAAGTCATCTTTTAATAAGTCTGGATAAGCCCATTTTGAAAATTACTAAATGTAAAATTAATGAATCTGTCACCTAAATGTAAAATTAATGAATCTGTCACCTAAATGTAAAATTAATGAATCTGTCACCTAAATGTAAAATTAATGAATTTGTCACCTAAAAGGTCTTCTTTTATCAGGCCACATTTAGGCCCACAAGCTAATTATAAGCCGATCAGCACAATTCTCCGATTAACTTTGAGAGTTGTCCTTAGTGGGCCTGAGTTAACGCTAAGCCGATCAACACAATTCTCCGATTAACTTTGAGAGTTGTCCTTAGTGGGCCTGAGTTAACGCTAAGCCGATCAACACAATTCTCCGATTAACTTTGAGAGTTGTCCTTAGTGGGCCTGAGTTAACGCTAAACTCGAGTTTTGACAAAACCGGTACCTGGAACTTCCCAAAAGAGAGGTCCTGGGTTCAAATCCCGACTGGGGAGAAAAATAAACAAGGTCTTGGATGTTTGTGACGTCGCTATTTCTGATTCCTACGACATGCGAATCTGGGGTCAGAAGCATGTTTGTGCCTGAATGTAAACGTTGTGTTATGTTCTCCTGCGCCAACAGAATGGGTCGACCCATCCGCGGGTCCAGTGGGTCGCCGACCCACGTGGCCTACTACATCGCGCTGGCTGGAGTGGTGTTGCTGCTTGTGTTGCTGTGCTGTTACTTGGTCTACTTCTGTATACGAAAGATTGCAGGTTAGTCAGTCAGGCGCCATCATCATCCGGTCGGTACCAATGCATTTGTCAAGACGAATCAAACGAGCCCAAACTCGATGGTTTTGCGTTGGTTTATTACAGAGTTCCCCCTTCCGTCTATGTCATCAGATCAGCTCCATGTTATGAAAATATTGCATTGCTGTCATCTAATTTATATGTGCGAAAAATGTCAGCTCAATTGGTACTTACCTAGTCTTGAAGTGAGCCGTATCAACTACGCATAGCATACCTATTACAATATAACTTGCAAGACTTGATTACAGACAGACAAAGTCCGAACAAGTGAACTATAGCAGCTTCTGAAGTTGCTCAGGAATAAGTAAGCATTCAGAGCATAGAAAGGGATCATTGCAGATGTCAGAGAAAGAAAATAACTGCTGTTTTGTGACACAGCGTGCGGAATCGTTCATTACTCTATGGCTGCGGTGATGAACTATCCTCCTGTCATACAAAATGAAGAATTTAACGAAAAGGCGCTGTGCTGTTATGTTGTGATTGTGTTGTGATTGTGACACAAACTATGTTTCATTTTGCAGAATTCTCAGAAAGTGACGTGACGCAACCGATGACGTCATCATCGCAGAGCCGGCAGACCTACCCCATACAACCCGGTGAGCCTTAGTTACTACTAACTCTTGCCCGAAACATATTTGTATGTTTCGTATAGACAAATGAAACAAATGGGAATCCTATGAGACTCGCGATTGTTTAGTGCACAGGTACAATGAGTTTCAGATAAATGTGAGCACGCAATACTCAAAAAGAACAACACATCACAAACAACCAGAAGTTCAACATCCTCATCAATCCTTTGTCATCCCCGCGAGTACCTACTCCCAGAGTCAGAGTCCTTATCCACCTTGTCGACTCCGGCTGCGGAGCGGTAGACACGAATGGACGTATAGCGACTAGATATTCGGGGAATTCGACGTCATGGATCAAAACGTCTTGATCCTCTTTATAAGAAAATTAACCACCAGTTAATTAGTATTTCTTTTATTTCAGTGGTCCGTGAGAGCGCCACATCGATGGTGAAGATCTGCAAGCAGCTGCCATCTTCCAACAAAGACATTGTCTTTCCAACGTCGACGTCACCAGAAACCCAACAACTTGCCAACGTTGGCGCACCGTTGTCGGTTCCCCGGATAGTGCCAAGGCCAACGTTGGTCCGAGCTGCGCAGGATATCCAAGGGTTGGAGGGAAAAGTATCAGATTTAGGTGGTCATATTAAAGCTGCTGCCAGATAGATGTTGAAAATTAAAACTTATTTTACAAAACACGTACAAAATCGAATAGCAATAGCGAGGACGCAAGTTGCCGGTGCACCGTCCACAAGCCACAACCGGATATTTGCACCCTCGCTATTGCTATTCAATTTTATACGTGACTTGGGACCCTGGCCCTCGTTAGAATTGTAATTCCTGCCTTTCCATTTAAAGTTTTCACTTTTGCTCAGCTTTTGTTGATCTAATTTTGTTAAATCTTTTAATAATGTCCTCTTCCTAGTCGTTTCCTCATGGCTGAGGATCGTGACCGCCAGGACCAGGGATCTCCAATTTGTACTGTCCTGGGCTGCGTGTACTGCCTCGTGTAGACCAAGCTGCAAGTATCGCTGCATTATTACATATTGCATTCCAATATGGGGCGGTGCATTTAAGACGAAATTTATAGATATAGAAAGATCCCAAAGACATTTAATAAAAGTAATGTTCTTTAAACCATATAGATTCCCGACTGATAAATTATATAAAATGAGTAACCTACTAACAGTGAGAAAATTGTATATTCTGTTTACCATTTTGCGATTACACAAAGGGCTAAGTTATGATACCGCTATGTTAGAAAGAAGAAGGCACCATACAGCTGCACCTGTCCGTCGAAACTTTACCACTTTTGCTAAGAAGCAGTATGGTAATCAATCAGCACATCTATATAATCAACTTAATAAACTGTTATGCACATACATACACAAAGACCTTTTATGAAACAAAACAAATAATTACTACATGGATTAAAACAATAAACTATGAAGAAACAGAAAAGCTGTTGGACTATACGAACTAATCTTCTATTCTACATGCAGATTTTACTCATAGGTACCTTTACACACATACACACACACACCCTCACACACCCTCACACACACACACATACACACACCCTTACACAACCTCACACACACACCCACACACATAATATGTACTAAATTAAGTTTATTTCTGAAACTGAAACTGAATTATTTCAATGTATACTTTGTTATGGAGAGCGAGACCTTCTGGTACAGGTGTTTTATACTTAATAGGAGGTCTTTACCTTGTATTAGTTATAAGTAAAAAGTTTTTGGAATAAACAATTTTTATTTATTTATTATTTATCCCTGCGTGTGGCTCCACCAGCAGCGTGAAGGCGGCCTTCCCCTTGATTTTGCTCCTTCCCTCCATTATCTGCAGAAGCACTCAGGGCCTCAACGTGCAATATGACCAAAGAAGAATTAATATGCGATTTCACATCTGCTCGCTCGTCTGCTTATAAAGCTGCTGCCAAAGATATGTGACTAAACCAGAATATAAGATTCCGTAGTTACGTATCTATATGTAATTAGTTTAATAGGAAATCGTGGCTATCTATGTTTGTAAATCGATGTTCTATTATGCTAAACTAGACTTAAGTATAGAGTTAAATTATTTTTAAAAGATTCTATAATACTTTAATAGGTAGTCTATTTTCTCGTCTATACTCGTAGCTTTTGTAACGGAAAATACGATTGTAATGTACCTGTTATTTATCATTAAGCTTATGTGCATTAAATCGATGCAAAGCATTTTTATGTAAAATGTATAGATACTTAGATAGAAAGTTGTGTCAAATTATACTCGTGCCAAATTTTGTAAATCTGATTGTCTGATAATCAAATGTATTACTGCCATTAATTAAAAAGTTACGTTAATTCTGTTTGTGTAGTCTGCTCACTTAGATATTACCACCGCTCTTTTTTAATTCGTGAGAGGACAGTGTAGTGTATGTCAAGGCTCTAGGCTAGGCTGTCCGCCCAACGTTTACGTTTTCAAGAACGCAGGAAATTATATTTTATGTCATAAAGAATAAGAATCACTGACATTTGACGTTTCGATAGTCTTCTATCGAATCTTTATTCGTGATTGGGCCGCTGATAGGGTTAGGTTAGGTTAGACAATACGTCTCTAGAATTTTCCCCTACCACATAAAGATTTTGAAAAATAAAACACAGGTAATAGTTCGTCGTTGGTTTAATCCTACCTACAATAATAGACAGAGATAAAACATAATTGACAGTAACAATAACAAGTCCACCCCGCTGACGAAGAGGCTATCGAATGACAAGTCCACCCCGCTGACGAAGAGGCTATCGAATGACAAGTCCACCCCGCTGACGAAGAGGCTATCGAATGACAAGTCCACCCCGCTGACGAAGAGGCTATCGAATGGCTGCTCAAGCTGCCACCTTTATAAAGTTGTGACTTGTGACGTAGACGACAGCGACCAAACGCTAAATAAATACAATTAAATGTTGTATATTATTAGGTTTACATGTTCATAAACTAACATTACAAATATTGCAAAAATCATCCCTTGACAAAACATTTTTAAATAAAGCGCTAAGTATTCTTCTAAGCACGTGACTGCTGTGAGACGGGGTAACCTCTTTTGAGAAGAAAATTAGAGGTGACCCTATTCACGCGCCTTCAATCCCACCAGTGTGTTGTACAGCTCTGACAACAGAACTAGTGTGACTTTTTCCTTTTATTTATATCAATCAGTTCTGTTAGACAGTTCTTAGGGGAAAAAATCTAACTAGTTCTGTTAACAGAACTATACAACAGAACTAGTGGGAATGAAGGTCCTCGCCATTTACTGCATCTTGAAAAGTATATTTTCATATTATGTATGATTAAATACACAATGGTTTTAAACTTTTTTTTTTTTTATAAACTTATTCAGAATAATTTACACTTGTTCTTAACTTTACGTGTGGCCACTAAATCCTTGATAGGTTTAAGTGTGACCACTGTCCCCCGCTTTTACAATGTACATTTAATTTTATATGATCGAACTACACAACAGCTTAATAACAGCTTATTAAAAAAAACTTTACAAGTTTTACTTTTCGTGTTTCATGTCACGTTAAATTCACTGTAGAGCGCAACTACTCTATCGCTACTTGGTAGTAGTAGTAGTCGTAAAACCCCTCCAGCAAACTGGTCGAGTTCGTATACGGGTCAAGCCCCGCACCTCTCGGTGGGGACTCTAATGGATTAAAATTATTACCAAATTAATTTTAACCTATGTTTATTCACAGGGTCAAATTAACTAATTAGAAAATAACCCGCTCCGGGTCAGATCCGATGCAAATTATTAATTCCCCATTACCATCATAATAATATCTACATAAGAAACCTCTAGACTCTAGGCCCTTACGAAGGCGACTGAATACTGTTCAGTACAACATATCTCAGCCACCGAGTACCTAACACTTGTACGATAATAGGCTTGTGGCCAAGGTAATCCAATAAATCTAGGAACAACTCTTAAGTTGAAGCATTATGTACAAAATGGCTTGACATTCTCAGAATTGTATATTTCCAGCAAATATATTTTATAAAGTCAATTTTGTGAAAAAAAAGACAGCATTTGATTGCACTTTTACATGACGTAATTCTGTTGTTATTTCATAGAACTCAGGAACAAAAGTTCCGTTTTGACAGTTCATAAAAAGTATCTACATATTTTGACTTGACAGGCCACAAGCCTATTCTCGAGAGGAGACTTCGAAAGGGTCGCTGAATTTGAAAAAGGAATTGATTTGACTTTATTTTGTAACACCATGCATGCAATGGAAAATTACTACTACATTTAACATTCAGTTTCTTGGAATCATCAATGTTACAAGTGGCACAAACTAATAGAGCTTGTTCAAACTGAAATGACGCGCCCCACTCCTTCAATTGCGATATCATTGAGTGTGTAAATGCGCTATTGGAGTGAGTCACTTTACTTTGAATAAACTCTACCACTTGAACCGGAGGAAGTAATTTGTTCAATGTGAACAAACACTTCAGAATAAATTTGTCAACTTCATACTCTGTATGGGCTAAGGTTATTTCCATAGCTGTGATGTGATGATGGGCTAGCCTTCTGTTAGGGAAATGGAGTATTGAGTATCTGTTGAGTAGTTGAGTTGCTCCGATTGAATCGGTTCAACTGTTGAAAGGTAGTAGTTGTTCTTAATAATCAATCCTTTCATAACTTCAACATCAAATCAAATAATTTATTCGTGGAAAATAGGTATTTAGATCAGTTGGTATTAATCTAGGTTGAGATTGAAGTTTAATAGTAGGTACGCTATTTTTAGCCATTTGGCATACAAATAATATGTTTCATGCATAGAATGAAAATGAAATGAAAACGAAAACGGACGGGGTAGCGAGCCCAATAAGCAAATATCACAATTTATCATTTAAGTATTTGGTGCTGCAGTATGTCTAATCAGAGTAATTTTCTCACTTCGCATTTGAATTGGTTTAAGCTCTTTTGTTATGTACACTTTGTATTAACTTTAAATACCAGTAGCAGTAGCAGTCTCCTCATATGGCAGTTTCTCTTCTGCCCTGATACAGTTCGCTGTACGGAGGCGGTTCATCTTCATGCTCTCCTGGTACATCCAGCTCTAAGTCCAGGTCACTTTCTGTAATAACATGATATGTTTTAATCTTAAGGGCACTTAATAACTGATTATTTACTCGTGATTTTCTCATTTTTACTCTGCTTAAAGTGTGAACAGGGCGGCTTGCTCCGCCCCCAAAGTAAACTTTTAAGGGGTAGTGCTCTCTACTGGACTTGCAAGCTTTTTCATCTGCGGTACTTATGAAAATTTCTATTTCTGGATAAGATGTCGTTTAGTTTCAAGGCGAGCTAATAAAGGGGGGAGATAGAGTTGTACCTGAGAAGGCCCCTGACTCCGGGCGCGGGGCGGCCGCGAGGATGTCTCCGTCGCTGGCATGCCGCCCCCGCCCCTCGCCCCTCGCCCCCGGCAGCCGTAGGGAGCCCGACTCGGCGAGGTAGCAGGCGCCGCCCTCGTAGCCGATCGGTTCTGGGGGGCAATGGTGGCTCTAGTGAACCTGTAGCTCCATTGGTCCAAGCTGGAGGCCTTAGGGCAGCTTGATACCTTCTGACAGTCAGGTTGGCCACTAATAGCAACCCGCGTTGAGCCAGCGGCGTAGTGGACTACGGGGCAATCTTACTCGTACCTGAGTAAAGTCCTGTGCTCCTCCTACATTTATTATTAGAACCATTATGGCCACTTACAACTTCGTTAGCTTATCATGTTTGTGCCAATCCGAGAATCCTTCTACAAGGTTGATAATGATTAGCTTGTTAACTGGTTTGCTGGCAGAGATCCCATACTAGAGATAAGCTCGCCTTTGTACACATTTACTAGGTATGTGTTTTTGTCCTATCTAATTTTTCTGTGTTCATTATGAAATTATGTTAAGAGACTGATTGACTGATTTCAAGATTCGCTGTTTTAACCACTTCCCATACTGACAAGTTCCCAGTGTGACCACGAAGTGCCAAAATAATGTCAACACATTTTTTGTTGTTTATTACCTAGTTCAGTATCTTTTATGCTTGAAGTTGACTGTTCCTAAACCTTGAAGTAGGCAAGCTGGAAATAGATGATGAAGTACTGACCCACGGAGTCCAATCTGGACATCACCAGGCCCCTATCCTCAACGTCGTGATGATGAGCCCCAGAACGGTCCACCTCATCCAGTACTTGTTCAAAACATCTGGAAATAAGAGTATATTTCATCAATCAATTGCTGCTTTGGTTCAATAATGTGGCATTGTGGTTCGAGTGTTCGAGGATTCTGTCAAAATCTGTCAAAAAAATGTCAAATCATGTCACATGAGATCATGTGACCTGTTGAGCTGTGAACTTTACACCTACCATAATACAGTCTTCAAACGAACTTTAGGCTGATGAGTAAAGTTTACAGGGGGGCGCCAGCTCTACGCAACTTAATGCAACGAACCTGTCATCAACAGTGACCTTTCACTCCTCATTGGTCATGGAGAGTTGGAGACCGTGGAACTAAAGATTTAGTACCACGGTTCACCAGTTTGCTAAACGCTCATTCGAAAGCTGTAAGTGCCACCTGTGCAAACCGTAACGTCTGTCAAAAAATAACCAAATGTGAAAATCATGGCAGGTGTAAAAAAATAACGTGTTGAATTGTGACACCTGTCGAAAACAGTGCCACTAGAGTACGTCCACTCCGTAAAGGGAGTATAGTATAGAGATGGCACATCGTCAGAAAAAAAAAGAAAAGAAAGAGATGACATAATACGAATCATTTTTGTGTAAGCGAGAAACAATAACGATCACCTGTCCCTTACCCGCGTATGCGTTTTTGTTGTTGGCCACAGCATTGTCAAATGCTTGTTTGCTCTTGTTTTGACAGATGAGTGGCAGAAAATCTCTGATTTTGAACCTTATGCTTATTGAGAACCAACTCTATCTCCATCTCAAAGGTGTACGCATGCACTCCGTCTATTCCTTTCTCTGTCTACGGTCCACTCCCATACTGCGCGCGGAGAGAGGCGGAAACTAATTTGACAGGTAGGCATTTTGTCGGTCCATGGTATTGCCATGCCAATAAAAAATACTGGCAGTACCATAGAACTACTCGACGCTGCCGTCACGCCACCCTTCAGGCGCACCATAATCCTAGACGCACTCTTCACTAGACATCCCTCACTCACCTTGCTTCTTTATGTTCCTCCAAGCACCTCAAGTTTCCCTTACTCCTCACCGACTCATTGAAGGATTGTTTTGCATCCTTCGCCTTGTATAATGATCTCCTCGGGTCTTCCTTGAGGACTTCCGAATGAGTCGTCCTCAAGTCTTTGCTCAGGACCTTGAGGTCGCCGTGCAAATCTCCGATGTAGAAGTTTGTCAGGTTGTTGTTCTCTGTCACATCTTCGTCCTTTGGCTCGTTCTTGCTGAAATGTCAAGAAATATCTGATATACAACCAAAACTTAAAAATTAAAACAGTTTTGTCACAATAAATGAAAACTAAACTCTCAAAGGATGTTTTGTTTCCTTGAAAAGCTGATAACATAACCTTCAAAGAACTGCGACGAGTTTGATGAAACAAGGGAAGTCTCTGCCCTATTTACAGAAAATTGCATCAATATTCGGCCACCCATTTAGCCGCTAGAGTGCCGCAGACAGAAACACATGCACACATACCAAACGTATAATCCTCTTCGTCATTGGGGGTTAAACAAGAAATGATGTCGAAATAGATTACCTATCAGATGATGCAGGTTCGAATCCCGGCGCTGACCATGTACTATTGAGATAAATAATTTATCTTAAGTACATTAAACGGTCATCCTAAAGGTGAATGAAACCTTCATTATTCCATAGCCGGGGCTGCCACGCAAAATGGAGTATTGAATCACTGGCTTAAAATGGTCACAACTGTGCCTCTGTCACCCCGTATGGGAAAAGTCGTGACGCTATGTTGTTGTTTATTTATTTATTTATTTATTTAACAAAAATCCACAGCCGTACATAAAAGTTACACAAGAATATAGATTAAATAACTAGGCCAATTAAGGATTTCACTATGTAAATAGTCAAATAAGGACAGGTGAGAGTACATTCGAAGAGACAGTAAATTCTAAAAACAGTAATAATCTATGTGTCTAAAGGTGAGGTACAGTGTACGTACATGTACAGTAATATGTGCAGTGTAGGCGTGTGTTTGAGAGGTTGTGAAAGGGTGTGTGTGTATGTGTGTTTATGTCAGTTGGTATATCTGTTCCTATGAATGGCAATTACAGCAAAAAAAATAAAAAATAACGATATATTCTAATCCAGTCAATAAAACTAAGTTGTATTGTGGCGATGCATGGTAAGAGCAGGTTGACATGGCGTTAGTCCAATACAATTTTGTCGTCCTCTAATAACTTCAGCACTACCTTCCGCTTAAACATAGGTTTAGTGGTGCAGAAAGGGTCTATGTCTGAAAAGAGTCTGTTATAGGTATTAGGCAACCTGAGACAAGTACAGTTAGATGCAAAATTAGTGCGGTTGTGAGGAACGTGAAAAAGTTTTGTACAAGTGTGCCTGGTACGTTTCGCCGGAGCAGACAACCTGATAATATCATTGACCAAACGGGAGCAGTTGAGAGTACCGGAGCACACATCGTGCAGAAGTGACATGTCGGCTATAACACGCCGGTCTTTTAGAGTCAGTAGTTTGTAATTGTTACATGATTTAGCGTAACTTAGGTTTGGGTTGCGGGTGCGATAGTTTAGAAATTTGAGGAATTTCTTTTGCATATTCTCGATCTCATTTACATGGCTTGTATATTGTGGGTTCCAAATCGAACTGCAGTATTCAAGTGCTGTTGTTGATTATACCTATTAGCACACTCCTTATCCTTCTTCACGCACGAAGACTTGATGTTGCTGTGGTGTTTCTTGCAAGTCCGCACTGACTCCCGAGACTTGGTCGCGTCATCTCTCTGAGGAATGGAGTCTTCGATGGAGGTGCTTTCCGGCAAGGCCCGCGGGGGCTCTTTGGTGGTTGGCGTTATAACCATGCTTTCTGTTGAACCAAGACTTTTTAACATAACTGTAATGGTAAAGAAGTGTAGGCAGACCGTTTAGGATCGGATATAGTGGTAGAGGGTGAGAGAGGCCTTTGCCCAGCAGTGGGACATAGCAGGCTCGTGATAATAATAATAATAATAAATTAACAAACACATTGAGACCAACAATATACTCGCAGAAGAACAAAAGGGTGCTCGCCAAAATAGCCAAGGTTGTAAAGAACAGCTCACAATAGATTCTATAGCCCTCCAACAAGCATACAAACAAAAACGAGATATTAACATAATGTATATAGATTATCGCAAAGCCTATGACTCCGTACCACACAGCTGGCTGATACACATACTAAAGCATTACAAAGTTCACGCTACAATAGTAAGTTTCCTCCAAAATGCCATGCAAAACTGGAACACACAACTTAACTTGAAACTGAACAAAATATCTATTGTTACACCAAACATCAAAATTCAACGAGGTATATTTCAAGGAGATGCTTTAAGCCCTCTCTGGTTCTGCCTGGCATTGAATCCATTATCATACAACCTCAATAAGCTTAATAACGGATTTCAAATAAATAACACAAATAACGATAGACAAACCCTATTATCACACCTCTTATACATGGATGACATAAAACTATATAGCTTCAATAAAATAGAACTAAACAAACTAGCCGACTGTACTCAAACATTTTCTCAGGACATTAACATGGAATTTGGCATAGATAAATGCAAAACCCTATTAGTAAGACGCGGTATTCTAGAAAAAAACAGCTATATACTTGAAACTGGAGATCAAATTGAAGCCATGGAAGACGGCCAAAGCTACAAATACTTAGGGTTTCAACAGGCACGGAAAATAAATTTTAAAGAAACCAAAGCCAACCTCACACTAAAATTTAAACAACGACTCAACCAAATCTTAAAATCTCAGCTCAACTCCCGGAATACAATTAAAGCAATTAACACTTATGCCATCCCCATTCTGACTTATTCTTTTGGAATTATTACATGGTCACAAACTGATATAAAAACACTACAGACATTAATCAACACTAGCTTTACGAAAAACCGAAAACATCACCCAAAATCCTGCCTTCAGCGACTCACCCTCCCACGACTAGAAGGAGGAAGAGGCCTTATAGATATACAAAACCTACATAACAAACAAATTAAATCACTCAGAACATTCTTCCATTACCGCGCACGTGACTCTACACTACATCAATCTATTTCAGAAGCAGACACGAATTATACCCCACTCAACCTTCACGCAAAAGACACACAGACCAATGAAAATATACAACAAAACACAGACAAAATTGCAGCATGGCAACAGAAGTCCCTCCATGGGAGACATATCCTCGACCTGCAGCAGCCACATGTCGACAAAAATGCGTCGAACGAGTGGCTGCGGCGTGGGGAGTTGTTCCCGGAGACGGAAGCATTCATGCTAGCAATTCAGGACCAAGTAATAGCCACCAGGAACTACCAGAAACACATTATACGCCTGCCTAACCTAACTACAGATATGTGCAGACTATGCCATAGAAGCTCCGAAACCATCCAACACATCACCAGTGCCTGCTCATCATTAGCTCAAACAGATTATAAACACAGACATGACCAAGTTGCCGCGATTATACACCAATACATAGCATATGACTCCAAACTGATTAAAGAAAAAACTGCATACTACAAATATCAACCTTCATCCATACTAGAAGACGAGCATTACAAAATCTACTGGGACAGATCTATAATTACCGATAAAACAATTCACTACAATAGACCTGACATAACCGTGCTTGACAAAATTAAAAAAGTTGTATACCTTATAGACATCGCCATACCCAACACTCATAATCTCACCAGCACACAAGCTACAAAGATAGCTAAATACACAGATCTTTCAGTTGAAATTCAAGCCCAGTGGAAAGTAAAATCAGTTATAACGGTACCCATTATTGTATCTACAACCGGCGTCATCCCTAAATCATTACACTCATACTTAAAAACAATACACTTACACCCATCCACATTTACACTACTGCAAAAGGCCGTTATTTTAAACACTTGCCGGATCGTCCGCAAATTCATGGGAAATTCATCATTATCATAATCATTCATTCATCACTATGCACTTGGCTTAGGCCCGTGCCGTAAAAGAACCTCCTAGGAGAGAAAAAATAAAGAACTTCATAATAATAATAATAATAATAATAACTGTAATTATTTGGACATGTGCACTCAATTACTCACATCACAACTCACCTCTATATAAGTAAATAGAGTTGGTTGTTAGATTAACATTTTTGATGAACAAACAACATTAAGTGCGACTTGCACCAGACATTTGACAGCCGCTAAATGGAGTTTAATTTAAATGCACAATACAGCCACGTTGAGTATACTTGCACTAACTGTGCAAGGTGCATTCGGGCGGCGACAAAGATACTATGCGAGCCAACTAACAATAGGACTGTCAAGACGCCATCTTGTCCCGCAATATTCACAAACTTCATTAAAATTTGTATGGTGTGCAAAAAAATGCTAGCAAAAAATTTAATCATCTTTCATGAGGTATGTGGTCATTCTAATGTGTTTCTAATAAGATTCCTGTTATGAAACAGCGTTTTCAGCTATAGTTTAATTAAGTAAAAAATGGAGACTTGCATCGGCTAAACTTTAGGTGGAGAGGCCTATACTCAGTAGTTTCCCTGAAAAGATAAATGATGAACTCTTCAGGACTGCAAATAGTCCACTCCTCCACTGAGGAAGAAGCTATCTAATGGCTGCTCAAGCTGCCACCTTTGTTAATTGTAACGTAGACGACAGCGAATAAACGCTGAATAAATGAACTCTTCAGAATCATACCATCAGATCCCCTCAGCTCCCGACTGGACCTCTCCCAGTCTCTCCTATGTAACACCTCATCAATCACGCTCGGGGCGGAGTGATGTCGCGTAGAGGTGGAGTGGCGGCGCGGGCGCGGGGGGAGCAGCTCGTGGGACCGCGCGGAGAGGGGGATGAGGGTGCCCGAACCTGAGGGGAGAAATCTTTATTAGTTGCTGGCAACCTGGTAGTTCATGGAGATTTAAATTGAGGAGTAGTAAATGTTTTAGGTAGAAGAGGTTGTACTAGTTTGAATGGTGAGAGACGGGGATTAGGGTGCCGGAACCTTAGGGGAGAGATCACTTAGTTGTTTCTGGGAGCCTGGTAGTTTAAGGTGATGTCGAGTGAGGAGTCTGAAAAGTGCCCCAGCTTTTAAAAATGAGTAGAGAGGGGGGTGAGGGTGCCAGAACCTAGAGAGGGGTAAGATATCTTAGTTAGAGAAATAAATCTCTGTTGTTTCTAGGAGCTGGGAGCCTAGTCGTTAACGGTGACGTGGATGCGGAATCCTTTCGGAAATAAATCGCCAGGATTAGACGATGTGAGTATTTAGTTAACACCTTCTATTAATGATGATGAAAGTGAAGTAAATAATGATGATGATGATCCTGACCTGAAGTGCTGGGTAGGTGGAGAGAAACCGCACTGCCCTGGCCGACCTGGGAGGTCAGTGCCCCCGAGCGATGCTGGATGACATGGAACATCTGCGTGTCAGGTTCTGCAAATCAGAGATTGTCTTGGCTGAATATTTTTATGTTTTCGATCTTTGGGAACGGTCAATGATTTTTGAAGTAATAGTTTTACCAGGGAGCACTTATCCAGTGGAGAACGCATAGATACATTTTCCTTTAAAACACAACTCACCAATTTACGGGCGGCGGCGGGGGACGAGGTAAGAGAGCTCTGATTGGTCAGCCCTCAGAACAATAGTCAGCCGCTGCGAAACTGTCTGGCGGCCCGTCATCGCACATAGGTTGCGTATGCGAACGTTTATTGAATACAACAAACGTTTGGCAAGCAAGCCGCATTCCCCGCAGGCGCATTCAATTGGATATAATAGTCTCTGATTTTTACTCAAAATTAAAAGGGTATCCAGACTGTGGGGCCTGGTTTACAACCGGGTCACCTTGGTGGATCTGGATGTGGATTTTACATCCACACAGTGGGTCCACAACGTATCCATTTGACCTCCACTTGACCTCCACTCCTGTGTGTGCTTGTGTGTGTGTGCGTCGACAGCACACTGAAGTATGTCACACGTCGACGCACAAGCACACAGGTATACACACAGAAGTCACGGTATACCAATGAAATAAGTCAGAAGTTCTTACGCCTATGCCTGTGCCACCCCGTATGGGAAATGGAGAACACAATATGGCTCTCACCAGATTCATGGTCATCAGAGCAGCAGAGCCAGCACAGCATCAGCAGTGGAGTGAGAACTTCCACCGCCATCACAGCAGTGGCTATACCAGCCGCGCTGGCCATGGTACAACTGTGAACACACTTCTCTTTGTGATTCTTAACTCCTGAAGGAAAAGAGTGGACTGTCTGAGGGAGAGAGAGGCAGCAGAGAGAAGTGTAGGCTCGTCATTTAGTAAGTAAATTCTCTGGAACGGGTTGGGGTTGGTTGGACCTATCTCTCCGTGTAAACCCGGGACAGCTAGCGCTAAAACGAGGATGGATGGTCATTGTACTGAGGCTTTTGAAGTAAAGAAATCCTTCAAGTACGTTGTGAATTTTTAGTGCACTTTTATTTAACAGAGCAGTTAATTTAAGATAACAAAAAAGTTGTGTGTAAAGTTAAAGACCGTGTTGGATAGCGTGTATATGTAGAGAGGAGACAGGGCACAGAGACAGGGGGTTCGTATAGGATGATGTTATGATAATTTAGGTAGGTTATGTATAGGTACGTAGGTGTGTAATTTTCAATAACCTCTCTATCCATGATTTTCCCATTACTAGAGTTAATTTTGACATAGAACTTATGTCAGACAGACTCTATGTAACTGCAGATTGAGGATAGATAGGTAGTTTATTGATAACGAAAGTTAGCAGCTTGTCAGCTCACGGGCCTTACTTTACATTTCCCTCTGTGGAGCGCGGGAAATTCTTTGTTATCCTCGTTGTCTAACTATCATGCTGACTCATTTCTTACCTCTATATTGCAACGCTCACATTTCCAAATTCCAATAATGCCTAAATTATGCCACAATCAAAACACTAAACTGTGAAATTGCGGCATTAATATCCACAGGCGCAATTGAAGTAGTAGTACTAAATATCACACACACACGGCACGTAAAAGTTTAATTCGAGTAAAAGTATAGTAAACTGATTACTACACTAGTCACGTGTAGTGTGAGAGCTGGTATAGATCACTGCGACATTCCCGCGTTGAGTGAGGTTTGTTAGCTGGATGCTGGATTGAATGACGGTGTCGTAGTGGGAGAGATGAGCTAACTGTGCTATAGCTAGCGGCTTATCCTGCAAGTAAAAGTTTGCATATTTTTTGTGAACATTCTGCAAGTTTTTTATAAACTGTTCGTTGAAGTTTGTTGTGTTAGTAAACGCATAATTCGCAAACGGCTCGGCCGATTTGGATATCGTTGGTTTTATCAACCTATGCTCCATGGTCATCGGACTTATTCCTGAGGAATACTTACTATCTATTTCGTCACAGATGTTTTTTTAGCGGTATGTTTGCTGGTCAGTGTGACCTGTAAAGGCTGTAATAAGATCGTGTAGTCCACTTGCTAAGGGCTTGTTTAGAACCCGATTTGGCCAGAGCAACTTTACTATTCACTTCCATACATTTCGGGCCTTACGTCAGCAGATTTCTACGGAGAATTGAAAAATAAAGTTGGTCTGACCCAGGTCTGAGCATCATAATAGTCAATGAGCGCGAAACCCAGCTTTGCCCAAAAATCCTTTCGAATTTCTGGATGGCTGACCAGCGCAGGTCGTATTTTGTTGTCCAAAATATCGCCCCTTAGCAATCAATTAAATGTGTCCTTCCTGTTTACCAGATCCTATAGTCAGGGCCGTGAGTCGCGTAGTGAATCGCACGGCAATAGATGTAAATGTATTTAATTAAGACGGTTACCTCCATTTGTAAAATTAAAAAAAATATATATAGCGAGGAGGGCGCAAAGTTCCGGTTTTGTTTGTAGCCCGTCTCTGGTTGCGCGTCTCGGCACCGTCGACAAGCCAAAACCGGCTTTTTGCTGTCTCCATGCCATTCGTGTAAGCGACTGCCGGCTGCCGGCCCAGCTACGAGTAGCTAGTCCAAGTGTACACTGGCCTTTATAAAGGCGCCGGAGTGTCGCCTTCCCATCGATTTCTCGTCCCGTCCTTCAGCGATGGGGTTTTTGGGTTGTTTTACGTTCTGGGTCAAATGGGTCATTAGGGCACAGATAAGAAGAATCCTGATTTTTTATCCTTACGCCCAGTTTCCGAAACGAAAGGGGTTCCAACATTTTTGTGTGGTGCCTTTATTTTTCACTTCCCCATACAAATCAGCTGTTCGCCCGGCACACAACAAATAAAGAAGTAACAAATCAAGTTGCTGATCTAGGTAGGAATTATAGAAAAGGCTATCTATTTTTGTAAAAAGTCTTTGTAATTAGGTATAGTAATTTTGTCCTATAGAGCGACATAGTCAATTTAAAAGATTTAAAAGATTTATTTACCAAAGCAGGTCACACTTACAGTATTAAAAACCAAAACGTGTGAGAGCCAACACAAGATACAGAGACAGTACACAAAATATTAGGTTAAATTTACAAATACAAAAAACAGACAACAAGCAAACAATTATTTTACTCCCGGTTGTTTAGGAAAATATTTATGACCCTAAAAAATTTCCACAACGGCATATCAAATATATCTATCTCCCCTGAGTGCTGAGCAATACACGCATTGAGTAAAGTCAGCGCCTGGAAGGTAGGCGCGTGACGAGCGTGCTCTGTACGGGCAACACCCGTCGCGAATAGAGGGCGCGTGCGCAACATTGCGTACCGATCAGGTACATTCAGTACAATGCTTCGCAGTGCAGTAGGGTTGTCAATCTTGTTGTGAAGAAGCAGGAAGAAGTGCACTAAAAGCGCTAACTTTCGCCTTAACTCTAGGGTGTCTATCCCCACCATCCCCGACACAAATAGGGACGGGAATAGGTAAGGATAGTACCCATATACTAATTTGTATAGAAGCCTAGCAAACTTACGTTGGACTTTCTCCAGCATGAGCGTATATTTAGTCTCATGTGGGTCCCAGATGAGTGCGTTATACTCTAATTTACTCCTAACAAAGGCGTTATACAAGGAGGTTAACGTGGAAACATCCCTAAACCGCGTCGCCTGACGCATTACGAATCCTAGGGACTTGTAGGCTTTCCTGCAAGTCTCCCGGATATGGTCATTGAATGTCAGTTCAGAGTCAAGAGTCAGTCCTAGATCTCGTATTTGGGTAACTCTCACAAACGGAGAACCCGTAATCGTGTAATCATGGAGGAGTTTATATGTTATATGTAGAACTAAAGTTATTTAAATAAATATTTAAATAACTAGCCAAGTACGAGTCGAACTCGCGCAGGAAGGGTTCCGTACCATTATCTATAAAAAACCGCAAAAAAAAAAAACATTTTGTATGGGAGCCCCCCTAAATATAAATTTAATTTTAATTTAATTATTTATTTATTTAAGTAAATAATATACTCAATATATTGTGAATATTTTAAGCAAGCGTCTACCTGCTACCATTATCAATATCGAGCAAAAATGAGCAAAAAAATCACGTTTGTTGTATGGAAGCCCCCCTTAATATTAAATTTCTTTTATTTTTTAGTATTTGTTGTTAGACATAGAATAGACATAGACATAGACATCGTATAATGATAATATTGATTACAAGTCACAAGGGGGTCAGAATACATATAAAATCATCATCATCATATTTATACTTAACTTATGTACTCTGTAATATGTCACAGCGGCAACAGAAAAACATCATCTGTGAAAATTTCAACTGTCTAGCTACCACGGTTCAAGAGATACAGCCTGGTGACCAACAGACGGACGGACGGACGGACAGACAGCGAAGTCTCAGTAAAAGGGTCCCGTTTGGCACACTTCGGGTACGGAACCCTAAAAACGGCTTCATAGAGAGAATTGCTCAGAATGATGTCCCTAACAAACACCTAAAATATGACTACACCTTTCTGTTACACTCTGTATAATGTAATTTGTATGATGTTTGTCTCATCCTTAACTGGTTTCTGGAAGAGATCTCTTACCAGAGATAAGCTCGCCTTTGTACACCTTTAGTAGTTTTGTCCTGCCTGTGTGCAATAAAGAATTTTTTATTATTATATCTATAAGAGTTAGATAATAATGAGCTTTATGGAATTATTTCTGGAATAAAGATAATACCTACTACATAGGTCAGGTGAGGTGAGGCTATGTAAGATATGGTTAGGTTAACAATCGGATTAATAATTACCTAGTTATTTGACTTTGAGTGCGGTAGATGGCGGTAGTAGTTCGATAGCAACGAGAAGTATCCCCCCCCACCCCTATCGCTATCTCAAAACCTGTCTTCAAGTCTTTGACCTTCCTGAACTTTACTTACTTACTAAAACAATGGGTGATAATATAATTAATTAATTCATAAGTTTTTACCTTGTACAAATTACGACTACCTACTTTGATTGTGTCATGCTGAGGAACATTTAAAGATACCTGGATGCACATTGCACAACCATCAAGTTAAAGTCTGACGGACATTCAAATTAGTAATTAACAGAAAACCCTTAATTAGTAATTAAGGGTTTTCTGTTAGTTGAAATTATATAATAATTGAAACAAAAAGTAAACTTTAGAAAAAACCGACTTCCACAAACCCTATTTGATTAGATTGAGTTTAATACAAACTGTAACCCCTTATCCCCCCCCCCCCCTTGGGGAATTAATTTTGTCAAATCCCATATCAGTGCTACCCCACGCTACTAAGGAACCCCTGTACAAAGTTTCATGGCTCTAGGTCCACCGGTTTAGGCTATGCGTGGCCTGCCCGTCAGCCACGCATTGTATTTGTACCTAGTATTGAGCAGATCTGGTGGCCATATGTGGTCTTCATCAGCAGTTCCACATCACAATATTATGCTCACCATGTGCATTTGCACGAGTTATTATGAAAAACACAAAAATCACTATATGTCTGCCTATAATATTTGAAGAGTTCCCTTGATTTCTCCAGGATCCCATCATCAGATCCTGACCTGGTGTCAATGGGACCAATGGGAAGGTAAACCCTTTCAAACAAAAAAATAATTTTCTAAATCGGTCCATCCGTTTAGGCGCTATCGGGGGATAGACATAAAAAAAAAAAAAAAAAAACAAACATCCGGACGAATTGTAAAAGGAGGAGGCTCCTTTGGGAAGTCGGTTAAAAAAATCTTGATAGACGATGAAGGAAACAAGTGAATTAACACACAAATACACACCCTAACACACCCTCACACACACACACACTCACTTACCCTTACACAAACATTACAAATATACTCCTAACATTCTCCTTACTATACAGGGTGACATTTAATTAGCTGACCATATTTTGGGGAATGATAGTACCCATTATTACGAAGAACTTTCCCCATGGAACATATGGACGCAACTGAAAAAAAAATTTGGGTATCCCATAGTAACTTGAAATCAGCTGATCGGGGCAATGTACTGAGGGACGAAATATTTTTTTCATTTGCGACTATATGTTTCTTGGGGAAAGTTGTTCATAATGTTGGGTACTATCATTCCCTAAAATATGGTCAGCTAATTAAATGTCACCCTGTATTTAATTTAAATCACGTACCCTCTAAAATTCTTATTTCCTAAAACTCTACAACGTGCATAATAATAACATAACTTAACTGCTAAGTTTTTTTTTCTCTTTTACTTGCTTATTGTATCTTCTGTGGATATCTGTTACCGGCTTAATTTTTGTATTTATTATCTACCATTGTATCTCATTTATTTTATATATGCTGTTGATGTCCCAAATAAAATAAATAAAATAAATAAATAAATAAGTCTATTCACCGAATTAAACACTTAATAATAAATGTTCAAGTGCGAGTAGGACTCGCGCACCAAGGGTTCCGTCCGATCAGTTTTGTAGATTGTTACCTCGTAACTGATGTAATAGGTTTCCACATGAATAAACGGTCAAGTGCGAGTAGGTTTTGCTTCGAGTAGGAATTAGTTAAATTTCTACCTTTAATTTCCAAACGATACCCCAAAAGTCAGAATCGATATTATCTAAAGTTGAGCGTCGTCGGTCATCGCGTCATTTTCACTGTGCGCCAGATCATATATAAATACGTGTCGTGGGCCCGGCGAGTGCTCAGTCCAAAACACCGAATATAGCGGTCTAGAAGTACTATCATCAAAATGTTTGGTTTCTCCGTTGTGTTCCTTATGGCGGTGGTGGTAGCGGCTGCGGAGGAATGCCCGAATATGAAGCCTGTGGATAACTTCGACATTACGAAGGTGAGCCCCCACTTGTCGGGTAATTTTAAAGCATTTGTCATTTCGGCCATTTCTCCGAGACGAGAGGTGATATTGAATCAATCAATCTTTACACAGTTCTTCCAAATCCACTGCCTCCTAACTATGTTATTGATGTCATCCTTCCAAAGATTCAGGGGCCTCTGTTAAGAAGGTCAGGGGGGGGATTTCTGTTAAGAAAAACGAATAGTGATAGCTTATTAATATTATCCTATCATATCATCAGTTTGCACTGCAAAACCTTGCAGCCGGCAAATGGTACGTCCTGGGCAAGTTCCCCAACGCCGGCAGCAAGTGTGGCGCCAACGAGTTCTACCGCGACGACGGCGGAAGCCTGAAGATGAAGGCTGAATTCATCCTGGACGGAAAAACCCACTTCTTCGATGGCAACGTGATTGTCGCTGATGATGTCAAAGATACCGCGGAGCTACGATTGACTTTGTCTAACAAGGGTAGGTTCAATCAATGGATCTCCATGGAAAGGTTGTTGCTCACGTCCAAAGGAAATTCTTGGAATCTACAGCCCTCACGTCCTTCTCGGGTAGTGCTAATGATTAAAAAAATCACTAGTTTCACTCTAAGGAATGCAATGTGATTTTACTGTTTTTTTTCTGCAATAAAATAAAATAAATTAATAGTAACCAGTACTTTCTCGAAAGAAAATAAAATCTACTAAACACGTGATATTAGCGTAATTAATTGAGGCCCTTACAAGTAACTTAAAAAATTCAATATTCCAATTTTACAGCAAAACGGTCGTATCCATTGATTGCGTTGACCTCGCAGTTTGATTTTGTATCAGTGGATATCATTTTCAGCCTGATACCTCCACGCGTTCCAAATAAGAACAGTCTCATTTTAAACAGACAGACGGACGAACAACAAAGCGATCCTATACGGGATCCTTTTAAGGATCAGAATCTAACTTAACCTAACTTAAGAAGTATTTAAGTACGCATTGAACTTTCAAACTAGCAGACCGATTTTGAAGAAGTGAAAAATACCATTCAGCTTGCAAAAACAGCTTAAGTCTCAAACGGCTGAACCTATTTTGATGTAGTCTTTTGTTCACAGGCGACGTGAATTCCTCCGTGATGAAGATTCTCGAAACCGACTATACCAACTACGCTGTTGTACAACTCTGCCTGAAGAATGCCAATCGTATTGGAGCTCGTAGTAAGTAAAATGTAGTCGACTGATGACCCCACCGAGGGGCACGAACCTTTGCCCGGATACGAGTAAGATAAGATTAAACGTGTCACCCGAAACACGGAAGCGCCCGCAACAAATGCCGCATAGATTGCCCAAGGGTTCCCTGTAACGTTCTCTTCTCTACCCAGGCATCGTCATGGTCTTCTCCCGCAGCCAGGGTCTGGAGGGTCAGGCCAAGGACACCGTCTCCGAGTTCCTCTCCACCCTGAAGTCAGCTCCCAGCTTCGCCACCTACAAGGACCTGGAGACTTCAGTCTTGACACCCTACCAGGCTGACGGATGTCAGGCTTAGACTGAATAAATTGTTTATTTTTAAATAATGTTATGTCGTCTTAAACGAACACCACTATATAGGTGCCTCTGGCCTTCCGGAAGGTAATTTTTACCGAACAGTTAAAACCAGACAATTTTCCTTTGCAACCTATACCTTCAGGGAATGACGGGTGCCCTTGGTCCCTAATATGGAATCCTTTACTGCCACTGCCTTGTTACACCTCTCTTAGTAAGGGTCTAGTAAGGACCATGATTCAGTGAAGCATTTTTCAATCTGATAAAAAATAACCTTTTTCTCTAATTAATAAACAGATACTAAAACAGTAATACCTAGTAACTTTACTCCAAGCATTAAACCAGAATTAACTTTAATATAAATAAACGTGGTGTAAGGAACGAGTAGCACTTATCTGACTCTCGAACTAGAAGTATATTAGAGTTCAACAACCGAATAGAATAAAATAGAATAGAATATCTTTATTTGTAAAACATAACTAGATACATAAACATTTAGGTGGTATCTCTATGTTTGGAGCAGTGGCATACAAATATTATAGGTATAAGCAATCCTAAAATTCCCTGGAGTCTTCGATCAATGATCGAAGCCTGGAGTCAATAAGTACTCAGAGTGAGGAACTTCAACAAAGTAGAGTGTTTTTAGGGTTTCGTATATCAGAAGGAGAAAATCCAATAAAGGATCACTCGTGCGTCTGTCATTCCGGTATGTCACAGGCAATTTACTCAGAACATATTGAACCGATGAAGTTGAAAATTAGTACACTAAGTATCAATATCTGTGACCCAAAGACAGAGGTGCAATGTAAATGGGGGCCACTTTTCGGGGCAAAATAAGAAAATTAAAATTAAAAAAAATCTAAATATGCTTGTGACATATCAAATGAAAGCGCATGGTGTGAGAATATGTATTTTTATAAATTTTTAAAGACTTATTTTGAAAAAGTTGTGCTCAATAATATGACCGGTTCGCATGTCATCAAAACCTCTAGGGTACTTCCCGAAGTCCTAAAAATCTGAAATTTGGTATGCAAGCACATGTTTGTACCTAAATCCCATAAAGTGTTACAAACTCCTTAGAATTAAACTCATTTTCCTTCAACAGGCTCGCTAATTACTGCTCTAAAACACAAACAACTGGTATAAGTACCTATTAATAGCAATTTCGTAATGCTCTTGTTTACAATACCAGTATCGCAAGTTACCTCACTGTGTCATGCAGTCATGCTGCGAGTTTCCTCATGTCATGGCGCCTCTAATGATGGCGTATGATGGGCCAGGGCACGCATACAGGGACAGATATAGACACACTATACAGCTTTATAGAGTGTATCAGAAAGATGAACTCATATTTTAGGGGGCTGCTAGGGACACAATTATGAGCAACTTTCACTATGAAACCGGTTTGATCAGAGCAACTTAATTTTTCACTTCCTAGTAGGTACATTTTGGCCCGAGCTGTCAGCTAATTTTTATGAAGAAGTTATAAATAAAGTCGCTCTGATCAAATCGGTTTCATAGTATACATACAGCATACTCCCTAAAAAGCCTCCAAGAAACACCTTTCTGTTACACACTGTATAGCTCTATCCAATTCTGCTTGGCTGTAGACTGCGTCTCTGCGTCTGTTAAGGATACGCGCGGTGAGAAGTCGGAGAACTAATTTGATGGCCATTTTGTCGTTCTATCGCACGATGATCGCACGCTTCACGCTACCGTCACGCCCCACCACCCTTCAGGTGCATTCTAAATCCTAGACGCATTCTATCTAATCGGCCATCATGGCCCACTGTGTAGAGGGGCCGCCGGCCGTCACGCTCACGCATGCGCACACCAACTGCGCTACACACCCTGCACCAAACTCGATCCGAATGTTGAACCCCACTGGTTATTATCGAAAATAATAATATTTAGACGAAAAACTTAACAAAAATGTGAAATACTGTGTTATGTTTTGTCGGGAAATTTCGAGGAGTTGAAAATAAACGGCGGGAATGTGAGTTTTGCGTTTTGTTAAAAGTATTGATTGGTTTTTAGTGAGTTTCGTGGTTTTGGAGTCTTAGAAACGTTTGCACCTGGATTGTTTTGTGTTGGGTGTGGGACACGTTGTGATCCTGAAGCTTTGGATATCCCAAGAACAACCTTGGGTAAGTATAAATATCAAATCTACAAGTAAGTATGTACCACTTATATGAGGCAGTAAATATAAATCAATCACATGGTCTTCAATGGCCAAATAAAACCCTGGCAAGGAAGAAAAATATTAAACGAGACTAGCGAAGATTGCGGAAGTGACAAGCGATTAAACAAACTTAAAAAATATCTTAAAAATAAGCTTTTTTCAGGGAATCACATTAAAAAATAGGTTGAAAATACGCCTGTTGAGTCACGTAAATTTACCTAAACGGTGCTGTTCCACCAATCAATCGATTGATGTAATTAGAAACTGTCGATCGACGTCGCCTGACCTGATCCATTCTATCTACCGTCGATCGACCGTCAACCGACGTCGATCGACCGTCAACCGATGTCGATCAATAGGTGGAATAGCTAGCACCCTAAGATATACAAAATTACCAATGCTCTTGGCAGCCGCCTCGCTTGACAGAAAATGGGCTGATCTCTAACAAGAGATTTCTTCCAGACCTACCAAGATGGCCCGGCCCACGCTGCCGCCCGCCGCGTGGCGCGAGGCGGTTTGGCGTTGGGCGATGAAGGCGAGCCAGCGGCGTGAGGCTAGGCCCCATGAGACGCTGCTGCTGACTCATCGAGGACTGAGGGACATGCTCAGGTACATAATACACCTTATAGATAACACCCACGCTTCCTACTCCAGCTAGTGCAGGAGCTAGGATGGCTGAATGAGATGAGCAGGCGCAGGGGATGTGCACAAAGGCCGCGCTCATGTGGGCCACGTGCAGGCGCTGCAACCCCTTCAATAAGAATAGAAGATTAGAATAATATAAAGTTTGGATCAGGCGGGCCAACTCGCTCGGCTGACTTACTTCATAGAGTTTCTTGTATAATAGTTTGTCCATCATAGCTTAATCTCTGACAGCTGTCATCGCGAAACACGCCTATGAAGAACCGTATGGGGAGGCAGTCGCTCAAGTCCGAAGGAATTACTTGGAACCCACAGCCCTTCACGTCCTTCCCGGGTAGTGCTAACGAGCGACAAATCATCATCATCATAGTCATCAAATCATCTCAAGACATTATAATTTCCAGGTTCTCAAATGAGAACCTGACCACTTGACACTGGCAAAATTAACCTCAAAAGAGGTTAGGACGCCATTAATAAAAAGAAGAAGAAGAAGAAGAACCGTATTTTGCTACGGTGAAATGTATGGAGACAATTATCATACTTTATCAGCAAATAGTGACGTGCTACATTTATCGTACATGACCAGTTATCGATCTTAACTTGAAAAAATATATTGATAATTAAATAGTGTGAGAAGCAGCTCCAGTGAGTCTAAACTAAATCATACAATTGATGATTGATGATTATTTGGGCTGTGAGCCATTTTAGCAAGAATAAAAACGTGTTACAACTTCCTTTTTTTTTTATTTGTTTGAAACATTCAGTAACTTAAGTTAGAATATCGATAATTTATTTATCGACCTTATCCCCAGGTCTAGTTATTTCAAAGTGACAACCTATTAGAGGTCAAGCTACGATGGAAAAAATTTTGTCTGTCATATACGCACGCACATATTTACCCGATAAGCCCGCCAGGCCCGACTGTCAGGCAAATCTGTTGCAGATGTACATACCATACCGAAGATGTAACAGCTACTTACAATTACGGTTTCGCCAAATGAGATAATTTTTCAGAGTTGAGAACAGTTTATTATCACGGGTCTAAATATGTTTGCAGGTTGAGCCAACGTCGGGTCTACATGCCTATGCCGACACCTCCAATGCCACTATGGCTGAACGACCCACATTTTGATGATCAGGCTGACCTGGCTAACCTAGGCCACATAGGCCACCTAGGTGATCTGAGCAACAATATGCAGTGGCGGATACCTGACTTGCGGTATACGGAGGTAATTAATTAGATTAGACACAGTGGTGTTTTGCTGAAAAGTAAGTAAAGCAAAGAGAAGTTCACCCATTGATGTCCACAGCGAGAGATACCTTTACCTGGATTCGAGTCAGATTGAGCCATACCACAGTATACATAATATAATAATACTGTGGCCATACTCCACCGCGCTGGCTCAGTGCGAGTTGATGGAGGTGTGTCGGGTTAGGGTTGAACCGACTGTCAGAAGGCCGTATTAGGGAGTGACATAGATTAACAACTGCTACCACCGAGCTTAGCGATTTGTAGCCAGGACCTACCGGCATCCGAAACACGGAAGCCCCATTTTAACTAAAGGAACCGAGAAACCATGTGTGCCTGTTTCTTTCTCGTTATCTTTCATGTCTCCACATCGAGTCAAATCTGTCCAGTGTGGATTGCGCTTAAAAGAGCTCAAATGCTAAGCTAACCATGTACGCACGGTTCTGCGACATATCTGCCTGTGACAGTCGACAGTCTGGTGGGCAAAACTGCCAATATATAGCAAGAACAGGCACAGATACTCTGTTCACAAAGGTCCCCATCTCAAGTGGGTCAGGTGCAGGTACCATAACCCCTGAAGAAGAAGAACAAGTAGAAGAAGAAGAAGATGAAGAAGAAAAATACTGTCAGGCAGATCCGTCGCAGATCTGTCGGGTAAATCCGTGCATAGATGGTTGGCTTATAAGAGTTCATATCACTGCTACCAGGCGCCCAGAACTGACCAGGAGCTCTCTACTTCCATAGCAACTTCCCCCCGCGCCCCCCGCATGGCAGGCTGCCGCCCGCGGGTGGTGTGTAGCAGCGCTACTACTAGCGGCTATATTGATGCTGGTGCGACTAACTGAGAAGTGCTTGGATTCGAGGATATTTGGATGTGAGTGCCTTCACAGTTTTATCATCATTATTAGCCTGTCACCCCTCAGCAGGGATGTAGGGCTCTTTGTACAGATCTCCATTTGATCTAGGGCCACCTGTCCGTTCTCCGTGCAATCTGATCTCACAATCACAATGGCGGCATCCGTTCTGTGGCGATCTGTGGCGACCTTTCTTTCGTTTCCCCTTTGAGCACCATTGGAAGGGCTACTTTTGACAGGCTACTTTAATAGTTCTTTAAAACAAAGCGGCACATGTTTTAACACCCGACGACGAAAAAAAGGAGTGTTTTAAGCTGGAAGCGTATGTCTGTGTATCTGTGTGTCCTCCACGCTCCAACGGTTGAACGGATTTTAACGCGGTTTTCCGTAAATGGTATAATCCCAACGATAATAGATTTTCCAGGATAGAACCTAATTGACTAGAGGATTAAATCAAATTTTTTTTGTTTATTTCAGCAAGAAGACGAAGAGGTATCGAATGGCCAACCCCAAATGTTCTTGCCACTAGCAGTAAGTATGCTGTCTGTGCTGTGTTTCATTCATTATGAGATCACTATAGTAAAGAAAACCCCCCAAAACAAAATGCTGCTATATCGTTCTAAACTTTGCTATTTGTAGATATTTAGGCCATAATTGATAGTAAGGACAACCGATACCAAATAATATATTTTTTTGTTTGAATGGATGATGATCAGTTTAGTCCCATCCCGTTTGAAAATTAGAGATCGCGCAAGAAGTTAGGTTTACGTATATATAGGTACTACAAATCTGAAAGTATGATGTCTCCCATATTACTAAACTGCGTATTCCCTTCCTTCCTGTCAGTGACTGTGTAGTGTTTATAACCATTGTCTATAAATTAATTTTGACTATGAGGACCGATATGTGTGAAATAGTCTGTCTGTGTAATATGTGGTTGTTTTCACAGGCTCGTTTTCGGCTTTATAGACGACATTCACAACACGAATTTGTATGTTCTGTTAACTTTTTAACTTCATATTTTCTCTTGCAGATAGAGGCAACGATCTCTGGCACGACCCAACCTCCGACCCAGACATGCTGGATCCCTACTCAGACAACTCTGAAGTCTCCAACGATTTCCCTCCACCGTACTCACAATGCTCCAACGTTGGGCCCAATGGTGAACCGAAACCGCCAGAATACACCGACGAACCGCCACCGCCATACTCTGCTTGCTACGTTGCGTTCACCAACCCAAAAGATGGAACACCGACTGTTCAGTTCTTGAATGACCGTAGAGATAATGCTTTTGGTGATTCTAGTCTGGAACATGTGGATACTGGACAAATTGACAGTAATGATGCCGCGAATAGAGACCAAAGAGTGGAAATTGAAAGAATACATGTGAATACTGAGAGGTCTTGTGTGAATGATGTGGATGAAGTATCTATAGGGATTCCTAGCACAGCGATATTAGATGATAATGTTAGGAGAGAAAATATTTCTATAGCAATTTAGGTTTCAAAATGGTCATTGTTTTCTATAGCACCATTTAGGATAACATTTAATGTGACAGGAGTAAAAATATACCGCTCTCAGCTGGGTCTTGCTTGACCGAATGGATTCCGCCATTTTCGCATCAACATCTGAGAGGGGTGACATAATTACGGATTCGTCATATCAAAATAAATTGTAATCTTCGCACACTTGGGATAGCTCTCAGAGTTTTATACAGGCGGTTATTTTTTCACATTGCTTCTACTTTCAACGGCAAACGGCATTTAGTGAAACTTTTTGAGACAGGGTTTTTTAGACTAATTAGACACCGCTAAACACGATTCTGCCCGGTGTCAACCCTTCCCCCCCTTTACCCCCTAAACGTGTCCTGATCTGGGGTATTTCCTATGTTTCTCCGAAACTATCAGAGATGAAAGAAAACTGTCTACAACTTAACCAAGAAGAGAATTGATGTTCATACATTTACCTACAAAAGAAGACTTAATTTACCGTCATACGAGTATTTCGTTCACGACTTTCAGGTCGCAGGGCAGACGTTGACCTGAGATGACAGTTGGTATGGTAGTGAGTGTAATAATAGTTTATCAAATGAATTTAATTTTTTTATTGACGTGATAACGTCTTATAAATCGACGAACGCCCCGGTTGCAAACACGAATACCCGGCCAAGTGCTATTATCTATAAAAAAACCGCAAAAAAAACACGTTAGTTGTATGGGAGCCCCCCTTATATTAAATTTCTTTTGTTTTTTAGTATTTTTTGTTATAGCGGCAACAGAAATACATCATCTTTGAAAATTTCAACTGTCTAGCTACCACGGTTCATGAGATACAGCCTGGTGACAGACAGACAGACAGACAGACAGACAGACGGACGGACGGACGGACGGACGGACGGACGGACGGACAGCGAAGTCTCAGCAATAGGGTCCCGTTTGGCACCCTTCGGGTACGGAACCCTAAAAACCCGGTGCAAAAAGTTTCACTAAATGCCGTTAGACGTGTTTCTATCCAAATAAACCGGGCACCGGAAGTCTAATAAGAGCGTCCTATTTATTAAGGGCAGTCCACCAAATGAGTCGTCGGTTGTTGTGTTATCCGCGGCCTGTTTCATTCAATAAGTCCCGCGATAATCTCTATGTGATATACTCAACTGTCGTTGTATCTGTTACATAGGGCTTCTTGAATTACTGAAACCTTTCGATGAATTAATTGTTGATAAGACCATGTAAAAAATAAATAGCTTTTAGAAGATTGTGTGGTTACCACTTACCACTTAGGCACTCGTAAGCTTGCCCCTCCAAAGTCCACGGCCCGCGATTTTAAATCTACCCACATCGAGATAAAGTATGAAAAAACCTATGGAAAGTGGAATAGATGAAGTAGACCTTTGAGTGGCTCGGGCTCGGTAGACCCAACACTCATGATCATCATGGAAAATGCACCACAAAAACCTAGGGAAAAATGATTGCACTTGTATGTCAAAAATAAACTTATGAATAAACATTTACATACAGGCACATACGTTGCTAATAGAATCTAGTCTAGATTCAAGTAGGGTTGTGTCCTAGATATGTTTTGTTATCGAGTAGGTACCTATGTAATTTAAGTCAGATATTTCTGCTTTTATACTAAAATTTGTAACTCTATTCTAAATATTCTTACAGCAATAATAAATCTTGTATTTGAAACGTAAATTAGCTAAAACAATTTGAAACTACCTACACTTTTTAAAGGATTGTAACATTTTCATAAGTTTTTAAAAGTAGGTATTTCTGTATTGTATTAAGTAGGTAATACTCCTGTCAAAATGTATCTCCACGAAATATCAAGTAGTAATAGATGCTTCAATGTAGGTACTGCCCCACAATATCTATTTTATTAATAAAAAGTACTTAAAAATATAAAAAGAGTTGTTTTATTTGATCACAATAAAAGTCAGAATAATATAATCATTCCAGCACTTTTATTAGATAATGGACTTAAATAATTGCAAAAAGTTTTTAATTACAAAAAAAAAAAACAATAAATGCACTGCGCTATTTTGTAAATTATCGTAGGTACAAAAATTGATGCTATGAACATAAATATATATATAGCTACATACGTCATAGAGATAGAGATCTAATAATATTTTAAGCAATATTTTGGTTTAAATACTTATTCAAATACTTAAGTAATTAAAAATACAGAAAATTCGCTTAAAATTCGTTTTACAGTCTTACAGTCACAACAGATTTAGCACCGTCTCGTCGTCATCTTAAAATATTAAATACGCTAAGCTAAAGTTCACTTAACTGAATTTACTTTACTAACATTTTTATACCCCTCCTCGTAAAATATTACGCAATTTAAAAACGAACAGATTCTTAATTATTATATTATGGTCTGCCTGCCCCAAACAGTCTCGGTATAAGCTCAATGAGACAGAATCATTTGTTAGTTTCCATACTGAAGTAATTATTTGAAACAGAGCCTTGTTGAAGATTCTTTCTTTGTTATACTTACTTCAAAAATTATTTCTCCCTTTTGCAATCCTGAGCTACAAAAGTGAAAATAAAGCTATGTTTTTTTTAAAATCGTTTTTGAAAGCTAATTAAACGTGGAAACTTCGAAATCAAGCGATATCGGGCGTTTTTATAGTACTGACGGTAACAACAACACGTGCACGACCAGACACTAAATACCTACCGTTCACGATTTCATCTAATGTCGTTGGTATCGTATGAAAACTTTAAAGGCGACGCTATTTGCTTGTAAATTAACGTGCAATAATAAATATAATATGAATATGTACCTACCTACTAGTTTTAGGCGCTGCCGTATCCATCTATCTATGTGACATGTCTGATATGACAAAAGAACATCGTGTGCAAATTTCCTTTTTTCCTTTTAATTCCAACTTCAATTTGCAATAAAATATCGGCCCGATCAGAGACATGCGTGTTACATAGGTGAGCATCAACCCAGCTCATTCAACCTATCGTGTCGTGTCGTGTGCAGTTACCGTCGTCGGTCGGTAAGAAGTACCTACAACACTCAACTTTTCATCTCACCCATTCAAATCAATACCTTCTAGTTTTGGGTGCTAATTCCACTCGATCGACGTCGATCGACGGCCGTTGATCAGCGGTCGATCGAAGTCCATCGATTGGTGTAATAGAAACTGTCGATCGACGTCGACTAATCCGTTCAACTGTCGATAGACCGTCGATCGATTGGTGAAATAACACTCATAGAGTTTGCACGTGATAATATGGCCATAGCGGTCATTGACCCGCTAAGAAAATGTACCAATGCGATTTGACGTTTGCCTCCACTGCCGGCGTAAAATCGCATACCTACATTTTCTTACCGGGCCAATGACCGACCGCTGTTGCCATGTTATCGCGCGCAGACTACAGTGCCTTTTCACACAGACCACCGGTGGTTGCCGGTAGCCGATGCCGGTTAACCGGTACCTAACATATTCAAACGATTTCCCGACAAATTACACTGGTCTATACTTCACCGAACCGGTGTGTGTGAAAAGGCACTAACTGCTCCGGCGATAGAGCTCAAAGTTCGCCGGCGGCGGCGGTGTGGCGACGCCTCACGTAGCGAGCGAAGTAGTCCGGCCTCCAACACTTGCAGGAGCCGGGCACCAGGAACCAGTCGTAGTAGAGACGCACCTGTGGACATCGTGAGCGTCGTTAGACTCGTTAGAGTCTAGGGGGCAGGCAATCCCTAGTCGAGATATCGTTATTTGTACTGCCTAAATCCGTCAAAAACGATCACGATATTCACGATTCATATTTATTTCGATCGAAAACGGGTCGAGATATCTCTGTTGGTCGTAAGGCAGGTCGTGAGAATTGCTTTTTCTTGATTTTGATGGAGATTTCGGTATCTCGAAATCGATATTATATGTAGGTATGACGCTATGTTTTTTTGTGTTATGGAACGTACGCATACTACGTGACTATTTCAGGGGCAACCACCCCACGCTGATGATGATTCTTGTCGCCATCGTCATGAACACCCGACACACAGTGACGTCACAAACAGCCACGTGCGTCTGAGACTCCGACTCGCACTTGACCGCTGCTGTTACCTGGTAGCAGCCCATCTCGTCATGCCCGTCGCAGTGTGGCGGCTTGTCGGTGCTGGGTTCGACTCCCGGCTGGCCGGCTCGCTTCTGCAGATATTGTTGGTACTCCTGTTGAACAAACGAAGTGATAAGGTTGGTAGTTCTGTATGTTGAGCGTCAGATGTGTCGCGAACGGATTTTAAGTACTTTAATTTTAGTGAGCTATGGCGATAGGCAAGCCACCTGTCACGCAAAATGGAGAAATGAATCACTGGCTAAAAGTGGGCACATTTGTGTCTCTGCCACCCAAAATGGGACTCACCTGAATGTCTCCCCTTTGCAGTGGCCGCGGCGAGGTGGTGGCCAGCGATGTGTGCTGCTCAGCTACTAGCAGCAATACTCAGCCCGCTTGTCTGCCATCCAACTAGAAGTCTCCCATCCGCGGTGGACGTGGCAAGGTGGTGGCCGGCGGGTAGTGCATCCCAGCCACCAGCAACGACTCCCAGCCAGCTTGTGTCTCTGCCATGCAACTATGTCACCCTAAATGAGACTCACCTGAAGTCTGGAATTCTCCCATCTGCGGTGGCCGCGGCTGGGCAGTGGCCAGCGGTTTGTGCAGCTTAGCAGCCACTAGCAGCAACACTCAGCCAGCTTGTCTGCCACTCAACTGGAAGTCTGCCATCTGCGGTGGCGGCAACGAGGTGGTGGCAGGCGATTTTGGGGACGGCGCGTGGTGCAACCTAGCCACCAGCATCGACTCCCAGCCAGCTTGTGTCTCTGCCAGCCACCCCTATGACACTCACTTGGTGGCCAGCGATTTGTGCACCTATGCCACTAGCAGCAACACTCAGCCAGCTTGTGTCTCTGCCACTCACCTGGAAGTCTCCTACGGTGGCGGCGGCGAGGTGGTGGCCAGCGGTTTGTGCAGCTCAGCCACCAGCAACGACACCTAGCCAACTTGTTCTCTGCCACCCCTACACACTGACCTGGAAGTCACCCATCTGCGGTGGTGGCGGCGAGGTGGTGGCCGCCGAGCTTGTGGCCGGTGGGTAATGCAGCTCTGCCACCAGCAGTGACACCCAGCGAGGAGACGAGAGGCAGCCGCCATCGAGGTAGTGGCAGCGAGATTGCATGCATCTGTGGATGTCATTTGTCACGCTATAAAGATGATTATTTAATTTATATGAATCTAGGGTCTTTAGCTCGTGGTTCTCGTTACACCTTGTGACAACAAGATACTGCAGCGATGTCACACGGTTAGGACTATTAAATACTTTTGACTAGAAAACTTGGAAAATGTAGACCCAATTCCCGATGTACCCTCGAGTCAACCTACTCAAAAGATTGTTGTTAAATTGCATTCAAATCGTTTTGAGTACGCCTTGACACAAGACCAAGTCAATATACTGGGATCTGTCAAGCAAACGAGTAGACATGGAACGGGTGCAAACATTCCGCAGGGGCATTAGGGTGTAAAAAGTATGGTAAAGTGGAACCGCCTTCTGTGTGTCAGCAGACCGCTCCAAGCGGGCAGCTGCTTACTAACAGTTGGGCGGTGATTCTGCAAGCGTATCGTACGTATGCCTGTGGCTATAGAGCTAAGGCTCAACATTTTGCCTTATCGACCGCGCCGAGACGTGCCGCGCTGGCTGCGCGCCGGTATTTCGCACTCTCGCCATATAGATTGACATGCGATTCACCTACAAAATCAAAGTGATGTTAGGTAGCTAAAGATCGTCACTCACCTCGTCACCTCAACAGTCTGCGTGAAGTAGCCCTCATAGGGTATCTGCACCACGTACCGCCAGACGCCCTGGTAGTTGCGCGCGAACACAGGGGTGGCGTACTCCACGCGCGCGGGGCAGGGTGTGGGGGGACCCTGGGGGGGGGGAGAGGTGTTATGGGTATTAGTAGTAGAGCCTGTCTACTCTAAGAAAAACGTTTTAAAAATTCTTGCAGGTAAGTATACTGTGCGTGATTCTAGTCCATGTCACCGGCAAAGTAGGTACCTACGAAATCCCGTCATTGTACAGGGTTACCGGTACGTCGTTCTACGTGTTGGGAGATGCTAATGCAAAATTAAATTTAAGCACCACATCATCACACCACAGACAATAGAGTTTCCGATAGATTTGTCGTGGACACTAATAAAGCGATTCGCAACCAAACCAGATGAAACTATCGAAAGTCTGTGTTCTACGGAGACTAATTTCTGGACGGTGGATGTGGATTATTATTGCTAAAATATTTTGCCGTTGACAGAATCTGATGTTTGCGGAGGGAATAACTACCTACCTATGTGTACGAATAGTGGACGCGGTTGTAGGTTTTTTCACAGACAGACAGACACAATCAAAATCATCCTCTGCGTTGCGTGCAGTAGGTCTTATATAGGTAGTTATTGTTCTGAGGGTAGGTCGACGTTCAGACATAAAATAACTAATAGTGCATTCGTTCAGCTAAGACACCTAGGTACATAATCTGCGTTCTAACTACCTAATACCCATCTCTACCTACCTCGTATCTGGGCGGCGCGACGGGCGCATGGCCGGTGCCGGGGTCCTCTCGTCGCTCCACCGCAGCCCCGGGAGTCGGCTCGCCGTTGATAGCGCGGTACAGCATGCAGAATCTGGAAACAAATCGCCAAGTAAGGTACATGTAGGCTAATTATCCTACGAGGCACTGATCGAGCTACAAGCTACAACTCTATAATATCCATCCGTAAAAAGTAAGAAAACTTTTATTGAATGTTGTTTTGCGTGTAAAGGAACGTTGTAGGAGGTTTGAAAAAATCAAGGCCAGCGCGTTCAATTTATTTTTCTTTGTGTAATGCTTTACGCTATAAATGCAGGAATGTACAATATTATTGATGTACATACATGATCGAAGATCCAAATCAAAAAATGGCTGTTTATTTGTACAATCTAATTAGATCCTCTTTGCTGTCATGGCAAAGCACAATTTAGAAATATCAACTCAAAATATCATGCGATCGAACTAAACGCAATGACGTCTGTCAGTCATGATGGTAATTTCATTTTGAGGTTATAAATTTTCTAGTTCAAAATTCACTACAAAAACAACGTTTCTCATGTTATTTCGTAAACTACGATGTCTTCAGCTTTATTGAGGCAAGCCCTGGAATTTGTAGACGACGAAGGTACGTTCCTGCTCCCATATTCTCGGTTATTTTGCAAGTTCTCGAGTGTTTTACACGGACGCATTGTTTTTCAGGATTCGGTGCTGATAAAAAGTCGAAGAGTTCTTCCCGCCAGGTCGCGGGTCAAGGTAATGAATTTGCTAGGTACCTAGGTAGTAGGTAATTGCTTTCGTTGGCGGACTTGGTTGCGTCATTATGCTCATGACATAACGATTATTCAGGGCGATGTTCCTTACCTTACTTGTCTTCAGTTGTATCGGGTTTTAGAACTCAGCTGTCGCGTTTGAACTGTTGTTTTTGGTTAGAAATTATTGGTTTCACTAGAGGAAGTTACGGCGATGTTGTAAATAAAAATAGTGGTTAGGTGCATCTAAAATTTTTATTCTTTTCTTTTGTGGCTTTAATAAAAAAATAGTTTTTCAAGTAATAATAATTATGACTAAAAAGTTAAAACTCAGTACCTGATAAATGATTAAAATTTTAAAAGTGGATTGTAATCTTAACCCTAGAAAGATAACCTACGTCGCAAAGGCGCCCACGCTGCTAATATAGTGTTGTCTTTTTCCAATCGATGCGCGTATCAACTGGTCCTTCAGAGCCAACTCAGTCGTCGGTTAGTGCTGTAGCAGGATGGCTGTTTCTTCGCGGTAAGTACTATAATTTCATAGGTATGACCAGTGGATGCCCTCTCGAGGCGTATGGTTATAAGACTGAAATTGGTAAAGACTGTCTGTAAACCAGGTTGTTGTAGGTAATTCTATTGTAGTTATATTGTCAACTTATTTGCAAGAGAAAAACATATTATTTTGTAATAATTTACGGGACTACCCCCATAAAAAGAAGGATGTTGATTTTATTTTTATTTTTCGTAGAGGTCTAGTGATTTATGTTTCCAAACTCTTAAAATAAAACAAATTCTTAAAGTAACGCATTTTATTTTTAAAACTATCCCGGATTATTAAAATAAGTATATTTGTTCAGGCAAATATGCCAAGTACACCATTAATTAGACGCATTACAAAATCATGCGCCTCTGAAGCGTATGGTTATCTTTTAGGCAAGTTTTGCTATGGTTATCTTTCTAGGGTTAAAGGAGTATCTTCTATGTGTGCAAATTAGCAAGTCATTATCATAATTCTCGACTACAACCTATTAGTTGCATTATACTGTAGGTATAATAAGTGCCAAGTTTCTTTGGCTCTGATTAAGCTGTCACTTATCTCATACTCACTCTACCTTACCCTGCCGTAATATGCCACAAAGAGTGTTCACAGCTCACTTAGAGCTAAAGAAACATAGTGCAGACTGTACTCTTGGGAAATATTCCTTACATTTGTATGGTTTGTTTGCATCAATTACTACAACTTAGGAAAGGTGACCATACTGCTCTCCATACTAAAGTATCTCTTCATCTAAAGTTAATGTAATTCATGGCCCTGGTTAGTATGGAATAGTGTCTTTGGCAGGTATTTAAAAACATTGATCTGCTACCCGTATGGAAAAAGGTGTGACGCTATGTATGTATGTATGTATGATACTAAAACAAACAGTCTAACACAATTTTAAGAAACAAAAAATGACAATGTTTTCAAAGCAATCACTTTTGTCCATCTTCAGAGCGCCGTCCGGCCCGCACCAGTAAGGTAAAGAAGCGCAAAGAAATATCCAAATCAGCAGAACAGAGGACTGAGGAAAACATCAAGAAGTTACTGGCACTGTCTAAACCAGTTGCAGATAGTGAGCTCACTGCGAAGGTATGATACACATTTGTATATTTTATATATTACATATAAAATCCACTTTTCAAACACTAGGGAATTTAGGGATGTTACCAAAGGAATCGGAAAGATTCAAAATAGTTTATTCAGTTGAACTATTAGAAGAGCTTTCATCACTGCTGTCCGCACTTAGGGATATTATTAATTAATTTTCAATCATATTGTTTATTCTGATATATCTTTGATTAAATTGTTAGACAATACATTTTCCAATTCACTAATATTTAAAAGGTGTATCAAATCTTTTGATTAAAATGTTTTTAACACTCTCGTCGACACCTCTTATCTATCTATTGTTCTCCATTGTTTGTTTGTTCGACCTGTGTGCTTCTGAGAGAAAACCAGGCAATATCTCCTCACTAACGGCTGACATCTGTCATGTGACCTGTTATCTTTTTCTACTGTAGAAAGATTAACAAGCTACTACAGATGATAAGTTGAAATGGTCCTGAAATTGGTAGGATTATCAGTTATCACTTTATTATAGCACAAAACAATTGTTAACAGATAAATAAAAAAATAAAAAAACTAAATAAAATGCAGAATCTCGCAGGAAGCTAGGGTAGCGTGGGTTGAATAAGATGTTGAAGAGGCTTAGGATGTGGAAATCCCGACGAAGATGGATAGGTAGCCACTTCAGCTTCTTGCGATACTCCGAGACATGGTCATACTTTTGCGCAGACCGAAGACCAACCGAATCCCGAGATATTGAAGTCGCTTGAGTTTGTTCAAATTTTTATTCTTGACATGTATGTATGGTCAAGGTGACAAAAAGGGATTTAACAGCTTGAAATAAAACAACTCTTCTTCTGTTTCCATAATTTCTTTTAGTTTCATAACATTAATTTTAATTTTAAACTCTTTTACTCAATGAAGTTTGGAAAGTAGATTGTGTTTGGTGCTAGGTACTGATGGGGCGGAAAACAAAAATGATGGATGTAGAATTTGGAAAAAATAAAGAAAAATAGGAATGTTGTGTATGAATGAAAGAGTGTGGCTGCTCTTTTGAAATGGTAGGATGTAAGATTATAAACTTAATTAAAGGTGTTGAAGCAGGTTGAGTGATTGAGATACCTACCTATCAAAAATAATAATCCTGTAAAGCTAAATGTACTTAAGACCTAATGTGCCTTGGTTATTGGTACCATCTATGTGAATCTAGTTCCTTATGTCTTGTTTCTCACTGTAGATACTGATATTGTCACCCTTGCTTGCACATATTACTCACCGACTCATGTCATGTTATGACGAGACCGATACTAATTACATGCATATATTACTTATGATTTTGATAATCAACCTGCCCATTGTCTGGCTTATCAAGGCATTCTGTAGTTCACTACTAATCTGTTCTGAACGACATTGTATGTCAACCCGGAATTTTAACGGTCATCTATACAAACTGGTGGCTACTTATTAGATACAGAAATGTTATGGGCTGAAAGTTATGTATCGATTTAGCACTTAACTCAAGTCAAACTAACATTACAATTGTAACACGACACAGCGTCACGGCTTCTCCGGTGCGGCGCTGCAGAGGCACAATATATTGTTCTCAAAGTAAGCCAGCTGTTCAATATGCATGACAGGGGGCTAGCCCATCGCCGCAGCTATGGAGTTTGAGGGTTTCCTCACGATGCTTTCCATCACCATAATTTTATAAATCTTGACGGAGATTAGTTCCAACTTTAATAGTGCAGTATACTCGTACTTTTAAGGATATAATGGTAAACGGAGAATTTCGCACTATTAGCTACTTACTATGAGGTAGGTAATTATGTCACTTATCTTGGACTATATCTCCAGCAATAAATAAATTCGATACGCGCAAATTCATGTCTTAAAAACTGGGCAGCAATCAGTTATTATTACGGTTATGAGCGATTTGATAAGATTGTCTTAAATGTAAAGAGGCCTTGAACAACGCCTACATCGCACAAGTACCTAATTTTCTTGATAACTTTCCTGCAAGTTTATGGCATTCCATTCATAGTACATTGCTTTAGTATGCCACAAATTGTGTTTACTTGATTTGTTGGGAATGTTCTAGTAGATAGTTTCCTTTCAATGGGGTTAGTGTTTCTGTTAGATAGTGTTCCCGCGAGACATGAAGGGCAGAATCTTATGTGAAAAAAATATGGTTATTAGTAATTTATTATGAGTACATTATACACATGCGTACTGGCGCGTTGATGGTAAACTTGCTGAGGAAACCTTCCTCCTTAGTTGGGGCAGCGTGATTTTTTCCAACAGATCCACGATTATTTTTTTATTCAATTCAATTCAATTCAAAATTTTTATTGACCATAAAATCATACATATTACTTAGTCAACGTCAATATAATATTAATATTTTTGTATACTACCGCCCGTTCGGAAGTTGTGGGCTTAGTGATGGAGCAAAGAAGGGCAAGAAACCTCCCCCGTACCTCTTTTAAAATATCAGAGCCTTAAAAATACAATACAAATACAATACAATACAATGTTATGTATTTCTACTTAAGTCTAAGGAAATACACCGAGGAGAGACGTACTGACTCAGTCCATCGCCCCTCTTTGGATTTCTGTGCGCTGAGATGGTAAAGACCATGCAGTTTTGTCATCTGAATATTCTTTTACACTGTAATAAGACTTCTTCAATAGGCCGTTTTTGACATAGTTTTTGAACCTCCTTTCTGGTAGGTCCGTTGCTTCATTAGGTATTTTATTATAAAAACTTACACATACTCCCATAATTGAAACAAAAAGTAAACTTTAGAAAAAACCGACTTCCACAAACCCTATTTGATTAGATTGAGTTTAATACAAACTGTAACCCCTTACCCCCCCCCCCTTGGGGATTTATTTTTGTCAAATCCCATCACAGTGCTACCCCACGCTACTAAGGAACCTCTGTACAAAGTTTCATGGCTCTAGGTCCACCGGTTTAGGCTATGCGTTGCCTGCCCGCCAGCCACGCATTGTATTTGTACCTAGTATTGAGCAGATCTGGTGGCCATATGTGGTCTTCATGAGCAGTTCCGCATCACAATATTATGCTTACCATGTGCATTTGCACGAGTTATTATGAAAAACACAAAAATCACTATAGGTCTGCCTATAATATTTGAAGAGTTCCCTCGATTTCTCCAGGATCCCATCATCAGATCCTGACCTGGTGTCAATGGGACCAATGGGAAGGTAAACCCTTTCAAACAAAAAAATAATTTTCCAAATCGGTCCATCCGTCTAGGCGCTATCGGGGAACATACATAAAAAATAAAAAAAAAAATAAAAAACAAATATCCGGACGAATTGTAAACCTCCTCCTTTGGGAAGTCGGTTAATAAAAGAGTGAGCAACCTTACTGAGTCTGAACGCGGGTATAGCAATCTTATTTCTATTTCTAGTGCTAATACTATGATTATGACCTAAAGTCTTAAATAAACCTATGTTTTTTCTGGTATACATGATATTTTCATAAATGTATTGACAGGTAACAGTAAGTATATTGATATTTTTGAATTTGTCCCTTAGTGATTGCCTAGCATCTAGTTGATAGATAGCCCGAATGGCCCTTTTTTGTAAGACAAATATTGTGTTTATATCTGCCGCTCTCAAAGCAGTATTCCGTAAGACATAATACTATGGAAATAACTAAAGTAAACCAATCTGGCAGTTCCTACATCTGTGATGTGTCTATTTTGGACCATTTAAGAGATCATCAAAGATTGTAGGTATTCATTAGAACATTTATAAGAAATCCAAAAATGACGCGATGTTTCATCCTTTCCCAGCCGGTCCGTGTAAAAAGTGTCTTATTTTTTTTGCCATTTTTGAATCAAATATGGCGGGATTAACTAATAATGACATTAATTTAGCAGGGCATGGACATTAGACACGTACCGGAAACGCGTGATCATTGTGTATAATTTATTTCATGGTATATTTCTCTCGATTTTCAGATAGTAAAGCGAGCAGTAAAGGGCAGGGCACTGACAGATTTCATCGAAGTGCCTCAAAACGAACCAGAGAAATCAATTCTGTTTCCTGAAGAAGAAAGTTTTGAGACATTCGAAGAGGAACCTTTCTGCAGTTAAATTTCTATCCTAAATCTAACGACAGAGGAGATACAATCCTGTTACCTATAGATTGAAAACAAGATTGGAAGTAGACTACAAATAATTGAAAAATCTTTCGTCGATTTTGGACTTAATTGCTGAGAATTTAAGGGTGATGTGTATATGGATGTACCAGATGCATTTTGTGGCAGGGTCACTCTGCTAAGCACAGCTACTATAGTTGTGTGTTTGGTGTTTTGGGTTAACACATACTCATTCGTTGATAAAGGTAAGGATCATTTTTAACACCATTTTATGAGGCCTTGTTACTAAATAACATCGTGCAATAAATCTAGAAATGCATATTTCGCCCACTTCTAGTTCTTCTATCACTACGAGACTTGGTATGTGTATGTAGTTCAGATGACAATACAATAATATGGTACCATCGAGCTGGTCTGATGATGGAGCTTGAAGGTGTCAGCGGGAACCCAAGGATGCTTACTTGTAAACCAATCTAGTTTGGGCTCATTCGATTTGTCGTGACAAAACCGATTCATATCTTTTGGCGAAGTTCTCGTTATAGTTATAGTCCACGATGGAGCGGGACCGCGCTAAAGGGAACCCTGGACTCTCACTCGACCCACGAATCCCCATAACCCATCGAATTTAGGCTCATTTAATTTGTCTTGATAATTAAGACCTCTTGATTTCAGAAGGGTGTTTTTAGTTTTTAAACAAAAAAAATATTTAAATTATTTTAAATCCTCCCTATAAATTCCCATCAATAACACTCGGCTACTCGTTTAGGCGTGAGCGTGACTGGTTGGGAAGATTGTTATTGTTAATATTTTTAAACATCGAATCTTTGTTTATATTTTTGCTACGTTTTTGTATTGTTTGTTCGTGTGTTATTATAAAATAACATACACATAAATCATTGTTATTATAAAATTGTATGAATTTACTTTACGGTAATAACTACTTTGGACCATCAAATTAATAGAGACTGTATTTTCTGTTTCAGAAAGTCCAATATTCAGCGCGACACCAGACCCGCAGTGGTTTCTGTTGTTTTGCGCAGTTTGGGGACTTTGCTTCGTCGGAGGACTGATGTCGTTCACATACTACCACTTACGTGCATATCTGTAGACGAAAATCCACATTAAAGTCTGAAGAATAAGGCGGAAAATTGTCAGCCAGGAGAAAAACCATATTCAAAAATAAGTTTTAAGACTTTTGTGAGTCACATTGGCAAATTCCAGTCATTCCGCACCAAATCCAAAGTAAATGTCTTTAAAATAAGACAATTAAACAAAACGACAGTCAACGAAGCCGAAAGTAGAATGCAGCCGCAAAACCGAAACGAATGGCTGCTCATCGGCATATCGGGCGTAACGTGCGGAGGAAAAACGACCTTAGCGAACAAACTCAGCAAGGTTTTCACACCTAGCTACGTTTTCCATCAAGACTTGTACTTTTACCCCGACGATAGCCCAAGACATGTCAAATGCCACGGACTCGCGCACAACAACTACGACATACTGTCGGCACTGGACATGCAGAGGATGTACAATGACATTCTCGACACTATGAAGGGATTCGACAAGTCACATGACAAGAACGTGGAACATGACAAGGATTCATTGTTCATTAAGGGGAAGAAGATAATGATAGTGGAAGGGTTCACGGCGTTGAATTATAAACCGATTTTGGAACTGTGCGATTTGAGGTCAGTTTTTTTTTGTTTTTGTTTGGTTTTTGTTTGTTTTTGTTTGGTTTTTGTTTGTTTTTGACCTTGAGAGTGGGTTGAACGTCAATTAATCGAAAAATGTCGAGGCTTTTGCGATTAGTCAATGATTGATTCAAGCTACCCGTGATTGGTTGAAATTAATCTCACCAAATAGCGTAAGTAATTTATTCAATAAGTAGACTTGACTGTGAGCTAGCCCATCGCCATCGAACAATTATAGTTTGTTCCACCTTAGAAGCCACATGACAGAAAACCTAAAACTGTCTATCTGTCTGTCTGTCTGTCTGTCTGTCTGTCTGCCTGCCTGTCCGTCTGTCACGACCCTTTTTCTCAGGAACGCGTGGAGATATTATGTTGAAATTAATATCGATCTCAGCTCTAATGGTCCCTTGGAGCTGTGAAAAAGTTAAACTTATAGGTCAACGCAATCAAAAGATATGTCTCAATTTTGCTGAAATTGCTTGATATTCGCAAGGGAATCATACCCTAGAGGGTACTTCCCATTGACCTGGAATCATAAAATTTGGCACCAAGCAAGGTCTTATAACAACTGCAAATTTCTGTCTTTCTGGTTTACATGGATGATATCACACTTTAGTTTTTTATGTGGAAACCTAATTACACGTGTTACGCTCTCCAAGTGTGATCGGAACCCTTGGTGCGCGAGTCCTACTCGCACTTGGCCGGTTATTTTGTATGAAGTTGTCATTCTTCTCGTCGGAGTAGGTTACTGTGTTCTTTGCAAATGACGGGAAAGTAAGCTTGAGCCATTGCCTTGCATAGCAAGAGTAGCCCTACTGTTATCTTTGTCCTACTACAGTCTTTCTACATTCCCATCCGCATCTAGATTGGCATCCTTTGCAGGTACTACATAGTGTTGGAGTACGCTGAATGCGTGAACCGCCGCACGCTGCGTCTGTACGAGCCGCCCGACGTCGCCGGCTACTTCGAGCAGTGCGTGTGGCCGGAGCATCTCAGATACAAGGCAGAGGTACGTGTCGCCACAGGGTGCTCATCCCGTACTACTAGGCGATTTTCTGACAGCTACAAATAGTTCTGAAAGCTGCCGACAGATGGCTTTGTATAGACATGAATTTATATGACACAGTCTGTTGTCACAGAGTAAGTAATTGACCGATCTTGAACGCAGCCCATGGACTGTCTGCCGTGTGCGTCTACCATAGAGCAACACGGCGCGGCGTGTCAACCGACGTTCTTGTCTGTCATTCCGTCCGTCAACCGTTTCGCGAATAAGTCTTAGTAGGTGATTATCAGTAATATTTGTATCGCGTTCCACATGTATGTTCATTACACGACCACAGATGATGTTCTTCGGTTGTTATTATTTGGACTGGCAACTTTTCTTCACTCATGTCTGGCCTAAGACATCTAGTGGCGAATTTAGAACTACTGAAGTTGTTTTTTTAAATCTCCCATTACAATTAGTAACCCTTCGTAAAAAAGAGATGGCGTGAGGAGTAGAATTTGTACTTTAAACGCCATGGTTTCAGTTAAAATACTTCTAGGTGGCGCTAATCTTAGAATAAATCCTATAAATCTTAGCGCCATCTCGTGGTGTTTGCAATTTGTCGATGGTGCCGCACCAAGCGATAATGGCCTCGAACGAAGCTTCCGTAGCATCTCAGTGTACGCCGGTGTCATATTTTATTCTAGGTGGTCTATCTGTATTAGTATAATATTATATAGTATCTGCGGTATATATAATTTGTCCATTCCAGATGGAGCGCGACCGGCGCGTGCGGATACTCGAAGGCAACGAACCAGATATTTTCTTTCACGTCAAAGACGAGGTGTTGCGGCACGGCGGCGCCGGCCACGCGGCGAACAAGTGATACACACAGAGCTCGGTGGCTATAGCGGCGGCTCAAACAAACCGGTCAAAACTCGCTATAGCTATTGACATGCGATTCTGCAAGGGCGTTACATTGACTTGTAGTCCAGTTTCAACAGGCTTGTGGGCTGTCAAGTCAAATTAGATACTTTTTATGAACTGTCAAAACGGAACTTTTGTTCCTGAGTTCTATGAAATAACAACAGAATTACGTCATGGAAAAGTGCCATCAAATGCTGTCTTTTTCTGCACAAAATTGACTTAATAAAATATATCTGCTAGAAAAGAGAATGTCAAGCCATTTTGTACATAATGCTTCAACTTAAGACTTGTTCCTAGATTTATTGGATTACCTCGGCCACAAGTCTATTACTTGAAACAAACAAACAATGGAATGTGACGTCACGCCCTTACCCATATGCGATGGCAGCGGCTCAGCGGTCGCGCCAAGTTTCTTCGCACCTGAGTGCCGCGGGGAGTGGAGGGGATAGTGTTGCTGGGGGAAGGAGTGGGCGACAGAAAGAGGCGACAGCTCGCTGGGTGCCGAGGAACCCAGGGAAATATAGCGTCACGCCTTTTCCCATACGGAGTGACAGCGGCTTGATGTGCCCACTTTAAATAAAACTAAGAAACACAAACAAGAACATCGAACCTTTCTGGGATAAATATCTATTGTTAAAATTGCCTAAAATTACGCTTTTTTTCTGTGTACACCTATTAAACATAATATGTCCATCAATAGAGAATTCAATTACAAACAACAAATGTTCTTTGATTAATTGTCGTTTCTGAGTTAATTCAGTTTTAATATGAAAAAATATGACTAAATTGCATATTGAAACTGAATTATCTCAGAAACGCTACTTCACGACAATTTATCAAAGAACATTTGTTGTTTGTAGTTAAATTCGCTATCGATGGACATATGTTATATATGTGTGTGTACACGTAAAGCGAAACTGTTGTGTATGCAAGCAAGTACCCCAGTACCAGCATCCACAGCAGGCACCATGCACACATGCTCCAAGGTCTTTGACGGCATAGCTCTGGTATAATCATTTCATAGTGTCGTCTGCTGAGAAGTCTTTCATATTAACAGATATTAATAGTTTTACAATAAACTGTTTCAGAACAATAAGAAGAATAAGTGATTATTGTGTACTATTTAATGGTGATGTAAAAACTATCGATTCGTGATGTGCCTGTTTGTAATTGCAACAAATATAATGTATTTCGTTTTGTTAAAATTGTCGAAAAGCGGTTTCATTCTTTTACGTACAGTACAGGGCCTTTGTCATTGTTTAAATGTTTAGTTCTATGCCTTTCGTTCGGATGCACCTACCTACACAAAATATAATTTTAGCACCACCCGCAAATATCTGGGAGTTGACTGAGTACTGACGTGTTATGCCATAAATGCCGCCCATAAATGCACGTGAATTAAGTGTTTTGTGCCTAAACTGATCCAGAAATCCCGTGTTCCGTGTGTGTCCCTAATACCTCGTGCCCTGAACTGGAGAAAGTCCAAGAAGACGGATTGCAGGTGACACAAATTGACTTTGACCTATTTTTTCTCCCAAACAGTTATGGCACTTAGCGTCCCGTCTCGCTCTCTCTCTCTCGCTTAGTCAAACGCCGAGTATCATACTCGTGGCACCTCGGGTCCCGTCCCGACGGCGACGTGCCACAACAAAGGCCCCGTACTGTACGTACCTACCATTCCAGAGTGGCATCCACGGAAGCACCCGAAACTAATGCCACATCGAAACGATTAATACAAACGAACGTACCTGTAGTGCGACATGAGTAGACAATAAATAATGGGCAACATAAGTGACACATTGGAGCACTAGTGGCACAAATATGGCATTAAAGAAAACACGCAGTAGTCTCTGAATGTTGCCATCATTTAATTTCTACTCTTTATGCCGCACTATACGGGTACAGACTTCCAAAGAGCTTCTGACTCGTGCTCGTGAGTGACGTTCACAGGGGGCGCCAGTTCTACGGAACTAAATGCAACGAACCTGTCGAAAAGCGTTAGTTCTACCTGTCACCGCAAGCCAAATGATCGTTGGAAAGCTGCTACACTGACAAAATCCTATAAGTGGCCCATATAACGCACAAACGGGGATAATTTATATGAATTACGAATTATGATTAAATTATTTCCAGGGTTCTGTACCCGAAGAGTGAAACGGGACTCTATTACTAAGGCTCCACTGTTCGTCTGTCCGTGTGTCCGTCCGTCTGTCTGTCAGAGGGTCCTTCAGCACGAACCGTAATAGCTAGAGAGTTGAAATGTTTTACAGAATGTGTATTTCTATTGCCGCAACAACAAAAAATACTGAAATACACGAAAAAAGGGTGTTTAGAATTAAATAGTAGTTATTTAGTCAATTTCAATAAAATAGCGCCTGACATTTTTTAATAGCAAGAGACGGTATTGCCGTTTTAGGCACAGACGGTGCGGAAGCCTTCGTGTGCGAGTCCGACCCGCACTTGACCATTTTTTGTCTCCAATGTAAAGGGGTATACTCACACTCCGCCGTTATCGCAGAACTTCTTGCTCTCTCTGGCCTCCGCTCGATGCTCCACCGGCAACTCGGCCGATGGTACCGTGTCTAGCTCGTCCGCCAGGGAGCGCTTGCGACGGGACTCTTCGAGGCTGCAATGAAAATAATATAATAATAATGACTTATATAATTGAAACAAAAAGTAAACTTTAGAAAAAACCGACTTCCACAAACCCTATTTGATTAGATTGAGTTTAATACAAACTGTAACCCCTTATCCCCCCCCCCCCCCTTGGGGACTTAGTTTTGTCAAATCCCATCTCAGTGCTACCCCACGCTACTAAGGAACCTCTGTACAAAGTTTCATGGCTCTAGGTCCACCGGTTTAGGCTATGCGTTGTCTGCCCGTCAGCCACGCATTGTAGTAGCCTAGTATTGAGCAGTTCTGGTGGCCATGTGTGGTCTTCATCAGCAGTTCCGCATCACAATATTATGCTTACCGTGAGTAAATGCACGAGTTATTACTAAAAACAAAAAAATCACTATAGGTCTGCCTATTTGAAGAGTTCCCTCGATTTCTCCAGGATCCCACCATCAGATCCTGACCTGCTGTCAATGGGACCAATGGGAAGGTAAACCCTTTCAAACAAAAAAATAATTTTCCTAATCGGTCCATCCGTCTAGGCGCTATCGGGGCACATACGCTCCTTATGACAGGTGTCACTTCTTTTGTCAGGTGTTGATTCTTTTGACAAGCATTAGTAAACGAACCTGTTAGTGCTATGCGTCTCCATCTCGGCCTGGGTCTTGTGCGTGACTCTCGGCAGCGTGTCGTCAGCTCGCAACACCGGCAAGGTGCGCGAGAGGAAGCGAAGGGTCAGGTTGCGGATCAACTCACTGCGGGGGGAGGGGGGGACAATCAACGGTAAGTATATTATATAACATAGCGTCACGCCTTTCCTAACCGGGGCGGTAGGAGCACAATTGGGTGCCCAAGGTAATCAAATACATCTAGGAACAATTCTGAAGTTGAAGCATTGTGTACAAAATGGCTTGACATTATCAGAATTGTAAATTTCCAGCAGTTGTATTTTATAAAGTGCAAAAAAATATACAGCATTTGATGCCACACGCCACATGACGTCACGTTGTGCTATTTCATAGAATTTATGAACAAAAGTACCGTTTTGACAGTTCCAAAAAAGTATCTATTTTGACTAGCAGTTAGGTAGTGGAATTCAAACCGGCATCACCTGAGTGAGAGGCAAGCGTGAAATCCCCTAGACCACGGAGCATTCACGCTCCTACGTTGTGTGTGGACAGAGTACAATCGTTCGCGCGCGCTCGTTGATATCTTTTGTATGAATGGATTTTTCAAAGCTTTTGGATTAAAATGGTTATTGGTCTTTTATTATTGGGTTGGGACGTCGCGTCGTAATAATTGAATAGGTAGTAGCTTTTCTGTCTTGTTAAATTGTAATCCAGAGTTGGTCCCTATTCACCCCTGCATCCCTATAAACCCCGTTTTACGGTAATATACATTGCTTATGGCCCCACACTAGGATACCCTGTGTCGTGGGAACCAGAAACAGTGACATCACAAACATGTAAACATCCATGAACTGGGGATTACTATTTTTTGTCTTCTTTATCCCCAGCCGGGAATCAAACCCGGCACCTCTCGCATTGAAGGCAGAATCACAACCGCTGCGCGATAGAGGTCGTCTACTACCAGGCTGGACTACATCATCCAACGACAGCGAGGCGGGTGTAGAATAGCAGAAACTCTATGAAGTATTGTCACACCAAGCGGAGACCGAGTTCCAACAATATCTGTAGAATGAGCATCTACTTCAAGTCTCCAACTGCATACACCATGCATACAAACTGAGAGCGAAGTGACGTTATCATAGTGGCGACGGTCGGTAGTTTAGTTTCAGCTTTGGCCGTTCTACAGATAAGATGGTGGCTATTACAAACTGTTTGTATTGTTGGACCTCGTCGCTTTTGGACCCTGGTACTGTTCAACAAAATCCAAAAGTACCAGGACATCATACTTACAAGGGATATGGCTCGCCATTCAGCGCATGCCCCATCGGGTTCGAGGGAATCACGCCTCTATTCAGATCGCCACAGAGGTTGTGTGCGCTGACGTGCGCGCGCGACGATGTGGCTTCGGGGCAGGGGGACGACACTTGGCGGTAGGGGGGCGGGCGGACCCTGGAACAGAGAAGTTCAAAGTTCGAAAACTCTTTAGTTCTTTAGATACTTATCAAAATACAATCCATGGAACACGTAATTTTTTGCTTGTTCTCTACTTTAGTTAGACCTTAAGGGAGAAGTAGGCTAGAGAGACTAAAGTCCCTTGGCTTTGCCGTAATATGATAAAAGTTTTTGTTGTAGAAAAAAGTTGTCAAAAGTTTTGTTTTGAGAGTTGCGTCAAGATTTTTTTCAGCATGATTTTTGGCAGTTCTCATGGTTTTTGACAATATCATGGGTTTTGACAGTATTCATGGTGTTTTGTTGGTTTCTATCCTTTATATACTTTATTGCAAAAATTATACAATTTACAATGGAAAGTGGACAACACAGTGGTTTTCATTGTTATGTAGAGGTTTTACGAGGTTAATAACTTTTCCGAATTTGCCAGCGACTGAGTTTTGGATATCAATATTTTCCGAATTTGCCAGCGACTGAGTTTTGGATATCAATATTTTCCGAATTTGCCAGCGACTGAGTTTTGGATATCAATATTTTCCGAATTTGCCAGCGACTGAGTTTTGGATATCAATATTTTCCGAATTTGCCAGCGACTGAGTTTTGGATATCAATATTTTTAACAGTGGTCATGATTATTGACAGTTGTCAACACCTTGGACAGTTGCAAAGATCTTCACAGTTGCATGACAGTTTTCTTACATGTTTTTTGTCAGAAACCTGTCAAGTATGTAGGTATTCCTTACCTCGGCGGCGTGGCATTAGGCGACTCTACAAACGCGTAATATCCCTCCGGGGGCTCCTCGTCGTCCGCCGCGGGGGGAGCGGGGCTGGTGCCCGCGGGGGGCGACTGAGGTAGGGCTGACGACACGAGATGTAGGAGACACTGTAAACAAAGATAGAGTTTATTCAATCTAGTTTTCTAAGCAAATAAACGTAATGCGTCTATTACCTTAGGCTCCACCGGGCTTACTTATTTCAGGTGTTAAACTACTCAATCAACCCCCTTTTGAACACTGGGAGTAGTAACAACTTTTTATAGCGATATAGTTAGAATTTATTAGGATTCCAAAGCTGTTGTTTTACCCAGAAACCCTTTCCATTCAAACGCTTCATATTGTCCTGGGCTTAGCTAACCGCCATAACCATAATAATACTTGTCTTAAGTAATTTTGCGAATTTGATTTAGAAACTGAATCGTTTTGTCCCTGTTCCTCTATAAGTAGGCAGTTAGGTACCAAGTTAACATAGATAGAAAGAGCACAGCCCAGTGCCGGTACAAAACTATTTGAGGTCAACGAACTGTTTAGCCGATCCGTTTAGTTCTAGCAAGTGAGATAGTTGTAGATGTCAGTAGAAAGTGGATCACGGAGTTAGTTGGCGATTCAGATCATATATAGGATAGCGATAGTCTAGTACCTAGTACCTATAATGTAGGGCTAAAGTAGAACGGGTTTGACCTTTGTACAAAGTTGCTACTCAAGTAAAGTGGGCTTATATATCTGTTTAGCGCTTCATTCACGATGCACATGCGTCTGAGTCAAAACAGTCATTTGTAAATCGTAACTTACGCAAAATAGGAGTATTAAAACAGTTGTTTCTTTATACTAGCTTGTGAATCATGTCATGGGTGTCAGCTTCTATTCGCTAAAGCTTTTACGTAATTTGATAATTTTTGCTCGGTGGAAAAGTATCCAGAAGATATTACAAAATCTGTTTGTTAGTCACAATGTTTTCTTAATTTTGCATCAGATTTAATATGATTTACTTGTAAGTGCATCGTTTTTGAAAGTAATAAGTTATTTTGCTCTGTTAGTCTTCTATACATCTGCAAACGGCAAATCGCATACATTTTCTACGATTATCGTGGCGACATGCGAGCGTGACAAATGCATGTTGTCGAGGTCCTAGCAATCTTAAGATTTTAAAAAGTAGATAAATCAGTGAAGTTAGTTATTTGCTCAGACGCCATAATTAGGGTCATAGAGCTTATTTTCTCATTACCAGGGAAGTAAAAGTGAATGCTGATCGTCACAATAGTTTGTAGACTGCGTCAATAATCGTCATCAATCATGCCGCATGCAACCTATCATATAATGAAATTTATTTGTATTATTATTTACTATTATTATAAACTAGCTAACCGTCGTTCATTCAAAAGCGCCATCCATTGAAAATGAAAACGGTTTTTCGATTCGTCGACTGTCACATTTGCGTTGTTTAAATATTTAGCTCCCTAAAGATAGACTTAAACTCAAATAGAATATTAGGTAGTTCAATAGTAGTTCATGAAAGTTCATCCAAATCGGTCCAGCCGTTAAGGTTTTCGCGCTACCAACCTATATGTTTCGTGATCCATAAATAGTTTTTTTTTTTTCGCTAAAACTACTGATTTCTACTACTACTACTTGATACCTAAAGTCGGTAGCCATGGGCCATGCCTAAGGTTGGATGAGGCCTATACCTAGCAGTGGGTCAATTTGGTCCTTCTGTATCCAGCTGTGGGTCGCAGATCGCAAACTGGAGAGACACATACAGTGGCGCCCCACTTTCGACCAGTAGATCAAGTCTCCTTGGCATGATAGTGGGCTAGCCCATTGGCGAAGCTTGTACCGGTTTTGTACCAACTATTCCTGACAAGCAAGCGGAATGTCAGGTATTTAAAGTAGGTACCTTCAGTTTTACTCCAGTCATCAGGGACCTTTACCTCGAGAGAATCCCGAATTAAACGAAACTTAAGTACCTGCTCATGTTGTTTGTGATGCTCTATGTGAGGCAATATCACTTTCTAATATAAGGTCACGCCCATTCTGAGTGGCAGCGGCGCACAATAGTGCCCACATTCAGCCAGGAGGTGATTCAATACTCCAGTTTGCGTGACAGGGGGCTAGCCCATCGCGGCAATTATGAAAATTAAAGGTTTTCTCACGATGTTTCATGTCACCGTTGACCGTTGGCTTAGTGCACCAGTAATGATAGATTACCTAACTCATTGGTATATGGCACCGGAATTCTAACCTGTATCTCTTGCGTGAGAAGCAAGTGTGAAACCCACTAGAACACGGAGCCCCATTTCCCCAACTAGGTCTGCCTAAACAACATAACATAGCGTCACGCCTTTTCCCATACGGGGTGGAAGGGGCACCACTGAGCCCACTTTTAGCCAGTGATTCAATACTCCATTTTGCGTGACAGGGGACTAGCCCATCGCCGCAGCTATGAAGTAATGAAGGTTTCCTCACGATGTTTGTCATCACCGTTAGAGTGTCCGTTTAACGTACTTAATAAATTACTTATTTCATTGAGACATGGTCAGCACCGGGATTCGAACCTGCACCTCCTGCGTGACAGGCAAGCATGAAACCCACTAGACCACGGAGCTCTCCTAAATCATTATTTGACTTATTAATAAGCCCGGGTCTCTCAACTTTTTTTAACACTTTTTTACGTGTGAAATGACAAAAACCCCAGATAAACAGACAGATAAACGCTATAAACTAAGTTATAAAACCTGTGTTTTAAGGCCCATTCCTCTGTCGATACAAATTCGATTCACTTCGACAGAGGAATAAATAGTAGGACCATCACTAAAATGCGCTCTTGACGTCATTGTAGGTAGTGAAAAATTTACACGCTTGGTTTCCATACATTTCTCCATGTTTGAGTCGTCTATCTTTGCCTATGGTCTGTGGACTGGGCCACGGAGCGGCCACGGAGCTCTACAGCACAACTTCTACACCAAACCAACAAGTCCACTCAGCGCCACTGGCCCACTTATGACGTCACGCATACCTCTCCGCATAGCACCACCTCGGTCAACTACCGTGCGTCATCAATATTCATGATAACGGTCCCGCCTGAGTTGGTATGGCACCTCACGCGTTCAGATCGCTACCGTATTGGTTCCGGTGTTTTGCTTCAAGATTCTAATTGAGGACTACTATTTTTGTCTTCGGAACTTCAGGTATTTTGATCAATTACCTCTAACTGCAATAATTAACAGCCAGGGTGAACGGACGTAGGCAAGTATAGGGAATGGTAGTTGCAACATGGGGAGACCTTTACTCAGCTGTGGGACACTTGATATCTATTCTGTAAACTATAAAATTGATACATAAATTCCTTCAGCACACGACAGGGCCTGATTCGATGCTCTGGTACTCCTTATTATCTGTGCTCTGGCTATGAAAAGAGTGAAACGACATGCTCCACCACCCAGTCCACAGCATCAGCAGCGACACAACATGTGTGCCGTGCGTGTGGACGTGTGTGCCGCTCCAGGGTCGGACTGTATAGTCACGAGCGTGCATGTACCTCGGACGCTGCATAAACATCTGCTACAGATGTATAGGCCATGATGATGATGAAAGTATAAAATTAGTTCATATCATCTTACACGCAATTCATATTATTATCAGTCCTGTGCAACTCGCATCCATTGTTTTCCTGCTATCCCCGCTATGTCATCGGGCCATCTGGTAGGTCGTCTGCACACACATCTTTGACCTCCCTTTGGACAGCACCAAGATATCTGATAGCTGTTGTTTGACTTCTTTTAAAATATCCATTTTCGAAAGGAAACAGTTATCAAAACATTAAAGTCACTTTAATACCGTTGGTTTTATACGAAACTAATTCCGGCTTAAAAGCCTTAAATCGTCTCAAAAAGTTAAACGGCCGTGTATGGCGGCACTAAATCCTGTTTTGCCGTGACCTCTAATGACCTCATCTGGTCTGACCGGGTGAAGGCCAAGTGACCGAACATAAAGTGGTTCATATTGTATATATTCGAGTGTCCAACCTAACATAAAGTGGGTCATATTGTATATATTCGAGTGTCCAACCTAACCTAACAAAAATAAGTACTTACTAAATCTCTAAAAAAAAACCTGAGTATGTTAGTTGGGGCCTGCAGACAACATGCATTTGTTACGCTCGCATCTCGCTACGATAATAATCTTTGAAAATGTATGCAATTTGTCATTTGCTGGCGCGGGGCAGAAAGTTACGTTATAGGCATTCTGGGACATTATTCTAAACAACTTTCCCTGGTATGACCCATTCTGTCTGCGCCTCTACAACCCATTATGGAGGAAAGATCACAATATACAGGGTTACTGGTAAATTTACGTACATACGTTGGGAGATCCTAGCATGGATCGAAACAAACCATTGTTACTATAAAAACACCCTATCCAAAAAGTTACCGTTTTCGAGCTACTAGGGACTATAGGTTTTTGAAGAAAACAGTCGCTTTTGAACATATTTAGTACCAGTGGCTCTTATTTAGGTGGTTCTGACCAGCTTTTTTTGCTGGCATTAGATAGAAAAAGTATATTTCTTTTTGGTGACACTGCTCTAAATTCAAACCACTTAGTAAACATATGATAATTAATATTTTTCTCCATAAGCCTGCATCTTGCATTTTTATGTTGTAGTTGGTACTGTTTTTGTTTTTAAATAAGTAACGAACTCTTTTTCTACCTAATACCAGCAAAAACAGTGGAAAAAATCACCTAAAAAGGGGTAATTAGTACCTACTGACTATGTACAAAAGCGACTGATTTCTTCAAAAACATAATCTCTTAAACTTTTTGGGTAGGGTGTTTCATAGTAACAATGGTTTGTTTTGATCCATGCTAGCATCTCTTAACGTATGTAGGTCCACTTACAAGTAACCTTGTAGAGAGGATATAACAAAGGCAAGCTTACCTCCAAATAAACGGTCAAGTGCCAGTAGGACTCGCGCACCAAGGGTTCCGATCACACTTGAAGAGCGTAACGCATGTAATTAGGTTTCCATATAAAAAAACTAAAGTATGATGTCATCCATGTAAACCACATTGAATATTTTTGTAGAAAGACACAAATTTTAAGTTTTCAGATATGGTGAAATAATTTCAACTATAAATTACACCAATTTCCTTTCAAAATACCAAACAAGCACCGTTCTACTTTCTCTCAGGCTTCAGATTAGGAACTTACCTGCAATTTGAGTTCCTATAGTTAATCAAGCTTAAGGGGTCTTGCCTAACCTAATTCTTGCTACCGTCGTCGTCGTCTTCAAAATCGTTCTCTCGAGTAAAAGTTACTCTTTCGTTCGTAAAATCCAGCCTTAGAGGAATAGGAATTCAAAAGCTAAATAAACGGTCAAGTGCGAGCAGGACTCGTGGACCGAGGGTTCTGATCACAATTGGAGAGCAAAACTAGTGTAATAAAGTTTCTACATAAAAAAATATGTATGATGATATCTATGTAAACAAAATTACATTGGTACTTTTGCAGACTGATGAAATTTGTAGTTTTCAGATTATTTCCTTTACTTGTGCTATAAGACCTTGCTTTTTGCCAATTTTCATTATTGTAGGCCTACAGGAAGTACCCTATAGGTGTTGGGTCTATTGCGATGGCTATGAAAATCCATCAATTTCACAGCATAAACGGTCGTAGCGTTCGATTGCGTTAACCTAGAAGTTTGATTTTTTCCCAGTTCTATGCGATCACAGACCAATGTATATAAATTTTAGCTTGATACGTCCACGAGTTCTTGATATAAAGGTCGTGACACACGAACAGACGGACGGACGGACAATAAAGTGATCCTATAAGGGTTCCTTTTTAAATTTTATGGATCGGAACCCTAGAAAGACTTTAAGCCAATCTGTAAGGAGTAACAGAAGACGCTTATCTTAATATTGGCTAAAGTTCACGTTATACTGGCCTGAATTTTGTTCAAAACGAGACCACCAGCCTTATAAGGAGCTAGTTGGGTAATGACGTTAGACTCGGCACAATAGTTATTTCCTAAAGAATAACGGGCCCTGTGTGTGTTATGTTAAAAACTTATTTTGGAAAGTCGGGTAAACAACTGGGGTTCATTGACTGCCTGGCTTGTTCTGACTATCTCTGGCATCTCGAAAACTCTATCGCATTCCCTGACAAATTGATTTTAATTATTTATGTAGGTATATCTGTGTGTAAAATGTTTTGGTATTTAGAAATATCATCCATCATACCAATCTGCCGTCGTCCCTCCTATCATGATGTTTACTTACCTACTTCAAACTACTAGGTACTTACTTTAGCTGAGCTGAAGTAAGTAGCTGAGCTTATTTCTTGGGAAGTATTCCTCACGATTTATGGTTATGCTTCATTAGCATTACATACAACTTTGATCTAAGTCTATCCTCCCTACCCTAAAATAATGTCCTATTAGTGGTTAGAAAAGAAAGCTAAATTTTGTTAGTTTAAGGCACGAATTTGCTTGTAGAAAACCACAGTTTGTGGTGAAGCGTGGTGAGAGATGGTGAAGTTTTCTACAATTATGCACAAAATCAAAACAGATCAACAATCTTTTCCTTTCGTTTCCCATCATGGTTTACTGGAAAAAATCTCTTGTTTATTTAAGCTTGCCTTTGTCCAAATTTTTGAAGTAAAACTTCTTGGGGCACGGGGGTAAAATTTATTTAACCTCTCAACTGTGGGTTATTCATATATTTGCTTTTCAATTGATACTAGCCGGGTGCTATCACGAGTGGCTAAGAAATGTAACGGAAATTGGAATCGGTGACGTCAGGGTCGGCTGAAGACTTTTAAAACCGCAACTATTTTCAATACGGTTTTTAACTAATCAGATAAGATAATAATACATTCGTACAATAAAGAATGTTAATTAGTGAGAGAAAAACCTGATGAAACGTTAACAAATAAAAATTATATTAAGCATTCTTCCACGAGTTCTTGATTTCCGGTATGGCCAAGATGGCGCCGCCGCCGCCGCCGCTGGCTGGGACAAACAAAAAACCTCTTTGTTGGAACCGGAACTTATGTTTGACAGCTGTGCGATGCGATCCATACAGTTTGTAAGAAAAGAGTTTCATCAATGTCACACGGGTCGATATGGATTTCTAAAACAAGCAAAGCAATGCATACATTTGAGCGAGACGGCTTAAAGACGTGACGTCAGATGGTATATAATCTGAGCGAGATGCAAATAGTAGTGACACTATTGAATGAGTTAAGTATATCATCACGAGCGCGACAAATTGTAGATAAGGAATGGTGGGAAATAAATGACATGACGTATTAAAAGTAAGTACAAGTATAAAATAATTTCAAATAATCGGACGTCTGAAACTTAAAAGTAACTTGAAGCAGAGATTGGATCTCAAAATTGGAAATTTAAATCTCTTTTAGTATTAGGTAGGTATAGGTGTATAGTATAGGTACCACTTAATGATCTAGCTACAGAAGTTTTACTTCTAACACGTGTACGGTGCTACACGCGTATATTTTTTTTCTTTAAAATTCTTATTGAAACTGGTCCTTACTATCAAGAATCGTATACTACGAGACTATCACTCGACAACAACACGTACGGTGTTTGACATTTAAAATAAAATGGTTACGTGACGTTTCACGCATTTTGTCTAGCGATACTTCAAGCATGCCAAATGCTCCAAATCATCTGTAGAGACAGTTGGCAGATCATTTTATTATTAAATTAAATCGACAGGAATGTTCTAAAAAGGCACCAGGAACTGTAGAACTCAGGCGCAGGCGAGAAGAACTCACTCGCATTTATAATTCATTTGCTGCAAAATTATCTGCTACCAAAAGTTGACAGATCATTTGGACACTTTGGACAAGTGACTTTTTTGGGTAACTACACCAAATCCTCTGTGCCGTTTTCTCATTCCTCAGATAGTTTATCTGTTTGTTTATCTGGGGCTTTTGACATTTCACACGTACTAAAAGTGTCAAAAAAGTTATCTGACTGTTAATCCGTCTCTTGAGAGACCCGGGAACGGGAAGGACCCGGGCTAACAGTATTGGGATCTGTAGAACTCAGTTGCGTGCAAGCACACCTCGAATTTAGTTTGATCGGTTTGACAATGATCTAATAAGTTCACTAACGCATCATGTTAAGTTTGTCTAAGAGGTCAGCTCAGTGCAGGACATAAATATGAGATATGAGTTGTTATTCAGTTCGCGTGTCGTTACCGTTACAATCCGTTACCATTATTATCCGGGTTGTTATCGTGTCACGCACGGTTGCCCAACTATGGGCTGGGTTGGGAATCAGTTCATAACATAAGTGTAAATTGAGAGTTGATTTTTACTCCCCGGCGACCAAGAATAGGACGAAGAATAGGTCTCGTCGCTTCATACAATTGCTTCTCAGGCAAGAGATGCGCTCACGACTCTGGTGCTCCATTGCCACTGGTAAGCGAGTAAACTTGATTACCTGTTTATTATATTTTTTCCGTGGCATACATGCTATAAGTATTTAGATGGCTAATCTTTGGTTTCCTTCTGTCATTAGATAAGGATTTCCGTTCGTTTGACTTAGAATGTCTCAAGACTGGTCTCAAGTCTCGAGTATTTAGCTATTTATGTCATGTTTCCGACCTTCTTGCTAAGGGAACGAGTGGTGTATTCTTCTCCCACGTCCTACCACTATACACATATCATTCCCGTTCTTTCACCCCGTCCTGTAGCACAGAGTGACTGTGCATGTATAACGCGAGTCTGTATAACCCCGCAGAATTGTAATGCGCGTAACGTCAAAGATCTGACAATGTCATGAAAATTATGTCTATAGGAATAAGAGCTATATTTTATCAAATATCTATTAAGTGTATGGAACTGTCAGGCGCTTTACCATTAGGAATTACAAGCATATCAGAAGCACATGGCAAGCTCCCCAATGTCAGAAATAGCGTGATGCTATTCCGGTAACAACAATCTCGAAGTTTAGAAGACGCTGGGTTTACGGGGTTCCAGACGCATCGTTCGATTGAGGAATCATCTTGTATTTAGCAGCATCAGGCCCCAGATATAGCAATTGTTACAATTCAAAATGTTTAATAGAGTTTGGATTGCGAATTATACGCATGAACGTTCGTGGTTCCAAAATCGGTTCAGAATTTTAAATTATAAAAGCTCGCAAAACATACGTACTTACAAAGGTATGTTTTCACTAAATATGAAGTAAGTTATGTCTATGTCACCGTAAAATTGTAATAACCGGCCAAGTGCGAGTCGGACTCGCGCACGAAGGGTGCCGTACTATTATCTATAAAAAACCGCAAAAAAAAAAACACGTTGGTTGTATGGGAGCCCCCCTTATTATTAAATTCTTTTGTTTTTTAGTATTTGTTGTTTTAGCGGCAACAGAAATACATCATCTGTGAAAATTTCAACTGTCTGGCTACCACGGTACATGAGATACAGCCTGGTGACAGACAGACAGACAGACGGACGGACGGACGGACAGCGAAGTCTCAGTATTAGAGTCCCGTTTGGCACCCTTCGGGTTCGGAACCCTAGAAACGGTGAGATGACAATCTAAAAGTGAGAACATTGTACCTCTGCCACCCCGTCTGTCCGTCCGTCCGTCCGTCTGGGAAAAGGCGTGACGCTAAGTTATGTTATGTTACAATCTAATGGAAAATCAATCGTTAGATTATAATCTGTCGATAAATTGTAAACAAAATCGACAAGGTTTACCATTTATGATTTTTTTTTGTACTTACAATTCAACCTAACACGAAGGATGAACGACTTTATCCTTCACCTACCCTGAACCACCACTTTGCCCAAATTTTGATTATTTCAGTATCAAATAAACCCGTATAACAGGCAACTTGACATAAATGTTAATCTTAGCCTGTTAGGGATATTGCTCATAAAAATCGTTTAATCAAATAATTGAAACAAAAAGTAAACTTTAGAAAAAACCGACTTCCTGAAACCCCATTTGATTAGATTGAGTTTAATACAAACTGTAACCCCTTATCCCCCCCCCCCCCCTTCGGGACTTAATTTTGTCAAATCCCATCTCAGTGCTACCCCACGCTACTAAGGAACCTCTGTACAAAGTTTCATGGCTCTAGGTCCACCGTTTTAAGCTATGCGTTGCCTGCCCATCAGCCACGCATTGTATTTGTACCTAGTATTAAGCAGTTCTGATGGCCATATGTGGTCTTCATCAGCAGTTCCGAATCACAATATTATGCTTACCATGTGCATTTGCACGAGTTATTATGAAAAACACAAAAATCACTATAGGTCTGCCTATAATATTTGAAGAGTTCCCTCGATTTTTCCAGGATCCCATCATCAGATCCTGACCTGGTGTCAATGGGACCAATGGGAAGGTAAACCCTTTCAAACAAAAAAATAATTTTCCAAATCTGTCCATCCGTCTAGGCGCTATCGGGGCACATACATAAAAAAATAAATAAAAAAAAAACAAACATCCGGACGAATTGTAAACCTCCTCCTTTGGGAAGTCGGTTAAAAAATCGATACACGCTATAAACATTTGTGAATCGGAAAGATGTCTTACATTTTAGTCTTGATTACCTTCAGTTCAGTAGTCTTCAGTTACCTTACTAGCAGTGATTGCGATGATAACTCTTCTGTTAGTTTAACTGGTTAAACAATTTCGATTTTCCGATTGTTTTGGTAACATCAACTAACATCCCTAGAGTTTAAAAAGTGGATTCCATGAAGATTTTACGTTAGCTGTCAAGTGGTCTGTTATATTGGATAGTGTATAGCGCGTTATATTGTAAGAAGTACGGTACAGTTTACAATTTATCGACAGCTCACGGGTTTTATTGTGTCAATTTCACTTGTGGGTGGCCTCAAAATGATCCGCGATGAAAATACAAAATACGGATTATTTTACCGTGTGTGTTTACATTAAGTTTAAATAATAATTCTGATCTGATTGAATGAGTCATCAAAAAATAATCGAAAACTATTATCAACATCAAGTCATCAAAATCGAAAGTACTACTTTTACGCTATGACAAATAAATAGTAGGCTCTTTTCTATTCGATCGTGGGCCGTGGCCAACCGTGCATAGAGCCCACATTTTGAAAGCCTCGCACTTTTGCTTGTATTGTCATTTGTGATTGTGATACTCGTTTTGTTTAAGATTTTCTCGAGCGAAACCATTTTCTGGTTTGTGGCTTTGCTTTCTTCCTAATATGAGTCTACTAGAGATTTTTTGTGCGATTATAGTCTTTATTTGCGACATGATAGTGTTGTTGGGTTGGCTATAAATGTTCTCTTCATAATGTCTTTATTAATGTATCTCTATCCTACATTACACACAACTTAATTTTAAGTGTCATTTAAACCGTAGGTTGTCGTTGTGCAACCAAAATACATAATTTTATAGTACAGTACTTATCTATATTTTAACGATGTTGGTATGAGCGCGACTACACAAAAACAAACAAACATAACGACACGCCTGTTCCTATCGGTGGTGGCTGAGGGATAATTGTGCCTACTTTTATTCAGATATTCCATACTCCAATTTTCTGAGCTTATGTTTAAATATTTCAAATGGCAGATCCTCAGATTGTGACCGGGGGCTAGCCCATTTTAGATAGGTATCTACTAAGTTGGCCTACATTGCAATGCTTGATGTGTTGCTCACTATTCTTTAGTTTTCTACAATGTTCGTCAGAGCGTTGAACTCTTTTTCGTTGAATGCAAAAAAACTCGTTTAGTTTTTGCCTTTGTTTCATGTTTATTAGATGACCTAGTTTCAAATGGTCTAGTGACCATAACCAGTTGTCATGCAACTGTATGACAAGGCAGGATGATACAGTTAACAGAGATGTTTTTAACGTGGATCGAACATCTTTCTGAACAACTTTTACTATGAAACCAATATGTTAATGCCAACTTGGAATAATACTTACTCCAACTTTTAATTTACATCTTAGATAATCCGAAAGTTATAAATTATTTGGGTAATTTGAAAACATTTTGAAAAGCTATTTTAAGGATATCATAGTTAACTTAAGACCAATTTGACACTTAGTATAGGTATTTAATATGCGGTCGTAAGAATTACACAACCTTTATCGTTTTCTTTGAGTAATGAATGATCGATGCAGCATGTCCAATCCAATCAAAACAACTTAATAAAAAGAAAAATGGATCGAAGTATATATATATATATATACGGTTCTAAATTCTTACCAAACAAACGAGGTAATTCCGCAACATTTTAAAAAATAATGTCTCGTCAAACAAAAACACACACAAAAAGAAACTGGCACAAAAATCACGTCAACATAACGAATTTAGAAGAAAATCTCAAATACGCGCCAATTTTAGAACGTGGAACTTTTTATTTTTGCTTTTTTACGAGAAAGCCTCGGCTGCTGTCTGTTGAGCCTGGTCCGGAAGACTGGCGCGTCTCGACGGAGCCCGGTGAGAGAACGGGACCTCGTCGCAGATCGAGAGAGAGTATACTGCTTGGAGCTGCTACAACAGGAATGTGGATTGAAAAATATTATCTAGAGCAAGATTAAACAAAGAGATAAGTCTTAATTATAACACCATCTATTGAATCGAAAATACCAGCAAGAGCGACCAACAGAGCGGGTCATTGCGCTACCGGAATCCACCCTTTAACACAGTCATGACGCTATAGTTTTCTATAATTTATCAAATTATCAATGCCGACTCTACTGAGTCTAACATTGATAATTTTCACCGACTACTTTTAACCGACTTCCGGGCCACTTTCTCATTCCTCAGATAGCGTATATCTGTCTGTTTATCTGAGGCTTTTGACATTTCACACGTACATGAAGTGTCAAAAAAAGTTTTCTGACTGTTTATTCGTCTCATGAGAGACCCGGGTTCAAAAAAGGAGAGATTATTTTATTCTAAAATGTTTTACCTATACCAAGACTGGTTTTAAAACACTTGTGGTAATTTATGGATCAGATAAGGAGCCTAATCTGAATCGGGTGGGGTATCTACCAGCTCTGTAGAGATACGCCGCCCGGCACGCGTGGCAAGGCCGCGCAGCACCGTTGTGTGACCCACTATGCGCGTGCGCAAGTGGACGTATCATGACTCTACAGTCAGCACCAGGTATAAGTATACGCACGCATGCTCAAATATGGACTCAGAATTTAGGCAAAATCTTGTTCTTATGTGCCTCTCCACTGCTGGAGGTCGGCAATCAGCTCTCTATTCCCTCCCTGCCCTGTTCTTCGCTAAGCGCATCAGCTGTTCTATGCCACCCCCGTCACGTCCATGCCCTCAAGTTGCAGAGCCACGACTACCTCCTTCTGCCAGCGTGTCTTAGGGAAAATACCAGCGTGAAAAGGTTTCCTGTAGCATTTTTTCTTTAGTAGCAATATGCTACGTCTCTCCTATAATGCTTTCTCTTCCTCTACACGATTTACCCTCAATTTAACTCATATATGACTCAAGAGGTTGGTATCAAAAACAACATTCAAATTGAATTTGATGGGATTCAAGTCAAGGAGCTATCAAGAAAACGACAACCTGCGTCCAAATGATGTCAACATTCATGTTATTATCATAGAGGTTATTATCATTATTTCTGGTTTAATAGAGACTGTGTAGTATGTATCTTGCTTGCGCATATAAGTATATCTGAAGCGGACTGTACCTGCCTGCATGGATTATTACAATTATCATACGGCCACTTACTTAACTGAGACATCGTCAGTTAAAAGTTTATAATACAGGGTTGTTAAAGAAAGGAGTAGTTATTAATAGGAACGGCCAAGCCACATAGTGTTACCAAGATATAGGGCTTGTAGACTCTACAAGGAGGCCAGCATTATCTACAGAACTCTCTTTTGTCAGCGAAGTTGGCTGAATTTTACATTTTATGTCTGATTAGATATAAATCCCTTTACAGAAATACATACAAACATAATTATGTATGAGCATATTATGTATTTCACGCTTATTTCCCGGAAGAGCGGTAGAGAGACCAAAGTCCTCACCTTGCTACGATCGGGTACAGAAATAATATTTCATTATACATATAGAGGAAAGGAAGCATATTTGTAATACAATACCTACTGTTAGCAATTTTGAGTAGCAAGGTATTACAGAACTGAACTGAACTGAACCACAGAACTCTTGCTGCAATGGGCATTCCAGAAAAAATATATGAAGATGCACATGAAGACTCGTTGCACAATTGAAAGGACAATGGCTTTTTATTTATAAGCAAGACTTGCTGCCTTCTCTCTAATCGAGTGCTGCACTACAGACACGAGGTGGCTGCATCTGTCTGTGTAATTCTTGTGAAATAGTGCACAGCATCATTAATAACAATAATGTTCTGTTGTCTGAAGAAATGATGCGGCACGAGTTGCGGTTCTTGATCTTCTTCAGGATGCCATCTCCTATCGGAGGTTGGGGTTGCTGAAGAGTATTTTATCAAGCCGGGTTTGATTCAATCATCTTTAGCTGGCAAGGGAAGCCTAAAATAAAAAAAAGTAGTTTAAAACTGCATTTTATTTCATGAATAGGTTAGCGGTTAGGGTATATCACACATTTTAACGTTAGCATTTGTCACCTGCGTATGACCAGAGCTAGTGTGAGGGCGCCAGTCACCTCCCATCTCTGCTATACAATACTTAATGTCTAAATTTGTACCTACATGCAAACCAGCAAACCATAATCATAATTTATTGATAATATATTTATATATTTATATTTTATTTATTCAAAAAGAAAAACAGAAAAAGTTTACACAATTTGAGGAACTTAGCTAAAAAGTGACACCTAATAATTGGAACGACTGAGCCCGAGCTAGGTGTAAACCTGTATTTCAGGCTGCAGTGCTCTTCCCAAAAAATATATAATTCGCCAATTCATGTTACACAGTCACATAGCATTATAAAAAATTAAGCAAATAAAGAATGACACTGAATAAAAACAATGAAATAAAAAGAAATAAAAAGATGAAAAATGGTGAGTGGGTGAGCCTCTCTAACATTTATTTATTTGACACAAACATGGTTAGGGAGGCGAGGTAGCTAAATGGTGTAATTCAACGGCGCCGTCGAGACCTATCAAAATCGAAAGATAAAATAATTTCGAAAAGAAAAGCTCGTATGGTAAAAACCATTTTAGCGGTGGGTTTGGCGTGTACGGTTTTTCAAAAATGTTAACAAAACAGTTACTTGGGCATTCTCAAGCGCGTCAGATATTCATACTACGTATGCCCCAAGTGCTTCTGATAACAACGGTATACTAATCTGCCGGTTTGCGTGGTGGGGGTAGGCATATAAAGTAGTCAAAAATGAAAAAAAAAAAAATACTCGAGCGCGTCAGATTTTCCGAAGGGGTGTTAAGTAGGCCCCAAGGAAGCTCCCTTTAAAAAAACTGACGATTTCGGCGTGACGATAAGTTACGATGAATTTTTGAAAATGCAAAAACAAAAAAGTTTTTTGGAAAGGCTTTTTCTACAATTGCAGTTGACCTACAATCGATAAATTCGATAACTCAAAAATTTTCAGCACTAACCCCACATAAATTTTTTACTACATAAACAACTACTACAATCTAAGCTACTAAAAACTATATGTTACCGCTGTAAATTTTGAAATATAAATTTTTACATTAAAAGTCCAACTGCATAAAAACTAAATGTCGTGGTAACAAGGCTTCCACTTAACGTTCTTCCAATCTGAAAACGGCTCCGAGGTCCTCTCGGTGCTCCGCTGACAATGGTGGTGTCAAATCGTCCCGCGCCCCTCTGGATCGATGTCCACGTGGCCACGTGGTAGTTGTTTCTTTGCTCTTTATTCCGCGCCCATGCGCGGAAAAAAAAACCAAAAAATGTCAACGTGTAGAGCTCCACAAGGGCTTTCCAAAAGTATAATAAAAAACACAGGTACCCGCTCAAAATTCGGAGAAATTTCAATTTTAAGGTCACAAAAACTGGGTTTTCACGGATATTTCCGTGAAAAAAGCACTGATCACCACGCTGTTTTCACTTGTGTGCGCCGTAACGTAACGCGTCTTTTTATGTATCACACGGGTATTTTTGTGCACTTCGACCAATATTTTCGAAATTTTGCCGCGGAGGGACTGTGTTAGGTTTTTTTTTCTTTGGCTTTACAATGAAAAATCCATCATGGACGCCAGGGAAGGGAGGCCCTGGCAGTGTCGGACTCCTACCGACTAAAAAACACTGTAAACCCATAATCTTTTACCTCTAACAAGAGTCAGAGACTTTATGCAGCTCTTTTGTTTTTATCATTTATTTTCATTCTTTTTTAATTAAAAGTTGCTCTTTTAATTCTTTCTTTTTTATTTATTACTATGTTACTTATTTTTGTACTTTTATATTAGAAACACATATTATATACACATATTTGCATACTATTCTATATACAACGGTGTTCCTACTTATTTCTTAGTGCTACTCTTTTAGCAATTTTTGTACAGAAATTTAAAAACTTTTCACTTACATTACGATTTTTTATAATTTCGCTTAAACTATCTCTACTTATTTTTATACTAAATTCCAATTCTAATTCTAATCTTTCCTTTCCATATGCAGGACCGTCGGCTATTATGTGTAGAGCGCTTTCCTCTATATTGGGGTCACAGATACACGCCGGGTAAAGAGGAATTTGAATTCTAGATATCAAATAGAATATAATCAGTTCCTTGCACTTGAACCGGTTCAAGTACTCGGAGAACCCGCCGTGCCCTGTCAATACCTGTATTGCTACATGGTCGAGTTTTATGTTTTTTATTATTGGGTATGCCTGTACGGCATCCGGAAAAAAGGTTTTTGTAGTGGAGGCCGTCTCTCCTTGCCTATATCGCTCATTCCATTCGTCAAGCGAGGATAAACGGATCTGTCGTTTAGCGAATGAAATAGGGCATTGATCATATATTGGTTTTATTTTCAGCCTGAGTGCTGCTTCTTTAGCGAGCTCGTCCGCCCTTTCATTTCCCTCCAGCCCAGCATGAGCTTTAATCCAAAATAGGCTCAGTATTTTGCCTTGCTGTTTTAACTTAGCAATATTAGCCCTTATTTGTACTGCTAAAGGATGGAGGGAAATATTATTTGTTACTGTTTCAAGGGCAGACCTCGAGTCACAGTAAACACTACAATTTTCTTCTGCTATTTGGAGGGCTTGTTTGGTAGCTTAGGATTAGGTTAGGTTAGGTTAGGTTAGGTTAGGTTAGGTTAGGTTAGGTTAGGTTAGGTTAGGTAAGGTTAGGTTTTTTTTTTTTTTTGTATGTTCTACTATAATTTGCCCTCCGACAAAAATACTCGGAGACCTTGTATAGCTAACATTTTGTAAAACAATTTGCTCTCTTTGTGCATACAATTGCATATATGTGAATATGCATTGTGACCTAGGTTTCTGAAAACAATCACACGAATGAATAGACGATTTAATATACGGTTTTATTATATTTTAATACTTTTTTTTTATTTTTTTTATATATATATTTTTTTTCCATCTTTTTTTTTTTTTCTTTCTGTTCTTCATTATTACATATACAAGACTGGTATATACTACTATATACAGCTTATATACTATGTCTTAATCTATTTTCATCTGTTTATTCATCTATATTCTTACTAATACTATTTTACATACATACCATGTATCCTAGTATCCTAATGTCTACTATTGTTTCTTTTTCTTACATCCAATATAATATCTTTAGCATATTCAAGAAAAGTGTCTCTATGTTGATTGTTTTTTAGAACTATTGGCAAACTGGATTGGTTCAGAATAAGATTCGTTTCTATTTCTAGATCTAATTTTTTTGAGGCATATTTTGGACAATCTATTAGGAGATGTACGATTGTTTCCTCTATTTCCGGGTCACAAATGCATGATGAGCTATCCTTAAGTTTGAATCTATGTAGATATTGTGCAAACCCCCCATGTCCAGTTAACATTTGTGTAATAGCAGGATTCAACTGAATTTTCTTTATCAATCTGTATGCCTCTATGGCATTCGGCAGGAATACTTTGGTTGTTGATGCGGTTCCACTATCCTCATATCTTTTATTCCACTTCTGTAAGGTTTCTTGCCTTAATATTTTTTTAATATATGATGGTGGACATCGGTCGTAGTCCGGCGCTGACTTTTTGTGTAGCGCGGCTTCTTTTGCAAGTGCGTCAGCCCGCTCATTACCTTGCACACCAACATGAGCTCTAACCCAAAAGAGTCTCATCTTTTTTCCCTGATGGTCTATTTCCTTAATGTTTTTCCGTATCTGGTGCACCAATGGATGAAATGTGTCGGGATTTCGGAGGAGCTCGAGTGATGATTTGGAGTCGCTGAATATGTTGACTTCCTTGTCTGTTCCCTTTGCCACCATTTCTGTAGCTCGCAATAGAGCAAACATTTCAGCTTGGAAAACCGTACAGAACGGCTCTAGTTTAAACTTCCTGCTCCTCGTCTCCTCTCCATTCCGCCAGTAAGACAGAGCGGCGCCTACTTTTTCCTCAATTTTGCTCCCATCTGTGAAAATTTGGGAGCCTGAAATCTGGTGTTTCCTAAGAGTTTCTGGCTGCATGTCCTCCAAGCATACAAACTCAATTTCAGTCTGTTTTGAAGGGTGTGGAGCCTCTAGGTAACTCACTTTCTCTTCCAGACTCCTATCTCCTAGAGCTGCTTGCGGTTTTCCGCGTTTAGCCTCATAGAGTTCGCCAGCTTCGCGTACTCGCATGTCTAGGGGTAGAAGACCCGATAGTACCAATGCGGCGTTAAGTGAGACTGTTCTGTAGGACTTTGATATCTTCTGTGCAAAGCCTCTCTGCACGGCATTCATCATGTTTTGGACTGATATTTTTAACGCTGCGGGTGCCCAGGCGCTGGCTGCGTACAAGATAACCGGCTCTATCACCGCAACATATATCGTCCTGATAATCTCCGGGCTCAGTCCCCAGCTGATTTTGGCTGCTCTAGCCAGCTGCTTATAGATATTAGTGGCTTTTCTGCACACATAGGCTACGTGGTTGTTGAAAGTTAGCTTATTGTCTATAATTAGCCCGAGTATTTTTATTTCATCCACCATTTCAATTTCCACTCCTCCCATGTGCACGACCGGGTCAACGTATTTATGCTTTTTTGTTATAACCATTGCATTGGTTTTGTGTGGTGAAAATCTTAGCTTATTTTTGATACCCCATTCGTACACACAAGAAAGAGTTTCCTCAGCTTCTTGCTGTATCCTCTGTACTGATTGCCCGGAGAATACCAGAACAATATCATCCGCGAAAGCCTGGCAGTACACCTTCTGTCTGTCTAGGTCTTCGAGCAGAGGGTCCAGAAGAATGTTCCAGAATGTTGGACCACCGATTGACCCCTGCACGCATCCTTTAGTCGTCGGCTTTTGATACTCGTGCCCACAGTAGCGTACCCTTACCCTCCGATTATCTAGGTAACTATCTACGAGCCCCCTCAGATTAGGTGGACATCCTTTCTCGACCAAACCGCGCTTTACGGCCGGCCACCATGCGCTGTCGAAGGCCCCCTCTATGTCTAGTGAGACTAACAGATTTATTTCCTTTTTGTTCATGTTGTCTTTCAGATGTTGTATAAGATCATAGAGGGAATCCTCCGTACAGCGCTGTGGGACAAATCCGTACTGTTTAGGATTACAGTTAGGTAATATGTGCCACCTAATTCTCCTAACCATCATTTTTTCCAGAATTTTTCCTAACACTGATAACAACCCTATTGGACGGTACGACTTTGGTCGTGTATAGTCGTCTTTTCCTGGTTTTCTTAGCACTACCACTATAGCTTCCTTCCAAGGTGCTGGAAAACAGGACAACTCAAGGCACTTATTAACAAGATCCAGGAAAAGCTCCTCACTTTCCGCTATTGCTGCCATACATATATCGGCGGTGAAGCCGTCGAGCCCCGGAGCCTTTTTGGGGTTGAAACTATTGGCCGCTCTTCGTAATTCTGCCTTTGTGAATGGAGGGTCCCGTGCTACGTAATGCCTTTCATCACTCGAGTGTCCCGCTATTGCCCTTGTTCTCCGATGCTCCTCGTTGTCCGTGCTGTCATCATCTTCTGGAAAGAAGGTAGTGGCCAGCAGTTTTACTGACTCTTCCGGGCTCATAACAACACTATCCTTTACAAGTGGTATATCATCATGTCGTCTCGCTGTTTTACCTATCACTCTGTATATGCTGTCCCATAGACTTTCCCTGTCCTGTTTTGTGCAGAATTCTTTCCAACTCTTTGTTTGGCTTTCCATTGCTGTTTTCTCATATTTGTTTTTTATTTCTAGGTACTCGTCTATGACATATCTGCGTCTCCGCGGTGCTGCGCTTGAGATTCTTCGCTTCTTCGTATTCATCTCATTCTTCATTGCTTCCAGTTCATCAGTCCACCAAGGTAACCTTTTATTTATTTTAATTTTAATTTTAGGAATAGTTTTTTCACATGCCTCTTCTATGCTATCTACATATTTTTTATTACTGATTCTAATGAAGCTTTTTTGTTAATTTTTTCTATTTCTGGTTTTGTGATATTGTTTTTATCTAATGCGTCTATTACTTCTTTTCGAAATTCTGTCCAATTTGCTTTTCTTGTGTTATATTTTCTTGTCGATGTTCCTTTTTTATTGCCATCTGGTTTCTCCAGTTTTATTGTAAATGTTATTGCGTTGTGATCTGAGCTAGTTATTCCTTTGTCTACCTTCCATTGGTGTATCCAGCGAATGAGATTAGTACTGCAGGTTGTGATGTCGACATGGCTTCTATATACTTTCCCTCCGCGGATTGTGTCAAAGGTTGGTTCGATGCCCTCGTTTACAATGTGCATGTTCATGTCTTCTAGAGCTCCAGACAGTGATTCCCCTCTCACGTCCTCCGATACGCTACCCCACCATGTACTCCACGCATTCGCATCACCGCCCATCAACACCATGTTTGTGTCGAGCTCGCTCTTAATGCTTTTAATTTGGTTTAAATAAGGCTCAATAGGCAGAGAATCTTCAAAATATATTGATATGACTCCCATTTTCCATGCATTTGTTCTGAGTACTACCACCGCTACATTTTCTGTTGTTAGAGTCGGGCATTCTAGCACTTCTATTTCATCATTGAAGATTATTATGGCTGCTTTGACTGGTTTGTCGCTTTTTTAATCCTTTGAATGACTCTATCTTCTATCTTCTATAAGGGGGCTGAAGTGCCTGCACGTGGCCCACATGTGCGGGGCCTTTGTGCATGTCCCCTTCTCCCTTTCTCTCATCTCAGCCAACCCAACTCCTCCACAAGTTGGAGTAGGAGGCCTGGATGTTCAAGGAGCTCCCGGGTCGATGATGCTTCTCCCAGAATCGCCATCCTGGTTTCAATTGTGGATGCCAGCAACATGTGCTCGACCGTCTCTTCCACTTCCATGCAACCCCTGCATAGGGGGCTGTCAGTTGCACCTGTAATTGTCAAGTGTTTATTTAGTGTACAATGGCCTGTTATAAGGCCTGTTAGTATTTTTATTTTGCTGCGTGGCAGCCTTATTAGGTAGTTAGTAAACCTATGGTTATACTTGTTTATAAAGAGTTTTGTGTTTCTACAGTCTTCTCTGCTGGACCACAATTTGTTCTGTTGAACTAAAGTGGCTGATTTAAGCCGCCTCCTTAGTGCTTCAGTTGATAATGGCGAGAAGGGTGGAGGGCCAATCGCCGTCCTTCTAGCCCCTATTCTTGCTAGCTTGTCTGCCTCACAGTTGCCCTGGTCTCCTTGGTGACCCTTGACCCACTGGACTATGACTTTGTTTTTGCTGCCTAAGTTGTTTAGTGCTTCATGACATTCTAGTATAAGTTTAGATTTTGTTAGCGGTCTCTTTAGTGCGCTTAGTATGGCAGCGCAGTCCGTTTTAAAGGTAATTTCCATTCCCTGTGCATGATCTTGTATATGTATGGCTCCGTGGAGGAGGCTCAGTGACTCCGCTTGAAACACTGTTGTTTCCTCCCCGAAGTTCAGGGAATGGCTAATGTTAAGTTCTGGCGAGAAGATACCTCCGCCTGTGTTGCGGCTGTTCTTTGACCCGTCTGTATATATTGTTATGGTGTTCTGATTTGGGTTCGGTGTTGTTTCTACATCCCGAGCTATAATTTCGTAATTCCTTCCGAAAAGGAATTCAGGTTTTATGCGATCAATCCCAATAATGGCTTCCGGTACGTCGTCGAAGGCTTTCGACAGGATTGTGCAGTGTCCTTTGTCTGCCAATTGGCCTTTCCATTGTCCTGTACTATACAGCCTTATGGCTGCAGATTTTGCCTCCTGCTGTATGAATAAGTCTAATGGTGGTATTCCTAGCATTATTTCCAGAGCTGCTGATGGCGTTGATCTCATGCAGCTTGTGATCGCTACACACGCCATTCGCTGGAACTGCTGCAATTGTGCTACCGTTGTGGTTTGCGTTGTCCGTTGCCACCATACCAGGGAGCCGTACGAAATGACCGGTCTCACCACTGCCGTATACATCCATCGACATATTTTAGGCTTTAGTCCCCAGCCATTACCCACCATCTTCCTACACTGGAAAAATGATATGGTGGCTTTCTTTAGTGTCGCTTCTATGTGTTTGTTCCAACTTAGTTTGTGGTCAAGCCATACGCCTAGGTACTTGGCTTGGTTTGTTAAAGTAAGCGTTTTATTAAAGAGTTTTGGCAGTCTATATTTGCCATGATTTATCTTTTTTGTAAATAATACCATCTCCGTTTTTGCCGGGTTTACTGATAGTTTGGTTTTGTTGCACCATGTTTCGACGTCCCGCAGTGCTAATTGCATTCGGTCGAATAAGGTGTTTATAAATAGGCCGTTCACAAGTATGGTTACGTCATCGGCGTATGCAATTGAGTAAAATCCTCTTGTGTTTAGCTGTGACACCAAGTCGTTGGCTACCAATACCCACAGTAGTGGTGATAGTACCCCACCTTGTGGGCAACCCTTGGCCACTTTGCATTTGATTTTGTTGCTGAGTTCCAAGGAGATTATCCTGGATTCCAGCATATTCGATATCCAGTTGATCAAATTGGGGTTGGTACCTAATTGTTCCAGTCCCGTGCTGATGCTGCTGAAATTTGTTTTGTCAAAAGCCCCTTCGATATCTATGAATACCGCTAGGCATGACTGTTGGTTTAGTATTGAGCTTTCAATTCTTCTGACCACTGCGTGTAAGGCTGTCTCCGTGGATTTGCCTGCTTGGTACGCGTGTTGGTTCGGGTGTATAGGGTTAATTTTCATCGGTCCATCTCTGATGTATCTGTCGCACATTCGTTCCAGTGTTTTTAAGATAAACGATGTGAGACTTATAGGCCTGAAGGATTTGGGTTCAGTGTAGTCGTCCTTACCCGGTTTCGGTAGGAAGACGACCTTCACCTCTCTCCAGCTTGCTGGCATGTAGCCTAGTGCTAAACAGGCCTTAAATGTTTTTACCAATATTGGTATGAGTAGTTTTATTCCCCATTGAAGTAAGGCTGGTAATACGCCATCCGGTCCGGGTGATTTATATGGAAGAAAGGAGTTGATTGCCCATCTCACTTTCTCTTCATCAACTAGATCTTCTGCTCCCGCCCATGCCTCTGGCAATGGTTTTGCTGTGAGTGAGAGATTAGTTTGTTTTGTGTATGCTTCATCTGTGTTAGCTGGCAGGATAGTGCTACCAGGGAAGTGCGCTTGTAGTAGTACACTACAGAGCTCATCTTCGCTTTTAGTATGACTCTAGTTCCAGCATACCTTTTTAGTTCACCAAGCGAACCAACATACGGTTCTTGGACCAAAGCAAAGCTTATTTTATTTTTGTGTGACTCAATGATAAGCTCCTGTGTGGCCAGTCTTTTTCTCTGTAGGTTCGCTTGTATAACTCGGTATGGATGTAGAGTTTTCGGTGTTGGAGATGCGTTGGTTAAGCTAGGTCCGCCCGGGTCGCCTTTAGCAGTAGGCTACTGAGGAGCGTGCTATAGAGTCCCATTTCTTCTTCATCGGGCACTCGTTGTCGAAAGCGTTATGGTCCCGGTGGTCGAGCTTAGCATGGAGACAATTGCGGCAGGAAGGTGCAGTGCCAGCCAGCCAGTCAGCGCAGTCCGCCCTGAGGTGCGGGCCTCCGCAGTGACTGCAAAGGTCAATGGTTTCTTTGCAGTATTTGCGGCCATGACCATACTCTAAGCACCGTGAGCATTGAACTAGTGGAGACTGATCGGCAACCTTCACACGTTGTAGGTCTATGTGGACGCGCTCTGCAACCGTCATTCTCTGCCACAGCTGTGGGGATACTTGAAGTATCACATGGTTGAGATGAATATTCCTTGCTTTCCTGCGGTATCTGATTTTCATCTGTTGGTTTTCTTCTGGTAAGTCCTTGAACAGCTGAGTATTTTGGCATTTTAGACCTTGTAGTATGTCTTCGTCTGAGTTGAACGCCATAACGTCCTTCAGGATGACTAGCGGGTCTTTATTTTTTACTTCTTCGACTTGAAGGCCTCCTGACTCCCTAATTCCTTTTGTGATTCTGTGTATGTCGTCTTTAGTTCTGCAGCCAATTATTACTCTTTGGTCTCGAGCCTTTCGCATCCGTTCTACCTGTATGCCTTTAGTTTTAGCGTCTAAGGCAGACCTGATTTTTGAGATGACTTCGCCGCTTGTGTCTTTTTCATCATTTGACGAGACAACCACTGAGTGTATCGCCGAGGGTGAAGCCACCCATGCTGTCTGGTTCAGCGGGTTTCTAGTAGTATGATTTTCGGATGTGACGCTTGCATATGTTTTTTCCACTTTTTCTGTTTGTCTTTCTATAGTCTCTTTCAGTTGCTCTATCTTTTTACCGTTTTCCTTGAGAAGTTGATTGTTTTCCGCAATTTTTGCCATTATTAGTTTTTCGTTGCTTTCACTCTCCTTTCCTCTCGCATGTTCCATAATAGTAGTTTTATCTTCCTCTATTGTTTTTCCTTTTGCATCAGTCTTCTTTCTCTCCTTTATTAATTCAGCCTCTGAATCCTTTATAATCTGGTAGAGCCGATCTACCGCTTGTGTTATGGCTAACTTTATTTCAGTTTTTGTGTTCCTTGAGGCTGTAAGGTTATTTTTAACCTTAATTAGGCACCCTTTTGCCTCATCTATCCGTCTTAAGTGGTCATTTCTCTTCGGTGAGATTCCAGCCGTCTCTACCTGTGTCTCCGAGGCCGTGACTCTACTCTCTTGGGGGAGCGTTATTTTTTGTGGTTGATTTTTAGATACCGGCTGAGAAGCGGATTTTTGGCATGTAGAGTCAGTCTCTGTACAGCCTTTCTCCCATTCTCCGATACTACGCCTCACTGTTGAGGGCTGCGGTAGGCAGGGTTTCTCTGCTTCTGCAGATATTGGGTGGTCATTCTTGGTCATTGGAGGAGTCCTGTGCCCAAACATGTTAAAAAAAAATTAAAGTTTCTATAGTTTTGATCCAAAAAGTCACTCAATGTAGGGGTTTGCTCTACCTTGAATTTACCTAGGTGCTTTGTCAATACGAACAAAGAAAACCTCGTAGAAAAATAAAAAAATATAATAAAAATAATTCTGATAAAATCAAAAGTGGCTCTATATAGAGTCATGGTGAAAACCTCGTCTTCGTAGGTCCTTTAGGAGCTGAGTTATGTTAGTTTTGGTATTTCCAAGATGGCCGCCAAGATGGCTGCCGATTTTGGGTTCGGTGAGGATTAATGTTAACTTTGTTATTTATAACTCGAATTTGCCCGAGTTTGGGCTCGTTTTAAAGGTAATTTTATGCCCTTTCTTATAATATTTAGTACTTGTCAGATTTCTACCCCCCTGATTTTATATTTAGAGAAAAGTAAAATATTCCACAAAAATTGTTAATTTAAATTTGAAAATATTGATAAAAAATTTAGAAAAAATATGTATGTTTATATGAGTAATTTTGTCGATTTTAATGTAATATTTTTAATTTCGTGGGGGGTTTCAGTCTTTGACCTTGACAACTTAAAATTATTTATCTTAATAGAACTTAAAGCTACAAAATTAAAATTTTGTATAGTTATAGAGATAAAATTAAAGTATTTAATTTGAAAATAAAAAACATATGTCAAGCCGACTAATCTAATTTTAAAAATAATACAAGAATTGTTTTTAAAACATAAATCTTATAATATTAATAACTAGCCCAAAAATAGTCCAAATTCAATTCTAAAAACGGTTTAAAGTTCATAAAATTGCGTTGCATCCGTACTGCCACACAGGTCCTTCCAAAAGGTCTTCTTTCAAGGACCACGTGCCACGTGGTCACTTGTTTTTTTGGTCGTAATATTGTCAATTTTGATGGTAAAAATCCCGAAAAAAAATTAAAATGTGGTACTCACAAATAGCACTCTGGTCAGTCCAAAAAAGTGGTATGTCACCGATCGCTCTTCAGCGTGACGAGCGAAAAAACGTTTGAAAATGTACAATTTTCAAAGAAAAATCACTTTTGTCACTTTAGAATGGCAACCCTAAAAGTCCGCGACACTGAATAATAGCCATTGTATCGGAGATAATGAACACTCACTGAAGGCACTTTGTTTGACGAAAATCGGTTGAGTTTTCGATTTTTCACGAATTTTAAGGCGTGGACCGTTTAAGAAACGTGGCGCTCAAGGCTAGCGTAGCGACGCAACTGGGTTAGGTTAGGTTTTTTTTTTTTCAATGAACAGACTGGGAAAATCCTCATGGACGTCTGGGAAGGGAAACCCAGACAGTTAGGTTAGGTTAGGTTAGGTTAGGTTAGGTTAGGTTAGGTTAGGTTAGGTTAGGTTAGGTTAGGTTAGGTTAGGTTAGGTTAGGTTAGGTTGCCCCCGCGAAGGAGTCCGCCGCCTCTACACCGGAGTCGTGCGATCTATGGCCCTCTACGGAGCACCCGTCTGGTCGAAAAGACTGTCGGGTGTTCGACGCAACCGAGCACAGCTCAACAGCGTCCAGCGAAAGATGGCCATCCGCGTTGTGCGTGGATATCGCACGATATCGTTTGAGGCGGCGACTTTGTTGGGTCGCAATCCGCCTCTGGACATCTTGGCGGAAATGGACACTCGAGTGTACCAGCGACTACACGATGTGGAAGTTGCCGATGCGGAGCCGACGTTAGCCGTCCGGCGGTATGAGCACCAGGTCGCCCTGGAGCACTGGCGGGAGCGGTTGGAGGAGCCTCGGTGTCAACGGCAGCGAGTTGTCGCAGCTGTACTGCCTTGCTTCGATGCATGGATGCAACGGCCGGGTAACCTCACGTATCGTCTGACGCAAGTGCTAACCGGGCATGGTTGCTTTGGAGAGTACTTGCACCGGATAGGGCGTGAGCTTGATCCGTCGTGTCACCACTGTGGAGGTAGCCTGGACTCCGCACAGCACACTCTAGAAGTGTGCCCTGCGTGGGAGTCTGAAAGGCAGGACCTGGCTAACAGGATCGGGCCGGACCTGTCACTGCCCGCAGTGGTGGCAGCCATGACTCGAGGCAAGGAGCTGTGGAAGGCCGTAGTCTCTTTCTGCGAGACCGTAATGGTTCAGAAAGAGACTGCAGAGCGAGATCGCGAGAGGGCCGATCCCGCTCGGAGGCGACAGCGAGGGGCCCGTGACGCCTGAGCCCGTCGTGTCCCTGTAGCCTGGGAGTTAGAATTTGGCTACGGTATCTCCTGCCCGTCGTAAGAGGCGACCAAAAGGAGAGTAGGGGCTGCGGGCGCTGAGGACGGGGGTCCAAGGCGCCGCATCAAAGCGGCCCCGGGAAGAGCAGCAGTGCATGTGGCCATGCACTGCAGCGAACGCTGCGAGGGAGTCGGGAGACCCTGAGTCTCCCAAGGAGGAGCTGCGGCGCAGTGTTGGGTGGCTCCGGTGCGTTCCACTGGAGATCCCGGAGCCTCACAATGACACTGATGGTGGCCACCGAGGGGGTTTTAGTGGGTCAAACCCCACATATCCCGCCTGGCTCCCCCGGGTCCGGCGGGAATCTTGTTGAAGATTTCCCCCTCGAAAAAAAAAAAAAAAAAAAAGGTTAGGTTAGGTTAGGTTAGGTTAGGTTAGGTTAGGTTAGGTTAGGTTAGGTTAGGTTAGGTTAGGTTAGGTTAGGTTAGGTTAGGTTAGGTTAGGTTAGGTTAGGTTAGGTTAGGTTAGGTTTTTTTTTTTTTTTTAATTTGGCATATGGTGAAAATCCTCATGGACGCCAGGGAAGGGAGACCCTGGCAGTGTCGGACTCTTACCGACTAAAAACACCATATGCCATGTTTCTTTTACCTCTGATGGAGTCAGAGTCTTTTTACATCTTTATTTTTTAAATTTTTACATAATACAATTTTCAGGACACATAACACTATATACTAACTATTTTAGGACACATAATATATATATACTAACTATATACAGTCGTGTTCCTTATATTTACTTTTTGTTTAGTTTTGCTACTTTTATTGCTATATTTTTGCAAAAGTTCATGAACTTGTCTCTTATATCTTTATTACTTAATATACTACTGAGATTTTCTTGACAAATGTTAATGCCTAACTCTATTTCTATATCTAATCTTTCCCTACCATATATTGGACAATCGGCAATTATATGCAGAGCACTTTCATCCACACTCGGGTCGCACACGCACGACGGGCTCTCTTTGCACTTGAACCGGTTCAAGTACTCGGAGAACCCGCCATGCCCCGTCAGAACCTGTATCATAATGTGGTCTAGCGTCATCTTTTTTATTTGTTGGTATGCCTGTATGGCATCTGGGAAATAAACTTTCGTGGTGGAGGCCGTCTCTTCCTGTTTATACCTATGATTCCATTCTTCAAGCGAGCTCAGACGAATCTGTCGCTTGGAGTATGAAACCGGGCACTTATCATAGTTAGGTTTCGTTTTCATTTTAAGTGCGGCTTCTTTTGCAAGCACGTCTGCTCTTTCGTTGCCTTCCAACCCCGCGTGAGCTTTTATCCAAAATAACTTAGTTATTTTGCCTTGCTGAGTAAGCGTTGCAATGTTTGCTCGCACTTGTACCGCTAGAGGGTGGGAGGATACGCCATTTACCACTGTCTCAAGAGCGGATCTCGAGTCACAGTAGATGTTGCAGTTGTGCTTTGCGATTTGGAGAGCTTGCTTCGTGGCTTCTAATAGAGCCAGCAATTCCGCCTGGTAGACCGTACAGTAGTGGTCAAGCTTCAGTTTTTTGGTTTTAATCTCCGTATTATTTAACCATACTGAGATTGCGGCTCCGACCTTACCCTCGATTTTACTGCCATCTGTAAAAAATTTTAGGCCTTCACTTTCGTGCTCCTCCATTTGTTCACGGTTCGCCAGGCATAGGAATTGTAGCTCCATTTGTTGCGACGGGTGGGGCATATCCACAAATGGTACCGGTTTCTCCATGTGTCGGTCTCCTACTTCTTGCTGGTTGTGGCCTTTCTTTATACAATAAAGCGAGGCTGCTTCCCGCACTCTGATATCTAGAGGAAGCATTCCTGAAAGTAGTAGTGCCGAGTTTAGAGAGACGGTTCTGTATGCCTTAATTATTTTCTGTAAGAACCCCCGTTGTACCGCGTCAAGTTGCTTTCTAATGTACAGTTTGTGTGTTACCGGTGCCCATACACTAGCGGCGTACATTATCACTGGCTCCACTACCGCCGTGTAGATTGATCTGATCACCTCGGGTCCCAGCCCCCAGTGGATTTTTGCTGCCCTCGCCAATTGTTTGTATAGTCCAAGTGCTTTTCTGCAGACGTTTGCCACATGTGTCTTGAAAGTCAGCTTGTCATCCACTGTTACCCCCAGGATCTTGATCTCCCGAGACAGCTCAATGCCTACCCCACCCATGGTCAGGTGTGGAGAGTCGTACTTCATTTTGTTAGTTATTACCATTGCTTTAGTTTTGTGAGGTGCAAAATTTAGTTTGTTTCTGACTCCCCACCTCCGAACAAGTTCGAGGGCGGCATTGGCCCGTCCCTGGATATCTTTTGCCGTGTCACCCGAAAAGATCAGCACCACATCATCAGCGAATGCTTGGCAGTAGTGTCCTTTGTCCTCCAAGTCCTTCAATAGGGGGTCCAGAAGTAAGTTCCAGAACGTTGGACCTCCTACTGATCCTTGCACGCATCCTTTGTTAGTGGCTTTCTCTATTTCAGCTCCTGCGTATCTGAGCCTCACTTTTCTGTTTGACAAGTAGTCATCCACCAGTCTCCTAAGGTTAGCAGGACATCTCGTCTCAGCCAGTCGACATCGTATGGCGGGCCACCATGCGCTATCGAAAGCTCCCTCTATGTCAAGGGAGACTATTGTGATAATCTTTTTGTCTTGTAACTTTGTTCTTATATATTGTACCATGACATAGAGGGAGTCCTCAGTATTGCGCTGTGGCGTGAAACCAAACTGGTTTTGATTCATTTTTGGTAAGATGTGATATCTTATTCTTCTGACCATCATTTTTTCCAGAATTTTCCCAAAAACAGGCAGTAGACCAATCGGCCTGTAAGATTTTGGGTGCGAATAGTCTTCTTTGCCCGGTTTTCTTAGTACTGCGATTACCGCCTCTTTCCAGCTGTTTGGGAAGTGACTGAGAGTCAGGCACTTGTTTGCTAGCGCTAAGAGGATTTCCGGGTCATGGTCGGTCACCTCTTTACAGATGTCCGCTGTGAAGCCATCGAGCCCCGGGGCTTTCTTGGGGTTGAAACTACTCACAGACCACCGCAATTCCGCCATGGTAAATGGGGGATCACATGTTTCAGCATGTGTCCACTCATTTACTTTATTTGCTCTTATTCTTTGATTTGTGTGGTCTAAGTCGTCAGTTTGTGATGTATCCTCTGGATAGAATGTATTTGCTAGCAATTTTGCGGATTCTTCGTTATCTAGCGCCTTTCCGTTCTGTACCATTACCACATCTTCCTCTCTCTTAGCAGTTTGCCCTATGACCCGGTATATCCCTTCCCACATACTCTCTCTGTCTTGTTTCCCGCAGAATTCCTTCCAGCTTGAGGTCATGGCATTTTTAGCCTCCATTTCATAGGTTTCTTTTGCTTCGAGGTACTGTTGCACAACCCATAGCCGACGACATGGGGCCGCGCACCTTATTCGACGCCTTTTGGTCGCTACTTCTTTTTTCAGTTCTGTGAGTTTTTCGGTCCACCAAGGCAATGTTGTTCGTTTTTTGCTTTTTATTTTAGGAATTGTCTCATTACTTGCTGCTTTAATTGTTTGTGTAAATTTTTCAACAACCTTTTCTAGAGTTTCTTTACTTTCTATTGCACCAATTTCTGATCTGTTTATATTTTCATTCGCCCAAAATTTGGTTAGTTTCTCATGAAACTGCCCCCATTTTGCCTTCTTTGTATTATATACTCTTGTTGTTCTTTTAATGTCAATTCCTCCTAGTTTTCCAAGACTGAGATCGAACATTATTGCCTTGTGATCCGAGCTGGTCACGTCCCCTACGGTTCTCCAATTGTCGATGTGTTCGAGCATATCCTCCGAACAGATGGTTACATCAACACAACTTGTGTAACGTTTTCCACCTCTTATTGTGTCAAATGTAGGCTCCGACCCTCGATTGAGTATGTGCATTTCCAGTTCCTCGATCATACCCGCAAAAACTTCACCCCTGTGGTCCACTCTATTACTTCCCCACCATGTGTTCCAAGCATTGACATCTCCACCCAGCACCAAGCTCCTTGTCCCTATCTCCTCTTTAACTTTCTCCATCCATTCGATGTCAGGCTCGATTTGATTGTCTCCTTCCAGGTACACTGACACTAGGCAAATCTGTCTTCCTCCCATCGTTATTTTGATGACGGTGATATTGTTCGTCGTGAGGGTTGGGCATTGAGTGATGTCAATATTTTCATCGAATATGGCAATTGCAGACTTGTTAACCCTGTCAGTGTTCCTATCGCATTGTACCACCCTGGTGCCCGGGTAGGTCTTGAGTCTCCCCGTATTTCCGATGTACGGTTCTTGGAGGATTGCGATTGCGATTTTCCTGTTCCCTGCTTCGAACATGAGTTCTGCTGTTGCCAACTCGCTTCTTTGGTTAGGTTAGGTTAGGTTAGGTTAGGTTAGGTTAGGTTAGGTTAGGTTAGGTTAGGTTAGGTTAGGTTAGGTTAGGTTAGGTTAGGTTAGGTTAGGTTAGGTTAGGTTAGGTTAGGTTTTTTTTTTTTTTGTATGTTATGCTATTTTTCCTCCGACAAAAATACTCGGAGACCTTTTATAGCTAACATTATGATTAACAATTTGCTTTTTTTTATCGTCCAATTACATATATGGATATGTATTGTGACCTCGGTTGCTGAAAACAAGCACACAAATGAATTCATGGCAACAATTTTTATTACTCTATAATTTTGTAGTTTTTTTTTTTTTCTTTTATATTTTTTGTTTTTTTTTTGTTTACTTTTTTTTTTAGTTTTTTTTTTTTTATCTCTTCAATATATATTGCATACAAGACATGTATATATTTATTATATACGGACTTATATACTATTTTCTTAATCTACACATATTATTTTATAACAGTTTGACTTATCGATACTTTTTAACATACATACCATGTTTCTAAGTATCCTATTGTCTAACTTATTGTTTTGCTATTATTCCTTTTTCTTACATCTATAACAATTTCTGTAGCAAACTCAAAAAATCTATCTCTATTACTACTTTGCAATACTTTGGACAGGCCGGCCATGTTCAGTTGAAAACCCATTCTTATTTCCAAATTAAGGCGTTTTATACTATATTTGGGACATTCTATCAGAAGATGGGTTATTGTTTCATCCGTTTCCGGGTCACAAATACATGATGGACTATCTCTAAGTTTAAATCTATTCAGGTAATGTGCGAACCCCCCATGTCCAGTTAGCATTTGCGTGATTGCAGGTTTTAACTGTATTTTTTTAATTAATCTATATGCCTCTATGGCATTTGGCAAGAACACTTTGGTTGTAGAGGCGACCTCACTGTCCTCGTATCTACTTTTCCATAGCTGCAGTGTTTCTTGCCTTAAAATTCTCTTCAAATACGATGCTGGGCAGCTGTCGTAATCCGGTGCAGTCTTTTTATAGAGAGCGGCTGCTTTTGCCAAGGCGTCTGCCCGCTCATTGCCTGCCACTCCGACGTGAGCTCGAATCCAGAATAATCTCAGTTTCTTTCCCTGTTGATCTATCTCTCTAATATTTTGCCTTATTCTATGCACTAACGGGTGGAACGTGTCGAGGTTTTGCAGGAGTTCAAGTGACGATCTAGAGTCACTGAAGACGTTTACCGCCACGTCCGCGCCGTTCGCCACCATTTCTGTAGCCCGAAGAAGGGCGTACATTTCCGCCTGGAACACCGTGCAAAATGACTCCAGCTTGAATTTTTTGCTTTTCGCCTCTACTCCATTGCGCCAGTAAGACAAAGCGGCACCCACTTTGCCCTCAATTTTGCTTCCATCTGTAAAGATTTGTGAGCCTATAATATTATATTCTTTGAGTGTTTGCGGTGTCATGTCTTCCAGACAGGCGAATTCAATTTCTATTTCCTTGGCAGGGTGTGGGGCCTCCAGGTAACAGATCTTTTGCTCCAGACTCCTATCCCCTAGAACTGTTTGTGGTCTTCCGCGTTTGGCCGCATATAGTTCGGCAGCCTCACGTACTCGCATGTCCAAGGGTAGGAGGCCCGATAGTACTAATGCGGCATGGAGTGAGACTGTCCTGTAGGACTTTGATATTTTCTGAGCAAAGCCTCTCTGCACCGTGTTCAAAACGTTCTGGACCGATATTTTTAGCGCTGCAGGTGCCCAGACACTTGCCGCATATAAGATGATTGGCTCGATTACCGCAACGTATATGGTTCTGATAATCTCCGGGCCCAGTCCCCAGCTGATTTTGGCTGCTCTGGCTAGCTGCTTATAAATATTTGTGGCTTTTCTGCACACGTGGGCCACGTGGTTGTTAAATGTCAGCTTCTTATCGATTATGAGCCCAAGTATTTTTATTTCATCAACCATTTCTATTGCAACTCCTCCCATGCGCACAACTGGGTCATCATATTTAAGTTTTTTTGTTATTATCATTGCATTGGTTTTGTGTGGTGCAAATTTAAGTTTATTTTTTATTCCCCACTCGTACACATGAGCGAGAGTTTCATCGGCTTCTTTCTCTATACTCCGTACTGATTGCCCGGAGAATACCAGAACAATATCATCAGCAAAGGCCTGGCAGTACACCTTCCCTTTATCCAGATCATTCAATAAAGGATCCAGAAGAATGTTCCAAAAGGTCGGACCAGCGATAGACCCCTGTACACATCCTTTGGTGGTTACCCTCTGGTGCTCGTGACCACAGTAGCGCACCGTTACTCTCCGATTATCCAGGTAGCTGTCTACTAGTTCCCTTAAGTTGAGTGGGCATCCTTTCTCGATCAAGCCCCGCTTTACAGCCGGCCACCACGCGCTGTCAAAAGCCCCCTCTATATCTAGCGACACTAACAGGTTTATTTCCTTCTTTATCAAGTTGTTTTTCAGGTGTTGTATGAGATCATAGAGGGAGTCTTCCGTACAGCGCTGTGGTACAAAGCCGTATTGTCTTGGGTTGCATTTGGGTAGCGTATGCCATCGGATCGGTTAGGTTAGGTTAGGTTAGGTTTTTTTTTTTTTAAATACATGTGGTGGAAATCCTCATGGACACCTGGGAATGTTGCCCAGGTAGTGTCGGACTCTTACCGACTAAAACCACCACATGTTTACATTATGAACCCCTAACATAATCAGGGACTTTGGTGTTGCTATATTTTTCTTTTTACATGCATTTTTTATTTTATCACATATATGCAAAGTTATATAATACTACTGTTAGCAACACTAATTAATTATGTTTAATTTAATGATTTATTGTAATCTGAATTTTGTATGGTTATGAACATGATTTATTAAATATTCATGTCTTGGCGCCAAATGGACGTCTGTGTCATAACGGATACAATATCAACCACGAATTGGCGCCAAGTTTATAATGCCGATAAAATTCACTGATTAATGTATCTAAAATATGTTTAATATTCATAGTAAATTGATTTGTACTTTAATGACCAAATACTGAACTCTCTGGGAATGGCGCCAGAAATGCTTGTAGTATGCCTTGTGCCATTGCCTATAAATAGATGAGCGCCATTTTGGGCGAGTCAGTCTGCGTCGAAATATTCTACGTGTAACATCAAGTCTAGTTAGTGGAAATTGTTAGTGAAAAGTGATATATTGTGAAAGTGTGTGTACTCCTGGATAATATTCCGTTAAAAGGTATGTTGTAGAAATTATACTATGATGTGGTTAAAATAAAACCTTTTATTGTGGCCCAAATATATTCTTTTGCTTTTAAGTTATTATCACCCTGCTAGTTGTGGTTAGTTAATGATGGACTGTATCAACGACAGCTAACCAATCGTAGATAATATCTCAGAAGTGGGATGAATACGCACTTGATGCAGTTGCGCCTTCGGTATTTCCTTACTCATTTTTTTTTCTCTTCCTTTTATCCGGTATTGTCTATAAAGCAGTAGCTACATTTCATTTGTATCGTATATAATTATGTTACTGGAGTAAATTTTTTTTTTTTTGCAAGCCATTCTGTCTTGGAGTTTCTCTAAATATACATATTTCATAATTAACACAAGAATATGTAATATGTAATAAAAGTGTTAATTCTGAACCATTATGATATGTTAATTTCGTTGTACTTCTGCCTCCTCGTATGGGAAAAGGGGTGACGCTATGTCTGTTTTAAATTTCTTGGGACGGTACGGTTGGCGTGTCATAGGAAGCATATTGCTTCGTTGATCATTGTCATTTGTCCGAAAGATTAGACTTAGGTTCATATTGTGTGTACATGAGCTTAAAATAAGGTCAGTATAGTTGTCGTGCCTTTATTTTTTTTTGTTTTTTTACTTGTTTTCTTTATCCTAATTTTAATTGCTAATGTCAAATAGCTTTATTTTAACCAAATTTACGACATGTTCCTGCTGCTTCTATTTTCCGTTTCAGGTCGTATGGAGAGTTACGACAACGGCATTCCTGCCGGAGATCAGTCTCCGCAGTTGATGGAGCCAGAGATTCCACCGCCTTCAATGCTGAGGCAGAGGGAGCGGTCTCCAATACTGCAGGGCGGACCGGCCCCGGAGAGACGTCCCTTCAGCTACGTGGGACGGCGGTCCAGAGATCGGGATGTGGAGCGCTCACGCAGTCGCTGCAGCGTTCGGAGTCGCTCCAGAGTCCGCAGTCGCTCAAGGGGGCGCTACGCAGATCGCGACCGCTATGGAGGCAGGTCTCGCAGTCCAAGCCGTCGTTCATATGATCGCGGCGAGTGGCCTTCGCGATCGCAACGAAGCCGTTCTGGTGAGCGGTCGTACCGTCGCGACGATCGTGCAGCGGAGCCAGCAAGAGGATGTCCACGCGGCCGTGACGGCGAGCGCTCCTTCGGCCGGGCTGCTGAGGCTGTCTACGAGGCGCCTGGGATGGGTATGGTTACCAATACTAACTCGGACGGAAATCCAGTAGCTCAGTTGATCGAAGCGATTCAAACGTTGACCAAAAAGCATGCAATTGAGAGATTGGATTCCGTACATAATGCTGTGCCAGAATTTGACCCATCGAAAAGAGAACAGACGATGAATATGTGGCTTCAGAAGGTGAATGAGTGCGCAACTATCTATGAATGGTCTGACAGGCAAACCGTTCACTACGCGATGCCAAAATTGCGCGGAGTGGCTCAGCGCTGGTATGAAGGGCTGTCGACAGTTCTTTTTTCATGGGACGAGTGGCAGAACAAGCTATTGACCGCTTTCCCTTCTGACGAGAACTATGGGCAGACCCTGAGCGATATGTTGGCTAAACGGGCCCGGTTTGGCGAATCGTTGGAGAACTACTTTTATGAGAAGGTAGCCTTGATCAATAGGTGTGAAATAACGGGAAAGCGGGCAGTAGAGTGTGTATTGCATGGCATTGATGACCGTAACGTAAGATTAGGGGCCGAAGCGGTTCAGTTTAATGACCCTGATAAGCTGTTGCCTTATTTACGGAACGCAAGGGGCTACAGGCAGGGCGTTGAGCGTAGAGTGGTTAGGGGACAAATAAACAAAGATAGCGAGCCTCAAATCCGGTCGGTTCCAGCACGTGGCAAGGACACCAATAAGAAACCAAGATGCTTTAACTGTAGAGAGGAGGGACACGTCATTTCCCAGTGCACTAAGCCAATGTTGAAGTGCACTCGCTGTTTGAAGACAGGTCACGTGGTTGATGACTGTTATTCCACAAGGTTGCCTACCTCATCCAACACAAAATCTGTGCTCCTAGTCGCAAACAATGAGAGCTCTAATAGTAAATATTATAAGATGGCAACTGTGAATGGCGTACCGTTAGAAGCCTTTATTGATTTCGGCAGCGAGTGTTGTATGATACAAAGCTCTGTGTTTAACACGATCTTCTCCCAGTTTGACACTGGTAATCTACCAGTTCTCCGCGGTTTTGGTAACTCTGTGGTTCGTACTCTAGGGAAGCGTACTGTACCCATTAACATTGATGACGTAGTGGCCTCTGTAGAGTTATTGGTTGTCCCAGATGATGCTATGAACATACCTCTCATGATAGGACAATCTTATACGGAACAACCCCACATTCTGTTTCTTAAGACATGCGAAAGCTTAGAAATATCGCAGCTCAGTTCCTTATGTTCCAAGCCCAATAAGATAAATCTCATTTGCCAAAAGGATATTCAAGTTGCGAAGGACGCTACTGTTGAAGTATGTACGGAACCACTGGTCAAGGGTGACGTTTTCATTGAGGGCTCTTTCCGTTGTCCACCTGGTTGTTTGTATACTGTTCAGCCGGGGTTATACACTGTTCCAGAGGACGGGCTATTCGATATAGTTCTCACTTGTTCTTCGCCCGAACCTGTTATCATAAAAAAGGGTTGTGTGATTTCTCGTGCTCGTCTAGCGCACGAAGGTAGCTACGATTACCACAATGTCTTGAACGTCACAACCTTACAAGGCAGCTCCCACGAGCCACAATCCATTGTAGGTAATGATGTAAACATAGGAAAAGATGTTCCCCATGATGACAAGAAAGAACTACTGTCACTATTAAACAAATATAGAAAATGTTTTGCCTTTGATCTGGCTGAATTGGGTAGCACAACGGCAGCGGAAATGAAAATAAACCTCTCGGATGATGAACCAGTCGTCTACAGGCCATATAGGCTAGCGTTTAAGGAGCGTGAGATAGTACGAGGCATGGTTGACGAATTAATGGCTAACGGAATAGTACATCCATCCACTTCCTCCTATGCCAGTCCTATTGTTTTGGTGAAAAAGAAAACTGGTGATTTTAGACTCTGCATTGACTATAGGGCCCTAAATAAGAAAACCATTAAGGAAAACTATCCGATTCCCCTCATCGACGATCAGTTGGATGCGCTTGCTGGTCATAAATTCTATACTACGCTTGACTTAGCCTCCGGCTATTATCAGATTCCTATTCGCCAAGGTGACAAGCATAAGACCGCGTTTGTTACCCCAGATGGGCATTTTGAATTTGACCGGATGCCGTTTGGCTTAGCCAACGCACCGGCAACTTTTCAGAGGATGATGAATCAGGTATTAGGGTCTACAAGGCACGGAAAAGCATTAGCATATTTGGATGACATAATCATACCATCTAAGGATATAGAAGACGGCATGATTACACTAGAGGCTGTTTTGAGAATGTTTAAAGACGCAGGTCTTACGCTGAAGCTTTCAAAATGTTTCTTTTTTGGTGAGAAGGTCGATTACTTAGGGTTTGAAGTTTCTAGAAATGGCATAAGGCCCGGTGGTAAGAAGATCGAAGCTGTCAAGAACTTCCCAGTTCCTGTGAGTCAGCATCATGTACGGCAGTTTCTAGGATTAGCTAGTTTTTTTCGCAGGTTCGTGCGGGGGTTTTCTGTCATAGCAAAACCCTTAACCCGTTTACTAAAGAAGGATGTAGAGTTTAAGTGGGGTGATGAGCAGGAAGCAGCGTTCCGGTCTCTACAGGAGGCGTTGGTGCAGAAGCCCACACTTGCTCTCTATAATCCACATGCAGAGACGGAGCTACACACGGATGCTTCCAAGTTGGGTATAGCCGGAATTCTGCTACAAAAGGACGAGAATGGTCTACTAAAGCCGGTGGCATATTTTAGCAGACAAACTACACCCCAGGAGCAAAATTACTCATCATATGATCTAGAAACTCTCGCTGTGGTAGGTTCGCTGCAGAAATTTAGGGTCTACTTGATAGGAGTACGGTTCAAGGTCATCACCGATTGTAACTCGTTACGGGCAACTTTTCTCAAGCAAGATATGATTCCTCGTGTTGCTAGGTGGTGGTCACAAATGCAGGAGTACGACTTCAATATCGAGTATAAGGCAGGTAAATCGATGGCTCATGTGGATGCGCTTAGCCGGAATCCAGTGCAGACAAATATCGCTGAACTACAGGTTAACAATGTAACAGAAGCTGATTGGTTAGTGACAGTCCAGAGTGCTGACAGTGAGGTTCAACGAATTGTTGGAATGTTGCGGGATCCTAACTTGGATGATGTAGTCGACATCAGGTCCAACTACAAGTTAAAAAACGGGAAATTATTTCGGGTTACGGAACATGGTGATAGGTGGGTCGTCCCTAAGGGTGTACGGTGGCAAGTAGTTAAACAAAATCACGATGATATTGGTCATTTTGCTGTTGATAAGACACTGGAAAAACTTCAGGCAACGTACTGGTTTGCGAAAATGAGGTCGTTCGTAAAAAAATATGTTGGTTCTTGTTTGGAGTGTGCATACTCAAAGGCTGCTGGAGGGAAAAGGCCGGGTTTTTTACATCCTATTGAAAAGGTGGATCAACCGTTCCACACCGTTCACGTGGATCATGTAGGGCCGTTTGTTCGGAGTAGTAAGGGCAATATGCATATCCTTGTGATGATCGATGCGTTTACCAGATATATTTACATAAGACCAGTGCGGAATACGAAGACTCTCAATACCGTTAGGATACTCAGGGACTATTATGGCATATTTGGAGTTCCCAAAAGGCTCATTTCAGACAGGGGCACATCATTTACAAGCGAATCGTTTAGGAGGTTTATTATTGAAAAGGGTATCAAGCATATTCTCAATGCGGTCTCGACTCCTAGGGCCAACGGACAGGTTGAAAGGTACAATAAAACAATAATTGATTCACTCACGGCCAAATGTATCGGCACTAACGATAATAAATGGGATGAGCATCTTCCTGAAGTACAATGGGGGCTCAACAACACCTTTAATAAGGGCATAGGTTGCACCCCTGCTGAAGCTTTATTTGGTACAAGAATGACAGGGCCTAGCGAGGGAAGGTTAATAACCGCTTTAAGCGAAGGTAACCAGGCAGATAATCGCTTAGAAAATATAAACCAGATCAGAGATAAAATCAATGATCATGTAGCGATTTCTCAGCACAAACAGAAGAATAACTTCGACAAGTCTCGTTGCGCTCCACCGACGTATAAAGAAGGTGATCTGGTTAGGGTCCAAAGACAAGTGGCGGCCACAGGGCATAGTAGAAAGCTTATACCTAAATATCAGGGGCCGTACCGAATCGTCAAGGCTTATGAACATGACCGTTACCAAATCGAATCAACGCCATTGACCAGGAAGGGAAATAAGATCTACAATAGTGTGGTTGCGGTCGATAAAATTAAGCCTTGGCTGAGCTTCGAAAGGCCTCACGATATCTCATCTGGGAATGAAAGTGTATAATTTTTATATTAATTTAATGCCGTGCATGATATTATAATAAGATATCATAACCATTAATAAGGTTTTCAGTAACGTAGAATAATAACTAAATTTTATTAAGGCATCAGCTTACCAAGGGCGATGATGTCTTAAAAAGCCTCAGGACGCAAGGCGGCTGATGGCATGTCACCCTTACACTGTTGGAAATGGTCAACAACAGTGGAAGGGCAATGTACACATCAGGTTACCATGGCCGAGATGTTTGTATCAAATAAGGTCAGGACGCTGGGCGGCTGACATATCATGTAATACATCAGGTTACCATGGCCGAGATGTTGTATTAAATAAGGTCAGGACGCTGGGCGGCTGACATATCATGTAATACATCAGGTTACCATGGCCGAGATGTTTGTATCAAATAAGGTCAGGACGCTGGGCGGCTGACATATCATGTAATACATCAGGTTACCATGGCCGAGATGTTTGTATCAAATAAGGTCAGGACGCTGGGCGGCTGACATATCATGTAATACATCAGGTTACCATGGCCGAGATGTTTGTATCAAATAAGGTCAGGACGCTGGGCGGCTGACATATCATGTAATACATCAGGTTACCATGGCCGAGATGTTTGTATCAAATAAGGTCAGGACGCTGGGCGGCTGACATATCATGTAATACATCAGGTTACCATGGCCGAGATGTTTGTATCAATGACAAGAGTCAGGACGCTGGGCGGCTGACTTTATGTTTTGTATATGTTTTGTATTACGTCATTATTTTATGTGAGTGAAAATTACGAACATTGTAAGATAAAATAATAGGTATAATACATATGTACCATTATATAAATAAATTGTGTCATATTATTGCCTATATAGAGATAAAGATATCAAATTATTATCACTATTTTTGGTTGACTTTGCTGATTTTGGTTAAAGCCCGAGGTCGGTCGGTCCAGATTGTTTCAGATGGCCGACTGTTAGCAACACTAATTAATTATGTTTAATTTAATGATTTATTGTAATCTGAATTTTGTATGGTTATGAACATGATTTATTAAATATTCATGTCTTGGCGCCAAATGGACGTCTGTGTCATAACGGATACAATATCAACCACGAATTGGCGCCAAGTTTATAATGCCGATAAAATTCACTGATTAATGTATCTAAAATATGTTTAATATTCATAGTAAATTGATTTGTACTTTAATGACCAAATACTGAACTCTCTGGGAATGGCGCCAGAAATGCTTGTAGTATGCCTTGTGCCATTGCCTATAAATAGATGAGCGCCATTTTGGGCAAGTCAGTCTGCGTCGAAATATTCTACGTGTAACATCAAGTCTAGTTAGTGGAAATTGTTAGTGAAAAGTGATATATTGTGAAAGTGTGTGTACTCCTGGATAATATTCCGTTAAAAGGTATGTTGTAGAAATTATACTATGATGTGGTTAAAATAAAACCTTTTATTGTGGCCCAAATATATTCTTTTGCTTTTAAGTTATTATCACCCTGCTAGTTGTGGTTAGTTAATGATGGACTTGTTGAGGCAGGAATACTGTAGCTGATAAATAATACAATGTTTTGCTATTTGCAGACTGAGACGCTTTATTTATTATTAAACCATAATATATACAAAATAACTGAATCTGTGAAGACCGCGTAAAAGGATTAAGATGTGCGGAGGGTGCGAGCGAGATGCGTGGTAGGCTGTCTCACAGCATATAATAAACCGGGCAGCGCCTCTCGAGCTTCAGTGTGAGCTGCTGTGTCGATGCTGCTACAGTGCTCCCCCTCAAGCGAAGCGTACGGGAGGTCTAACAACACGTCCTGATCTTGTCCTCCGTTCTATGTTATCCTCAGACGACTCTTCGCTCATAGTGTAAGCTGGTTTGAGGCGATCGATGGACACGTTGACTTGTCGACCCGGCAGTTGTAGTAAAAAGTACTTGTCGCATCTTTGTAGCACCGGATAGGGTCCTTCGTAGGGTGCCTGCAGAGGTCTTCGTACAGCGTCAACACGCATAAAGACGTATTCACATGTGTGCAAGTCCTTGTGCACGAAAATCGTACGTTGTCTGCTTTGTTTACGTTCTACCGGACGGAGGTCATTGATCTGTTGCGCCAGCTGATTGACGAAGTTGTGAGTCATTTCCATTGGCCGCGTTGACACCCCTCTTGCTGGAGATGCGATGAAATCGCCTGGCAGGCGAAGTGCGCGCCCGTATGTAAGTTGAGCTGCGCTTGTTCCCGTGTCCGGTCGCGTCGCTGCTCGTAGCCCCAATAGAACAGTAGGTAGTTCGTCTGTCCATTTGTTGATGTTTTCTAAACGGGCCATAAGCGCTGCTTTGAGTGAGCGATGCCAGCGTTCTACTATCCCGTTACTTTGTGGATGGTATGCAGTAGTTCGTATTTTCTCAATGCCGAGTAATTTCGCCAGTGCAGAGAAAAGTTGACTTTCAAATTGGCGGCCTTGGTCGCTGGTGAGGCTGGCCGGACATCCGAAACGGCTTATCCATCCCTCGTAAACAGTCCTCGCTATAGTTTCGGCGGTTATTTCTTGCACGGGTAAGGCTTCAGGCCATCGAGTCTTGCGGTCGATTATAGTGACGAGATAGCGATGTCCTTGCGCTGTCGTGCATAGCGGCCCAACAATGTCAACATGGATATGCTCGAAACGGTCGCACGGAGGGAAGGTCGCTATGTTGCTCGATGTGTGTCTTTGAATCTTGGCTTGTTGACACGAAGTACATGTTTTGGCCCAGTTGCCGATGTCCGTGTTCATGGAAGGCCAGAAGTATTTCTCTTGCATGAGCTTGCGCGTGGTTCTAATGCCTGGGTGGCTTATGTTGTGCACGGCGTTAAATGCGATGCGACGAAAGTCTTCAGGGAGGTAAGGTCGAACGTGTGATGTAGATATCTCGCAGTAAATCATCTCGTTTGAGTTAGGTACATTCATCTTTTTTAGTTGCAAATTTCTTTGTAGCAGTAGCGGTTTAATTTGTGTGTCCGTCTCTTGTGCAGCGGCGAGCTCCCTGTAGTCGATGGGGGCGGGGCATGTGATAGCTTCTATGCGTGACAGAGCATCTGCGACGACGTTATCTTGCCCGCTGATGTGTCGTACATCTGTTGTAAACTCGCTGATGAAAAGTAGTTGACGCGTTCGTCGGGGCGTGTCGTTGTCAGACGGCGGCTTGTTTATCGCGTAGGTCAGCGGTTTATGGTCGGTGAATACGGTGAGATGTTGCCCTTCGAACATCTTCCTGAAGTGTTTCAATGCCATGTAGATAGACAACAGCTCGCGATCGTATGTGCTGTGTCGATGCTGCTACAGACTGTATCAACGACAGCTAACCAATCGTAGATAATATCTCAGAAGTGGGATGAATACGCACTTCTAGATCAGTGACTGAAAGAAAATATATTAGTATAACACATGTAGTAACACGTAAGTGACACCACTCAGCACTTAAGTTGAGAAAGTTAGGTTAGGTTAGGTTAGGTTAGGTTAGGTTAGGTTAGGTTAGGTTAGGTTAGGTTAGGTTAGGTTAGGTTAGGTTAGGTTAGGTTAGGTTAGGTTAGGTTAGGTTAGGTTAGGTTAGGTTAGGTTAGGTTAGGTTAGGTTAGGTTAGGTTAGGTTAGGTTAGGTTAGGTTAGGTTAGGTTAGGTTAGGTTAGGTTAGGTTAGGTTAGGTTAGGTTAGGTTAGGTTAGGTTAGGTTAGGTTAGGTTAGGTTAGGTTAGGTTAGGTTAGGTTAGGTTAGGTTAGGTTAGGTTAGGTTAGGTTAGGTTAGGTTAGGTTAGGTTAGGTTAGGTTAGGTTAGGTTAGGTTAGGTTAGGTTAGGTTAGGTTAGGTTAGGTTAGGTTAGGTTAGGTTAGGTTAGGTTAGGTTAGGTTAGGTTAGGTTAGGTTAGGTTAGGTTAGGTTAGGTTAGGTTAGGTTAGGTTAGGTTAGGTTAGGTTAGGTTAGGTTAGGTTAGGTTAGGTTAGGTTAGGTTAGGTTAGGTTAGGTTAGGTTAGGTTAGGTTAGGTTAGGTTAGGTTAGGTTAGGTTAGGTTAGGTTAGGTTAGGTTAGGTTAGGTTAGGTTAGGTTAGGTTAGGTTAGGTTAGGTTAGGTTAGGTTAGGTTAGGTTAGGTTAGGTTAGGTTAGGTTAGGTTAGGTTAGGTTAGGTTAGGTTAGGTTAGGTTAGGTTAGGTTAGGTTAGGTTAGGTTAGGTTAGGTTAGGTTAGGTTAGGTTAGGTTAGGTTAGGTTAGGTTAGGTTAGGTTAGGTTAGGTTAGGTTAGGTTAGGTTAGGTTAGGTTAGGTTAGGTTAGGTTAGGTTAGGTTAGGTTAGGTTAGGTTAGGTTAGGTTAGGTTAGGTTAGGTTAGGTTAGGTTAGGTTAGGTTAGGTTAGGTTAGGTTAGGTTAGGTTAGGTTAGGTTAGGTTAGGTTAGGTTAGGTTAGGTTAGGTTAGGTTAGGTTAGGTTAGGTTAGGTTAGGTTAGGTTAGGTTAGGTTAGGTTAGGTTAGGTTAGGTTAGGTTAGGTTAGGTTAGGTTAGGTTAGGTTAGGTTAGGTTAGGTTAGGTTAGGTTAGGTTAGGTTAGGTTAGGTTAGGTTAGGTTAGGTTAGGTTAGGTTAGGTTAGGTTAGGTTAGGTTAGGTTAGGTTAGGTTAGGTTAGGTTAGGTTAGGTTAGGTTAGGTTAGGTTAGGTTAGGTTAGGTTAGGTTAGGTTAGGTTAGGTTAGGTTAGGTTAGGTTAGGTTAGGTTAGGTTAGGTTAGGTTAGGTTAGGTTAGGTTAGGTTAGGTTAGGTTAGGTTAGGTTAGGTTAGGTTAGGTTAGGTTAGGTTAGGTTAGGTTAGGTTAGGTTAGGTTTTTTTTTTTTTTTTTTTTTTTTCTCGGGAGGAGGAGGGGAATACTCATGTATACCGGCGTGTTTCCCGACACGACGGCATGCCCGACTTCACGGGATACTGTGTTACCAGTTCTGCTGGTCTCACGCTACCCCGCGACCTACGGACTAAACCCCTCCCCCTTTTCTATGATTCCACCTCGTGGGTGAGGTGCCTTTTTTATTCTTGCGTTATATTTTCTGGAGCGTCCTTTTTCTATTATATTGAGTTAATTTTTCTTACATTACATTGCTTAGTAACTATAAATAAATACACACGAAAATACATTTTATTTCATCATTATTATTATGTCATTATTATAATTGTTTTTTTTTTTTTTTTTATATGTATTATGATTATTTTTCTGTCTATTATCCTTTTTTTTTTTTTTTTTTTTTTTTTAATTTAAATTAATACATAGTTTCTTAATATTAAATTGCTACGTTACATTTGGACGCTCCAGAAAAGGGCTCGTTTCTTTGAAAGTACATCATTATTATAATCTAAATCAATTACTAAATTAAAAATAAATAAATACATTTTTATGGCACAGCATAGAAATGATTATTATGAAATGATTAAGCATAAAATAAAAAATAAAATTCAAATGTCACCAAAATAAAAATATTAAATTACTGATTTTAAAGCTAAAATTAAGAAATCGGATTTATAATGTAATAATGCTAAATGAGAAAATGTCAATTTGATTCTAATGCTGGTGCCCGGAAATAGCCTATTTGTTTCTAACATTGCACTGCCGCACGATCTCCCTCATGAGTGCCGCCAGGACTGGGCGCGTTGTTTTGTCCTGTAGGAGGTTTGGAAGGTTCGACTTTGTTATTTGGCCGCCCATGGCCATCTCGGCCTCGAACCTTCTCCTCCCATACAACGGACACTCTATGAAAATGTGCAGCGGGTCCTCATCCGCATCACCACATGGGCATGTGGGACTGTCCTTCAGTTTGAACCTATGAAGGTACTGAAGGAACCCGCCATGCCCGGTGAGCGCTTGGGTGAGGAAATTATCAAGCTGCACATGGAGCATCGTGCGGTGTGCTTGGGCGACATCCGGGAGGAACGCTTTGGTGACTGCAGCGGTGTCTCCGGATTCATACCGGATCTGCCATTCGGCAATGGACTCCTGCCGTATCGTTCTTTTGGCGAACGATACTGGGTACCGGTCGTAGTCGGCACGCGTTTTCTTATGGGCCGCCCGTTTTGCGAGCTCGTCTGCTCGCTCGTTGCCGGGCGTCCCCACGTGCGCCCGTAACCAGAACAGCCGCAGCTCGCCACCCGCTGCCTTCAACTCTGTGGCAGCGCGACGCGTTGCAAGAGCCAGCGGGTGGGTCACTCGGCCGCTCGACAGGAGCTCCAGAGACGACCGCGAGTCACTGAAAATGTTGACGGACTCTTTGCGATCTCGGGCCCATTCCACTGCCATTTTAATTGCGTACATTTCCGCCTGGAAAACTGTGCAGTATGGTTCCAGGCGGAATGTTCTAAAGGCCGCTTCCGCCCCATCTTTCCACCAGGTGAAAGCGGCCCCCACCCCGCCCCCAATCTTGCTGCCGTCAGTATAGACTCGGGGGCCGACGATGTTGAGGTGGTCGACAGTGGTGGGCGCGAGATCTTCCAGGCACTCAAATGTCAGTGGTACGTCTCGCGCTGGATGTGGTGCCTCCGTAAAGCGGGCGCGTTCCTCTATTGTCCTATCTGACGGGATGTCGCCCAATGGCCTGCCCCTCTTTGCCTCATAAAGTTTAACTTGTTCCTTGATTCTGATATCGAGGGGGAGCAGGCCAGCCAGTACCAGTGCTGCGTGTAGGGATAAGGTCCTATAACCCTTTACTATCTTCTGGAGGAACCCCCGCTGTACAGAATTGAGAACTTTTTGTGTCATCTGTTTGTCAGCGGCGGATCCCCAGACACTTGCTGCGTAAAGGATTATAGGTTCCACTACCGCGACGTATATAATCCTGACGACCCCCGGATTCAACCCCCACGTGGTCTTTGCAGCGCAGGCGAGCTGTTTATATATGTTAGTCGCCTTTTTGCATATGGCTACCACGTGAGAGTTGAAAGTAAGTTTACGGTCGATGATGTAAGTTTACGGTCGATGATGACCCCCAAAAGCTTTATCTCCTCCACCAGTGCAATCGGCACGCCGCCCATCTGGATGTGAGGGTCGTCATACTTTAACTTTCTTGTGACGACCATTGCACTGGTTTTGTGGGGGGCGAAATTAAGCTTATTTCTAACCCCCCAGGAGAAGACTGCCGCCAGGACTCTGTTGGCTTCAGCCTCTAGGGCCACCACCGACTTTCCGGAGAATATCAGGACCACGTCATCTGCAAAGGCCTGGCTATAGACTTGGAGGGTGTCCATCTCATTTAGGAGGGGATTGAGTACCACATTCCACAGGGTTGGTCCAGCTATTGAACCCTGGACACAGCCTTTTGTGGTGCCCTTTTCCGCCTCCCCTCCAGCATACTTAATTTTCACCCTCCTTTCCCTAAAATAATCTACTATTATCTTGTATAAGTTTTCCGGGCACCCCAATTCTAATAATCGCAATTTGATAGCCGGCCACCAGGCATTGTCGAAGGCCCCCTCGATGTCGAGTGACACAACGACAACGATATTTTTCCGTTTAACTTCTGCTCGTATGTGTGTCACCGCATCGTAGAGGGCATCTTCAGTGGATCTCTGTGGCATAAAGCCATACTGCCTAGGATTTAATTTGGGCAGTATATGGTACTGGAGTCGCTTTACTACCATTTTCTCCAGCACCTTGCCCAAGACAGAGAGGAGGCCAATCGGTCGGTAAGATTTGGGCTGCGAATAATCATCCTTCCCGGGCTTTCTCAACACGCAGATGGCCGCCTCTTTCCAAGACCTCGGGAAGCATCCCAGGCTCATGCATCTGTTTGCCAGAGCCAGGAACACATCCCGGTGCCTATCGATGGCAGCCAGACAAATGTCTGCTGTGAAACCATCTGGTCCCGGGGCCTTTTTAGGGCAAAATGATCGTACAGCCTTCATCATTTCTGCCTCCTCAAATGGTGGGTCTTGGGCTGCCCCATGCTCGCCAAGTGACCGGTCTATAGTTGCCTGTCTTACGAGGAAGTGGTCCTGGTTGTCTGAGGCGTCGTCATCATCCGGGAAGAAAGTGGCCGCTAGCGCTGCAGCCGATCCTTCGGGGTCTAGGCAGGTCCCGCCCCTGTCCTTGAGCAACACGTCATCGGGCCTTCTTGTTGTTTTGCGAAGGACCCGATATATACCGTCCCAGAGGCTCTCACGGTCTTGGGCGGCACAGAAGGATTTCCAGCTTGATATCATTGCTTCTTTGACCGCCCTGCCGTATCTTTCGCGAGCCTCTAGATACTGGTCTACGACGTGTGCTCTTCGGTGAGGAGCTGCGTTTCTAATGTGACCCCTTTTTCGACTCACTTCTTTCTTGAGTGAGTCTAGCTCGGCTGTCCACCATGGAAACTTCCCTCCCTTTGCTTGAGAAATTTTCGGTAACGACGCCTCACACGCCTCGGTGATACTCTGTTCAAGTTTTCAACCAGGGTTCCAACCTCCTCTGCAGTTTGGCATTCTGCGATGGAGGATGCAGAGATAAGATGTTCCGACAGTGCCCTTGCAAGGACCTCACCAAACTGCCCCCAATTCCCTTTTTTTGTGTTATATAGGCGGGTGCCCAAAGACCTTGGAGGATCCGGCGCATGGTCCAGGAACAGACCGAACGTGACCGCATTGTGGTCGGAAGAGGTCCAACCACGGTCCACCTCCCAATCAACTATTCTGTCGATTAGGGATGGGCTGCATACGGTGACATCCACTCTGCTCCTGCACCACCGACCGTCGCGAAGGACTTCGAATGTTGGTATGTCGCCAGTGTTGAGCACGTGAAGGTTCATGTCATCGAAGAAGGAGCTACAAGCCTCACCTCGGGCATTTTCTGACACACTGCCCCACCAGGGGCTCCAAGCATTAAAGTCCCCTCCGACGATGACATCCCTCGCGCCCAAACGCACACATGTCGCCCGAACCACGCGTAGGTCTTCTTCTATGTCCTCGCTATCACCCTCCAAATAAACGGACACCACGCCTATCTCTGTGTTACCTATCTTGAGCCTTGCCGCAGCCACCGTTTCGGTCATGATATCCTGGTTCTCAACAACTTGTATCCTACTGTCAAGAACCAGGATGGCTGCCTTGACTGGTTTTGTTCTGGCGCCGGTCTTTTGTATCACCCGCGAGCCCCTTGGGTATGTGAGTTCGCCCTTGCTTCCCACGTAGGGTTCCTGCAATAGGGCGAATGCTACCTTTCGTTTTTGGGACTCCACGAGTAACTCCGCCGTGGCTAGCTCCGCTCTCTGGAGATTAGCTTGCACCACGGTGAGTTTAACCGACGCCATATTTCTCATCTGGCTGCCCTTAGCAGTACATCACCCTGGACCGCGCGATGCTGTCCCACTTCTGGCGGACGGGACATTCGCTGCTGAAGGCGTTATGGCAAGGCTCGTTTTTAGTGCACGCACAGTTTATACAGTTGGGGGCTTCTTCACGCTTTTTGCAGTCTTTAATATGGTGAGGCCCAGCACAGTGTGAGCAGCTGTCGGTGTGTTCATCACAGTGTCTTCGCGTGTGGCCATATCCCAGGCATCGCAGACACTGCACCAGCGGTGAGTGATCGTGCACTCTCAGCCTCTGGATGTCTATATGTATGTGCCCCGTGTCAGTCAAACGCCGCCACAGTGGTCCTGATACTTCCAGGACGACGTGACGCTGCAGCGGGTTCCTCGCCGGTTTACGGAACCGCACGGTCATTTTCAGTTGTTCCTCACTGAGGCCATCTACAACGTGACGGTTTTGCGCTTTGAGGTACTCGATTATATCGTCATCCTTGTAGCTCGCCATCACGTCGCGGATGGCCACCAGCGGGTTTCGAGGCCGTGCCTCCTCCACTCGGACGTTCCCGCTGCTAGTAAGTCGTTTCTTCACTTCTGTCACGTCGTCCATGGATGGACAAGTCAGGACCACCTTCTGATCTTTCGTTTTTCTTGCCCGGTCGACGCGGACTCCACCCCGCCGGGCGTCCACCGCTCCACTGACTCTTCTCATCACCTCCTCGCTGGTATCTTGCCTATTTGTTGAGGAGATGATAAGAGAGTAGGCGGGTCTATACCCCGTCGGGGCCTCTCGATGCTTTATTGACCTCGCTGCCATTTCGGCATATGTGGGTGTGACTATAGCCGTGACCGCCGCACAAACCTCCTTTATCAAGTGCTGATTATCAGGCTGTGAACTTGCGGTGGCCTTTATCTCGTCCACGGCCGCGGCCAGGCGAGCAAGGTCGGGCGCATTCGCCGAGTCGGCCGGGCGGGCACATACGACATCCAGTTTATCCTCCATCTTTTGGAGGCGCGACGAGAGAGCGCCCAGAGCTGCCAAGTCCGTGGACGACTGCAGTTGGGCACTAACGGTCACTAGACGCGAAGACAGTTCCGCGAGCGCCGAGGCATCGCAAGCGGTGGGCACCCGCGATTTCCCCTCCGCATCCTCCCGTGTGTGCTTCAGCTCCTCCAGCACGTCGTGCACCACTAGGAGCCTCGTCGCCTTCACCTCCTTAAGAACCTCCCCCTGCACGTCCGCGAGCGCGGCAAGTTCACGCTCCTGTGACTCCCGCAACCTCTGCAGGCTCGCGGCCCGCGCGGCGTCCTCCACCGCCCGAGTGCGCAATGTCGCCGCTCGCTCTCGAAAGTACTTGGTGATGTGGTGTGCACGAGAATCCGCCAATGACAATATCATTTCATATAACGATTGTAATCCCGCGCACACCGTCTCTTTTATTTCCCTTTTGAGATTACCAGACTTCTCAATCTCGGCCCGCGTCCTCAGGAGAATCTCATTTGCCGCTTTCGGAATGTCGTTCAGGCAAATTCCTGGGGAGGCTCCCGACCCGCAGTACACGGAGTCCTCACCAGTGTCACCCGGCATAGCCTCCCCGACCGCCGACACGTCCGCGCACACGCCCGCCTCCTCGGCCGCGCGTATCTGCGCTCGCACGCGGAGAAGCGCGGCCGACGCAGGCGTGACGCGCGGCGCCGTGGCGGGGGTCGAAGTTGCGGGAGCGGGGATGGCCGACGCCTCCGCACTAGCGCTCGGCTCGGGTGGGGTGCACACGGCGGGCCGCGGCGAGGCGTCGGGGGAGCGGTCGCTCTGGGTGGTCCCCAGAGTAGCGTGAGGCGGAACAGCAGCGGCG